>CM059428.1:156402005-157002005 GCA_030390025.1 Squalus acanthias
CAGTTTGGAACCGAAGAACATAAGAAATAGGAGCAGGAGTAGGCCATGATCATGGCTGATCATCGACCTCAACTCCACTTTCCCACCCGATCTCCACATCCCTCAATTCCCCTAGAGTCCAAAAATCTATCTAAATCAGCCTTGAATATACTCAACGACTCAGCATCCACAGCCCTCTGGGGCAGAGAATTCCAAAGATTCACAACCCTCTGAGTGAAGAAATTCCTCCTCATCTCAGTCTTAAATGGCCTACCCCTTATCCTGAGACTATGCCCCCTAGTTCTAGACACTCCAGCCAGGGGAAACAACCTCTCAGCATCTACCCTGTCAATCCCCCTCGGAATCTTGTATGTTTCAATGAGATCGCCTCTCATTCTTCTAAACTCCAGAGAGTAAAGGCCCATTCTACACAATCTCTCATCATAGGACAGCCCTCTCATCCCAGGGATCAATCTAGTGAACCTTTGGTGCACCGCCTCCAAGGCAAGTATATCCTTCCTTAGATAAGGAGACCAAAACTGTGCACAGTACTCCAGGTGTGGTCTCACCAAGGCCCTGTACAATTGTAGCAAGACTTCCTTACTCTTATACTCTAACCCCCTTGCAATAAAGGCCAACATGCCATTTGCCTTCCTTATTGCTTGCTGTATCTGCATGCTAGCTTTCGGTGTTTCTTGCACGAGGACACCCAAATCCCTCTGAACACCAACATTTGAAAGTTTCTTACCATTGTTGATGTACAGGTACGTCAACAAAGCTGATGTATCTGTACAGTGGAACCTGTTCCCAACAACTTCTCAAACCAGACAACCGTACTGTGGTGTCAGATGTGTACGCACCTTGTGGGTCTGCGTGCGCACGCATCTTTTGCCATGTGTTTTCAGTAAAGCTACAGCGGGGGATCAGCAGGGACAGCAGCTGCCGGGGGATTAAAAGCCAGATACCACAGGCAGGAACAAAAAAGAATCACGGTCTTCAGACTCAGATACAGTAGGTACTTTGAACATTTTAAAGTGCGATGGCAGGCTGTGTCCCATGATTTAAGGTGCACTGAAGGCTGTCAGTAGTTTGTAATTTGCGAGTGTCTGTGGTTTCAAAGTGCAGCTTGTATCTGTTACAATGCAAGTTATTTGGGACTGTCAATAAGTGCCAGTTTATACAGGTTTCACTGTACAAGCAAAAGGTGCTGTATACTGAAGCACAAAAAGTTCCAATGTTGAGTGATAGGCTGTGTGTACTTGCATGTACTAGCGCACCAACATGCCACACCATGGAACGACATGGCAGGTATCAATTCCCGAAAGTTAATTTTTAATCTCAGCTAGGCAATCTGGCAGAAATTAGAGTGTGAAGGGAGGGGGAAAACAAACCACTCAAACTGATCTTGTGCATGATCTGGCAAATGGTAACAAAGTGATATTGCCAGACATCTAGAAACATGGTGGCCGCCTTCCTTTCATGGTCAGTGAATGATGCCACAAAGGAGGAAGCAAGAATTACTGGATGGTCAAGTACTTCAGAAAGCCTGGTGTGTACAGCATCACTTACTGACTGCATAATGCAGTACAGTACTTCCATTTATTGCATTTGTTAGTGATTTAGTTTGTAAAATTTGGCATACTAGATTTTCTATTTTTATATCCACATCTTGCCAATGCCAACATACCTGCTTTCAAGCAGTTTCCTTGAGCCCATCTCATCTCCAACAGAGTAAAAGGAAAAATCTGAAATCTGCATAAGCGCTAACAAACACCACAGGCAACATTGAGTGTTTGCACAGATGCAATTCCACCTCCTCTCCCCCCTCGGCACTGCTCCATAAGTTGCCCCATTAAAACTAGTTGAAGAGTGGCCGGAACAGAAGCAAAAGGGAGGAAACAGACAAAGGCCATGTCAATTTGCCACCAGAAATTCGAGTATGGAACCTCGCTGCATCTATAATGGTGGCAACTCCACATTTGCAAACAAAATCCAGTGTGTAACAATATCACTTTGCAATTGAGTAACTTAAGAGTGGCAAGAAAGTGGAATTCGCTACCACAAGGAGTAGTTGAGGCAACTAACATTGATACACTCGAGGGGAAGCTAGATAAGTACAAGAGAGAAAGGAATAGAAAGTTATGTTGATAGGGTGAGATGAAGTAAGGTGGGAGGACGCTCGTGTGGAGCATAAACACCAGCATGGCCTGTTTCGGTGCTGTACATTTTATGTAATTCTATGCAAAATCCATTAAAAAAGGCTTATTTTATCTGAATGGTCCAAATTTGTAAAAGTTTATAGTGGCAAAGTGAAACTAGTCACAATTTTTGCCGCATTTTAGGTCCCATTTTCTGCTATTTATTATATACAATATCAAAAACAGAGAGAGGTCTCAACAATTTAAAGATATTGCACCTGTAGGCGGGACTGTGTCAGCGTAACATTGTGCGTGATATGACTTAATATAAACAGAGATTCAGCAAGGCAAGTCTCTTATTCAACTGTTGTTGGGGACCAATCAGCCCATCAGTGTGGCTGCATTTGAATGCAACTCGGAGGTCAAACAGCATCACTCTAAATCACTACACGAACTTCCTCCCTGCTTACAACCAAAGATTTTGATATATTTTATACCTTTATTATTGTAGGATTATGGAAAAGTTGCCCTTTTTAAAATGAAAACACAGTATGATGCTCTCCCGTGTGAATGTGTACAGTGCTTTTTACTTTGAAACTAAATTTTGGCTTTGTCCAGTTCCTATCAGAATTTAGCAAATTTGAGAACCCTCAAATTAACCACAGATGGTCCTATTTTAAAGGCACATTGATTAACAACCTCTTAATTTCCTAATGTCATACCTTTTAGTGATCAAAATGCAAGTTAAAAAAGCTATTTGGATCCCATGATACGCTTCTCGAAAAGAAATACACCTCCAGGTGTCAGACTTTTAAAAGGTTTATAGAGAGTGAATGCAAAACTTCGTTGTAAATTAACTTTCAAACAGTTAAGATTTTGTAACCAAATGAGAGAACATAAGAAATAGGAGCAGGAGTCGGCCACTTGGCCCCTCGAGCCTGCTCCGCCATTCAATAAGATCATGGCTGATCTTCTACCTCAACTCCACTTTCCTGAACTATCCCCATATCCCTAGATTGCCTTAATATTCAAAAATCTATCGATCTCTGTCTTGAATCTCAACCAGGATCTTGGGTTCATGTCACACTACACGTAACCCCACCTGACGTAGAGTCATCCAGACTCGAGTCGTCGTTGGCTTGTTCTCTCTACACAGATGCGGCCGGACCTGCTGTGATTTCCAGCAAAAAAAGGTTTTTTGTTTTCCATACAGACCCCAGCATCTGCCACATTGTCTTTGATGTAATGTTTACCTGACTGACCTGTTTGGACACCATCCACACCTTTGATTGCCGTGATTATCTCTCTGCTGAGGTGTGATAAAGGGCAGTTGGAAAGATTAACTGTAATCATCTGGCTGTGTTCTCTGACTATATATGCTGTGCCTATATGCATCTCTTCACTTCACTTCACTTGACGAAGGAGCAGCGCTCCGAAAGCTTGTGATTTCAAATAAAACTGTTGGACTATAACCTGGTGTTGTGCGACTTCTCACATTTGTCCACCCCAGTCCAACACCGGCATCTCCACATCTTGAATATACTCAACAACGGAGCCTCCACAGCCCTCTCGGGTACAGAATTCCAAAGATTCGCCACCCTCTAAGTGAAGAAATTTCTCCTCATCTCAGTCCTAAATGGCCGACCCCTTATTCTGAGACTGTGACCCCTGGTTCTAAACTCCCCAGCCAGGGGAAACATCATCCCTGCATCTACCCTGTCAAGCCCTGTAAGAATCATGTATGTTTCAATGAGATCACCTTGGCTCACTTGGTACCCTCTCACCTCGGAGCCAGAAGGTTCTGTTATCGAGTCCCACCGTAGAATTTAAGCACATGATCAAGGCTAAGTGTGGGGTGCCGGGTTGGAGGTGCCATCCTTTGGATGAGATGTTAAACTGAGGCCATGTCTGCCTGTTCCAGTGGATGCCAACGAGCCCATGGCATTATTTCAAGAAACTGCAGGGAGTTCTCCCAGTGTTCTAGCCAACCTTTCTCAGCCAACACAGCCAAGCCGATTAACTAGTCATTCATCTCACTGTTGTTTGTGGCTGCCACATTTACCTACACAACTGTCACTGCATTTAAATTCATTCCCTGTGAAGCACTTTGGGATGTGATAAAAAGCTACATAAATTCCTTTTTAAAAAATCGTACAATGAGGAATAAATCTAATATTTCCAATTTAAGGTCTAAATTACACTACTTCTTTGCTGTGGAAATAAAAGGGATGAAATTTTTCTTAGTGAAAAGCACTTGGGCTTTATCCACAATTAGCGACCCATTAACAAAAAGAAAGAATTGCATTTCTATAGTGCCTGTCACAACCACCGGACGTCCCAAAGCATTTTACAGCCAATGAAGTACTTTTGAAGTGTAGTCAAGATCACAGGAATGCATGGGTTTGAAGAATACAATTTTTGAGAATCTGGTTAGCGATTTGCTAAGAAAACCTATGAGAAAAATAGGTATTCTCCCATTTTTCAATGAGGAATTTCACCCCCACAGAACATGTCGTGTACTATTTGTACATAAACCAAACTTTACTGACGACCATTGGCAGGATGCAAGATGAGAAAAATTATTATAGGGGAAATACTGTTACTGTAAGAGTACTTAGCGGACATGTCCCTCATCTTTTCATTTCAAACAGACTGCTCCAAAGAATTACTTCACGGGCTCCTCCTTCGAGCCAGGCAGACCAAAGTTTTGTGCAACCCACTAATGGCAGGCAGAGAAATGGTTACAAGGGAGATGCGCTGCACTCAACTCAGTGCATCCCCCAGCCCCCATTAAGAGACCTGTCCAAGATCAACAATGCACATTTAATTACCATGAAAAGTTAGGTCACAATGGAGAAGCCCCTTAACTGAAAATTATTTAATAGCAAAAACCTGTTCCAAATAAATTGCTGCAGAAAGCATGAGGGCTTTATAATGAGTATTTCCAACATGAGTAAAGGTTCCCATTAATGAAGATAATGCCTCCACAAATGTATTAGAAAGACTTGCATTTATATATAGTCTTTCGAGAATGGTGGCGGACCATTAAACAACTAATGGGAGGAGGAGGCTCCATGAATATCCCCATCATCAATGATGGTGGAGCCCAGCACGTGAGTGCAAAAGACAAGGCTGAAGCATTTGCAACCATCTTCAGCCAGAAGTGCCGAGTGGATGATCCATATCGGCCTCCTCCTGAGGTCCCCACCATCACAGAAGCCAGTCTTCAGCCAATTCGATTCACTCCACGTGATATCAAGAAACGGCTGAGCGCACTGGATACAGCAAAGGCTATGGGCCCCGAAAACATCCCGGCTATCGTGCTGAAGACTTGTGCTTCAGAACTAGCCACGCCTCTAGCCAAGCTGTTCCAGTACAGCTACAACACTGGCATCTATCCGACAATGTGGAAAACTGCCCAGATATGTCCTGTCTACAAAAAGCAGGACAAAT
The DNA here is from genome assembly GCA_030390025.1 of Squalus acanthias. Classification (NCBI taxonomy): domain Eukaryota; kingdom Metazoa; phylum Chordata; class Chondrichthyes; order Squaliformes; family Squalidae; genus Squalus; species Squalus acanthias. Next base: position 156,407,576 of record CM059428.1, read on the forward strand.
CCAATCCAGCCAATTACCACCCCATCAGTCTACTCTCAATCATCAGCAAAGTGATGGAAGGTGTCATTGACAGTGCCATCAAGCAGCATTTACTCACCAATAACCTGCTCACTGATGCCCAGTTTGGGTTCCACCAAGACCACTTGGCTCCTGACCTCATTACAGCCTTGGTCCAAACATGGACAAAAGGAGCTGAATTCCAGAGGTGAGGTGAGAGTGACTGCCCTTGACATCAAGGCAGCATTTGACCGAGTGTGGCATCAAGGATCCCTAGCAAAACTGAAGTCAATGGGAATCAGGGGGGAAACTCTTCACTGGCTGGAGTCATACCTAGCACAAAGGAAGATGGTTGTGGTGGTTGGAGGTCAATCACAGCCCCAGGACATGGCTGCAGGAGTTCCTCAGGGTAGTGTCCTCGGCCCAACCATCTTCAGCTGCTTCATCAATGACCTTCCCTCCAACATAGGGTTAGAATTGGGGATGTTCGCTGATGACAGCAGTGTTCCGTGCCACTCAACTCCTCAGATAATGAAGCAGTCCATGCCCGCATGCAACAAGACCTGGACGACGTTCAGGCTTGGGCTCATAAGTGGCAGGAAGCATTCGCGCCACAGAAGTGCCGGGCAATGACTATCTCCAACAAGCAAGAGTCTAACCACCTCCCCTTGACATTCAATGGCATTAGCATCGCCGAATCCTCCACTATCAACATCCTGGGGGGGGTCACCATTAACCAGAAACTTAACTGGATCAGCCACATAAATACTGTGGCAACAAGAGGTCAGAGGCTAGGTATTCTGTGGCGAGTGTCTCACCTCCTGACTCCCCAAAGCCTTTCCACCATCTACAAGGCACAAGTAAGGAGTGTGATGGAATACTCTCCACTTGCCTGGATCAGTGCAGCTCCAACAACACACAAGAAGTTCGACACCATCCAGGACAAAGCAGCCCGCTTGATTGGCACACCATCCACCACCTTAAACATTCACTCCCTCCACCACCGGCGTACCGTGGCTGCAGTGTGTACCATCTACAAGATGCACTGCAGCAACTCACCAAGGCTTCTTCGGCAGCACCTCCCAAACCCGCGACCTCTACCACCTAGAAGGACAAGGGCAGCAGGCGCATGGGAACACCACCACCTCCAAGTCACACACCATCCTGACTTGGAAATATATCGTCGATCCTTCATCGTCGCTGGGTCAAAATCCTGGAACTCCCTCCCTAACAGCACTGTGGGAGTACCTTCACCACATGGACTGCAGTGGTTCAAGGCGGCGGCTCACCACCACCTTCTCAAGGGCAATTAGGGATGGGCAGTAAATGCTGGCATTGCCAGCAAAGCCCACATCCCATAAACGAATAAAAAACCTCTGGACGTCCCAAAGTGCTTTACAGCCAATGAAGCACTTTTAAAGTGTAGTCACTGTTTTAATATAGGAAATGCGGCAGCCAATTGGCACACAGCAAACTCCCACAAACAGCAATGTAATAATAACCAGATAATCTCTTTGTGATGTTGGTCGAGGGATAAATATTGGCCAGGACACCGGGGAGAACTGCCCTGCTCTTCTTCGGAATAGTGCCATGGGATCTTATGTCCACCTGAGAGAGCAGACAGGGCCTCGGTTTAACGTCTCATCCGAAAGACGGCACCTCCAACAGTGTAGCACTCCCTCAGCACTGCACTGGAGCATCCGCCAGATTTTAGCCTAGTGTTAGCTTATCTTATCTTAGTTTAATCAGCTTAGGGTTACTATAGTAACCACAAAGGTTGACAGGATGGCAGCAGTGGTGTCACGTCACCTGGTGTGTCTAGTCAGTATGAACTGCCACAACAGCAAAACGAAGCTCACGGGGAGTTGAACTTTCATACCAGCGTCAGCTTCACATGAGAAGACTTCAATACCAGAGTGGAAGCCAAAAGGATTTCAACTTGGTAACATTTGGGATGTAATGGGCATCTTGTCAGCAACAGCGAGTTACAGCAGTAACATGCTAAGTAAGGAGCTGCACCTCGCAGGATCTTATTGGCACAAGCAGCTTTACAGCAGTCTTCGGCACAACAGTATGCCTCAGGCACGGCTTGCTATTTCCGGTTTATTCTGTGGCCTCAGCTCCAGTGGAATCTTAAGCATGTTTTTAAATTAATTCACGAATACCCATATACTGTTGGCTACTCAAGTGTCGTGTAGAAGTGAGAATTCTCATTTGGGGATTCCATGAGTGAAAGAGATATTCTGTAGGTACTAAAATATCGTTCAGGGCCACAGAATAAAGAGTAAGAAACCACACAAGGTCACAAATTTCTTCCCATTACAATTACTATTATTACTGATTTAAAATGGGGGGCAAAACCCACTTGGATTTGATATTACTTCACTGGGAGATCATAATCCTGCAGATAATGTGATCTTATCAGGTCTAATTATTAACTGTACATTCATTCCCCATCTGTTACCCAGGTTAATTTTCACTACTCAATGACCTTACGACTTTCACAGAACAGTAGAAAATAAAAGCAATAAAGCTGTCAATCACAAGGTCATTTGCAAGTATTGCTCTGTCTTGTAATAGCCTCCTGCTGGTTTCCTGACATTGTGAACTCTGGAAAAAATTGTTTTTCCAGACCCTATATATTTTTCTTGTCAGTCGGAAGAACCAGCTGCGGACGGCAATGGACCTTTTTTTTTTATAAAGAGTGCATTTCGTTTCCGACCACAAGAGCACTTGTTAAATTTTCATGCACTGAATGCAGCAGAGCAACAAATGTTTGGATCCAGGAAACTGCTCTTATTAACGGACGTGGGCTACACTTTTGCAAATGTACATTCGTTATAAAATATTTTCAGTTACTCACAGCAATATTTGAAGAAATCTTTGAAATATAACGAGCCTGCAGTCCGCCCGTCCCTACAATCCCATAAGCTTCTAAAGCCCAAGCTTTTGCATCATTTGCAAATTTAAACATCATTACCACAGTATTACCTTTAAACCTCACTACTACTCATTTACTCATCTTCTCTCCTACTCTTTTCAATCTTGGTGTGTCCTGCACTGTGTACCTTGGGCCTCCAGCTAGAGTTTAAATGAACAATTTAAAATGAACACACTATATGCTAATTCCAATCGGTATTCCAATAGGTTTTCCAATAAAATAAATAAACTGCTCCTACTATTTGACGCCTAAGCAATTATGAAGAGGACGGTCCAGCAACAAGGATGCTTAGAAAAGTGCGGAGGTTGGTGACCATACAAAAAGACCACAATTTCAAAAGTCATCGATCCGCTCTTTCCATACTATACATTGATTTTCAAACATCAACCAGTATAATGCCTGCAAAAGACAGGCATCCACCAAATGGATGCAAAAAGTGGCTCAAGAATAAGAACATTTTATTAAAGGGGATTATAGAATTCCTGTGCAGCCTCAAGGGTGCCAAGTCTCAATTTGACAGCATGGCACGCAATTGCCTTTACTTTTGACACATGGCTAAAATACAATCAAAATGTATTAAAAAGATGGTCAGACAGGTTTTTATAAAATGAGGGAAAAATACAAGCTGCCTGCACATGTAATGAATCCTAATCCTAACCATGCAATGAATGCGAAGGCCGTGAATTTCCTCCGTATTTGTGCCCAGAGACATGCGCAACCTGGGCACAAACCAATTACGTGGCTTAAATTTTGGGCGTAGGTGGGTTACGCAAGTAACTACAAAATGTCCAAATCTCCTCGATCTTTTACAGCCGTCTATTGATCGAATTCTCCACAACTGCAGCTGCTCAGAGGCTCTCCTGAAATTACAACCAGATTTTCAGGCTCAGCAGGAAAGACATTTTTCTGGTGTTTTATTACAATTTTTTTTTATTTATCCTCACGGAGACCTGCGCCATTTCTATAATGCATTTTTATGGCATAAGTATAAGCCACATTAAAAATGTAAAAGCTGCCCAGATTGGAGGTTCTTAAACATGTGTGCCTAATGTGCCGAACAAGTGGAAACTTTAATTTTCATACTTAAAAGGAGGAATATATGGTGCGAGTTTGACGCTGTCCTCAGGCCTCGATTGTGTCCACTGATTTACACCCATTTTTAAGTTTGGGTGTATTTTAATGAGATCGGCAGGAAATTTGAGCATAACTGGACATCAGCAGTATGGCGCATTATCGGATCCAACTCCTGGGTTGTGCCAACAGAGGAAATTCCAGGCCATGATGTTAAGGAAATTCCTTACTCTGCACATCAAATCACTTAACTTGCACAAAATAAATACATGCACTCCAGTATGGCTGCCAATGACGACAGAATGACAAAGGTCAGCCATGGCTCAGTTGGTAGCACTCTCGTCGCGGTCAGAAGGTTGTGGGCTCAGGTTCCACTCCAATACTGACTAGACACCAGGTTACATGACACCACTGCTGCCATCCGGTTACAAAAGTAACACTAGGCTGATTAAGCTAACTTTAGGCTAAAATCTAGGTTAACACTCCAGTGCTGTACTGAGGGAGTGCTGCATTGTCGGAGGTGCCGTCTTTCAGATGAGCTGTTAAACTGAGGTCCCATCTGCCCCCTCAGGTGATCGCAAGAGATCCCATGGCACTATTTCAAATTGAGAGGTCGCACAACACCAGGTTATAGTCCAACAGTTTTATTTGAAATCACAAGCTTTCGGAGCTTACTACTCCTTCGTCGGGTGAAGTAAAAAGATACAGAATCGCCAAAGCATATATAGATAGAGAACAATGCATGTGTACCTTACAATTGCAGACAACTAAATTAAATTATCCTGACTGTTTATCTGCCGAGGTGTGATAAAGTTAGTCAGGATAATTTAATTTAGTTGTCTGCAATTGTAAGGTACACATGCATTGTTCTCTATCTATATATGCTTTGGCGATTCTGTATCTTTTTACTTCACCCGACGAAGGAGTAGTAAGCTCCGAAAGCTTGTGATTTCAAATAAAACTGTTGGACTATAACCTGGTGTTGTGCGACCTCTCAATTTTGTCCACCCCAGTCCAACACCGGCATCTCCGCATCATGACTATTTCAAATAACAGGATTGTTTTCCCTGGTGTCCCGGCCAATATTTATCCCTCAATCAAGCTCTAAATAGAGGTTATCTGATCATTACCACATTGCTGTTTGTGGGACCTCGCTGTGTGCAAATTAGCTGCCGCATTTCCTACATTACAACAGTAACTACATTTCAAAGTACTTCATTGAAAGGGCTTTGGGACGTCCGGAGGTCGGGAAAGGCGATATAGAAAAGCAAGTTCTTTCTTTTTTTCTTTACACTAGTGGGGAAAAAAAAGAAAGTCTTTGAACACGGTCAGGAAAATAATATTTAGTCCATCAGGCTGCTCCCAAAACTTCTCAATTACCCACTCCCTCAAAAATTGATCCAATGCCCCTTAAATGTTTCCAACCTATCTGCCTCCCTCAGCAGTCCATCCACAGGTTCATGAACCTCTCTGTAAAGTACTTAAATCTAAAACTGTCTGTGCACCTTCTAAGCTTGTGCCCTTGTCCCCAGTTCTAGAGTTTGTGGCAATCTCAAACATATTATGACGATCAATTTATCTATTCCCTTATCATCCTTAGTTTTCTCTTTTCCAGAACAAACAACCCCAGGCTCTTCAACCTCTCCCCATAGCCGAGATGCATTAAGCTGGGCATCAGTTTGGTTTCCCTTTTCCGCACTGGCTTCAGTGCCTAGATATCCTTGCTGTAGTACAGCCACCAGAACTGCACACAGCACCCTAGGTATGGTTCTGCCAGTGTGGAGACTCATCATCACCTCCTCCTGGGATTTGTGCTCTTTCCCTCTGGCACACATCATAAGATCTGGTTTGCTTTCCTTCCTGCTACCACACGCTGGTTTCAGTGAGCTGTCCACTATACGAATCAAAGATATGTCTCCTGTCCTGTAGCCTAGACCCACTTAGTTTACAATTCCACTGCTGATGTTCCTTTCCTAACCTCATTAATTTGCATTTGTCCACATTAAATACCATTTGGCATCAGCCCACCTTTCCACCTATCCAGATCCCTTTGTATTTGGTTTGACTCTTCCCTACTTTTTTTGAAAGCCCACACACCCCAATTTCATGTCATTTGCAAACTTAGCTTTGTTTCTGTCCGCAGCCCCATTTATAAACACTGTAAATAGCAATGGACCCAGCACTGTTCACTGTGGCACCAGCTAGCCACCCCTTACAATGTCAACACAGCTGCATCACAACCACTCTACTTTCTCTGGCTTAGCCAGTTTTTTTTAATGCACTTTAGTGGCTTGCCACCTATTCCATGCCTTCCAACCTTGTGGACTCATTGCTTGAGTGGCTCAGTATCAAAAGTCTTGCTGAAATCTAAATAGATCATATACACAGAATTTCCAGTCAGAGGGCCTTCATTTTCTCAAAGAATTCCAGTAAATTTATTAAGCAAGATCTCCCTCCCATCAATCAATCAATCAATGCTGACTCCCTTTTACCATACCGTATTATCCAAGTGTTTCATTACTCTCTTTTAGAGGTGCATTGTAATAATGTACCTACAGCAGATGTTTGGCTCACTGGCTTATAGTCCCCTGGACTGTCCAGAGACCCCTTTTCTAAAGATTGGTGTTCCAATAGCTACTTTCCAATCCTCAGGTACTACTCCCTTTTCAAATAATTTCCTAAAGATAAGTGACAAGGATATGACTGATTTTACTGGAGTACTTCTTTAAATAGTTTGTACGAAGGGCACTTGCCTATCAGTGACAGCCTTATCTGAAATCTTGTTTAGTACTTCCTCCACCGTCAGAAATCCAACCTCTTTGTTGGATTCAGTTCTGCTGAATGAAAGCAGAGAAAACCCCATTCAGTATAGATTTGCTATCCCTTGGTTATAGTGTGAGAACAGTGAAGAAAGAAGTTTTTCTTAAATTCAAAGCAACTATTCTCAAAAAAGAAATGCTAAATGGTTTCTTTGATTCAGAGAGGGGGGAAAAAAATTGAGAATTGAGAATTTTTTTTTGAATCGAAATGGGATTTACGATAAATTTGTGTTACTTTGTCGGGTCAATAAAGGTTGTCAACTTTAGAACTTGCTTGAATTATTTTTTATTTAAACTTCATTAGGTCAGCTTTGTCTCGTCACACAATTTCACTCCCTTTCGCTTTGTTTTAAATGCACCTTCACACAGTTTTTCTTCGCACTTTGGCAGCCCTGTTTACAGTGGAAACTTTATCCCAGGGTGAACACAGACTGGGCAATAAAACCTCCAGTGTAAACCACTGTTGTCCTTAGAAGCTGGGAGCCAGAGATTTTCCACTCCCGACTGTGCTGTAAATCAGTACCTATTTAAGGGCCTCCTTTTAATTATGTGCATGTGATCCAAGTTTCACATTGCTGAATGAAATAAATCTTACTCCTGTCCCATGGTCCCTCATGGCAGTCAATCTTAGCTGTCCCCCCTGCAACCATTATAACTTTTAACACAGCATGTGCGCCCCCCTAACTTTCACCTGCTAACACCGATTTTGGAAAAAATAGGCGGCCTTTTTTCTTCAAGCTGACATTAAGTAGTTCTAGAGTCAAAAGTCTCCAATCCACAGTAGCAAAAGCTGCAGCTTATCAGACTCCCTGACTAGAAGTCAAACGTGGAAGGGAAAGTTTTGCTTCAGATGTCTCGGACTTCAAATGAATCAAGAGAAAAGAAACAGATGACTAGTGAAAGTGTGAAAGAGCAAATAATGACAATGACTTGGTAAATAAATTCAGCAAAAAAACCTTTTTAAAATATATCATTTCAGCAAGACGACATGCGTTTCTCTCTGGTTTAAGTCGGAAGATCGCCTCAATTCCCCCTGCACCAGTGCACTTTTCTATTTTCCACTGAATAGAAACGTGTGTACATGAGAGAGTACATGGGGGGAGTAGGGTGGAATGGATCTGGGCTGCAGGCTCAGTTTTAGAAGCTACAAGGCAGGTGATGCTGAGCACAAAATTCAAGGTGGGGAGGGGGGTTGAACGATTGCAGGATCATCAAGTGCATGGCCCAACCACTGTTAACAGGTGGGGGTGCAGGCAGGAGACAGCCTCAATGCAAATCTGGCAGTTGGAAATGAGTCAGGCAGGTAGGCCCGAAGATTGGGCTGGAGGCCAGTGCACTACTACAGAGGGAGAGAGGCGGGACACGAGCAGGGAGTGGCCTGAAGTCACTATCCAGGCAGCCACAAAAAGATTAGGTGAGTCGAGCAGCCTGCTGTCCCCAAAATTGGCAAAAAAAACACCAAAAATCAGTAATGTATTAAAAAAATTAAGGTTAAAACAAAATGGCAGCTCGAACTGGGCAGTTCAGAGAGGGGTCTGTAATTATAAACTGACAGGAAAAGCCTATGTCAACATTTGCTATTATAAAATGTTGACATAAAAAGCATAATTCAAAAATCATGACACAGGAAGTAAGGTTAATGCGGCCAGGCAGGGAACATTATACACAAGTAAATAAATTGCCAATGGCATGGCCCACAGTCCGTTGATCAATATACTTTTTCCCCCCCCAAATATATACAAGATGGAGGCAAAGCTGGGAGAAACTCGCTTCACAGAACCAGACTACACCTAGCAGTTGACACAAGTGTTAGCACAAAAATGCGACCAAAATTGGTGGCAACAGGAAGCAAGATCTGTAGACATGACATGAGCAGCAATAGATATACCAGCAAATTTCTTGTAGCATTGTTCACGGTGAGTCAGAAGATACATTGTTATCCCATTTATTAATGTACAAATCAGGGCATTCGTTTATACTAACTAAATAAGTTATTAGAGCTTTATTGTTAGAGTATTGTGGAAGTGTTAGTGACATTTTCAGGCTCAAATTCTGTGTGTACAATTGTACGTAGTGTTGTTTGATGAGGAGAGGATTATATAGTGAAATGGAGAATGTATTATTGTATCGTTGTTTTGCACAGAATGAAAGCAATGTTGGTTAAAATTAAGAAGTTAATGGAAAACAGAACAAATGGTAGAGAATGGATTTATATAAAAATTTTAAACGAAAGTGAATGAAAAAGGTGAACCATTGGATGAGGTTTGTCAATGCCGAAGTGTTGGGGACAGGATTGTGTGAAGTGCTAGTCAATGTCCCCCCCTAATTTTAAATTTGGGTGTGCGGCCCCATCAAAGTTTCGCGCATGCATGAAATTTCACATTTCAAAAGCCGGTCCCGGACTGCACGGGACCAGCATAAGGCCGCGCAGCTTAGGGGGAGCATTGGTGCTAGTACTCATGGCCTGGGTGTGGGAACACTGAGGGTTGTGGAGCATACATATAGTGGAGAGGGGAATGGGACGTGCAAGTATAGGCGGCAAGTCTCAGGTTATAAAAGTGGGCAGTCTAGGAATGTCATAGTAGTGGGAGGGGACCAAGACCTGTGTCCCAATTGCTTCTAGTCCCACATTCAACAGCCTTTGACTTCTCATCTCCCCAGTCAGTGTTACCACTCATCTCCCCTTCCAGTGCTCTCACAATCCAATCCTCCCTCCAATACAACTAACCTCAGTACCTTCATATTGCAGCCCAGCCCCCTCCAAGTGTTCCCAGCTTCCTACTGCTCTGAAACTCAATGTCCTGAACCCCTCCCAAGTGTCCAAGATTTCCTGAGTCTGCAGACTTTCCCCGGCTGGGGCAGGAAGCACTTAGGGCTTCTGGGAAGCACATGGGCTGCGCAGCTAGCACTAGGGCAGACAGGCAATGAAGCAGTGGCCTGTGAAGCACCCAGTGGATGGGACAAAGAGGGAAAGCAGAAAGCTGATAATCGCACGGAGTGGGAAAACAAAGGAGGGTATAGAATCGCCATTCGTGCCTATCCCCATTTGGCGCCCACCCAAAGCTGGTTTTGTCCTCTACATTTGGTTCTTTTACTTGGGCCGTTTTACTATGTTAAATAAATGCAAGTTGTTGTTGTTTCAAGTCAGGTTGGGAAGACCTCAAAGCAAGTAGGACCACAGCAAGTTAGGAGTCCAGTCAGGGAGGGACGCATCATTTAAAAAAAAAAATAAAGCAGTGAATCTCCTGTGATGTTGCTCAGGGATGCAACAGGGGCCGAGAAGTGGCCACACGAGCAGCAACCTTGGAGGCAAATTCCATCCCTAGGCCCCTGGCAGTAGTTAGGCCTCGGGGAATCAAAACATGCACTTCCAATAGGAGTTGGGCAATTTTATGATCAAGTTGAAATATTTTTCACAAATTATTTTTATACCTGTGTGGAGTCAGCTTCCTGAAAACAATTTCAAAAAGTACTTTTAGCTGTGAATACCCCTTTTTAATCCGTGGCTGTTTGTTGACGCCTATTTTTGATTCATAACCTTTCAAACTCCAAGCAGTGGTGTCTGTTCCTGCTTGCTATTTGATACAATCCCTGTTCAACTGTGATTGTGAAACTCCAACCAAACAGAAATTTGCAGGTGGCCCAGTAAAGTATGACACAAACAAGCTCTAAATGCAAAATTGCATACATCCATGAATATATTTTATTCCGGAGACTGCCTGACCCCCCCCCCCACACCAACCCCACTCTTGACTTGGGAGCGCCGACTGCAAGAAAGAAAAGTGAAAAAATTCTTCAATTCCTCAGCACGGACTTGTTCAACACATTTTAAAAAGCAGATAGATAACAAACAATGGTGTGAGCACGCAATGAGGTTGTAATATACTCGAGGGGATTCAAGTGATGTCATTAACTGTGACAGCAAAGTTAAACGCCTCGCAAGTGGGTTCCAGCTTTGAATATGGTACCAGCGCTTCTGCAACTTTACAGTTTTAAGTATCAGAATGTGTGCCCTTCATAGCTGCTGCGATCATGACCACTGAGCTCCGAGACTGCATGATAGGAAGGTGGGGGGTTGTTTCACACGATTAGGATCCTCTAGTTTTCAAACTGGGTTGGCTAGCAGGAAGAGGTTTTACTGAGAGAGAACACACTACTTTATACAGTAGTATAGATACTAAATATTCATGCTCCAATAAAACAAAAAAATGTTGGAAGTTAAAAGTATTACATTGACTGAAGACAGATCACCACTACGGAATTCAAAGGAAAGTGTGAGGGATAGGTTTTTGCAGGGAGGAAGAAAAATTACACAAAGATTGCAGTATTACACATTATATTTTAACAGAGCTAAAAGTCAACATGACCCAGTGCATTCTGTACAAAAACCTCACCAGCACTGCCACACTTCTTGTCCAATACACAATTACAGTTTCTTCCTAGGGTTCTATACTTAGTTGCCCTGGCCAACATTTATCTTTCAGCCAATACCACTGAAACAAAAAAAGATCAGCTGGTCATTTATCTCACTGCTGTTTGTAGGACCCTGTAGTGCGCAAATTGACTGCTGTGTTTGCCCCTCCCCACACACACTGTCCCCCGCCCCCCACATCCTTGCCCAACTCCAAACTCCTTTTGCCCAGTGAATTAATTTCAAGGTAGCCTTCAAATGCCGCCATATTTGGGAAGTCTTCAGCCACATGTCCCAATCCGCATATTAAATCCTTTAATTTCTGCTATCTACCTCTTCCTTTAGGTGCAAGTGCTATAATAAAGTGTACATTGTTGTTTGAAACCCACTATTACCACCATGCAGTTCTACCAAAAAACAAGTTCGTTATTCAGTTTTTAACCCAATTAGATTTACAGCAGTGCCTTGTGACTTGCATAACTGCAGGAACTAATATTGCAAAATACACACGACTGCCCACTTTCTTGCCACTCACCCAGTGGAGTTACATACTTCCCAGCTTGATCCTCTACTTTCTAATACTCACCACACACACACACAGTTGCTTTTGCAAGTTATGCAATCACAGTACACTTTATGTAATTCCTCAACCAACCAGTCCCCTACATGCATCCATTATGCAAAACTAGTACAAATACTTAGCCCAGAGTTTATGGGTACAAAATAGGTTTTGAGAAAATTAATATTCTAAATGTAGTCCAAATAAAAGTCATTCCAGAAGCCTTTGTTGTTTTCAGACAACAGACAGGTCCCGAGCACACTTCACCAGAGTTGGACACTACTTTCAACATCACACTGGCTGGGCACACAACACCCAAACAACCAGAACAGAATTCAGTTTCTTACACTAGTGCCCGGTGTATAGGCACAATCTGCACCAACCAATCACACAGGACCTAGTTAGGCACGAATTCTAAAAACTGCCAATTATACAGCATATTCTGAGCCAAGGCTTCAAGTTTAAAAATTTCATAAACAAAGATGCTTACATACCAAGTCCTGAGCAGCTTACGTAAAACCAATATCATGGGTATCACCTCACCACTATTTTTGAATGCTGATGCATTGAGATAATAGTCTCAGAAATCAGAGAACTTCAAAATCTTTTTTGACCACGCCCATTGCATTTTACTTCAATATACATTTTCCTGTAAAGTTAAATAAAGATTACCACACCTTTGCTTGAACGGGTCTGCCTTTTGACTGTACTATTGCCATCATTTCATAGATTGGTGAAAATTACTGATTACATAATGTGCTTTGCCCTTGGTAAAAAGTATGATTCTCAAGCAAGGCATTGTTGGACAAATAGCAATGGCATTCTTTGCCATCTTTTCAAAAAGAAAAATCCATAGCAATGCACGGGCCAAAAATATAGATCTATCCAGTGGGGTTAGGAGTCAAAATACCCCAGAAATATTTGACCCAAAACAATGAGACATGGCACGTGGCAAGTGCAGCATGCTTGGGAGGGATCAGGTAACTTTGAATCTACCATTCCCAAATGCTCACCATCACTGGGGTTTTCCTTGCATCATGTCTGGGCTTGTTGTAGACTAATTGAGAGAGATTGATTGCTATGCTTAGTCAACAATTCTATTATTGTTGTATCCTGTAACTACCAGGGTGATAGAAAGTGAACTAGATGGGCCGTGGTCTTTTCTCGTCTCGCAATTCCTATGTTCTCACCTCGAATTATCTATTTTGAGCGACGATTTTGAGTTTTTTTTTTAATTTAAGCACTTCTCGCTGATGGCAAAGTGGAGGAAGCAGAGTCAATAGTAACTTTCAAAAGGGAAGTGGATAAATACAGGGAGAAAATTGCAGGGCTGTGGGGGAAAAAGCAGGGGAGTGGGAATGGGACTAATTCAAAGAGCCGGCACAGGCACGATGGGCCGAATGGTCTCCTTCTGTGTGGCAAGATGGCAAATGAGATTCCTTAGTTATACTGAGTTCAGGTGTTGTAACATACATTCAGTATGTGAAACACGAGAAGATGGATTTGTGACACCACCTGTTACACTAGATGCTCTCAGCTGGGCTACCCTTGTTTAAAGGCTTACCTATGCATGTCTGCATGGATAAATCTGCTAAACTCTAGTGCGAGAATGCCAGCGCACAATACAAGGCAAGAGTTTCAATGGGCAAAACAGGGACATTTGATATATAGCCCTCTGCCGGCGTATAACATATTCGAATTGGTGTCAGCATAAAGCAACTACCTGAGCTGGATGTAGTTTACAGCATTAAGTGCAATATGAATGGATTATATTGGACTCCGATCAGACAGTGGCTGATTCCAAAGCCCATCCGCAACAACAACTTGCATTTAAATAGCGCCTTTAACGTAGGAAAACATCCCAAAGTGCTTCACGAGTGTAATCAGACAAATATTGACACCGAGCCCAATGAGGAGCTAATAGGTCAGGTGACTAAAAGAGGTAGGGTTTAAGGAGAATCTTAAGGAGAGGTGGAGAGACAGAGAGGTTTAGGGAGGAAATTTCAGAGCTTAGTGCCTGGATGGCTGAAGGCACAGGTGGGGTGAAAGGAGTGGGGGATGCACAAGAGTCTAGAGTTGGAGGAACGCAGAGTTCTTGGAGGGTTGTAGGACTGAAAGAGGTTACAAAGATAGGGAGGGGGGAGGCCCTGGAGGGACTTCAACACGAGGATGAGAATTTTAAAATTGAGGTATTAGTGGACTGACAGCCAATGTAGATCAACAAGCACAGGCACCATGGAAGGGTGGGACTTGGTGCGGGTTAGAATATGCGCAACAGAGTTTTGGGTAAACTCAAGTTTATGGAGGGTGGTAGATGGGAAACCAGGCTGGAATAGTCACACCTGGAGGTAACAAAATCATGGATGAGGGTGTCAGTAACAGATAAGCTGAGGCAAGGGCAGAAAGGGACGGAGGTGGAAGTAAGGGCTCTTTTTGATGGATATGATGTGGGGTTGGAAGCTCAGCTCAGGGTCAATAAGACGTCAAGGTTGCATACAGTCTGGTTCAACCTGAGACAGTGGCCAGGAAAGAGGATGGAATCAGTGGCGAGCGAACAGAGTTTGTGGCAGGGGCCAAACTGGCTGCAGTCTTCCCGGTGTTTAATTAGAAAAACTTGCAACTCATCCAGGACTGGATATCGGACTAGCAATCTGACAACACACAGGCAGCGGAGGGGTCGAGAGAGATAGGGCTGTCGTCTGCGTACATGTGGAACCAGACGGCCTGTCTTGGGATGATATTGCCGAGGTACAACATGCAGGCAAGAAATAGGAGGGGGGCCAAGGATAGATCTAACCACTGTATACCAGTACAGCTAAGGCACAAAAGACCAAAACAAGCGAGTTAGGATAGTTATTAGCAACAAGTAAAACAGTAGCAGAGACTTTCAAAGCTACAGGCAAGGTATATGCCATTTAATTTACGAGGAGGCTATGACACCCAGCAGAAACTGAAGGCTACATTTTAATTCTGGAATACTATGCATGTCTGACAGACTATTAAATGCTATTGCAGATACAGCACATGCAAAGCGTTACACATATATACATACACATATATAACCATTATCCACCCCGTCCTTCTGCAAAATTCCCAATCAGATGTTTATAAAACCCCAAGCACCAGCAACTTGCCTTTAAGCAAAAACAATAATCTTTTCACCATCGCTTTTCTTTTTATCAAAAGGTTGCTTACAAAATTATGGACCCCGCAAACTTGAGTGACCAAGACATATATATTTTTTTTTAAAAAAAAACACAAGTGCAGTAAAGGTATTCCAGCACAGGTATTGCAAAATGCAATGTTCTAACCACCAACACCCAACCTAACCCCCCCACACACACATACACACACACACACACACATACACTCGGGCTAAACTGTTGATTTAGAGAGAGGGCCATCTTCAGCAAACCAGATCACCATCAAGGTGTTTTCAGGCAGAGACAGACAGACAGCGGGCAGTGAAGCGAGCCTCTTCATGCGGGAGGGGGCTCCCCCGGGAGTCTGGCCTGCTGTGACCCCCCCAACACCCCAAGCAAAGGCACGGCGGAGCCGTAATCCACCCCCTCCATTAATTCCCCGTCAAGTTGGGGCTTCGGCAGGGAGGGGGGGGGAAAAAGTGAGTCTGGGACGAAGAAATAAAAATCTATAAATGATTCCCCAACCACTAAAGTGAATTTAATAAAACAAAGAGTGAGAGAGAGAGAGAAGGCCGGGCCGGGCCGGGCGGCCTACCCGCCGACACCAGCCTCTCCTCCCCCGCACTCCCCGCACACCCACCCACACTCTCACATCGGGGCGCTGCCGGAGACAGACCGACCCCGGGAGCCGAGGCCGCGGTCGCTGCGAGGAGCCGCCATGTTCGCCGCCTGCTCGCCCCGCACCGAGCGCCCGGCCCCGGCCCCGGCCTCCGCTCACCTTCAACACTCGCCGCTCCCACTCCCCGCATCCGCCAGCCTGGTGTTGAGCTTCTCCCCGGAGCTGCTGCTCTGCTACTGCCGCCGCCGCCGCCGATTGTTATTGTTAATGGAGGCAGCGGGTCCGGCGGCTCTTTTGCTGAAGTCCGTCTCACCGTCTCTCTCGCGGACTCGGCATCGGGCTCCACATAAACAGCCGGCCACAGGAAAGAGGCAGCGGGCGCCCTCCACAGGCACCGTCCCGATCCGCACCCTCCTCCCTCCCTCCCTCCCTCCACAATCTCCAATCCCCTCCAACTCCTCCCTTCCTCACTCCCGACCTCCAATCCCCTCTCTCCTCCTCCTCCTCCTCCTCCTCCAATCCCCTCTCTCCTCCTCCTCCAATCCCCTCCCTCTCCTCCAATCCCCTCCCTCTCCTCCTCCTCCAATCCCCTCTCTCCTCCTCCTCCAATCCCCTCCCTCTCCTCCTCCTCCAATCCCCTCCCTCTCCTCCTCCTCCAATCCCCTCCCTCCTCCTCCAATCCCCTCCCTCTCCTCCTCCTCCAATCCCCTCCCTCTCCTCCTCCTCCAATCCCCTCTCTCCTCCTCCACCAATCCCCTCCTCCAATCCCCTCCCCTTCTCCAATCCCCTCCTTCCTCCTCCTCCATATCCAATCCCCTCCCCAACCTCCACCACCAATCCCCTCCCCTCCCCTCTCTTCCTCCTCCTCCTCCAATCCCCTCCTCCTCCAATCCCTTCCCCTCCAATCCCCTCCCCAAACTCCACCACCAATCCTCTCCCTCCCCTCCTCCTCCTCCTCCAATCCCATCCTCCTCAAATCCCTTCCCCTCCAATCCCCTCCCCAACCTCCACCACCAATCCCCTCCCCTCCCCTCCCCTCTCCTCCTTTTCCTCCATTCCCCTCCTCCTCCTCCAATCCCCTCCCTCTACTCCTCCTCCTCTAATCCCCTCCTCCTCCTGCTCCTCCACCTCCAATCCCCTCCCCAACCTCCTCCTCCCTCCCCCTCCCCCCTTCCCTACCATCCCCTCTTACTCCCCTCCCCTCCTATCCCTCCATCCCTCCTCCTCCCTTCCTCAATCCCCTCCCTCCCCTCCTCCTCCACCCCTCCCTCAACTCCTCCACCCCTCCCTCACCTCCACCACCCCCTCCCTCACCTCCAATCCCCTCCTACCTCTCCTCCAATCCCCTCCCCATCCTCCTCCGATCCCCTCCCCCACCCTCCTCCTCCAATCCCCTCCCCCACCCTCCTCTTCCGATCCCCTCCCCCACCCTCCTCTTCCGATTCCCTCCCCCACCCTCCTCCTCCGATCTCCTCCCCCGCCCTCCTTCTCCGATCCCCTCCCCCGCCCTCCTCCTCCGATCCCCTCCCCCGCCCTCCTTCTCCGATCCCCTCCCCTGCCCTCCTCCTCCGATCCCCTCCTCGCTCTCCTCCTCCGATCCCCTCCCCCGCCCTCCTTCTCTGATCCCCTCCTCCATCTCCACCTTAAATCCCCACCTCCACCTCCTCCCACAATCCCCTCCAATCCTCCTCCAAACCCCACCTCCACCTCCACCTCCCCCTCCAATCCCCTCCCCACTGCCAATCCCCTTCAAGTATTTATATAATTCCCTGTTGAAATTACTATTGAAATACAGTATTAATGTACATTAAAAAGAGCAGTAGTCCTAATACCGACCCCTGGGGGGTCACCACTGCACACTTCCCTCCAGTCTGAAAAACAACCGTTCACCACCACTCTCTGCATTCTGTCCCTTAGCCAATTTCATAGCCATGCAGCCGCTGCCCCTTTAATCCCATGGGCTTCAATTCTGCGAACAAGTTTCTTGTATCTACTGTATCAAATGCCTTTTGAAAGTCCATTTACACAACATCACCTGCACTACCCTCATCAACCCTCTCCCTTACTTATCAGTAGCTTGGTTTGGAGACAATTCAGCATGGTTACCGCATGCCAGACACCCAGCTGTATTCACCAAGCTTTTAACAACTGTACAGAAGTGTGTCTTTTTTCACATTTACCAAATTGAGAGATTATGGTGTGACCCTCAATTTTTTTCTCAGGTTCCCCCATAGTTGACCAGGTTGGGGTTTAATACTAGTGGACAACCCCATACGTTTGCCCCAGGCTATTCCCTTCTCCTACTTTGCTTATATCTTTGGAGCTTCCTTCCCCTCCAGTCTTGGAAGATGTTTAATCTGTTATCAAACCCGTCTACTGACATCATGCATTTTAAACTTTGACCTTCTGTTGTTTGTTACTGACCCACCCTTTTTCTTTGAGTATATGTAATCATTTACTCATTGTAATTATGTTGCTTTGTGTAGGCCTGTTGTTCTTTATTTCTGTTTTGATTTTGAAGGCATTTTCGTGTGTTCCCATTTGTTTTTCTCCCCCTCCTGGAAGCAGGGAGGGGACTGGAAAAGTTGCACTTTCCCATTTCAGGCGCCCACTGTCATTCTTAGATTAGGCACTGCACAGCCAACCACAGAGTGAAGTTCCTCTTTCTCTTTCCAACATTGTACCGTAGTCCCAATTTAAGAGGAATGCCCCCTACTGTATTAGTGTGATTTATTTTCTACTTCTCACACAGCAACATAGGAATTGCTAGACAAAAAAGACCAAGTTTCATCTAGTTCGCCTTATACCATTCTGGTAATCACATGAACCATCCTTCTGGCCTTGAGTAATATTGCCAATTTGGTGCAAAAATAGGGCATATGCCTTTTGGGAATTAGGTTAATACTATCCAAACTAAGTTCAAGTAGGACCCTGCAGCATACAGATGAGAATTCCATCCCATCAATCTGGGCTGGATTTAAATCCAGCTCCTAAAGGGAAATGTATAGAGTGTTTCCCAGCTGAAGCCAGTTATATAACTTGGTCCGTTAAATCTACAGCTGTTCTCCCATACCCCCACCGTAACTTCGATGGGAATCTGTCTTAATATCTGGAAACTTGGCCGGGACCCAGTTACATCGAGTCCCAGCCATACGTCAGAGATTCCTCTATGGTCTACTGAAGGTGGAGGCTTTGCCCACCCTAAACATGGCTATTGTCATTTGGGAGGGGGAATGGATGGCTGGAGCAGGGACATCTTACATCAGGAGTTCCATGACCCAGGCCGAGTATGGTCAGTGGAGGTATGCCTGGTCAGACCAGGTGAGCCTCCCCAAGACTACACATTTTCTTTTAAAAGCAGGCCCCTTACAAAGAGGATCATGGCTACATCTCTCTGTTGGTTCCGTTGGGGGATCTAGCTCCGCAACCCTATGGCCAGGCAAATCTTCAGCTGAACTTTTCAGTGGGTGTCCCCAATGCTATCCGAATGGGTGGGTGTCCACCATTGGGACACAAACCAGGTAACCTCTTCCTGACCCCCAGAAGGATCACCAGGTCAGCGGCGGAGGTTCCCAGTGGGTGCATCTCGACTCTTAACGCTGAGATGTGCCTCATCATGGATTCTTGGGGCCCATAAAAATAAGCAAATCATTAGACATTACAATTTGTTAATTTAGAAATGTTCAGATCTATCAAGTCTTATTGATTTGGAGCGCCACTGATGGCTCAGTTGGTAGACGTATTGTCTAGCACGGAACTAAGCCATATAGACCAGGAAGGTTCCAGGTTTGATCTCTGGTCTGTGCTGAATTTTCTGATCACAGCAAGTGGGGTGGTAGGGATGCTAAAATAGGCCTCAGCGGCCCTGCATTAGGGAGGGGAAAATCAGCCAGGGTCATCTAGCTCCTGATCGGTACTCAATGAAGCCTGCTGGGAAGTGCGAGTGTGTCAATGTCGGGTGAGGAAAGATCAGGCTGGTTGTGATGCTTTCTATGGTCAAATTGTTTGTCAACACTCACTTATACATGAATAATAGGGACTTTGACATGGTACTGAAGGGCAGACAGTGCCTGTGAAATGGTAGCCCAGCATGAATTGACATCTCCAGCAGAGGAGAAGGTGGGGGGCGGGTGGTGGGGGGGAGGGGAAAGGAAAATTATGTTTGGCAAATTTAAAAATTAAAAAAGCCTCAATGATTTGCACTGAGACTTGCTCATTTTAATTTTTAAATGGAATATTTTAATATATCTAATCCTGAGAAACACAGCTCTAGGCCTCTATTTCCCTCATGGAATAAAGCGTAACAAAATAGGGGAAGTGAGAATTGCTGGTTGTTAGCTTAAAATTAACCCAGCATTGTAATTCTCACTGTTTTTAGCATTCTTCCCAGGGGTAAAGTGCTGAAAACAAATAACGATAGCTGGAGAGAAAAAAGATACTTGACCTGAGAGTTGTCGATGCTGGGATTGGGATTGTTAACTGCTCTTGTTAATGGCTGCAGAAGTCAGATGGAGAGAAACATATGCAGCATTCCTCAGGGGAGAATAAATTCAAGAAGGTGAATATTTACTTCTAGTCAGAGCTGATGTTAGTTTGTGAACAGCAGATCAAGCTGTGCAAGTGAGGCCACCATGCTGCCAATTTTGTTTTTTGCACAGTGCAAACTTGTTAGCAGTAAGAAATGGGTGTAGCAACAATTGTAGAGAATCAGATAGTGAAAGAACAGCTACAGGAAATTTCAAAATAGGAGGCTAGCTGTGCTATCTAACTGCCCTGAGGGAAATGTTTCCATGCTAGGCACAGTTACTTGGACCCTGGTAAGCAGTAACCCACAGCCACAGTCAAGCAGAAGAACTACCCTATCCTAAGATGTCTTACTACAGTTGTACAGGGCCTTGGTGAGACCACACCTGGAGTACTGTGTGCAGTTTTGGTCTCCTTACCTAAGAAAGGATATACTTGCCATAGAGGGCGTGCAGCGAAGGTTCACCAGACTGATTCCTGGGATGGCAGGACTGTTGTATGAGGAGAGATTGGGTCGACTTAGGCCTGTATTCACTAGAGTTTAGAAGAATGAGAGGGGATCTCATTGAAACGTATAAAATTCTGACAGGGCTAGACAGACTGGATGCAGGGAAGATGTTTCCCCTGGCTGGGGGGTCTAGAACGAGGGGTCACAGTCTCAGGATAAGGGGTAGGACATTTCGGACTGAGATGAGGAGAAATTTCTTCACTCAGAGGGTGGTGAACCTGTGGAATTCTCTACCACAGAAGGCTGTGGAGGCCAAGGCACTGAATATATTTAAGAAGGAGATAGATAGATTTCTAGACACAAAAGGCATCAAGGGGTATGGGGAGAGAGCAGGAATATGGTATTGAGACAGAGGATCAGCCATGATCATATTGAATGGCGGAGCAGGCTCGAAGGGCCGAAAGGCCTACTCCTGCTCCTATTTTTCTATGTTTCTATGGTGGGAATGAAGGTCACCACTGTCCTGAACCTTTATGCCACTGTTACTTTCCAGGCATCTACAGGAGACATCTCAGGTGTTAGCCACTATGCCACCAACTGTTCATATAATCATAGAATATTACAGCACAGAAGGAGGCCGTTCGGCCCATCCTGTTGCTTTAGGTATATGATTGAAGCCCTGCTTCGGGAGGCACACCATCACATAAGTTCCAACATTAACACCAGCATCAGAAGCAAAGGTGGCTTAGCCAGCTTTACCAAAGTACAGGGCATTAATAGCTGCACACTGATCCCTCAATGTCCAGATGATGTACAACTTCCACCCGTAAATGATGCCTACCAATGCATGCACCGAAGGAGTACACATTGATTCTTTCATGTTGAGGCACTCCAGTAGGACCAAGCTCTTTGAAGGAGAAGGTAAAATGGAAGGCTGACTCACGGCAGACAAGGGCCGTACAATGTGTCCAAAGCATATGACACTTCTGCTCAACCCCGTAATCCAGCTGAGGAAAATATAACGGAGGAGAATACAAGGTGGTTGCATTACAAGGATAAGACCACTTTTTTTAAAGTTTTAAATTTTTGCATCAGGCCCGCACTTGCAGCACCTGTTTGTAACTGGCCAAGGCTGGAGAGAGGTTGTAGCCCACTTCTATACTGTGGCATCTGAAATTAATCAAAGCCATTCTAATGTTTTCAGTTGTATCTGAAGACATACTTTCATTCCTTGTTTTGTTTCCAAGAGTCATAGATGTTACTTTTATTTTAATGATGGTCAATATCGACATTTTTATTTCAAAATGAGTCTAAATGGATTAAACAACAACTTACACTTCTATTATGCTGCTCTTATGCAGAAAGACTTCTTGAGGTGCTTTACAGAGCAAAGGAAAAGGGTGGCCAAGCAGATGAGAGAGGGGAGAAAAGAGCAGGGAAAGAAGTTGGGGTGGAATTGGCAGCATGATTGAAGAAGAGGGTTTTAGAAGGCTTTAAAAAGACAGAGAGAGAGAGTGGGAAAGCAGCGAGATTTAGGTACTACCTTTGGTGACTCCATTTCAATAAAAAGACAGAATGCAAACGCAACATATACTAAAAATAGAGTATTTATTTATGCTTGTGTATATATTAGCATCTAAATGCCTTTTATGTGCGTTTACATATATGGGTAGATGTTACAAATGAGTGTTTACAGCATAGAGCTTTGCATGACAGGCGAGTTCAGGTACAGGGGTCAGTATGCCCCACTTGATTTTCCACCCTTTAATTTTAATGTTAAGGTCTGTGGCTGGAGTGCTAATTTCTATACTCTATCCCATACTGTCACTTAAGTTCCAACACAATACCTGCTCAGTATGATTCACCACCATGCTTATCACATCTGAGAGCCTTGTGCTCCTATTTAAAGGAGTCCATACTGTTGATCGATGTGGTACCCAGGAGGAGACAGTAGTCCGTGTTCAAAGTACCAAACCACTGCCTTGCTAAGACTGAGGGGTAGATCTTTGTCTTTACCACCTGGACTTTAAGCATCGCCCGGGTGAGGCGCAGAAAGGAAAATCTGCCGTAACAGAACCCGTCTGATTCTGCTTCCATTGAATTTAATGGAAGGAAATTCTAGCGAGTTCTGTAAGGGGTATGTTATATTCCCCACCAGATTTTCCCTTCTGCACTCTGCCCAGGTGATGTTTAACGCCTAGGCAATAAAAAGGAAAATCGAAAGTGTGCTTTCTCGATAGAGTTGTGATTATCCCTCATGTTGCTTCATCAATGCCAGGAATATCCTTTGCATGAGTCACGAGGGTGTCCTTGGTTTCAGAGGTTCCCTAAAATCCACTTGTGCAGGATGGTGTTGCCAACAACCTTTTATTGACCTCATTGTCATTCAGCTGTTCCTGTGCCTCTGGACGAATGGCAGTGCTGAAAGTCATTTCTTCGAGGTGCCCACTGTGCACATCTGCAAGGTTCTTGAGCCCGTCTCTTATGTTAAGGGTAGCTGTGGCAGCCACTGCAGTTCTGGTCTCTCAACAATAACAGACTGCTGAATTCTCCGATCCTTTCAAGTACCACAGGAATGGAGTTGAGGGACTTCCCCATATCATTTATGTGTTGAATAAGCCTCAATAGAAATTGAAATACAAGGGAATCCAGGCCAAGGGTCCTCATACAGGGCACCAGGCCTTTCTACTGCTTCTGCTGGCACCTCGTGAGCCACTGACTGGGGCTTGGGGAGCCAGTGAAGCTTGGAGAGGACAGGAGTGATGAGCGTGCAGGACTCTGTGAGTGAAGATGTGGGTTGCAGCTTTTTTGATGAGTTGTAATCTGTGGATGGTTGAGGTGGGAAGCCGACTAGGAAAGAAAAGTCGAGCCTCAAAGTGATATGATGTGAACTAGAGTTGCGGCAAGAGATAGGAAAGGTGAGGAATGTTGCTGAGGTGGAAGTAATGGTTTCTGTAATGGAGTGAAAGTGAGGGAGAAATTTCAGCTCAGGATCGAGCTGTACAATGAGATGATTCAGCTGAGACAATGGCCAGGGTAGTTGATGGAGTCAAGTCCTAAGGTGCTTAGAAACTGGCAGGAGCTATAAAAAAAATAGTTTGCTTTTACCAACCTTAAGCTGGAGGAAATTTCTGGCTCATCCAGGTCTTAATACCAAACAGGCAGTTGGACAGTATAGCAACAACCTTTGGATTGATGAAAGAAGCAAAGGACAGTGCTGGGTGTCATCAGCATATATGTGGAAACTGACACCTGACTTCCATGTGATATTGCAAAGTGAAGAGGGGCGTGTCATTGATGGAGTCCTGGAGTGCATCACACATGATTCCAGAGACAGAGGTGGAAAAGCCGTTGGAGGCAATGCAATGACTGCATTGCAAAGGTATGAGTATAATCAGGAGAGAGCAGTTTCATGGGACTGCAGATGAAAAATGTTAGAGAAGAATGGAGTGGTCAATAGTCTTAAGGGTGGTGGAAAGCCCAACGAGGTTGAGGAGAGACAGAGAGGCACTGTCACTGTCACACAAGATGTCAACTTTGATCAGTGCAATCACCGTGTTCTGGGTAAGGTGGAAGCTTGATTGGAGGGTCTCAAACAAGAAGTGTCAGGAGAGGCAAGCGTGCAATTGCAAAGCAATGGTATGTTCCAGGACTTTAGAAAGAAAGAGAACAATGAGATTGGGTGACAGTTGCAGAGAGGGAGAACAGTGCCATGAAGATAGGGATAGGTTGATAATATTGTAAGCATGGCCTGAGGAAGTGAAGTTGGGTGGTCAGGAGTTGGGATAGGAGAGGATTGCGAGAAGTAGGCTCCATGGATGAGTTGGGTAGGCTGAAGGCTGAGGGTGAAAGGGGTGAGAAGCTGCAGAGCACATGGTGGGTGAGGTTTGGTTAGGAGAAGGACAGAAGGGAGGGGTGGGACTTGAGTAGGATGGAGGAGTTGAGGAGCAATCAGAGGAAGCAGCAGCAACTATGCAGATAGCCTCAATTTGGATACAAAAAGTCCATGAACTTCTCACACTTTGAGTCCAAGGTGAAGCTACGGTTGTGGAGGATTGAGGGGAGAATTTGTGGTGAAAAGAAGTTTGGAATTGTTCCTGCTCCCAGGATGATTTTGTGTAGTCAGCAATAAGAATTGTAAAGTCTCACTTGTTTTCAGAAAGACTCACTTGTGTTTGTTGCCGTGTTTCTTTGTTTTTGGAAGGACTCACAATGGCCTCAACTTAGTGTGTTTTGTTTAGTTGGCACTGATTTTGAAAGTTTGTGTGCTCATATTGAACAGCTGTCTGCAGCTGTTCATTTTGAGGATTAATGGCCACAGTAAGGAGCTCTGTGGCACTACAATTTAAGAAACTCTGTCTTGCACATCAATCTCTTCTCCATTTCTGGCTCCCCCACCTGCTCTTACCATCTATTTATTGCTAGGATTCTATGAACCAGCTCAGGTTGAATTTTGGATCTGGCTTGGTTTGATCCCAAACTGATTCAAAACCTGGTAAACTTGAAACAATCAATAAAACATAGTCAATCTCCATCCCCACTAAAATTCATTTCTGAAACGGAACCCCCACCACCTAATCTTAGGCTAAGTGGGAGAAAGAAAGAAAGACTTACATTTATATAGCGCTTTTCATGATCACCGGACGTTCCAAAGCGCTTTACAGCCAATGAAGTACTTTTTGAAGTGTAGTCACTGTTGCGCACAGTAAGCTCCCACAAACAGCAATGTGCTAATGACCAAATAATCTGTTTCAGTGCTGTTGATTGAGGGATAAATATTGGCTAGGACACTGGGGATAACTCCTCTGCTCTTCTTCGAAATAGTGCCATAGGATCTTTTACGTCCACCTGAGAGGGCTGACGGGGCATCAGTTTAACATCTCACTCGAAAGACAGCACCTCCGACAGTGCAGCGCTCCCTCAGTACTGCACTGGAGTGTCAGCCTAGAGTTTTGTGCTCAAGTCTTTGGCGTGGGACTTGAACTCAGAGGTGAGGGTGCTACCAACTGAGCCACAGCAATACCATATAATCATTTATATAGTTAAGATATTAATTTCTTCTCTTCTCTTTCAAAGTCTCCAGGTAGCACAACATTCTTAGATAACTGGATAGGCAGACAGCCAATCTTCTTCCAGGGTCCGAGTGAAAATTACTTTTTCATCTGAATTGACCTATTGATATATAATAGGATTTCACTAGGATGTAATGAATTGTTTTGTATATTTTATGCCAAAATAATGGATTTCAAAGTATGAGACGCAGTAATCCCTGTGTTACATACACCCTAGAACATAATAACCACTGATAGATAGGTCATAATGAAGCCCAAGTAAATATTAATGTACACAGCACTGGTTTCGATATAACACATTTGCTCTCGGGATTCAGGCCTTTACCACATATTTTCAAGTCCACTCTCTTAGCCAACTGAATAACTTAACAATAATGCACTTAAGCATGATGGTTAACACCATCTGTCAAATTAATACATAGATAAAATCAACATTTATAAATGGCAGTTTTAGTTGGTAGTGATTAGAGATCAAATATCCTGCTCTTTCCCCAAACTACAATAAAGCATAGCAATGAAATCATTGTTCATCATTGTGCCTGATCAACAATGGTACAACAGTGACCACACTTCAAAAGTAAGTAATTGGCTGTGAAGTGCTTTGAAACATCCTGAGGTTATCGGAAAGGCTTTTTTTTGCCTGCTCAGCAATGGACAAAGCAAGTGTCAGATATTTATTTGTGCACGCCGATCCAAGAAGAAAATTATATTTCTTTGAGGAGCAGGGTCTGGTAAACTATAGGGTAGATTTACTAATCCTGCACCTCCAATGGAGAGCCGCACTCAAACAGGTTGCAGGTTAAAGATAGACTATAGCACTATAGCAACAGTCATCCAACCTGCACTCCCTCAAGCGCAACTATTTCCTGAGAGCGAATGGTTTGGTGAATTTACCCTCAGACTTCCAGCAAAACTGGCACTATGTCTTCCATTCCCTGCTGGTCAAAAATACTTACTGATATCTTAAAAAAATACAAACCTGAGAATTCATGCCTTTTAAAGGACAGTGCTCCTTCAAGAAACCACACACAACTTTAAGAAAGAAAGACTTACATTTATATAGCGCCTTTCATGACCACCAGATGTCTCAAAGCGCTTTACAGCCAATGAAGTACTTTTTTGGAGTGCAGTCACTGTTGTAATGAGGGAAACGCGGCAGCCAATTTGTGCACAGTAAGCTCCCACAAACAGATAATCTGTTTTTTGTTATAGGGATAAATATTGGCCAGAACACCGGGGATAACTCACCTGCTCTTCTTCGAAATAGTACCATGGGATCTTTTACGTCCACCTGAGAGAGAGCAGATGGGGCCTCGGTTTAACGTCTCAGCTGAAAGACGGCACCTCTGACAGTGCGGCACTCCCTCAGTGCTACACTGGAGTGTCAGCCTAGATTTATGTGCTCCAAGTCCCTGGAGTGGGACTTGAACCCACAACCTTCATGACTCAGAGGCAAGTGCGCTACCCACTGAGCCACAGCTGACACTAAAACTAAAAGTTAATACTCTGGGGAGTAACACTTTTTCCTTGAAGTGAGACTCTCCGAATGTTAGCATGCAACTGTTAAATGGGCTAATGCCTTTGGTAAAACAACAAAGGAATTTCAAATGAACATATTAATTAAAAATATGCTAATATTCAAAGGACTTAAATTCAAAGCATTTGACTTATTGGCTATGTTCTCAAGTCATTTCCTTCTTTGGTAGAATGAGTGGCAGTCGTATAAAAATGGACGGCTTGCATTGTACTTGAAATATCAAAATTGCACTGAACAAAAAGACAAGAGAGTATCTGTTTATGTTGCAACACAAATTAAAATTTCAGCACTGTATTAGTGACATCAAGGATTGGATCTATAAAATAAAGCCCGCAATAGTTCATCAAATAGAAATTGATAATGGCCATTCAAA
This sequence comes from Squalus acanthias, assembly GCA_030390025.1. Lineage (NCBI taxonomy): Eukaryota > Metazoa > Chordata > Chondrichthyes > Squaliformes > Squalidae > Squalus > Squalus acanthias. The sequence continues at coordinate 156,435,090 of CM059428.1, forward strand.
GCACTTATTTTTCTGAGCTGAATCCCTAGTGGCTCAATATGTAGTTCTACATACGTACGGTGTTCAAAAAAATGTTTGATTTTCAGTAGCAGGAGCTGCAATCTGCTCCATATTTTATATGTTAATATGTGCAGAAGCTGTATTTCTTGTCAGGGTAAGAGTGTCATCTGAAGCAGTGGTGTGTGGAAAGGACAGCAAGGTGCTAGCTGAGCCGTGCTTTAGAAGCATCAATATGAGAGATGTCAAGGAGTACCGTTTCCATACATATTAATACATTATAAATCATATTAATAATATATTTTTCTGTCTTTGCTGTGGATATTTTGAGCTGCTTTCCTCTTCTGGTAGCGATATATAAAATCTTATTTCATCGATATGACATTGAACATTCCATTTATGGCCTTTGCTCCGTTTTCCATCTATTATTATAAGTTACACAATTAGCCCTTTGAGATAGAGGCTGGAGGATTCATGCTGTTAAATAAAATGTCATATAATTTTTATGTTACGGAATCTGGCTCAGGGACTGTATTATTAACAGAGTAAACATACGTCTGTATTTTTAAAATCTATATATATGTTTGTGAGATGTGCCTGACGACTTTAATTTTGTTTACTGCAACAGGCAGTTGATATCCATGGAATTTCATAATCATTCGAGAAGCTAAGCATTGTTTATATATTTTTTTTCCCGATTTCAAACAACAACATACGAACATATAGCACTTTTAACATAGAAAAATGTCCCAAGATGCTTCACAAAGGAATAATCACGGCCTCCAGTGCATTTATCTAAAAATGGACACCAAGCCAAAGAAGCAGTTATTAGGAGGTGTGACTAAAAGCTTGGTCAAAGAGTTGTTTTTTAAGGAGGGTTTTAAGGGAGGTGATGGAGGTAGAGAGGTTCAGCAGGGAATTAGAGAGCGTAGGGCCTTTATGGCCAAAGGGATGGCTGCCAATGCTGAAGCAAAAGTAGAGGGGGGGGATGCATAAGATACCATAGTCAGAGGAATGCAGAGCTCTGAAGGGGTTACATAGGATTACATAGGATATACGGCACAGAAACAGGCCATTCGGCCCAACCAGTCTATGCCGGCGTTTATGCTCCACTCGAGCCTCCTCCCGTCTTTTCTCATCTAAATCTATCAACATAACCTTCTATTCCCTTCTCCCTCATATGTTTATCTAGCCTCTCCTTAAATGCCTCTATACTATTTGCCTCAACTACTCCCTGTGGTAGCGAGTTCCACATTCTCATCACTCTTTGGATAAAGAAGTTTCTTCTGAATTCCCTATTTGATTTCTTGGTGACTATCTTATATTGATGGTCTTTAGTTATGCTCTTCCCCACAAGTGGAAACACTCTCTCTGTATCCACTCTATCAAAACATTTCATAATTTTAAAGACCTCTATTAGGTCACCCCTCAGCCTTCTTTTTTCAAGCGATAAGAGACCCAGCCTGTTCGTCCTTTCCTGATAGGTGTACCCTCACATTTCTTCTCCTTGTAAATCTTCTCTGCACCCTCTCCAGTGCCTCTTTATCTTTTTTATGATATGGCGACCAGAATTGTACGTCGTACTCCAGGTGTGGTACGCAGTACTCCAAGGGTTGTAGGATTAGACTAGGTTACAGAGATGGGCAGGGAAGGTGGTGGTTGGGGGGCGGGGTGGGGAGGGGCAGTGGTGCAGCCATGAAGGGATTCAAACATGTGGCTGAAGAGTTTACAATTTGAGCTGTTGGATGGCCGGGAGCAAATGTAGGTCAGCAAGGACAATGATTGCTGAGTGGGACTTGATGCAGGAAAGGCTGCGGGCAGCAGGGTTTTGGATACGTTGACGTTTATGGAGGGTGGAGGTTGGGAGGTCGGCCAGACGAGTATTGGAGTAGTCAAGTCTGGAGGTGAGAAAGTAGATGGGCTGCAGTAGGGGCAGAGATGGGTGGTTATGAAGGTGGAAGTAGATGAACTTTGTGATGGAGAAGATGTTGGGTTGGAAGTTCTGCTTGGGCTTGAATGGGAGGCCAAGGTAGCAAACAATCCAGATCAGCCTGAGACAATGGCTGAGGAAGTGAATGGAAGTAGTGATGAGGGAACAGAGTTTGTGGTGGGCCGATGACAATTGCTTCAGTCTTCGCATTGTTTGGTGGAAATTGCAGCTTATGAAAATTATGACAATTGTGGAGGTTCGTAAATAGAAGTGAATGTACCCCTTTGAAAGGATCAGTTTCAGGAGTCTCATATGCACCTCATTTACTGTATCTAATCCAATCAATCTGAAGACCAATGCAGGAAGGTTTAATAAAGCTGGAAGATTCTTGGGATCAGCATCAAACAGAACAACATTTAAGGTACCTAAACATTATACTACCAGCATCATCCATTTAAGTACAGGAAAAATTTTCAGTAAAACCTGTTCATTATTGCACACACGATAGACAATAGCTTATCCTACAAACGAGGAAAACATTGACTGACAAAACTATGAATAGCAAAACCCAAATTAATAGTCCTGGAATAAATTTGTACACAATCTTGCTTAAACCATTTTAAACAATGGTTAATGCATTAATTTGAAATTCTTCCATCTACTAGTTCAACAAAAAATTTTACCTGCTTAAAATAAATGGATTAATGCTTCTATTTAAATAGCAGGCAAAACAATTTCATACATATATTTCAATGTGTTTGTATGCTAATATTGCAGATATTCACAAATCTTTGAAAGCGGCAGAGCAAATTCTCACCGCTCAGCCCTCCATTGCAGTCATTGGCAATTGCCAATTTGTTGGATTTACGCATTATTTGTGCCGCAGCCAGATAGACTAAGTGACCTGGTGAGTGACCTGGTAATGACATGATTTATGGCCCACACATAACTCTCAGCCTGGGAGGCCAACAATGGAACAAATAAAGCTGTGGAGCCTCACCCCAGCGGTCTGGAAATTGTTCTAGGAATAATTTCTTGCGAAATCTCTTGTTTTTGGCAGTTTATTCTTGTCAGCTGTGCCATCCAGAATGCTGTTAGTGTCTGTAGGCAATTACTTTCAGGACCTCCACCTATTTCTACTTGTAAGGAAGGTGAAAGCATTGCAAAGGCCTATCCACTGGGCATTCCCCGGTGCCTGATTATTATGGACGACCTGGAGGAGGAGCGGAGAGAGCAGGCATGTCGCATGAGGCACCAAGGCCGGAGACTGAATCGATCTCGCTACTACCCTCCTCGCAGAGAGTGTACAGAGAACGGATATCATCTGAATCATTGTTGGAGGAGCTCTGTGCGTGGCGACTGCGCTTCACCAAGGAAGCAGTTTTCCAACTGTTGCAAGAGGCTCCGCGAAGACCTGAGGCCACGGTTCGCCTCCCGCAGGGGCCTTGCCAGTGGCAATGAAGTTGACGGGTCTTATTCTGCTGCGGGTGGGTGGGAAATGAACTCACTCCCAGGCACCAGCACAGAGACTGGCACCGTGGCTGGGTCAGAGAGTGAGGTAGTGCAGTCCGCAAGTGGTGATGCACCGAGCACTAGCGGCAGGGACAGTCCAGGAGAGAGTTCGCTGGAGGGCGAGGTCCTTTCCTAGCTCCGCTGAGAAGGACAGAGATGCAGGTGTCAGGAGCCCAGCAATGAAAAGTAAACTGCTGGCCTCACACAAGCACTTGTATGAGGCATTGGAAGCCATGCCGAGGAGTTTCACCGCCATGGCTGCAAGTATGGAGGAGTCCGCTTCCACCCTGAGTGGTGTCCTCTCACATGGTGTCAGCACTCTGCAGTCTACCTTGGAGAGTGTGGCCATCTCCAGGGATATTGCATTCAGGACCTCGCAACAGGAATCCATGTTCGCATGCTTTGCAACTCTGGTAGAAACTCAATAGCTGCTATGCAGACTCTGGGCTTAAACCTCTACATCGCCTCGGATAGGCAGCCGTCCACCTTGGAGAGATTTGTGGAGTAAGAGGATAGGGGCTTTTCATCACATTTTTCAGTCGGCCCACCTGCAGATCAGGGGAAGTGATGAGCCCATAGCCCAATTGGCAGTGGCGCAGCGGGAGTGGCACGTGTTGACGTTTGGTTGCTCGGCACCCCGTACGGTGCTAGAATACCAGCTGGGCCAGGCTGCCTCGGCAGAAGCTGAAGTGCAGCAGTTTGCAATCGGGCCCTCTCAGGCTCGGGCACCCAAGAGTCATGCCCACAATCCTCTCAAGGGTCCACACAAGGGAAACAGCAACCTCCCACGAGCTCTGCTGAAGCCACCGAGAGCCTCATAGGGTTAGTAGAGTGAGGAAGTAAAAGCACTATGAGCTGGCCACTAGTGTGTCAAAAGATGTTAGTTCAACCTTCTGTTTGTAAATAAATTCATCACCTTTTTCATATTTGGGAGTTTGGTGTATGCTCTCTTTTCATTGCAGCTAGTTAGTCTGCATTGCCATACTATCAGTGATATAGAAGTTGGCCAAATGGTTTGACTGTTCTTTAATGCAGAATGAAGAGAGTGGTGAAGGGGTTAACAATTGAGTGGATTGAGCAGGTCAATCAAAGCGCTGAGAAATCCCGGGCTTCTCTGGCTGCCAGGCATTGTGCTGCCCCTTCCCACCTTCTTCCAATTCTCCATCACCTTAGCTCAGTTCTTCATCATCAGATGATGCCTCCTCCAGCCCTCCAACCCTCTTGGGCATCCCCGATTTTCATCGCTCCACCATTGGCGGCCGTGCCTTCAGCTGCCAAGGCTCTAAACTCTGGAATTCCCTCCCTAAACCTCTCCTCCTCTCTACCTCACTCTCCTCCTTTAAGCTGCTCCTTAAAACCTACCTCTTTGATCATACACTTGGTCACCTGTCCTAATATTTCTTAATGTGGCAATTTTTGTCTTATAACACTCCTGTGAAGTGCCTTGGGATGTTTTACCACGTTAAAGATGCAATATAGATGTAAGTTGTTGTTGCTTATAGCCCTTTCTATTGAGGAAAGCTCCTGGCTGTCCTGATAGCTACGTGCATGCGGTCAATGATGCCCTATTGGGAGGGGAAGTCAACTCCCGAGATTTTAATCGCTTGCCAACCTCAGTCCCACCAGGTGGGTAGGGATAAAATCACAGCCACGTGCACACACGGACGCAGTGCACACACACATACACCCACATATGCATACACACACACCAGGAAATAGAATGACCTATAAAGTGCTTCAATGGAAAAGGAGAGATTGTTAAATGGCTGAAGTGATATTAAAATGAGATAAAAAGGAAGGAGCATAATGAAAGAAACGGAAGAGATTTCGGAGACGTGTGAATAACTGAGACAGTAGAGAGTAAGGCAGATCTGAAATGCTGTTTGGAGGGGAGGAGGGGGAGATGGGTCAGCATTTGGTATTGTGACACACCATCAGAACTCTGCCTTGGTGGGACAGTCTGCTCCCTGCTTTGTCCTCTCGGCTGCTGGATCTTGTTCCACTTCGCCAACTCCTTCTGTTTCCATTTCAGACCTGCTTTACCCGCCCCGAACCACTTCAGCTATTCACATGTTCTCTGTGTCTCATAAATGTCTTTCATTTCTTTCATTATGTTCTTTTTTATTGCCTCATTTTAATAACACTTCAGCTATTCAACCAGCTCCTTCTTTCCATTTAAACACTTTACAGGCCATTCAACTTCTTCTCATATATACCTATATATGTGTGTGTTTGAGTCTCGTGTGTCTGTGCTTTTTCCATCTCCTTTCCCTTTGTTCTGTTCCTTTTTAAATGGTGTTCTTCTCTAACTCTCTCCAGTTCTCCAGAACATTAACTTCTCTATATACCTGATGCTGCCTGATCTGCTGCGTGTTTCCAGTATCCTCTGTTTATCTTTCAGCATCAGCAGTCTTCTGCTTTTTACTTCAATTACTCCATTGGCTGTGAAGTACTTTGAGACATGCTGAGGATGTGATAAGGTGCTACATTAATGCAAATTGTTTCTTCTTTTTTTAAATTCAAATTTACTAGACCTTATCTGAGTGATTATTAAATAGTTGCAGTATTTAATTTTCAACCACAACTTGCATTTATATAGCGCCTTTAACATAGAAAAATGTTGCTAGGTGCTTCACAGAGGCATAAGGAAACTGAGCCAGAGAAGGCAAAATTAGTAGGGGGTGACCAAAAGCTTTGTCAAAAAGGTGACTTTTAAGGATGGTATAAGAAAGAGCAGAGTAAAGTGGTGGAGTGGTTTAAGGAGGGAATTCTAGAGAGTGGAACTAGGTGGCTGAAAACACAACAGCCAATGTTGGGACAAAGGGAAGGGAAAGCACTTCTTCTTCTTAGGCAGTCCCTCGGAACCGAGGATGACTTGCTTCCACATTAAAAAGGAGTTCTCAGGTGACTGATGAGTCCAATGCGGGACCTACAGTCTCTGTCACAGGTGGGGCAGACGGTGGTTGAAGGGGCGGGTGGGTGGGGTGCTTGGGTTGATGTGCGCTCCTTGCGCTGCTTGCGGTTGGCTTCTGCATGCTCCCGGCGAAGAGGCTCGAGATGTTCGGCGCCTTCCCGGATGCTTCTCCTCCACTTTGTGCGGTCTTGGGCCAGGGATTCCCAGGTGTCAGTGGGGATGTTGCACTTTTTCAAGGAGGCTTTGAGGGTGTCCTTGAAGCATTTCCTCTGCCCATCTGGGGCTCTCCTGCCATGTCGGAGCTCTGAGTAGAGCGCTTGTTTTGGGAGTCTCGTATCGGGCATGCGGATGATGTGACCCGTCCATTGGAGCTGATCGAGCGTGGTCAAAGCTTCGATGCTGGGGATGTTGGCCTGAGTGAGAACACTGACGTTGGTGCGCCTATCCTGCCAATGGATTTGCAGGATCTTGCGGAGGCAGCGTTGGTGGTACCTCTCCAGTGCTTTGAGGTGCCTGCTGTACATGGTCCATGTCTCTGAAGCATACAGCAGGGCGGGTATCACTGCTGCTCTGTAGACCATGAGCTTAGTGCTGGGTTTGAGGTCCTGGTCTTCAAACACACTCTTCCTCAGGCGACCGAAGGCTGCACTGGCACAGTGAAGACGGTGTTGGACCTCGTCATCGACGTCTGCTCTTTTTGACAGTAGGCTCCCGAGGTATGGAAAGTGGTCCATGTTGTCTAAGGCCTTGTCGTGGATTTTGATAATTGCGGGGGCAGGTTGGTAGAGGACCTTTGTCTTACGGATGTTTAGTGTAAGGCCCATGCTCGCGTACACGTTGGTGAAGGTGTTGACGATGGTTTGGAGTTCGACCTCCGAGTGAGCGCAGACGCAAGCGTCGTCTGCATACTGTAATTCGACGACAGAGGATGGGACAACCTTGGATCTGGACTGGAGGCGACGGAGGTTGAACAGTTTCCCGTTTGTTCTGTAAATTAGCTCCACTCCAGCGGGGAGCTTACTGAGGGTGAGATGGAGCATAGCAGCAAGGAAGATCGAGAAGAGCGTTGGGGCGATGACACAGCCTTGCTTGACCTCGGTCTGCACGTGAATTGGGTCTGTGGTGGAACCGTTGGTCAGGATCACGGCTTGCATGTTGTCATAAGAAAGAGCAGAGTAAAGTGGTGGAGTGGTTTAAGGAGGGAATTCTAGAGAGTGGAACTAGGTGGCTGAAATCACAACAGCCAATGTTGGGACAAAGGGAAGGGAAAGCACAGCAGGCTGACGTCAGAGCAACAGAGATTTTTGGGATGGAGAGTTGTACGGCTGGAGGATGTTACAGAGATAGAAAGGGACAAAGCCATGGAGGGATTTAAAGACAAGGGGGGAAAAATTCGTTAGCGACCATTTTGGTTCGGTAACATCGCCTGGGCATTAAATTTAGCGCCCGGCGAAAAATAGCGCCGACAATCGCTAACTTCAGTTTTAGCGCCCAAAGAGGGAGGTGGAGCGCTAATATCGGGGCGGTGCGTTCTGCAGCGCTACGCACTGGGCCACGTAGCGCTGCCGCATGGAAGGGCTCTTCCCCTCATTAAAGGGGAGGGCCCAAGCCCACAACTCTGCGGGGCCCGACCTGGACCACCGGGGAGCAGGGTGCCGTGCCAGCTGCCCGGCACTCAAGAGGAATTGGGCCGATTTTTTTTCACCTGCCCGCCACTTCCCCTTTAGTTAGCACCCGCGAGCCACCTGCCGCTCCGTTCCCGCCCCCTCAATCAGTCGCTGTCATCGCCCGGCGCAGATTCAGGGGCCGCGGGCCAATTTTGCAGGCGGGGCAAAAACGGGGTGCTGTGCGCGGTGATGGTTACCGCCGCCGCTAAACTCCCACTGAATTTAGCGGGAGTCATTAGCGGTGCTGCGCCCGGGCGAAAAGTCGTTTGCACCCCGTTAGCGCTCACCGGGGGCGCTAACAAGAGGGGCAAATGCACCGAATTTCTAGCCCTTGGTTTCGGTGCTGTTGGAGGAGCAGAAATCTGATTAGAGGGATTCCAATAGGGAGTTGCGGGTCAGGTGGGTGGAGCCAACACATTCAAGGACAAAAGCAAGTTACTGCAGATGATGGAAATCGGAAATAATCAAAAATGCTGGAAATACACAGCAGGTCAGGCAGCATCTGTGGAGAGAGAAACAGAGTTAACGTTTCAGGTCATTGACCTTTCGTCAGAACACATTCAAGGACTGTGGGTAAGGGAGGATGGAAATCGGGCAGCATTTAGCGAGGACAGAGGGGTCGAGGGTAAGTTTTATGAGAGGGGAGGGTGATGACAGAATTTTGAAAGGGGAACAGTGTCTGAGGAGAGGAAACCATTTACAATATCAGCTAAAATGGAGGCCAGGAAGCTGAACTGTTGGCAAAGAGAGGAGATTTACATTCCAGTAGTCTGGACTGACTCCAACACACGAGTCGGCAAAGAAAAGTATAGTCATTTTTATTGGTTGTACGAGACTTTGGGACAGGCTGGATGAGTGCAGCTCCAACAACACTCAAGAAGCTCGACACCATCCAGGACAAAGCAGCCTGCTTGATTGGCACTCCATCCACCACCTTAAACATTCACTCCCTCCACCACCGGCGTACCGTGGCTGCAGTGTGCACCATCTACAAGATGCACTGCAGCAACTCGCCAAGGCTTCTTCGGCAGCACCTCCCAAACCCAAGACCTCTTCCACCTAGAAGGACAAGGGCAGCAGGCGCATGGGAACACCACCACCTCCAAGTTCCCCTCCAAGTCACACACCGTCCTGACTTAGAAATATATCGGCATTCCTTCATCGTCGCTGGGTCAAAATCCTGGAACTCCCTCCCTAACAGCACTGTGGGAGTACCTTCACCACACGGACTGCAGCGGTTCAAGAAGGCGGCTCACCAGCAACTTCTTGAGGGCAATTAGGGATGGGCAATAAATGCTGGCCTTGCCAGCGATGCCCAGATCCCATGAACGAATAAAAAAAAATGCTGAGAATGTGAGAGGCACTACATAAATGCAAGTTCTTTCTTTTATATAATGCAAGGCTTATGCTAGTGCTGCGAGGTTGTCCAAGTGCAGCTCTTGCTCTTCAGCCAGCTAAGACTTGTTAAGATTGGCTGCTGGGAAGACCTGTTTTTAGTGGATCTTCCTGACCGCTGGTCTTAGCAAGTCACCACAGTTTTACATATGGCTTGCAGTCAGCTGTATAAGACCTGCACTTGGTCAACAGTGGTACTGGCGCAATATAAAAGTGCCCTAAGTCAATCAATTGCATCGCCCAAGGTATGGTGGTAGAAGATATGTTAATAATTCTTGAGGTAATTTTTCAATACAGTGCTTTTGCTCAATGATCCTTTTATCTACAGATAAGATCTCAGGCTTAGTTCTCTCATGGGTTGATGTATAACTAGCAATTCCCTTTGTTCTTGTTCCCAGTGCATGTGAGTTCCAAACCCTTTTCCCAATTCTTCTCACAAATTATTCATTTTCTCCATAACTGTGTACTAACTGGTGTAGTTAAACATGGACTACAGATAAAAAGTCAAGCAGAATGATGTTGCCCAACATGAATATTGTTATGAATAACAGTTACACAGGAAAGTATTTTACAAGATATATAATGGAAGGTTTGGAAGATAGTAAATACCCACCACATGCTAACAACCAGATGGCAACATTCAAGAGTGCACTGGAATTAAAGGGGCATTCTCTTCATGAAAAATTGTTTGGCAAACTCTTTTATGTTTGTATTGGTAGGGAGAAGAACCAAAAGTCATTATTGTCATGATAATGTTGCACATAAGTGACTGTGTATTTTACATCGCCTTGTCAAAGATGTCAAACCTTGTACCATTTGTTTACAAACATTTTATGGAAGTTAATGGCACCTCTTAAATTGAACAATAAATACTGCAATCATTTCTATAATAATCTATCTTTTATGTCAATCCTATTATTTGGATCCCAATTTTATAGCAAGGATACGGTTGAGACTTTCTATATATTACCCATTGAATATACATAATCACTTTTAAATTGGTCATTTTTTTATGTATAGCAAGTATAAACTAAGAAATTCTGAAATATGCATTTAAATGATAAGTATATAAAATGTCAAACTGTTTGCTGCAGGGTATGAATAAATATTCAACTTGCGCCTTGCTCTTCACAACTTATATGTAACTTTGTCACATTCAGTGAACGTCATTTACAAACTCTACTTCAAACCCCCTGTTGTTTTTCCACTGAAGCACATTATAGTGCTTTGTATAAAGCATGTGATCAAATCCAAAACAACTCTCACAGAATGGTAATTAAACTTTGCATGGATGGCAGGTTTCAAGCATGGCCACCACAGGTATAGGATAGATATATATATATGCAAAATTATGTAAATTGCTAGGCTTTTTGGTACAGAAATCTGATAGAATTGTTGCTTTTCTAAAATAAAATGTAGTTTGAATAAGAGTAGTGCTTTTTCTTTTGCAGAACATATGTTTATTTGCTCTGGAATTCCCTCCCTAAACCTCTCCGCCTCTCTACCTCTTTCCTCCTTTAAGATGCTCCTTAAAACTTACCTCTGCTCTAATATCTCCTTATGTGGCTCAGTGTCAAATTTTGTTTGATAACGCTCCTTTGAAGCACCGTGGGACATTTTACTACATTAAAGGCGCTATATAAATACAAGTTGTTGCTGTTGTTGTTGTTGTTTCTTATCAACTGTAGTGTTGACATAACAATACCAAACTCAGCTTAGTTAGGCACCAGGACTCCTTGTTTTCCAAAACACAAAAATACATACTTTTAGATTTTAAAAATGTTATATTTTTCCTACTCTATAACAAGCATTTCAACAACAACAACAACAACAAGCGCCTTTAACATAGTAAAACATCCCAAGGCGCTGCACAGGAGTATTTTAAGACAAAAAATTTGACACCGATCCACATAATGATAAATTAGGGCAGGTGACCAAAAGCTTGGTCAAAGAGGTAGGTTTTAAGGAGCGTCTTAAAGGAGGAAAGAGAGGTAGCGAGGCGGACAGGTTTAGGCAGGGAATTCCAGAGCTTAGGGCCCAGGCAATAGAAGGCACGGCCACCAAAGGTTGCGCGATTATAATCAGGGCGGAATTAGAGGAGCGCAGATATCTTGGAGGGTTGTGGGGCTGAAGGAGATTACAGAGATAGGAAGGGATGAGGGCATGGAGGGATTTGAAAACAAGGATGAGAATTTTGAAATCGAGGCGCTGCTTAACCGAGAGCCAATGTAGGTCAGCGAGCACAGGAGTGATGGGCGAACGGGACTTGGTGCAAGTTCGGACACGGGCAGCCGAGTTTTGGACGACCTCAAGTTTACGTAGGGTGGAATGTGGGAGGCCAGCCAGGAGTGCGTTGGAATAGTCAAGTCTAGAGGTAACAAAGGCATGGATGAGGGTTTCAGCAGCGGATGAGCTGAGGCAAGGGCGGAGACAGGCGATGTTACGGAGCTGGAAATATGTGGTCTTTGTTATGCTGCGGATATGTGGTCGGTAGCTCATTTCAGGGTCAAATATGACACCAAGGTTGCGAACAGTGTGGTTCAGCCTCAGACAGATGTTAGCGAGAGGGATGGAGTCAGTGGCGAGGGAACCGAGTTTGTGTCGGGGACCAAAAACAATGGCTTTGGTTTTCCCAATATTTAATTGGAGAAAATTTTTGCTCATCCAGAACTGTATGTCGGACAAGCAGTCTGACAATTTAGACACCGTGGAGGTGTCGAGAGAAGAAGTAGTGAGGTAGAGCTGGGTGTTGTCAGCGTACATGTGGAAACTGACGCTGTGTTTTCGGATGATGTCACCAAGGGGCAACATGTGGATGAGAAATAGGAGGGGGGTCAAGGATAGATCCTTGGGGTACACCAGAAGTAACAGTGCGGGAGTGGGAAGAGAAGCCGTTGCAGGTGATTCTCTGATTATGATTAGATAGATAAGAATGGAACCAGGCGAGTGCAGTCCCACCCAGCTGGACAACGGTGGAGAGGCGTTGGAGAATGATGGAGTGGTCAACCGTGTCAAAAGCTGCAGACAAGTCAAGAAGGACGAGAAGGGATAGTTTAGCTTTGTCACAGTCACAAAGGATGTCATTTGTGACTTTGATGAGAGCTGTTTCGGTACTGTGGCAAGGGCGGAAACCTGATTGGAGGGATTCAAACATGGAATTGTGGGAAAGATGGGCACGGATTTGGGAGGCAACAACATGTTCAAGGACTTTGGAGAGGAAAGGGAGGTTGGCTTCAGGAATTGTGTGGAGCATAAATGCTTGTGTGGAACATAAAGTCCGGCATAGACCAGTTGGGCCGAATGGCCTGTTTCTGTGCTGTAGACTTGATGTATCTCGATGAATCACATGATCATCATAGATGACTTAATAGCGTAGTGGAATAGGGAACTCCTCTTGGGACTGGAGTTCAAATCCAGTCTAGGCTACTGTGCTAAAAGTCTCCTCTGTCTACTGGTTCTAAGGGTCGGAGATATGTGTGAAAGCAGTCTGGGTGGTCTCAATTCAGTTTCTAGTCGGCATGGGCTGCACTGCAAAAACTTCCCCTATTTTGGCACAAATCTCACTCAGGTATTTTGAGGTTGGACATTTTCCTGTCTTGGGAGGTCTTGATGTTGACACTGTATGCCTGAAGTGCATTCTATTCCATCTTTGAAGATTTCCTCAGGTTGATAAGCACATCACAAAACAAAGTACAAAATATGCACAATATATAGACAAGGTCACCATAGTATATGACTGATCGTGTTACCTTGATTCTCATAATTCTCCTAATAAAGCATGTAGAGACAGGAAAGCTCTAGGTCTGTATGCATAAAGATATTTCATATAAGCTTAGGTAATGCAATCTGTTATGTTTAATGCTTGGTTTCCTATAATGTGAAAAATATTGATGCTGCACAACTAACATTGTTACACACAAACACAGAGACAGCAATCACAGTCAACTAAGGAACATAATGTATCATTTTTAATATACAGACTTAGCAATTTTGAGATTTTTAGGTTACATAAGTTTAAATCATACCCAGCGGCTAATTAGGTGCCTCAGGAATGCATTCTATATTAGCATAATTGGTGCAAAAGTGTACACGAAGTTAGAACATGATTCACTTTCAAAACCAAAAAAACACCATTTTCTTTGATTGGAATATATTGTTTAACTCCTTCGTTTTGTACACAAAATGTAACGTAATCCAATACAGTCAAATAACTGAGGACAGCAATCACAGATGAATCAGACATAATAACATAACTTAGCATTTTTAAAGCAGTGGTTTAACAGCGTGAAGCGATTTTCCAATTATCAGTACCAGTTAGGAGACGTACATTAATTAAGGTAATTTAAGAGGTTGTAATAATTAAGAGAATGTTTTTCATTTCGTTAGTATTATGCTTTTACTGAGTCCTGGTCTCCTTTTAAAGTGTCTGAGCTTCAGTAAGTGAACTTATGGATGAGTGAAACCGGCCCATTTATACTGTTAGCTGTCAATATGACAATTCGATGAACATAGGATTCTGCAGTGTATGCACGTGAAGGTGACACTGTTTATGCATACAGATCAGATACTGCTTGTATACATATGCCAGGCACAGGATACATGTATGGCTCTGATGCTGTGTGTGTACCCATGCACATACAAAATTTGTTTTTATTTATTAAAGGTACTTCATACCCCTTGTTTACTTTTTAACTGTACCCCCTGCTTTCTCATGGAAGTGGCATTTCAGAGTGAAAAACATCTGCATTTTTTTGGAACTAATCCAGCTGGTCCTGCCTCCCTCCATCCTGTCTCCAGGTCGGCTGGAGTGACAGATGTGGAAATGAGCTCATCATGTCTACCACTGTACCACATATGTTGCTTGAGAAACAGGGTCAGGTATCAAGTGGGTAAGAACAGACAGCTGGCAGTCTGCTCAACACGCCCACCTCAAAAACGGCGACCCCGGCAGAGACGCAGGAGTGCCACTTTGGAGGTAATTACTTGTTGGTAGTAAGAATTACAATGTTAATCATCCTACCACTGACAGTGCCTAATTAAGCCATACAGCTCCTTCAGTATAAGATGGACAGAAAGGAGCAGAACTGCTAGATCAACGTCAAATTGAGATTTCATTTTACGTTTAACAGCTTCCAAAATCGGTTCTGTAACTAAAAGTCCCCTAGAGGGTATTACTTTACTTACTGTAATTATTTACCTTATTATGCCTGGTCAATTCTGAGTAGAGTTTGGCAAGCTTATGCCGACAATTGGAGGTCAGATTTAGATCGATGATAGCTTACTTCAACCTCTGATTGCTTGTGTAGGTAAGTTATTAGAATTTCCCGTTGTTACTGTAATCCATTTTATTCAAAATTGATATCTTGGATACAGCAAATCACATTATAGCTTAGAAATTACTGTTGGCAATATTAACAGATAGATGTTTAGAGCATTCATATGACATTCCTCTGTCCACTATTTTAGTGGAGATGTTAACCCATTTAAAGTAAATGCATTAATCTAGTGAGCAAAAAAATGTCACATGTGTTAAGCGCCCATCCCCTAATATCACCAACGATAATTTCTAGGTTCAGTCATATTCTTTAGATATACTTTCAGTGCCACCTGGTTTTTTTTCTAACTCAGATTCGATTCAGTGCTTTAAAGTCAATTAAGGGTATCTATTATAGATAGAACTTAAAAAAATAAACAAGAAGACTTGCATTTATATAACGCCTTTCATGACCTCAGGACGTCCCAAAGTGCTTTACAGCCAATGAAGTACTTTTGAAGTGTAGTCACTGTTGTTATGTAGGAGACATTACTGATCCTTCATAATATGAGTCAACTTCTTTTATAAGCTGGTTTTCTTATTGTGATGTGATTCAACAAGGGAAATGCTTCATAATAATGTTTACTGCTGTAATTTGAAGCCAAAAACTTTGTTACATTACAAAGGATATGTGGTTGACATAGTCCAGAGATGTTTGCACCTATAATTTTGGATTGATTTCATTCATCGAGTACAGCAAGAGGCCTAGCAAAACAGGCAATGTAGTTGCCATGGTGCTCACACCAAATGACTGGGGAGGTTCCTCATTTGAGATGGTAGTTTTGATTCTCAGCTCAGTGAGTCAATCCTCGACACAAGCTTTAGGTTCCTTTCTCTCTGTATGGAAAAAAAACCCAGCAGATTTTGGAAGAGTGAGGGAGGCAGAGAAGTCTTGCATTCTAAATTAGTGCCAGTCAGTCAGCGACACTGACTTGTAAAGCAAGATAGGCCAACGTCAAAGTTAGCATCATTTTTAATTTTTGATCCTACGAGGAGTGAAAGAAAATAGGTAAAACTCATTGTGCAAATGCGGTCAAATCACTACGACATTGACCTTTTAAGCTACCAACGCATTTCAAACCACCACTGCTGGCATTTACTGGTTTAGACAGTCCTCTGAACACTGATGGATCAAGCTAGTCACCGCCAGGGACAACAGTCCCGATATTTACGTGGAGGCTGGGAGGGAGCGAGGCCGGGGACAGGGAGGTCCGGCTAGAATTTAATGGCAGGACCTCATTATAATTGTTTTCTTCTGTTTCCCGCCCGGCAGCTGGCCAAATTGACAGGCTGGCTGGTTGCCGGGCAGCAAAACCAGAGGCAGGAGGCCGCATCCGGGGACAATTGGGGACAGACATGATCGCGGGGCAGGCTTCAGTCGGGGGGGGGGGATGGGTCGGCAATCAGTTGGCGGTTGTCGGCAGATCGCAGGGCAGGCATCAGATCGGGACTAGGGGGGAGGGGGTGCGGGGGAGGTCGCCGATTGCGGCAGGAGCTAGGGAGAGGCCGCGATCGGCAGTGGGGGAGGCCGAAGGCTTTGTATGAGGCCAGGGGGGGAGCACTCATGCTCCTCCTGGCCCACAAGGAGTGCTGTAAAAGGCATTTAGCTTCTGGAGCTGGCAGCTCCTGCCTCCATTTTGCTGCCGGGTTTCCTGAGCCCTGGGAAACCCAGCGGCAGCAGTTAAGTTTAAATCAAGCTCCCAGTTGCACTGTGGGATCCTGATTTAATTATGATAATGAAGTGTCTCGCCTCTCCAAGATAGGACACTCACAAGTCATGCTGCCTGCCGCTGTAAAAAAGGCAATGGCCGCGTATACGGTGGGTTGGGGACACGTTCCCCGTTTTTTAGGGTTTAACCCCCACCATCCCGTCCTCCTTCCACCCGTCAGGGGCAGATTAATATCGAGGCCAATGTGTTTGTTATTTTCCAATGAAAAGGAGGAACAACTCAATAGGACGGCAGCACTTCTACCGGGTGGCTGGGTTCCCAAAAGTGCAGGGACTCATTAGTGACACCCGTGTAGCCATGTGGATACCAAACAAACATCCCTGGAGTATATTAAATATAAAAGATTTCATTCGCTCAATGTGTAGGTAGCCTCCGACCACCACCACAGATTAATACACATGACTATAAAATGCCCCAGCACTGAGGAGCCATGATGCTTGCATCTTGTGATGGTACAACTATTTGAGGGAGCAGGCGACATGGGTGATCCTGAGGGACCAGGCATATCTCTTTCTATTCTGGCTATCGACATCAGTCAGGAACCCTCACACTGAGGCGGACCGGAAATGCATTGAGGCTCATGCCTTCACCTGATGAAACATACGATTTAGGTGCTAAAGCGACACTTCCTATTTCTGGCTCTACAGACCTGGGAAAATGTTGATGACCATCTGTGTCTGCAGTGTGCTGCACAACTTTGCCAATCAGAGAGGGGAAACCATGCAGGCTGTAGCTGAGAGCATGCAGTCTTGGAAGAGAAAAAGAGGATGGGGAGGAAGGAGAAGTGGCTGAAAGTGATGCATGGCCAGGCAGGCTGGTGCATCAAGGAGTGCTTGACAGGACTTTCTTTTAAAGCCAGAACCATGAGTCCCTCAATAAACAGTTCTACTTTTCCCTCTGTAGTGCATTGGCTTCATAACAACTGGCCCTAATCTCCCAACTTTATTTCTATTCCTACATATTAGGCCCCAAAACCAACATTCAAAAATACCATTCTCAAATGTTCCCTGCTCCACATGTGTATCTCTGCATCAGTGTTTGCTTTCCTGGTACGCCCTTGGTGATAATGTAGGATGTGTGTTTTCTACTTCCTATGCTCCTGTTCCTTCCAAGTGCCACCTCCAACGGGAGGAGCAAGTGTGATATCACGCTGCTGTTCCTCAATTGAGACCTCGTAACTTGCCTGTGGGAAATGTCCTGTTCCGCTTGGTCTTGAGATGGGCTTGCCATTATTGCCAACACCTCAGTGTCTGCACTGCTTGGCTGCTGCTGTCCCTTACCTGCCTCTTCTGCAGTCTGCTGATGGGGCTGGCTAAGAAGGATGGAAAGGCCCTCATCCTGAGAGGTGAAGTCCTCTTGTGTCTCTCCACTTGGCATACTCCAGTTGCTAGCATCAGATCCTTGGTCGCTGAAGAGCTTGAAGCCATTAAGGCTTTCTCAAGCCGATCCCCTAGCCTCTGTAAACCGGAACTGAGAGCGCTCGTAAACTGGAGCCCAAGGTCTCACTAGTGACGCACACTGTGTTAGCAATCAAAACTGCACCAGCACTGTCCCACAGGATGCCCTGAAGTTGCCATATGTTCCATGGTGCTCTGAAGGTTCCTAATACCCTTTCAGATGCCTACACAGATATTGGAGCAGCACTACTGCACGTCCTCTGAAATTCCACGCAGGGAACCCTGAACATTCTCAAAGGACCGTATGAAGAGCTGATTATATGACTGCTTTGTATGTAACTCCTATAAGGTACAAATCCATCATTCCTGCTCCTCCCTGGTCAAGTACCCTCATCTTGGGAGACTCCCATCACAAACAAAAGGGACCATAAGTTATGTGAAGCATTGTCTAAATAGTTCCATGTAGCAGAGGGACAAAGGTCACTAAATGAGTGTAAAATACTAGTAAGAAGAGAAAGTTGAAATTACCTGTGTGGGTTGGAATAAAGCTGCCATACTCTCCTTCAGCCATTCCCTCCATGTCCTCCATGCCAATTATCTTGTGGGCCTGCTCCTCACGTCAGTTAAAGCAGTGTTGGTCAGGTAGAGTGTTCCTCGTGCAGGACCTCTGTAAAGGTTGAGTGCAGCCTTCACCTACCAAAACAGAGATCGAGAAGTTTGGTATTACAACTTACATTCCACCTGGTGTAAAAGGAGGAGCGGAGAGCATGCAAGTAGTTTAAGGAGCCATAGCGAGTGGGTGAATAAACAAGCAGCAGCCTGCGAGTGAAAGGAGTCTTGGGCTTTTTCTGCCACCAAGTTGCAGCTGCAGCTTCACTGAGATCGCAGTGAGGGGGTGTAAGATGTGAGAATTGGGGCCAGTGCTTTGCAGACTGCATTACTGATGTTGCAATGTGCTGTGGTCTGAATGCTTGATGCATGCATAATACAGGCATTCCTTTCCTTTCAGTGGGTGGCAGTTATGGAAGGCTACCTCTACACTCTTCCTCAGTCTTGAAAGCTTTTTGCACATGGCCTTGGAAGACTGCATTCACTCTGTTCCTTAGCGCCACATACCTGTTAAACAGTAGTACTGTTAGGAGGGTTCGGTTCTTCCCCCCAAATGGTCATTCCCCTCTGCGCCATCTCCTCCAGTAGCACCTCCGGCCACTCTGCATTGCAGGGGCCAATTCTTGGTACTCCGACAGCCATCTTCAGTGTTAACAGTCAGCCTCAATCAAAATAAAATTGTGCCTCACTTTAAGTGCAGCAGCCCTTTAAAGCTGCTGCACTCAGACCTCCCAGTTTTCAGGTGTTCCGGCGCTCCTTGCACGTGTTAAAAATGTGCATGGGGCTTATTCAAATGATTTAAATTATTCAACCCGGCAGAATCTGACAGGATCTTTTAGCCCGACTGTGGAATTGGCCCTAATAAGAACAGGGAAGGCATGAGTTAAATTGTACAGATATATTTTTATTTCCACTTGTGGGTGAGTCCAAGACTAGGGGCCATAAATACAAAATAGTCACTAATAAATCCAGTAAAACTTCTTTACTCAGAGAGTGGTTAGAATGTGGAACTCGCTACCACATGGAGTGGTTGAGGCAAATAGGTCAGATACATTTAAGGGAAGCTAAATAAGTATGAGGCAGGAAGGAATTATGTTGATAGGGTGAAAAAAAGAAAGACTTGCATTTATATAGCGCCTTTCACGACCACCGGACGTCTCAAAGCGCTTTACAGCCAATGAAGTACTTTTGAAGTGTAGTCACTGTTGTAATGTAGGGAAACGCGGCAGCCAATTTGCGCACAGCGAGGTCCCATAAACAGCAATGTGATAATGACCAGATAATCTGTTTTTGTTATGTTGGTTGAGGGATAAATATTGGCCAGAACACTAGGGATAATTCCCCTGCTCTGAGATGAAATAAGGTGGGAGGAGGCTCGTGTGGAGCATAAACACCGGCACAGACCTGCTGGACCCAATGGCCTGTTTCTGTGGTGTAAAATTCGATGTAATTGTATGTAAAGTCCAATTTTTTGATGAATGTTGAAAGAATTCTTTCATGCCAATTTGTAGTTGATTGAATAGGATGTTGTGCTTGTTCAGTCTGAGCTGAGCTAATGAATGTGGTTCTTCTGATGATAAATGGATGCCAGCCTAAGTTAGCAGCTCCTGCTTTTGGCTGCTCCAAATAGTTCTGTCATTTAGCCAAACCATGTGCTTAATGTTCCCTGCAAGTTGAAAACAAAAGGCTATTTGGATGGAGACCAAGTGGTGTTCAGGTCAAATATGTCATCTGGTGCTTTGCTAAGTGTTTTCAGATAGGCAGGTGACATGGCCAAAGCTAATTTATTTTATCGCCATTAATAGTAGAAAACTATCTGTGCTCCAAACAGTGGGTATGAACAGGCTATTTCACTGTGGTGGTCATCACAGATCTGCCATCTTCACATGCGCGTTCCACAGCAATCAACAGAATGGTGTGAAGTGGGAAACTAGGCTGATTTTTCCATGTAGCATCCTTACAACCACAGTGTCTGTGGTTATATATTGCAACAATCAGAAAAAAAGATGGAGCAGTGTACCATACTGTGACAAAAATGATTGCCCTGTTTTTAACTCCTGCCCAGGGATCATGTGGGTGGGGGCCGAGGTGGATGGCAAACCATCTGGGCCTCCATAGGGTGAGGCCCGGGAGATTTTAACTACAAGCCTCGTTTGCATAGACCCCATCAGTCTCCCGCCCGGATCTGGCGGAAGCGGTAGCAGGCCAGTGGACGGGAGCGCGATTTTGAGCGGCATGAGGGCAAAGGAATGGTCCGTGGCCCTCGGGTAAGTGGTTGGGAAGGGGGCGGGGGTGGTAAGGAGGGCATTGCGATCGGGGGAGGGCATGGTAAGCCCAGTGTAGGGGAGGCCCAAGATTTCCTTGCGGGGCCCAGAGGAGCACTCCTGATTCTCCTGGCCCACAAAGAAACTGAAGAAATAAAAATTAAAACCACACACCTTTCTGGGCCTCTTCTGACCTCGGCTCCTTTTGCCACCAGGTTGGCCTAGCAGGGAAGCCACTACTGCTACCCTGCACAGGCCTCTGGTTAAAATTGCAGTTCGTCATCGGAGCTCGATCTGCGTCTTTAAGAAAGGTCCCTGCTGCCTTCCGGCGGGTACCACTCTCATCTGCTCAGAAGAGCAGGTTAAGATCGCACGCTGCGGGAAGTCAGTGGGATAGGTCACGTGTAAGTCAGACCGACCATTTGAACTGTCCACACGCCAGGTGGGCAGGATTAAAATTGGCCTTTACATATTTTTGTCTTGTTTAGTTGGTGGCTGTCCCTTTAAGCCCAGTCATTTTACATAAACAGTTTAATAAAACCACAACTGCCGGTCAGATCCTTGTGCCAAGATACCCCTGTTGAAAGGTCAGTTCAAACTGGCCGTCAAACTGCTCGGAGGAGGAACCAAACTAAAAACATAGATGCAAGCAAAATACTGCGGATGTTGGAAATCTGAAATAAAAACAGAAAATGCTGGAAATACTCAGCAGGTCAGGCAGCATCTGTAAACGTTAACTCTGTTTCTCTCTCCACAGATGCTGCCTGACCTGCTGAGTATTTCTTGCATTTTCTGTTTTTATTATAAAACACAGATAATGTGAGTTTGTTCACTTAAGTTCATGACAACCAGTTATTTGTCAATTCAAAAAGGTAACATAGCCCAAGGAGGGATAGAAAATTAAAAAAATAAAAGCAGGGCAGTCAGAACCTATAAAGAGAAAAGACGGCTATTCGCAATTATAGGTGTGTAAACCGTTATCAAAACATAAGGCTGCAAGATAAAGAGGTTGTAGCTAAGTTGGAAAAACTAGGCAAAAGAGAGAGGGGTAGGGGGAAGAGAATCAATCGAGACACTAATGTGAGAGATAGGCAGAGAGTAAGTGGATTGACTGACCTGCAAACTTCTTAATGGGAAGACTGTTAGATGCTGTAAAGGATTAGTGAGGTGATGCAGAGACATTAAAAAAAACAAAAGAATAGTCAAGTAGTGGAGGATGGAAAGACATGGGAGAGGCCTACACAAACATAAAGCTGAGAAAATAGAAAAAAGAAAGAGAGGGGGAAAAATGCAAGCTGCAATTACATCAAAAATTACATCAAAAATACAAGCAAAACACAGAAATGACCCTTTCCCTTTCTTCCACTCACAGGTCCTCATTCTCACTCGTGCTCAGTGTTTCACCCGTTGACAACTTTTCTGACTCGCTAAGTACTTCCTCTTCACTGGGTGTCACTGTGCTTACTGCTGGTGCAGGTAAGCTGCCATGGCACAGTTGGTGAGGAAGTGACAGGAATGTCAGATTCAGGAATGGATGTAATTGTTTCCGTGGAAGTCCCCGGGTATTAATCAGAATGGCCGGTTTCTTCCTGTAAGGCACCCTCTATGAAGGGAAAGACAGCGAAGCTCAATTAGGTTTGCAGACAGTGATATTGCCCCTTTGCTGACAGTGATATTGCCCCTTTGCTGACAGTGACATTATACCTTTGCTGACAGTGACATTATACCTTTGCTGACAGTGACATTATACAGTACCTTTGTAGATAGTGATGTTGCCCCTTTTCAGATAGTGATATTGCCCCTTTTCAGATAGTGATATTGCCCCTTTTCAGATAGTGATATTGCCCCTTTGCAAACAGTGATATTGCCCCTTTGTAGATAGTGATATTGCCCCTTTGTAGATAGTGATATTGCCCCTTTGTAGATAGTGATATTGCTCCTTTGCAAACAGTGGTATTGCCTCTTTGTAGATAGTGATATTGCCCCATTTCAGACAGTGATATTGCCCCTTTGCAAATAGTGATATTGCCCCTTTGTAGATAGTGATATTGCTCCTTTGCAAACAGTGATATTGCCCCTTTTCAGATAGTGATATTGTCCCTTTTCAGATAGTGATATTGCCCCTTTTCAGATAGTGATATTGCCCCTTTGTAGATAGTGATATTGCCCCTTTGCAAACAGTGATATTGCCCCTTTGTAGATAGTGATATTGCCCCTTTGCAAACAGTGATATTGCCCCTTTGTAGATAGTGATATTGCCCCTTTGTAGATAGTGATATTGCCCCTTTTCAGATAGTGATATTGCTCTTTTTCAGATAGTGATATTGCCCCTTTTCAGATAGTGATATTGCCCCTTTTCAGATAGTGATATTGCCCCTTTTCAGATAGTGATATTGCCCCTTTTCAGATAGTGATATTGCCCCTTTGCAAACAGTGATATTGCCCCTTTGTAGATAGTGATATTGCCCCTTTGCAAACAGTGATATTGCCCCTTTGTAGATAGTGATATTGCCCCTTTGTAGATAGTGATATTGCCCCTTTTCAGATAGTGATATTGCCCCTTTGCAGTGATATTGCCCCTTTTCAGATAGTGATATTGCCCCTTTGCAAACAGTGATATTGCCCCTTTTCAGATAGTGATATTGCCCCTTTTCAGATAGTGATATTGCCCCTTTTCAGATAGTGATATTGCCCCTTTGCAAACAGTGATATTGCCCCTTTGCAGACAGTGAAATTGTCCCTCTACAGAGAGCGATATTGACCCTTTGCAGAGAGTGATACTTTATTTTTATTTGTTCCTGGGTTGTGGGCGTCGCTGGAAATGCCAGCATTTATTGCCCAACCCTAATTGGCCTTGAGAAGATGGTGGTGAGCTGCCTTCTTGAACCGCTGCATTCCGTGTGGTGAAGGCACTCCCACAGTGCTGTTAGGGAGGGAGTTCTAGGATTTTGACCCAGCAACGATGAAGGAACGGCGGCGATATACTTCCAATTCAGGATGGTGTGTGACTTGGAGGGGTGTGTCTGAAACCGGTGCTTAGGTTGATGTCGAGTCAATATCACTGTCCCTTTGCAGACAGTGACATTGCCCCTTTGCAGTGACATTGGCCCCTTGAAAAACTAGTTGCTGAGTGTAAGGGCATAGGAATACTTTGAGAAAGCACATGAAACTGAGAAGAGTTCCGATAAGATTTGTCGTGTCATGAACACCTTCTGCTGCCAGCTTACCACCAACCTCGGCCTCTCCTGCAGACTCTCCTGGGTGTCTGCCCTGAAGTTGGAGAGCTTCTTTTTCCTGTGGACTTGGGGTGTTCCATTGTGATGGTCCTCCCCAGTGATATTTCTCCAGAGCTAGTTGTAGGTCAGCTTTTCCTTTGGAGGGACAGGAGAGAATGTTACATGTGGTTTGGACACTTTCTCCTATTTGAGCTCCTGCATCCCATGATATTGAGAATTGAAAGTGCATTGTTCCTTTAAATGAAGGGTTGATCTTCGTTATAAGTAACAATAGTAATAACATATTTGCTGGCCCAGCTGGTGTTGAATGAATAAACACCATTATTATCATAAAAGTATCAATTCAGCTGACTGTTCCTAAATACCTGAAGGGAAAAGCTTTACAGGGCTAATGGGAAAGAGCGGGGGAGTGGGATTAATTGGATAGCTCTACCAAAGAGCTGGCACAGGCATGATGGGCCGAATGGCCTCCTTCTGTTCTCTGATTCTGTGATTCTCTATGACCCTGAGGATAATGAATTAATTTTGTATGACTTCCTGCTGACAATCAACATAGTTAATGTTGAGAATTGAGTGTAATAAAATTCTGTGTAAATACCGCTCCCTGATCAGTTTACAATGAGCTGATTAACAATGAGGGAGGTGGTGACCTTAGCAGGAGAAGCAAATGTCAGGGTAAAGCTTGAGAGCTGGATGGATCCTGACGGTGGTGACTGGTAATGGCATAAGAAAAACAACCTGATGCACATCAGTGCTGTGACATACATAATGTAAAACACTGTGTGAAGGTTGAAGTACATTGAAACTTAACAGTACTGCTGTTTCTTTGCATTTTTGAATAATGTTGTGTGATTGGCGCAGCTGTTAGCAATATAAACATTTGCATATACATACCACCTTTCACATTGAAATGGGTCAAAGGGCTTCACACAATGAATTGCTTTTGTTGGTGCAATGACTGTTGCTACATAGGCAAATGTTGTTGCCACATACAATGAACAATATATCCCAGTGCTTACCAATATCTGTTTAGTACAAATTTTTAGCATGGCAAGATAGTACTCATTCTGCGCAGAGTTGACTGTAATAAAATTAATTGCTGAATTAAATAAGGGTGACAACTTATCAGCTAGCATTAGATCTGTCCTCTGAATCTCCGCCGTTCTCTTCATTATTGATAACAGAGAAGAAAAGTCTTGGAGGAGCACACTATGCTCAAAGTAAAAGAAAGACTTGCATTTATATAGTGCCTTTTATGACCTCTGCCTGTCCCAAAGCGCTTTACAGCCAAGGAAGTACTTTTGAAGTGTAGTCACTGTTGTAATGTAGTAAACACAGCGGCCAATTTGCACACAGCAAGGTCCCACAAACAGCAACGTGATAATTACCAGATAATCTATTTTAGTGATGTTGATTGAGGGATAATTATTGACCAGGGCTCTTCTGCTCTTCTTCGAAATAGCGCCATGGGATCTTTTACATCCAAAAGTACATCCTATTGTTCATATGGAAAGAATATAATTAGAAATAGCTCTGTGAAAAACTAAGCTTTAAATTTCTGCCCCAGTGAAGATCCCCAAGATGGCTGGCACGTCACAAGTTGCCCTGTGCAGATCCTTCCACCATGCTGAAGGCAGTTGCCCACCGTATAACTGACCAAGAAACTCTGAGACTTGCGAGTCACCTGGAGGCTGGGTATGAGAACACACACTCATGGATCTTGGGCTCCTAGCCAAGCATTTTGGGTTGCAGAGGCATACAGCTCCTGCTGCACCTCCAGCTGGTAGAGGTATTGCTCTATAGGATGCTTTGCCATGCTGAGGTCAAGAGGATAGTGGTAACGCACTCGCACATTTTATTGTGAGAGGCGCAGCTCACCATACAGCTCATAAAGGCGCCCTGGTATTTGCCATCAATCTAGCAAGAACGCAAATCGGCTCTTATCTGCCTTTTGGCCCATTGTGACTGTGCCTATAAAGGACCAATCAGTGATGATCCACCTTGTTGGCGGGGGGTGGGGGGGGGGGAGGGGTTGTTAAGTTGAACAGGATCTCAATGGGGTTGATGTGGCTCCAAGATGATGTGCCTATTCAGAACCAAGTCACACTCTGTGGTAGAAATGGTAATCTGATTCCTAAGATAGGAGAGTCCACAGTATTCCATGGTGCTATTGATGATTGACCAGCCACCTTGGCTCACTAACGGATCTTGGAGGGATAGACCTGTTAATAGGGGTGGGGATTCTTCCCAGATAGGTCCAAGAAAAGACTGGAAGCCAGTGCCCTTAGGGTAGAGTGGTTCTGGGTGGAGAATTAGGTAGAAGCTTACATAAGAACATAAGAAATAGGCCACTTGGCCCCTCGAGCCTGCTCCACCATTCAATAAGATCATGGCTGATCTTGGGCTCAAAGCCTCTTCCCCGCCCGCTCCCCATAACCCTTCACTCCCTTATCTTGCAAAAATCTGTCTATCTCCACCTTAAATGTATTTAATGACCCAGCCTCCACAGCTCTCTGGGGCAGAGAATGCCACAGATTTACGACCCTCTGAGAGAAGAAATTCCTCCTCATCTCAGTTCTAAAAGGGCGACCCTTTATTCTGAAACTGTGCCCCCGAGTTCTAGATTTCCCCACGAGGGGAAACATCCTCTCTGCATCTACCTTGTCGAGCCTCCTCAGTAGCTTAAATGTTTCAATAAGATCGCCTCTCATTCTTCTAAATTCCAAATACTCGACAAATACTCTATGTTGACAAGCTATATGGTTTTAGCTGTGATACTGCAGCAGTTCCTTTACACACACTTCAGGGTCGCTAAGCCTTTGCAACCTAAACTCTCTGCATGTGTGTGTATAGGGAGAGAGTGTGCACTCACTATTGGGCACACAGAAACTCTACCTGCATGGATTTCCCAGTAACTTGGTTGCAGACTCTTAAACGTGCAATGGGTTTCTGCAGGTGTCAGAAAACTAGCTGGCCAAAAAATATAATTGTGACTTCCGTTTCAGGTCTTCTCTCCAGAGATGCTCTGGTTATGTCACTGATGGTGAACGGCCACCTGTGTCCCAAGTGGCTTCATTCATTTTAATGAAGGATGTCTCCAATTTAAAATTCTCAACCTTGTGTTCAAATCCCTCTTTGGTCTCGCCCCCTCTCTATCTTTGTAACCTCCTCCAGCCCTACAACCCTCAGAGAACTCTGCATTCCTCCAATTCTGGTCTCTTGTACACCCCCGACTTCCTTCACCCCACCATTGGCGGCCGTGCCTTCAACAGTCTAGGCCTCAATCTCTGGAATTCCCTCTCCAAACCTCTCCGCCACTGTACCTTTTTCTCCTCCTTTAAGATGCTCCTTAAAACCTACCTCCTTGACCTGTCCTAATGTTTCCTTATGTGGCTCCGTGTCAAAGTTTGTTCGATAACACTCCTGTAAACTGCCTTGGGACATTGGCGCTATATAAATGCAAGTTGTTGTGGTAGCGTGCAACTTCGGACTTAAGTGGCAACTGATCCAGAGCCAGAAAGCATACTGCCGGTGAAATGAATAAAACTGTTCAGGGAGGCAAGTGACTCCTCCCAGTGACTGGTCGATGGGTGACGGATTTATAAGAACATAAGAAATAGGACCTGGAGTAGACCTTCAGGCCTGCTCCGCCATTGATCATGGCTGATCTTCTACCTCAACTCCACCTTCCCGCACTATCCCCATATCCCTTAATTCCCTTAGTTCCCAAAAATTTATCAACCTCTGTCTTGAATATACTCAATGACTGAGCATCCACAGCCCTCTGGGGTAGAGTATTCCAAAGATTCACAACCCTTTGAGTGAAGAAATTTCTCCTCATCTCAGTCCTAAATGGCCAACCCCTTATTCTGAGACTGTGACCCCGTGTTCTAGATTCCCCGGCCAGGGGAAACATTTTCTCAGCATTAACCCTGTCAAGCCCCTTAAAAATTTTATATGTTTCAATTAGATAAGAACATAAGAAATAGGAGCAGGAGTAGGCAATTTGTCCCATCGAGCCTTCTCCGCCATTCAATAAGATCATGGCTGATCTGGTCTTGGCCTCAACTCCACTTTCCTGCCCGCTCCTCATAACCCTTGACTCCCTTATCCTTCAAAAATTTGTCTATCTCCACCTTAAATATATTCAATGACTCTGTCTCCACAGCTCTTTGGGGTAGAGAATTCCTAAGATTCATGACTGTCTGAGAGAAGAAATTCCTCCTCATCTCCATTTTAAATGGGCGACCCCTTATCCTGAAACTATGCCCCCTAGTTCTAGATTCCCCCACGAGGGGAAACATCCTCCCTGCTTCTACCCTGTCAAGCCCACTCAGAATCTTATACGTTTCAATAAGATCACCTTTCATTCTTCTAAACTCCAATGAGTATAGGCCCAACCTGATCAACCTTTCTTCATAAAACAACCCCTTCATCTCAGGAATTAAACTAGTAAACCTTCTCTGAACTGCCTCCAATGTAAGTATATCCCTCCTTAAATAAGGAGACCAAAACTGTACGCAGTACTCCAGGTGTGGTCTCACCAACGCCCTGTACAGTTGTAGTAAGACTTCCCTACTTTTATACTCCATCCCATTGCAATAAAGGCCAACATTTCATTTGCCTTCCTAATTACTTGCTGTACCTGCATGCTAACTTTTTGTGTTTCATGTACAAGGACCCCCAAATCCCTCTGTACTGCAGCATTTTGTAGTCTCTCTCCATTTAAATAATAATTAGCTTTTTTATTTTTCCTACCAAAGTGGATAACCTCACATTTTCCCACATTATACTCCATCTGCCAAATTTTTGCCCACTCACTTAACCTATCTTTATTCCTTTGCAGACTCTTTGGGCTGGATTTTGACTTCTTTTGTCATACCCATTCACTTTAAGGGACCTTCAAATAATCAAATTAAATTAAAATTTCGTCGGCCCGCGAGATGATGCACTCCAGTCCCCGCGGCGCCCACCTGTCCCGGAAGGCCTCGAGCTTGCCGGCGGACTCTGGGCTGGATTTTGATACTGGGGCGGGTTGGGGTCGTGTCATCCACTTTTCGTGTTATCCACCCGACTGCAATTGGATGTGGGAGATTGATGCGATTTTCACCTAATTGGGCAATTGAGTTCCAGCATGTGGGAACCCATGACCCAATTAGTGTTTTCAGTCTGAAAGTCGCCGCTGATGATGTCATCATTGCTGCTGCATTGAAGGTCTGCAAAGACCGCCTGGCCTTTGCTGTGAGAGGACCTGGATGCAAAATGAGCAGCAGGAGCCCTAAGTCAGCTCCCAGATATTTTTGCACCACCACTCCCAGATATGTCTCCCATCCACCACCGCTCCCAGATATGTCTCCCATTAGTCAGCCAGCCATGCTCCCGCCAGGTTTCACATTCGTGGTTCAGAACAGGTAGAAAAAGGGTTAAAATCACAAAGGCCTTTCAAAATGGCATTATAGAAGCAATTTAGTGCTTGTTAAGGGCCTTAACAGCCTATCCTGCCTCTTAGAGGTGGGACGGAGTCGGGACCAGCAGACACGATTTAATGAAAATTGCGTGGAGGCGGGATGGAGGCGGGCTTGTGCCCGCCCGCCAGTTTTCGCAATTTTAACCCCCCACCCGCCTCCAAACCCACCTCCACGGGTCAATGAAAATCCAGCCCTTTGTGTCCTCTTCACAACTTGCTTTCCCACCTATCTTTGTATCATCAGCAAATTTGGCTACATTGCACTCGGTCCCTTCATCCAAGTCATTAATATAGATTGTAAACAGCTGAGGCCCCAGCACTGATCCCTGTGGCACCTCACTAGTTACCGTTTGCCAACCTGAAAATGACCCATTTATCCCGACTCTCTGTTTCCTGTTAGTTAGCCAATCCTCTATCCATGCTAATATATTACCCCAACCCCGTGAGCGCTTATCTTGTGCAGTAATCTTTTATGTGGCACCTTATCGAATGCCTTCTGGAAATCCAAATACACCACATCCACTGGTTCCCCTTTATCCACCCTGCTCGTTACATCCTCAAAGAACTCTAGCAAATTTGTCAAACATGATTTCCCTTTCATAAAACCATGCTGACTCTGCTTGACTGTATTATGATTTTCCAAATGTCCTGCTACTACGGGAAACTCTTTCGTATCCGGCACCGATGGGACCGGGATGGTGCCGGTTGATTAAAAATTCCGGATAACGGAGAGGTATATCTACCGAGGCTATTTTTAACAAACAAAAATAAAAAAATCAAGAAATGTGCAGTGTAATTGGGTACTCCCCTACAGAATGTTGTGTTAAATGGATGGTGGAAGATGCTTGATTAAGTACAGTAATGCCAGTTGAGGGTAATCCATAACTCTTTAATTACTTAACAGTAAAACAAAACTTATAAACGACTGTATACTGTAGTTTTCGGAGTATGAATTCTGCCGGTTATTAGAGAATTCCGGATATTTAGGTGCCATTTAAACGAGAGTTTCCTGTACTTCCTTAATAATGGACTCCAGCAATTTCCCAATAACAGATGTTAGGCTAAGATTACCTCTCATTCTTCTAAACTCTAGGGAATATAGGCCTAGTCTACTCAATCTCTCCTCATAGGGCAATCCCCTCCTCCCAGAAACCAGTCTAGTGAACCTTCGTTGCACTCCCTCTAAGGCAAGTATGATTTTTCCTTAGGTAAGGAGACCAGAATGTACACAGTACTCCAGGTGTGGCCTCATCAATGTCCTGTATAATTGTAGTAAGACTTCTTTACTCTTATACTCTAATCCCTTTGTAACAAAAGCTAACATACCATTTGCTTTCCTAATTGCTTGCTGTACCTGCATGTTAACTTTCTGTGATTCATGTACAAGGACACTCAGGTCCCTCTGAATGCAAACATTTCCCAGTCTCTCGCCATTCAAAAAATATTCTGCTTTTTTGTTTTTCCTACCAAAGTGGATAATTTCATACTTCATACATTGTATTCCATTTGCCATGTTCTTGCCCACTCAGTCAACCTGTGTATATCTCTCTGCAGCCTCTTTGCGTCCTACTCACAGCTTACTTTCCCACCTAACTTTGTGTCAGCAGCAAACTTGGATACGTTACACTCAGTCCCTTCATCTAAGTCATTATTATAGATTGTAAATAGCTGAGGCCCAAGCACTGATCCTTGCGGTACCCCACTAGTTACAGCCTGCCGACCCGAAAAAGTCCTGTTTATTCCTACTCTCTGTTTTCTGTCCATTAACCAATCCTCAATCCATGCTAATATATTACCCCCAATCCCATGAATCCTAATTTTGTGTAATAACCTCTTGTGTGGCACCTTATCGAATGCCTTTTGGAAATCCAAATACACCACATCCACTGGTTCCCCCTTATCCATCCTACTAGTTACATCTTATTGGGCACAGTGTAAAATGGGCTGTTGCTTTGTGAAGAACTGGCGTTGAACAATTTTACCCTGTGGTTCTTTGACAATACACAATTTCCTGTTTCTGGCTTTACAGTGTCGAAAGGTTGGCCACATTTGATTTATAGAGTGGAGACTGCTGACTGGCCATGCTGGATTTTTGAACACGGTCTCTCAGACATCCAGGAAATGTGGAATTTGTAATTGCTTCAAGGATTTTCAACAGCCTCTCTCCACCACCCGCTTCCCCCCTCACTTCCCCAACCGCCAGCCTACCCACCCCCACTTCCTGTGCCTTTCAACCACAGCCCACCAGAACCTACCTCTTTGTGACTGGAACGGGTTATATCTCTGTACATTTAATTATAACCCCGAATGAACGGTTGTGACCAGCTGTAATTAAAATAAACATACACTAATTTTTTTTCAGCTTAAAAATCTGGCAACTGTGAAGTGAAAAGAAGTTTTCTAAAAAAAAATAAGCAGAATGCATCATTTTTACTGCAAATTGCAAAATGTTCCAGGGATGCTCTGCCCCAGGATGCCACCAGGAAGACTTGTGCTGCAGCTCCAAGTCAGAAGGAATGTGTGTAATTTTACATTTGCTGCCCATGCCCCGGAATCAGGGAACATCTGGCTCTGGGCCACACCGCACCGCACATTCGCACAGGGTCACTTATGACATTTATTTTTTTGTAAACTTGGAAATGCCTTCCTGTGAAACCTTAAGGCAGAATGAAACTGCTGTGCCTACATCCTTTGTGATTACAGCGTAATTTTTTTTTGCTTTGATGGGGATAATTTTAATTGAGTTTTCTGAAGGTGAAGTAGTATCTTGCATGCAGCACTATATTGTAATGTACACAACTACATGTTTCATTGTACAATTGTGCTGCTGTACCTGAATGCACATCCTACTGATTAGATTTGAAAATCAAGTCAATTCTGCAGCAGCCAGCTCGAGTGACCTATGTTCTGCGAGCTCGGCTGAAATAATTGACCAATATGTGGTTCGATATTGCCCGTTTTTGCGCGACCGCCAAAGACCAGTTTCACCCCTGACACATACACGAGAGACAGGTCATGACACTGAAAGAGAGACGAGCAACAGAGACAAACATCAATATCAAGCATGAGGAAGTATCGTGTTGATGGATCAAGGGACACACACAAAAATCAGGGCCAAAGAGAGACAAATCAACGGAAATAGAAAGAGAGACATGCAGGCCTCAAACAAAAGAAAGAAATAGTTCACAGCAACAGAATAAGAGAGACACAAAGATCGGGGCCACACAAGACTTATTATGAGCAACGCAACCGAACATGTACTAGTATCTTTCAAATCATGTAAGATTAGCTGTATGCTATGTAATCAAATATTCTTGGTTCATAACTGTGTAGTGTTATTCTTAACTCGCTTTTATTACAAACCAAATGCAAAGAAAAATTGCAGAACCAAGTGTACCCAGTCACATTTTCTCTTTTGTGTTACCATTCAAAAAAGTGGGAAGTGAAATTGGATAGTGCTGGCCTGCCGGCACGGACTGAGCATAAGGGAACGATCCCTGAGCTGGAACGGGTGGGCCCAAGGCACGCACCATCTTATACCGCTGGCCTCATTTAAATTAGACTGGCAAGTCATGGACACCAGCTATGTGTCTCCCCAGGCAGCTCGCCAGTGAAACGTATTTAAATATCAGGCCCCTGCATCGCCGGCAGCGGTCCTCAGGTAGGTCTGGGGGTGGGGGGATCAAGGGATATGGGGAGAAAGCAGGGACAGGGTACTGAATTTGGATGATCAGCCATGATCTCATTAAATGGCGGAACAGGCTCGAGGGGCCGAATGGCCTACTCCTGCTCTATCTTCTATGTTTCTATAGATATATTTCTTAAGGCCAGGCCAGGCCTTTGGGAGGAGGACGAGGTGATATGGAGGGGGGGGGGGGGGGGCGGAGGTGATGGTGAGAGAGGGAGGCAATCGGTAGGGGGGGAGGAAGATGATTGAGGGGGGAGGCGATCAGGAAAGGAGGGAGGTGATGAAGTGGAGGAGGCAATTGGGAGTGGGGAAGTGATCGGTGGGTGGGAGGTGATCCCAAGGTGGGGATGCAATGGGAAGGCGATGGGAAGGGAAGGAGATGATTGGGAGGCGATTGGGAGGGGAGCAACAGGGATCCAGTAGCGGTCTTCAGGACTGCCGAGAGGAACACTCCTGCTCTAACAGGCTCCATATTCAGGTAAGTATTTTTTTTAAACTTACCTTTTTGTTGGCAGCCTCCAGCGGTCCCTTTAAGTCTCAGTTAGGCTGCATGTAGATTTGATTATCCTGAACGCAGCAGCGTTTAGGGCAGCCGCATTTCAGGAAGGGGTCCTGAAACAGGCGTTAGGGCCCCTATTTGCATATTTAAAAAATATTTGTTCATGGGATCTGGGCGGCGCTGGCAAGGCCAGCATTTATTGCCCATCCCTAGTTGCCCTTGAGAAGGCTGGTGGTGAGCCGCCTTCTTGAACCGCTGCAGCCCGTGTGGTGAAGGTACTCCCACGGCGCTGTTAGGGAGGGAGTTCCAGGATTTTGACCCAGCGACGATGAAGGAACGGCGATATACTTCCAAGTCAGGATGGTGTGTGACTTGGAGGGGAACTTGGAGGTGGTGGCGTTCCCGTGCGCCTGCTGCCCTTGTCATTCTAGGTGGAAGAGGTTGCGGATTTGGGAGGTGCTGCCGAAGAAGCCTTGGCGAGTTGCTGCAGTGCATCTTGTAGATGGTGCACACTGCAGCCACGGTATGCCGGTGGTGGAGGGAGTGAATGTTTAAGGTGGTGGATGGGGTGCCAATCAAACGGGCTGCTTTGTCCTGGATGGTGTCGAGCTTCTTGAATGTTGTTGGAGCTGCACTCATCCAGGCAAGTGGAGAGTATTCCATCACACTCCTGACTTGTGTCTTGTAGATGGTGGGATATACAAAGGGTCTGTTGCCTGTTTCAGGTGCGGGCCCTGTACGCCTATACTTCAGCCTTTACCAGTATGGCAGCAACACACTCCCAACATGGAATGCGTGAGTGCACCCTGGCCACCACATTTAATGCTTAGACGCCAATTTTATACCTCTAAAACGGGCATAGCATTGTTGAGTTTCTAGCCGAGATGCTTTTGAAAGCCTCAGCTGCCTTATTTTGTTTCCAGGGTTTCCATTCTGTCATATTTTAATGTAAACATGTTTCTCTGTCCCTTTATCAAAAAGAAAGGAGTACTAAGGCCTTCATGAGAAAAACAAACACTTTGAGAGTTAATCGTTTTACTTTTACTTGATGGGAGGAATTGAAGTTTTGATACGATTAGGCCCAGATATCAGAAGAATGGCCAATTTGTGTATTGCCCACGTAGAATTTCAGGCCACTTCTCCTCTCCTCTCCTCTCCTCAGATTTTTTTTCTCTCTCTGTGATAACTCAGCAACACTCAAACACTCAAACCCAATCCACTAGGGAGCAACAACCATAGAAATTGTGAAGCAAACTCTTTCAGTCTGTTAATTAGTGAACAGGCACTTTTCAGTTTTACAACACATACTGCCATCGCAGTGAATATCTCCTCTATTTCACGGATCACAAAACACAATTGATTATTTCTATTAATGCTACTGCTTTATAGTGTTGAAAAAAAGAAGGCTGGTAAAATATTAACTTTTCAGGCAATAAATGTGACCATATTATTGGCATGCAGCTTAGAGTGGAAGGAAGAGTACTTTCTGGTTCAAAGTATTCCCAATGTCTGTGTGAAAAGAAATATAAATCCACGTATAAAGATATATCAGTTTCCTGCAAGTGCTCCAAAGGAGACTCGCCATTTCAGGTCTCCTTCCCTCCAGAACCGATCCAGTCACTAATACGATAGCAAAATACTGCGGATGCTGGAAATCCGAACCAGTCACTCGTTGACCAATTTCATGTCCCCCAAATTTTAACTCAAGTACACTATGCTCATCCACATTCTCTGCCCCTGCCTCAGCTCATCCGCTGCTAAAACCCTCATCCATGCCTTTGTTACCCCAAACTTGACTATTCCAATGCACTCCTGGCTGGCCTCCCACCTTCCACTCTCCATAAAGTTCAGGTCATTTAAAGCTCTGCTGCCCATGTCCTAACTCGCACCAAGTCCTGTTCACCCATCACCCCTGTGCTCGCTGACCTACATTGGCTCCCGGTCCGGCAACACCTCGATTAAAAAATTTTCATCCTTGTTTTCAAATCCCTCTATGGCCTCGCCCCTCCCTATCTCTATAACCTCCTCCAGCCCTACAACCTTCTGAGATCTCTGCACTCCTCCAATTCTGGCCTTTTGTACATCCCCGATTTTCATCGCTCCACCATTGACGGCCGTGTCTTCAGCTGACTAGGCCCTGAGCTCTGGAATTCCCTCCATAAACCTCTCCACCTCTCTACTTTTCTCTCTCCTCCTTTAAGTCACTCCTTAAACCCTACCTCTTTGACCAAGCTTTTGGTCACCTGTCCCAATCGGGAATGGTAGCATACTGGTTATGTTACTGGATTAGTAATCCTAGAGGCCTGGACTAATGATCCAAGAAATGAGAGTTCAAATCCCACCACAGCAGCTGGGGAATTTAAATTCAGTTAATTTTAATCCTCTCCTCTCTGCGCCTCTAGCCAAGATATATTTAATTAATTAATTAATAAATCTGGAATAAAAAGTTAGTATCAGTAATGGTGAACATTAAACTATCGGATTGTCGTAATGTCCTTTAGGGAAGAAAATTTGCCGTCCTTACCCGGTCTGGCCTATATGTGACTCCAGACCCACAACAATGTGGTTGACTCTTAACTGCCCTCTGAAATGGCCCAGCAAGCCCTCAGTTGTAACAAACTGCGACGAAAAACAATAATAAGAATAAAACCGGATGGACCACCTGGCATCGAACTCGGCACCGGCTACGGACACGACAACGGCACACCCAGCCCAGTTGACCCTGCAAAGTCCCTGTCACCAACATCTGGGGACTTGTGCCAAAATTGGGAGAGCTGTCCCACAGACTAGTCAAGCAACAGCCTGACTTAGTCATACTCACAGAATCATACCTTTCAGCCAATGTCCCAAAATTCTCCATCACCATCCCTGGGCATGTCCTGTTCCACCGGCAGGACAGACCCACCAGGGGTGGCGGCACAGTAGTAGTATACAGTCAGGAGGGAGTGGCTCTGGGAGTCCTCAACATTGACTCTGGACCCCATGAAGTCTCATGACTTCAGGTCAAGCATGGGCAAGGAAACCTCCTGCTGATTACCACCTACCGCCCTCCCTCAGCTGATGAATAAGTACTCCACTTGGAAGAAGCACTGAGAGTAGCAAGGGCACAGAATGTACTCTGGGTGGGGGACTACAATGTCCATCACCAAGAGTGGCTCGGTAGCACCACTACTGACTGAGCTGGCCGAGTTGATTCACTCCACATGATATCAAGAAACAGCTGAGCGCATTGGATACAGCAAAGGCTATGGGCCCCGACAACATTCCGGCTATTGTGCTGAAGACTTGTGCTCCAGAACTAGCCGCGCCTCTAGCCAAGCTGTTCCAGTACAGCTACAACACTGGCATCTATCTGACAATGTGGAAGACTGCCCAGGTATGTCCTGTCCACAAAAAGCAGGACAAATCCAATCTGGCCAATTACCACCCTCTCAGTCTACTCTCAATCATCAGCAAAGTGATGGAAGGAGTCATCGACAGTGCTATCAAGCAGCACTTACTCACCAATAACCTGCTCACTGATGCTCAGTTTGGGTTCCGCCAGGACCACTTGGCTCCAGACCTCATTACAGCCTTGGTCCAAATATGGACAAAGGAGCTGAATTCCAGAGGTGAGGTGAGAGTGACTGCCCTTGACATCAAAGCAGCATTTGACCGAGTGTGGCATCAATCAGCCCTAGTAAAACTGAAGTCAATGGGAATTGGGGGAAAACTCTCCACTGGCTGGAGTCATACCTAGCACAAAGGAAGATGGTTGTGGTGGTTGGAGGTTAATCATCACAGCCCCAGGACATCGCTGCAGGAGTTCCTCAGGGCAGTGTCCTAGGCCCAACCATCTTCAGCTGCTTCATCAATGACCTTCCCTCCAACATAAAGTCAGAAGTGGGGATGTTTGCTGATGACTGCATAGTGTTCAGTGCCATTCGCAACTCCTCAGATAATGAAGCAGTCCATGCCCGCATGCAGCAAGACCTGGATGACATTCGCGCCACACAAGTGCCAGGCAATGTCTAACCACCGCTCTTTGACATTCAATGGCATTACCATCGCCGAATCCCCCACCATCAATATCCTGGGAGGTCATCATTGACCAGAAACTTAACTGGACCAGCCACATAAATACTGTGGCAACAAGAGCAGGTCAGAGGCTGGGTATTCTGCGGCGAGTGTCTCACCTCCTGACTCCCCAAAGCCTTTCCACCATCTACAAGATACAAGTCAGGAGTGTGATGGAATACTCTCCACTTGCCTGGATGAGTGCAGCTCCAATAACACTGAAGAAGCTCGACACCATCCAGGACAAAGCAGCCCGCTTGATTGGCACTCCATCCACCACCTTAAACATTCACTCCCTCCACCACTGGCGTACGGTGGGTGCAGTGTGTACCATCTACAAGATGCACTGCAGCAACTCGTCAAGGCTTCTTCGGCAGCACCTCCCAAACCCACGACCTCTACCATCTCGAAGGACAAGGGCAGCAGACGCATGGGAACACCACCACCTCCAAGTTCCCCTCCAAGTTACACACCATCCTGACTTGAAAGTATATCGTCGATCCTTCATCGTCGCTGGGTCAAAATCCTGGAACTCCCTCCCTAACAGCACTGTGGGAGTACCCTCGCCACACGGACTGCAGCGGTTCAAGAAGGCGGCTCACCACCACCTTCTCAAGGGCAATTAGCGTTGGGCAATAAATGCGGGCCTTGCCAGCAACGCCCAGATCGCATGAACGAATAAAAAAAATCTCCTTACGTTGCTCTGTGTCAAATGTTGTCTGATTACGCTCCTGTGCAGCGCCTTGGGATGTTTTTACTACATTAAAGGGGCTATATAAATATAAGTTGTTGTTGTTGACTGTAACTACAACTTGTCCAAGTATACGTTGCAAGGAATGTGAAAACCTAGGCCAGCTACGTTAGTTTTGACACACTTTTGTTTCCAAATATTTTATTGAAATCTTTCTCACCCCTTTGATTCTACAACAACAACAACAACTTGCATTCCATTCATATATTTTCATTCTCTCATCTCCCTCTCTCATTCTCTCCTCACTAATTCCCTCCACTCTCCCTGCTGTTCCGCCATCCCTGTGGAATACTGCATTCAGTTTTGGGTACCGAACCTTAGGAAAGATATATGACCCTTACAGTGCAGATTCACCAGAATTATACTATGGCTTAAAGGATTACATTATGAGGCTGGGTTGGATAAACTTGGTTTGTATTCCCTTGAGTTTAGAAAGTTGAGAGGTGATCTAATCAAGGCCCTTAAATGATAAGGAGTTTCAATAGGGTAGATACAGAGAAACTATTTCCTCTGGTGGGGGAATCCAGAACAAGGGGGCAGAATCTTAAAATTAAAACTAGGCCATCTAGGAGTGAAATCAGGAAACACTTCTTCACACAAAGGGGAGTGGAAATATGGAACTCTCTTCCCTCAAAGGGCTGTGAATACTGGGTCAATTGAAATGGCTCAAAGGTGGGTAGATTGAGCTGAGGTACAGAAGAGCCAAGATCTGATTGAATGGCGGAATGGGCTCGAGGGGCTGAATGGCCTGTTCCTGTTCCTATGTTCTTCTGTTCCTTTGTGGAAAGAAGGTTGCCTGCTTTATTCTGGTTGGTCTTGTTCTGTTATTCAGCCTCTGTCACAACATGATTGAATGTGCGTGTAGTTGGAAAGAGCCACAGTTCAGTGATTAAAAAAAAGACCTGCCTGTAGATCAAGAGATGTTGATTGTCCACCCCTTCTCTGCACATTCAGTCCATATTATAGTTTGTAATTATTTTCAGGTTTTATGGAGGAACATTAGGACCACATTTTAAAAATGTATTAAAACTCAAACTATTCAACGAAGTACATCTTACACACACCACAGGGAATATGATAATCCATATATACATCAATTCAATCTTTAATATCACACCACATAAACTATAAATTCAGTGAGTCAGGCAATTCCACAATCCTGTTTGCACTTGTTCTAAAGCACTGCTTTATCTTTACTAGACATTCTCAAATGTTTTACACTTTTCAGGGACTAATTAAATATTTCAAAATATCAGCCTAGAAATTGGGCCCGCCATATTGGGTAAGGACAAAAAGAGACGTCCTTTGGCCATGCCTGAAGCAGGCATTAGGCCCATTTCCCAATCCAACCCCCAGCTTCCGGTCTCCCTTCCCGCGACTCCCGATCTCCCTCCCTCGCGTCTCCCGATCTCCCTTCCCGCGACTCCCGATCTCCCTCCCTCGCGTCTCCCGATCTCCCTCCCTCGTGTCTCCCGATCTCCCTCCCTCGCGTCTCCCGATCTCCCTCCCTCGCGTCTCCCGATCTCCCTCCCTCGTGTCTCCCGATCTCCCTCCCTCGTGTCTCCCGATCTCCCTCCCTCGCGTCTCCCGATCTCCCTCCCTCGCGTCTCCCGATCTCCCTTCCTACGTCTCCCGATCTCCCTCCCTCGTGTCTCCCGATATCCCTCCCCCGAGACTCCCGATCTCCCTCCCTCGCGTCTCCCGATCTCCCTTCCTACGTCTCCCGATCTCCCTCCCTCGTGTCTCCCGATCTCCCTCCCTCGCGTCTCCCGATCTCCCTCCCCCGCGTCTCCCGATCTCCCTCCCTCGCGTCTCCCGATCTCCCTCCCTCGTGTCTCCCGATCTCCCTCCCTCGTGTCTCCCGATCTCCCTCCCTCGCGTCTCCCGATCTCCCTCCCCCGCGTCTCCCGATCTCCCCCCCTCGCGTCTCCCGATCTCCCTCCCTCGCGTCTCCCGATCTCCCTCCCTCGTGTCTCCCGATCTCCCTCCCTCGTGTCTCCCGATCTCCCTCCCCCGAGACTCCCGATCTCCCTCCCTCGCGTCTCCCGATCTCCCTCACTCGCGTCTCCCGATCTCCCTCCCCCGAGACTCCCGATCTCCCTCCCTCGCGTCTCCCGATCTCCCTTCCTACGTCTCCCGATCTCCCTCCCTCGCGTTTCCCGATCTCCCTCCCTCGTGTCTCCCGATCTCCCTCCCTCGCGTCTCCCGATCTCCCTCCCCCGCGTCTCCCGATCTCCCTCCCTCGCGTCTCCCGATCTCCCTCCCTCGCGTCTCCCGATCTCCCTCCCTCGCGTCTCCCGATCTCCCTCCCCCGCGTCTCCC
Organism: Squalus acanthias; assembly: GCA_030390025.1. NCBI lineage: Eukaryota > Metazoa > Chordata > Chondrichthyes > Squaliformes > Squalidae > Squalus > Squalus acanthias. Next base: position 156,475,838 of record CM059428.1, read on the forward strand.
GATCTCCCTCCCCCGCGACTCCCGATCTCCCTCCCCCGCGTCTCCCGATCTCCCTCCCCCTCTGACTCCCGATCTCCCTCCCTCGCGTCTCCCGATCTCCCTCCCCCCTCTGACTCCCGATCTCCCTCCCCCGCGTCTCCCGATCTCCCTCCCTCGCGTCTCCCGATCTCCCTCCCCCGCGTCTCCCGATCTCCCTCCCTCGCGTCTCCCGATCTCCCTCCCTCGCGTCTCCCGATCTCCCTCCCCCGCGTCTCCCGATCTCCCTCCCTCGCGTCTCCCGATCTCCCTCCCCCTCTGACTCCCGATCTCCCTCCCCCGCGTCTCCCGATCTCCCTCCCCTCTGACTCCCGATCTCCCTCCCTCGCGTCTCCCGATCTCCCTCCCCCCTCTGACTCCCGATCTCCCTCCCCCGCGTCTCCCGATCTCCCTCCCTCGCGTCTCCCGATCTCCCTCCCTCTGACTCCCGATCTCCCTCCCCCGCGTCTCCCGATCTCCCTCCCTCGCGTCTCCCTCCCCCGCGTCTCCCGATCTCCCTCCCTCGCGTCTCCCGATCTCCCTCCCCCGCGTCTCCCGATCTCCCTCCCTCGCGTCTCCCGATCTCCCTCCCTCGCGACTTCCGATCTCCCTCCCTCGCGTCTCCCGATCTCCCTCCCTCGCGTCTCCCGATCTCCCTTCCTACGTCTCCCGATCTCCCTCCCTCGCGTCTCCCGATCTCCCTCCCTCGCGTCTCCCGATCTCCCTCCCCCGCGTCTCCCGATCTCCCTCCCCCGCGTCTCCCGATCTCCCTCCCTCGCGTCTCCCGATCTCCCTCCCCTCTGACTCCCGATCTCCCTCCCCCGCGTCTCCCGATCTCCCTCCCTCGCGTCTCCCGATCTCCCTCCCTCGCGTCTCCCGATCTCCCTCCCTCGCGTCTCCCTCCCCCGCATCTCCCGATCTCCCTCCCTCGTGTCTCCCGATCTCCCTCCCTCGCGTCTCCCGATCTCCCTCCCCCGCGACTCCCGATCTCCCTCCCTCGCGTCTCCCGATCTCCCTCCCCCGAGACTCCCGATCTCCCTCCCTCGCGTCTCCCGATCTCCCTCCCTCCCGATCTCCCGATCTCCCTCCCCCGCGACTCCCGATCTCCCTCCCCCGCGTCTCCCGATCTCCCTCCCTCGCGTCTCCCGATCTCCCTCCCTCGTGTCTCCCGATCTCCCTCCCTCGCGACTCCCGATCTCCCTCCCTCGCGTCTCCCGATCTCCCTCCCTCCCGATCTCCCGATCTCCCTCCCCCGCGTCTCCCGATCTCCCTCCCTCGCGTCTCCCGATCTCCCTCCCTCGCGTCTCCCGATCTCCCTCCCTCGCGTCTCCCGATCTCCCTCCCTCGCGTCTCCCGATCTCCCTCCCTCGCGTCTCCCGATCTCCCTCCCTCGCGTCTCCCGATCTCCCTCCCTCGCGTCTCCCGATCTCCCTCCCTCGCGTCTCCCGATCTGCCTCCCCCGCGTCTCCCGATCTCCCTCCCCTCTGACTCCCGATCTCCCTCCCTCGTGTCTCCCGATCTCGCTCCCTCGCGTCTCCCGATCTCCCTCCCCCGCGTCTCCCGATCTCCCTCCCTCGCGTCTCACGATCTCCCTCCCTCGCGTCTCCCGATCTCCCTCCCCCGCGTCTCCCGATCTCCCTCCCTCGCGTCTCCCGATCTCCCTCCCCCACGTCTCCCGATCTCCCTCCCTCGCGTCTCCCGATCTCCCTCCCTCGCGACTCCCGATCTCCCTCCCCCGCGTCTCCCGATCTCCCTCCCCTCTGACTCCCGATCTCCCTCCCTCGTGTCTCCCGATCTCCCTCCCTCGCGTCTCCCGATCTCCCTCCCTCGCGTCTCCCGATCTCCCTCCCCCGCGTCTCCCGATCTCCCTCCCTCGCGTCTCCCGATCTCCCTCCCTCGCGTCTCCCGATCTCCCTCCCCCCTCTGACTCCCGATCTCCCTCCCTCGCGTCTCCCGATCTCCCTCCCTCGCGTCTCCCGATCTCCCTCCCCCCTCTGACTCCCGATCTCCCTCCCTCGCGTCTCCCGATCTCCCTCCCTCGTGTCTCCCGATCTCCCTCCCTCGTGTCTCCCGATCTCCCTCCCCCGAGACTCCCGATCTCCCTCCCTCGCGTCTCCCGATCTCCCTCCCTCGCGTCTCCCGATCTCCCTCCCCCGAGACTCCCGATCTCCCTCCCTCGCGTCTCCCGATCTCCCTTCCTACGTCTCCCGATCTCCCTCCCTCGCGTTTCCCGATCTCCCTCCCTCGTGTCTCCCGATCTCCCTCCCTCGCGTCTCCCGATCTCCCTCCCCCGCGTCTCCCGATCTCCCTCCCTCGCGTCTCCCGATCTCCCTCCCTCGCGTCTCCCGATCTCCCTCCCTCACGTCTCCCGATCTCCCTCCCCCGCGTCTCCCGATCTCCCTCCCCCGCGACTCCCGATCTCCCTCCCCCGCGTCTCCCGATCTCCCTCCCCCTCTGACTCCCGATCTCCCTCCCTCGCGTCTCCCGATCTCCCTCCCCCCTCTGACTCCCGATCTCCCTCCCCCGCGTCTCCCGATCTCCCTCCCTCGCGTCTCCCGATCTCCCTCCCCCGCGTCTCCCGATCTCCCTCCCTCGCGTCTCCCGATCTCCCTCCCTCGCGTCTCCCGATCTCCCTCCCCCGCGTCTCCCGATCTCCCTCCCTCGCGTCTCCCGATCTCCCTCCCCCTCTGACTCCCGATCTCCCTCCCCCGCGTCTCCCGATCTCCCTCCCCCTCTGACTCCCGATCTCCCTCCCTCGCGTCTCCCGATCTCCCTCCCCCCTCTGACTCCCGATCTCCCTCCCCCGCGTCTCCCGATCTCCCTCCCTCGCGTCTCCCGATCTCCCTCCCTCTGACTCCCGATCTCCCTCCCCCGCGTCTCCCGATCTCCCTCCCTCGCGTCTCCCTCCCCCGCGTCTCCCGATCTCCCTCCCTCGCGTCTCCCGATCTCCCTCCCCCGCGTCTCCCGATCTCCCTCCCTCGCGTCTCCCGATCTCCCTCCCTCGCGACTCCCGATCTCCCTCCCTCGCGTCTCCCGATCTCCCTCCCTCGCGTCTCCCGATCTCCCTTCCTACGTCTCCCGATCTCCCTCCCTCGCGTCTCCCGATCTCCCTCCCTCGCGTCTCCCGATCTCCCTCCCCCGCGTCTCCCGATCTCCCTCCCCGCGTCTCCCGATCTCCCTCCCTCGCGTCTCCCGATCTCCCTCCCCTCTGACTCCCGATCTCCCTCCCCCGCGTCTCCCGATCTCCCTCCCTCGCGTCTCCCGATCTCCCTCCCTCGCGTCTCCCGATCTCCCTCCCTCGCGTCTCCCTCCCCCGCGTCTCCCGATCTCCCTCCCTCGTGTCTCCCGATCTCCCTCCCTCGCGTCTCCCGATCTCCCTCCCCCGCGACTCCCGATCTCCCTCCCTCGCGTCTCCCGATCTCCCTCCCCCGAGACTCCCGATCTCCCTCCCTCGCGTCTCCCGATCTCCCTCCCTCCCGATCTCCCGATCTCCCTCCCCGCGACTCCCGGTCTCCCTCCCCCGCGTCTCCCTCCCTCGCGTCTCCCGATCTCCCTCCCTCGTGTCTCCCGATCTCCCTCCCTCGCGACTCCCGATCTCCCTCCCTCGCGTCTCCCGATCTCCCTCCCTCCCGATCTCCCTCCCCCGCGTCTTCCGATCTCCCTCCCTCGCGTCTCCCGATCTCCCTCCCTCGCGTCTCCCGATCTCCCTCCCTCGCGTCTCCCGATCTCCCTCCCTCGCGTCTCCCGATCTCCCTCCCTCGCGTCTCCCGATCTCCCTCCCTCGCGTCTCCCGATCTCCCTCCCTCGCGTCTCCCGATCTCCCTCCCCCGCGTCTCCCGATCTCCCTCCCCTCTGACTCCCGATCTCCCTCCCTCGTGTCTCCCGATCTCGCTCCCTCGCGTCTCCCGATCTCCCTCCCCCGCGTCTCCCGATCTCCCTCCCTCGCGTCTCACGATCTCCCTCCCTCGCGTCTCCCGATCTCCCTCCCCCGCGTCTCCCGATCTCCCTCCCTCGCGTCTCCCGATCTCCCTCCCCCACGTCTCCCGATCTCCCTCCCTCGCGTCTCCCGATCTCCCTCCCTCGCGACTCCCGATCTCCCTCCCCCGCGTCTCCCGATCTCCCTCCCCTCTGACTCCCGATCTCCCTCCCTCGTGTCTCCCGATCTCCCTCCCTCGCGTCTCCCGATCTCCCTCCCTCGCGTCTCCCGATCTCCCTCCCCCGCGTCTCCCGATCTCCCTCCCTCGCGTCTCCCGATCTCCCTCCCTCGCGTCTCCCGATCTCCCTCCCCCCTCTGACTCCCGATCTCCCTCCCTCGCGTCTCCCGATCTCCCTCCCTCGCGTCTCCCGATATCCCTCCCCCCTCTGACTACCGATCTCCCTCCCCCGCGTCTCCCGATCTCCCTCCCCCTCTGACTCCCGATCTCCCTCCCTCGCGTCTCCCGATCTCCCTCCCCCCTCTGACTCCCGATCTCCCTCCCCCGCGTCTCCCGATCTCCCTCCCTCGCGTCTCCCGATCTCCCTCCCCCGCGTCTCCCGATCTCCCTCCCTCGCGTCTCCCGATCTCCCTCCTTCGCGTCTCCCGATCTCCCTCCCCCGCGTCTCCCGATCTCCCTCCCCTCTGACTCCCGATCTCCCTCCCCCGCGTCTCCCGATCTCCCTCCCCCTCTGACTCCCGATCTCCCTCCCTCGCGTCTCCCGATCTCCCTCCCCCCTCTAACTCCCGATCTCCCTCCCCCGCGTCTCCCGATCTCCCTCCCTCGCGTCTCCCGATCTCCCTCCCTCTGACTCCCGATCTCCCTCCCCCGCGTCTCCCGATCTCCCTCCCTCGCGTCTCCCTCCCCCGCGTCTCCCGATCTCCCTCCCTCGCGTCTCCCGATCTCCCTCCCCCGCGTCTCCCGATCTCCCTCCCTCGCGTCTCCCGATCTCCCTCCCTCGCGACTCCCGATCTCCCTCCCTCGCGTCTCCCGATCTCCCTCCCTCGCGTCTCCCGATCTCCCTTCCTACGTCTCCCGATCTCCCTCCCTCGCGTCTCCCGATCTCCCTCCCTCGCGTCTCCCGATCTCCCTCCCCCGCGTCTCCCGATCTCCCTCCCCCGCGTCTCCCGATCTCCCTCCCCCGCGTCTCCGATCTCCCTCCCTCGCGTCTCCCGATCTCCCTCCCCTCTGACTCCCGATCTCCCTCCCCCGCGTCTCCCGATCTCCCTCCCTCGCGTCTCCCGATCTCCCTCCCTCGCGTCTCCCGATCTCCCTCCCTCGCGTCTCCCTCCCCCGCGTCTCCCGATCTCCCTCCCTCGTGTCTCCCGATCTCCCTCCCTCGCGTCTCCCGATCTCCCTCCCCCGCGACTCCCGATCTCCCTCCCTCGCGTCTCCCGATCTCCCTCCCCCGAGACTCCCGATCTCCCTCCCTCGCGTCTCCCGATCTCCCTCCCTCCCGATCTCCCGATCTCCCTCCCCCGCGACTCCCGATCTCCCTCCCCCGCGTCTCCCGATCTCCCTCCCTCGCGTCTCCCGATCTCCCTCCCTCGTGTCTCCCGATCTCCCTCCCTCGCGACTCCCGATCTCCCTCCCTCGCGTCTCCCGATCTCCCTCCCTCCCGATCTCCCGATCTCCCTCCCCCGCGTCTCCCGATCTCCCTCCCTCGCGTCTCCCGATCTCCCTCCCTCGCGTCTCCCGATCTCCCTCCCTCGCGTCTCCCGATCTCCCTCCCTCGCGTCTCCCGATCTCCCTCCCTCGCGTCTCCCGATCTCCCTCCCTCGCGTCTCCCGATCTCCCTCCCTCGCGTCTCCCGATCTCCCTCCCTCGCGTCTCCCGATCTCCCTCCCCCGCGTCTCCCGATCTCGCTCCCTCGCGTCTCCCGATCTCCCTCCCCCGCGTCTCCCGATCTCCCTCCCTCGCGTCTCACGATCTCCCTCCCTCGCGTCTCCCGATCTCCCTCCCCCGCGTCTCCCGATCTCCCTCCCTCGCGTCTCCCGATCTCCCTCCCCCACGTCTCCCGATCTCCCTCCCTCGCGTCTCCCGATCTCCCTCCCTCGCGACTCCCGATCTCCCTCCCCCGCGTCTCCCGATCTCCCTCCCCTCTGACTCCCGATCTCCCTCCCTCGTGTCTCCCGATCTCCCTCCCTCGCGTCTCCCGATCTCCCTCCCTCGCGTCTCCCGATCTCCCTCCCCCGCGTCTCCCGATCTCCCTCCCTCGCGTCTCCCGATCTCCCTCCCTCGCGTCTCCCGATCTCCCTCCCCCCTCTGACTCCCGATCTCCCTCCCTCGCGTCTCCCGATCTCCCTCCCTCGCGTCTCCCGATCTCCCTCCCCCCTCTGACTCCCGATCTCCCTCCCTCGCGTCTCCCGATCTCCCTCCCTCGCGTCTCCCGATCTCCCTCCCTCGCGTCTCCCGATCTCCCTCCCTCGCGTCTCCCGATCTCCCTCCCTCGCGTCTCCCGATCTCCCTCCCTCCACTGACTCCCGATCTCCCTCCCCCGCGTCTCCCGATCTCCCTCCCCCGCGTCTCCCGATCTCCCTCCCTCGCGTCTCCCGATCTCCCTCCCTCCCGATCTCCCGATCTCCCTCCCCCGCGACTCCCGATCTCCCTCCCCCGCGTCTCCCGATCTCCCTCCCTCGCGTCTCCCGATCTCCCTCCCTCGTGTCTCCCGATCTCCCTCCCTCGCGACTCCCGATCTCCCTCCCTCGCGTCTCCCGATCTCCCTCCCTCCCGATCTCCCGATCTCCCTCCCCCGCGTCTCCCGATCTCCCTCCCTCGCGTCTCCCGATCTCCCTCCCTCGCGTCTCCCGATCTCCCTCCCTCGCGTCTCCCGATCTCCCTCCCTCGCGTCTCCCGATCTCCCTCCCTCGCGTCTCCCGATCTCCCTCCCTCGCGTCTCCCGATCTCCCTCCCTCGCGTCTCCCGATCTCCCTCCCTCGCGTCTCCCGATCTCCCTCCCCCGCGTCTCCCGATCTCCCTCCCCTCTGACTCCCGATCTCCCTCCCTCGTGTCTCCCGATCTCGCTCCCTCGCGTCTCCCGATCTCCCTCCCCCGCGTCTCCCGATCTCCCTCCCTCGCGTCTCACGATCTCCCTCCCTCGCGTCTCCCGATCTCCCTCCCCCGCGTCTCCCGATCTCCCTCCCTCGCGTCTCCCGATCTCCCTCCCCCACGTCTCCCGATCTCCCTCCCTCGCGTCTCCCGATCTCCCTCCCTCGCGACTCCCGATCTCCCTCCCCCGCGTCTCCCGATCTCCCTCCCCTCTGACTCCCGATCTCCCTCCCTCGTGTCTCCCGATCTCCCTCCCTCGCGTCTCCCGATCTCCCTCCCTCGCGTCTCCCGATCTCCCTCCCCCGCGTCTCCCGATCTCCCTCCCTCGCGTCTCCCGATCTCCCTCCCTCGCGTCTCCCGATCTCCCTCCCCCCTCTGACTCCCGATCTCCCTCCCTCGCGTCTCCCGATCTCCCTCCCTCGCGTCTCCCGATCTCCCTCCCCCCTCTGACTCCCGATCTCCCTCCCTCGCGTCTCCCGATCTCCCTCCCTCGTGTCTCCCGATCTCCCTCCCTCGTGTCTCCCGATCTCCCTCCCCCGAGACTCCCGATCTCCCTCCCTCGCGTCTCCCGATCTCCCTCCCTCGCGTCTCCCGATCTCCCTCCCCCGAGACTCCCGATCTCCCTCCCTCGCGTCTCCCGATCTCCCTTCCTACGTCTCCCGATCTCCCTCCCTCGCGTTTCCCGATCTCCCTCCCTCGTGTCTCCCGATCTCCCTCCCTCGCGTCTCCCGATCTCCCTCCCCCGCGTCTCCCGATCTCCCTCCCTCGCGTCTCCCGATCTCCCTCCCTCGCGTCTCCCGATCTCCCTCCCTCGCGTCTCCCGATCTCCCTCCCCCGCGTCTCCCGATCTCCCTCCCCCGCGACTCCCGATCTCCCTCCCCCGCGTCTCCCGATCTCCCTCCCCCTCTGACTCCCGATCTCCCTCCCTCGCGTCTCCCGATCTCCCTCCCCCCTCTGACTCCCGATCTCCCTCCCCCGCGTCTCCCGATCTCCCTCCCTCGCGTCTCCCGATCTCCCTCCCCCGCGTCTCCCGATCTCCCTCCCTCGCGTCTCCCGATCTCCCTCCCTCGCGTCTCCCGATCTCCCTCCCCCGCGTCTCCCGATCTCCCTCCCTCGCGTCTCCCGATCTCCCTCCCCCTCTGACTCCCGATCTCCCTCCCCCGCGTCTCCCGATCTCCCTCCCCCTCTGACTCCCGATCTCCCTCCCTCGCGTCTCCCGATCTCCCTCCCCACTCTGACTCCCGATCTCCCTCCCCCGCGTCTCCCGATCTCCCTCCCTCGCGTCTCCCGATCTCCCTCCCTCTGACTCCCGATCTCCCTCCCCCGCGTCTCCCGATCTCCCTCCCTCGCGTCTCCCTCCCCCGCGTCTCCCGATCTCCCTCCCTCGCGTCTCCCGATCTCCCTCCCCCGCGTCTCCCGATCTCCCTCCCTCGCGTCTCCCGATCTCCCTCCCTCGCGACTCCCGATCTCCCTCCCTCGCGTCTCCCGATCTCCCTCCCTCGCGTCTCCCGATCTCCCTTCCTACGTCTCCCGATCTCCCTCCCTCGCGTCTCCCGATCTCCCTCCCTCGCGTCTCCCGATCTCCCTCCCCCGCGTCTCCCGATCTCCCTCCCCCGCGTCTCCCGATCTCCCTCCCTCGCGTCTCCCGATCTCCCTCCCCTCTGACTCCCGATCTCCCTCCCCCGCGTCTCCCGATCTCCCTCCCTCGCGTCTCCCGATCTCCCTCCCTCGCGTCTCCCGATCTCCCTCCCTCGCGTCTCCCTCCCCCGCGTCTCCCGATCTCCCTCCCTCGTGTCTCCCGATCTCCCTCCCTCGCGTCTCCCGATCTCCCTCCCCCCGCGACTCCCGATCTCCCTCCCTCGCGTCTCCCGATCTCCCTCCCCCGAGACTCCCGATCTCCCTCCCTCGCGTCTCCCGATCTCCCTCCCTCCCGATCTCCCGATCTCCCGATCTCCCTCCCCCGCGACTCCCGATCTCCCTCCCCCGCGTCTCCCGATCTCCCTCCCTCGCGTCTCCCGATCTCCCTCCCTCGCGTCTCCCGATCTCCCTCCCTCGCGTCTCCCGATCTCCCTCCCTCGCGACTCCCGATCTCCCTCCCTCGCGTCTCCCGATCTCCCTCCCTCCCGATCTCCCGATCTCCCTCCCCCGCGTCTCCCGATCTCCCTCCCTCGCGTCTCCCGATCTCCCTCCCTCGCGTCTCCCGATCTCCCTCCCTCGCGTCTCCCGATCTCCCTCCCTCGCGTCTCCCGATCTCCCTCCCTCGCGTCTCCCGATCTCCCTCCCTCGCGTCTCCCGATCTCCCTCCCTCGCGTCTCCCGATCTCCCTCCCTCGCGTCTCCCGATCTCCCTCCCCCGCGTCTCCCGATCTCCCTCCCCTCTGACTCCCGATCTCCCTCCCTCGTGTCTCCCGATCTCGCTCCCTCGCGTCTCCCGATCTCCCTCCCCCGCGTCTCCCGATCTCCCTCCCTCGCGTCTCACGATCTCCCTCCCTCGCGTCTCCCGATCTCCCTCCCCCGCGTCTCCCGATCTCCCTCCCTCGCGTCTCCCGATCTCCCTCCCCCGCGTCTCCCGATCTCCCTCCCTCGCGTCTCCCGATCTCCCTCCCTCGCGACTCCCGATCTCCCTCCCCCGCGTCTCCCGATCTCCCTCCCCTCTGACTCCCGATCTCCCTCCCTCGTGTCTCCCGATCTCCCTCCCTCGCGTCTCCCGATCTCCCTCCCTCGCGTCTCCCGATCTCCCTCCCCCGCGTCTCCCGATCTCCCTCCCTCGCGTCTCCCGATCTCCCTCCCTCGCGTCTCCCGATCTCCCTCCCCCCTCTGACTCCCGATCTCCCTCCCTCGCGTCTCCCGATCTCCCTCCCTCGCGTCTCCCGATCTCCCTCCCCCCTCTGACTCCCGATCTCCCTCCCCCGCGTCTCCCGATCTCCCTCCCCCTCTGACTCCCGATCTCCCTCCCTCGCGTCTCCCGATCTCCCTCCCCCCTCTGACTCCCGATCTCCCTCCCCCGCGTCTCCCGATTTCCCTCCCTCGCGTCTCCCGATCTCCCTCCCCCGCGTCTCCCGATCTCCCTCCCTCGCGTCTCCCGATCTCCCTCCTTCGCGTCTCCCGATCTCCCTCCCCCGCGTCTCCCGATCTCCCTCCCCCTCTGACTCCCGATCTCCCTCCCCCGCGTCTCCCGATCTCCCTCCCCCTCTGACTCCCGATCTCCCTCCCTCGCGTCTCCCGATCTCCCTCCCCCCTCTGACTCCCGATCTCCCTCCCCCGCGTCTCCCGATCTCCCTCCCTCGCGTCTCCCGATCTCCCTCCCTCTGACTCCCGATCTCCCTCCCCCCGCGTCTCCCGATCTCCCTCCCTCGCGTCTCCCTCCCCCGCGTCTCCCGATCTCCCTCCCTCGCGTCTCCCGATCTCCCTCCCCCGCGTCTCCCGATCTCCCTCCCTCGCGTCTCCCGATCTCCCTCCCTCGCGACTCCCGATCTCCCTCCCTCGCGTCTCCCGATCTCCCTCCCTCGCGTCTCCCGATCTCCCTTCCTACGTCTCCCGATCTCCCTCCCTCGCGTCTCCCGATCTCCCTCCCTCGCGTCTCCCGATCTCCCTCCCCCGCGTCTCCCGATCTCCCTCCCCCGCGTCTCCCGATCTCCCTCCCTCGCGTCTCCCGATCTCCCTCCCCTCTGACTCCCGATCTCCCTCCCCCGCGTCTCCCGATCTCCCTCCCTCGCGTCTCCCGATCTCCCTCCCTCGCGTCTCCCGATCTCCCTCCCTCGCGTCTCCCTCCCCCGCGTCTCCCGATCTCCCTCCCTCGTGTCTCCCGATCTCCCTCCCTCACGTCTCCCGATCTCCCTCCCCCGCGACTCCCGATCTCCCTCCCTCGCGTCTCCCGATCTCCCTCCCCCGAGACTCCCGATCTCCCTCCCTCGCGTCTCCCGATCTCCCTCCCTCCCGATCTCCCGATCTCCCTCCCCCGCGACTCCCGATCTCCCTCCCCCGCGTCTCCCGATCTCCCTCCCTCGCGTCTCCCGATCTCCCTCCCTCGTGTCTCCCGATCTCCCTCCCTCGCGACTCCCGATCTCCCTCCCTCGCGTCTCCCGATCTCCCTCCCTCCCGATCTCCCGATCTCCCTCCCCCGCGTCTCCCGATCTCCCTCCCTCGCGTCTCCCGATCTCCCTCCCTCGCGTCTCCGATCTCCCTCCCTCGCGTCTCCCGATCTCCCTCCCTCGCGTCTCCCGATCTCACTCCCTCGCGTCTCCCGATCTCCCTCCCTCGCGTCTCCCGATCTCCCTCCCTCGCGTCTCCCGATCTCCCTCCCTCGCGTCTCCCGATCTCCCTCCCCCGCGTCTCCCGATCTCCCTCCCCTCTGACTCCCGATCTCCCTCCCTCGTGTCTCCCGATCTCGCTCCCTCGCGTCTCCCGATCTCCCTCCCCCGCGTCTCCCGATCTCCCTCCCTCGCGTCTCACGATCTCCCTCCCTCGCGTCTCCCGATCTCCCTCCCCCGCGTCTCCCGATCTCCCTCCCTCGCGTCTCCCGATCTCCCTCCCCCACGTCTCCCGATCTCCCTCCCTCGCGTCTCCCGATCTCCCTCCCTCGCGACTCCCGATCTCCCTCCCCCGCGTCTCCCGATCTCCCTCCCCTCTGACTCCCGATCTCCCTCCCTCGTGTCTCCCGATCTCCCTCCCTCGCGTCTCCCGATCTCCCTCCCTCGCGTCTCCCGATCTCCCTCCCCCGCGTCTCCTGATCTCCCTCCCTCGCGTCTCCCGATCTCCCTCCCTCGCGTCTCCCGATCTCCCTCCCCCCTCTGACTCCCGATCTCCCTCCCTCGCGTCTCCCGATCTCCCTCCCTCGCGTCTCCCGATCTCCCTCCCCCCTCTGACTCCCGATCTCCCTCCCTCGCGTCTCCCGATCTCCCTCCCTCGCGTCTCCCGATCTCCCTCCCTCGCGTCTCCCGATCTCCCTCCCTCGCGTCTCCCGATCTCCCTCCCTCGCGTCTCCCGATCTCCCTCCCTCCTCTGACTCCCGATCTCCCTCCCCCGCGTCTCCCGATCTCCCTCCCCCGCGTCTCCCGATCTCCCTCCCTCGCGTCTCCCGATCTCCCTCCCTCGCGTCTCCCGATCTCCCTCCCCCGCGTCTCCCGATCTCCCTCCCCCGCGACTCCCGATCTCCCTCCCTCGTGTCTCCCGATCTCCCTCCCTCGCGTCTCCCGATCTCCCTCCCCCGCGTCTCCCGATCTCCCTCCCCTCTGACTCCCGATCTCCCTCCCTCGTGTCTCCCGATCTCCCTCCCTCGCGTCTCCCGATCTCCCTCCCCCGCGTCTCCCGATCTCCCTCCCCTCTGACTCCCGATCTCCCTCCCTCGTGTCTCCCGATCTCCCACCCTCGCGTCTCCCGATCTCCCTCCCTCGCGTCTCCCGATCTCCCTCCCTCGCGTCTCCCGATCTCCCTCCCCCGCGTCTCCCGATCTCCCTCCCTCGCGTCTCCCGATCTCCCTCCCCCGCGTCTCCCGATCTCCCTCCCCTCTGACTCCCGATCTCCCTCCCTCGCGTCTCCCGATCTCCCTCCCTCGCGTCTCCCGATCTCCCTCCCTCGCGTCTCCCGATCTCCCTCCCCCGCGTCTCCCGATCTCCCTCCCTCGCATCTCCCGATCTCCCTCCCTCGTGTCTCCCGATCTCCCTCCCTCGCGTCTCCCGATCTCCCTCCCTCGCGTCTCCCGATCTCCCTCCCCTCTGACTCCCGATCTCCCTCCCTCGTGTCTCCCGATCTCCCTCCCTCGCGTCTCCCGATCTCCCTCCCTCGCGTCTCCCGATCTCCCTCCCTCGCGTCTCCCGATCTCCCTCCCTCGCGTCTCCCGATCTCCCTCCCTCGTGTCTCCCGATCTCCCTCCCTCGCGTCTCCCGATCTCCCTCCCTCGCGTCTCCCGATCTCCCTCCCTCGCGTCTCCCGATCTCCCTCCCTCGTGTCTCCCGATCTCCCTCCCTCGCGTCTCCCGATCTCCCTCCCTCGCGTCTCCCGATCTCCCTCCCCTCTGACTCCCGATCTCCCTCCCTCGTGTCTCCCGATCTCCCTCCCTCGCGTCTCCCGATCTCCCTCCCCTCTGACTCCCGATCTCCCTCCCTCGTGTCTCCCGATCTCCCTCCCCTCTGACTCCCGATCTCCCTCCCTCGCGACTCCCGATCTCCCTCCCCCGCGACTCCCGATCTCCCTCCCTCGTGTCTCCCGATCTCCCTCCCTCGCGTCTCCCGATCTCCCTCCCTCGCGTCTCCCGATCTCCCTCCCTCGCGTCTCCCGATCTCCCTCCCCTCTGACTCCCGATCTCCCTCCCTCGCGTCTCCCGATCTCCCTCCCTCGCGTCTCCCGATCTCCCTCCCCCGCGTCTCCCGATCTCCCTCCCCTCTGACTCCCGATCTCCCTCCCTCGCGTCTCCCGATCTCCCTCCCTCGCGTCTCCCGATCTCCCTCCCCCGCGTCTCCCGATCTCCCTCCCCCGCGACTCCCGATCTTCCTCCCTCGTGTCTCCCGATCTCCCTCCCCCGCGTCTCCCGATCTCCCTCCCCCGCGACTCCCGATCTCCCTCCCTCGTGTCTCCCGATCTCCCTCCCTCGCGTCTCCCGATCTCCCTCCCCTCTGACTCCCGATCTCCCTCCCCCGCGTCTCCCGATCTCCCTCCCTCGTGTCTCCCGATCTCCCTCCCTCGCGTCTCCCGATCTCCCTCCCTCGCGTCTCCCGATCTCCCTCCCTCGCGTCTCCCGATCTCCCTCCCTCGCGTCTCCCGATCTCCCTCCCCCGCGTCTCCCGATCTCCCTCCCCTCTGACTCCCGATCTCCCTCCCTCGCGTCTCCCGATCTCCCTCCCTCGCGTCTCCCGATCTCCCTCCCTCGCGACTCCCGATCTCCCTCCCTCGCGTCTCCCGATCTCCCTCCCCTCTGACTCCCGATCTCCCTCCCTCGCGTCTCCCGATCTCCCTCCCTCGCGTCTCCCGATCTCCCTCCCTCGCGTCTCCCGATCTCCCTCCCCCGCGTCTCCCGATCTCCCTCCCTCGCGTCTCCCGATCTCCCTCCCTCGCGTCTCCCGATCTCCCTCCCCTCTGACTCCCGATCTCCCTCCCTCGTGTCTCCCGATCTCCCTCCCTCGCGTCTCCCGATCTCCCTCCCTCGTGTCTCCCGATCTCCCTCCCTCGCGTCTCCCGATCTCCCTCCCCCGCGTCTCCCGATCTCCCTCCCTCGTGTCTCCCGATCTCCCTCCCTCGCGTCTCCCGATCTCCCTCCCCCGCGTCTCCCGATCTCCCTCCCCTCTGACTCCTGATCTCCCTCCCCCGCGTCTCCCGATCTCCCTCCCCCGCGACTCCCGATCTCCCTCCCTCGCGACTCCCTGATCTCCCTCCCCCGCGAATCCGGATCTCCCTCCCCGCGAATCCCGATCTCCCTCCCTCGCGTCTCCCGATCTCCCTCCCCTGCGTCTCCCTCCCCTGCGTCTCCCGATCTCCCTCCTACATGTCTCCCGATCTCCCTCTGCACCGTGACTCTCAATCTCCCTCTCTCGCACCACAACCCCCGCGACCCAAGGCCCCCCAACCAGATCCTGACCCCTGGCCCGACACCCGGCCCAACCTGCGACCCCACTTTGTCTCAACCCCCATATCCGACCAGACCCACTTACCTGAGGGCCACAGCAGCGCTAACCGTGTCTCAATGTCTTACCAGTCCTTTCCACTCTTCACTGGCGGGCTGTAGCCCCACGCCGGCCCTATGTCACTGAGGTCCATGAGATGTGGGCTATTATATCATTTACACGGAATGGACAGATGACTGATGGGCGTGGAGTTGCCTGTGTCTGTTTTAGGCTCTTTTTTGAATATGGGAACCAGCTTGGCTTGAATCCAATCTACTGGCATCTCTCTAGTGTCTCTTATAATGCTTTTCAATGCCTCACAAATCTCCTCTCTAGTCTCTTTCTCAGATTAATACCATCTATCCCTGGTGACTCATTTGTTTTGAGCCCTTTTAGCCTGTCGAGGCCATCCATTAAATTTATATCAAAGTCATTAATTTTACTTTGATTATCGCTTTGGGCAGGACATGTTGCTCATACCTTCCTCGACTCAAAGCTAAGCATGTCCATCTAACGTAGAACAGCAATCAACAAAGCCATTAGAATGTTGAACTATAACGACAAAAAAATGAATGTTAGTCAAAGGAGGATATGATCAAATTGTACAATGCTCTAGTCTGACCGCACTTTGAATACTGTGTCCAATTCTGGTCACCGAGACGCAAGGGAGACTATTCTAATGCTCTCCTGGCTGGCCTCCCACCTTGTACCCTGCGTAAACTTGAGCTCATCCAAAACTCTGCTGCCTGTATCCTAACTCACACCAAGTCTCGTTCAGCCATCACCACTCTGCTCGCTGACCTACATTGGCTCCCAGTCCGGCAACGCCTCGATTTAAAAAAAATTCTCATCCTTGTTTTCAAATCCCTCCATGGCCTCGCCCCTCCCTATCTCTGTAACTTTCTCCAGCCCTACGACCCTCTGAGATATCTGCGCTCCTCCAATTCTGGCCTTTTGTACATCCCCGATTTTCATCGCTCCACCATTGGTGGCCGTGCTTACAGCTGCCAAGGCCCTAGGCGCTGGAATTCCCTTCCTAAACCTCTCTGTCTCTCTACCTCTCTCTCCTCCTTTAGGACGCTCCTTAAAATCTTACTCTTGTCCTAATATCTCCTTATGTGGCTCAGTGTCAAACTTTGCCTGATAATGCTCCTGTGAAGCGCCTTGGGATGGTTTACTATGTTAAAGCGCCATATAAATACAAGTTGTTGTTGTTTAAACACTGGAGGCAGTGCAGAGAAGAGCCATGAAGCTGATCCCTAGAGTCAAAGTTCTGAGCTATGAGGAAAGACTGGAGAGACTTAGGCTGGGAATTTTGCAATGATGGGGTTTCCACCGATCTTCCACCAAAGTTACAGCGGCTGATTGGGAGAAACCTTCGAGGAAATCACCAGTGTTGGGATGTTTTAGCCAGGAAAGGAGGCATCTGAGACGTGATTTTCTAGAGGCCTACACGATAGTCAATGGTATGGAAAATGTAAATCCAGAAATTGAGTAGGACAAAGGGACACAGGTTTAAACTAATGAAAGATAACTTTGGCACTGAAGATCGGTGGAAACCCCATCATTGCGAAATTCCAAGCCTAAGTCTCTCCAGTCTTTCCTCATTGCTCAGAACTTTGACTCTAGGGATCAGCTTCATGGCCCTTCTCTGCACTGCCTCCAGTGCTTAAACAACAATAGGTTGGCAAACTGTAACTAGTGGGGTGCCACAGGGATCAGTGCTGGGTCCTCAACTATTTACAATCTATATTAATGACTTGGATGAAGGGACCATGTGTACTGTAGCCAAATTTGCTGATGATACAAAGATAGGTGGGAAAGCAAGTTGTGAGGAGGACACGTAGGGCTGGATTTTCCCAGCCCTGAGGAGGCGCGTTTGGAGGCGGGACTGCTGGGAAAATGGTCCCAGCCCCGCTCCCAACCCGCCTCCGAACCATCTTCCCGGGAGGCGGGTCCCCGACTCGCACAGGGACCCATCTCCTAGCGGCGGGAAGGGGATTAGAGCCAATTAACTGCTTGTTAACAGGTAGTTAACAGGCAGTTAAGAGGCTTTTCCCCATTTTCAGCCTGCTGATGCGGGCTTCCTGACGGCAGGATACCATGCCAGGGTCAGCGAGGCGAGCTGTGGGTCTGCTGCAGTGTAAGTGTGCAAATGACAGCCGCAGAGGTAGTGTGATGGGTGCAATGGTGCACAGGTAAGTATGACAGGTGAGACAATGTAGTGAGAAATATTTTTATTCTGTTTATATGTATCTGCAGGTGACAAGATTTGATGTTTCTGTGAAGCCTCATCTGATCGGGAGAATTGACAGATGGCTTCTGCAATCTCACATCCAGCTGCCATCTGTTTTCTCCTAAGGAGAGAGTCATTGGTGAACCTGGGTGCAAGGGCCTCAATGCTGTCAAACACTGACAATTCATCTGTCAAAAAATTATGGGGCCTGTCCCTTTAAGAAAACCGGCAGCTGAAGCGTCATGCACTGATGTCATCCGACACCGGCTTTCCCTTAATTGGCCGGCAAGCCCGCAGGGCGGCTTAACAAGGCCAATCAAAGGAAAATAGCATCTGTTCATCAGACGTTGCTGGGGGCGGGACTAGAACCTGGAAGGCAGCAGCCCAACTCATCTCGGCTGGCAAAATGCAGTCCAAAGAGTCTGCAAGGGGATATAGATAGGTTAAGTGAGTGGGCAAAAATTTGGCAGATGGAGTATAATGTGGGAAAATGTGAGGTTATCCATTTTGGTAGGAAAAATAAAAAAGCAAATTATTATTTAAATGGAGAGAGACTACAAAATGCTGCAGTACAGAGGGATCTGGGGGTCCTCGTACATGAAACACAAAAAGTTAGCATGCAGGTACAGCAAGTAATTAGGAAGGCAAATGGAATGTTGGCCTTTATTGCAAGGGGATTGGAGTATAAAAGTAGGGAGTCTTGCTACAACTGTACAGGGCGCTGGTGAGACCACACCTGGAGTACTGCATGCAGATTTGGTCTCCTTATTTAAGGAGGGATATACTTGCATTGGAGGCAGTTCAGAGAAGATTCACTAGGTTAATTCCTGAGATGAAGGGGTTGTCTTGTGAAGAAAGGTTGAGCAGGTTGGGCCTATACTCATTGGAGTTTAGAAGAATGAGAGGTGATCTTATTGAAACGTATAAGATTCTGAGGGGGATTGACAGGGTAGATGCAGGGAGGATGTTTCCCCTCGTGGGGGAATCTAGAACTAGGGGGCATAGTTTCAGGATAAGGGGTCTCCCATTTAAAACGGAGATGAGGAGGAATTTCTTCTCTCAGAGGGTCGTGAATCTTTGGAATTCTCTACCCCAGAGAGCTGTGGAGGTGGAGTCATTGAATATATTCAAGGCGGAGATAGACAGATATTTGAGCTACAGGGGAGTCAAGGGTTATGGGGAGTGGGCGGGAAAGTGGCGTTGAGGACAAGATCAGATCAGCCATGATCTCACTGAATGGCGGAGCAGGCTCAAGGGGCCAAATGGCCTGCTCCTGCTCCTATTTCTTATGTTCTTATGTTCTTATCCTCATCATGCAGTGAGTGGTTAACAGTTGGAATGGGAGACAAAAATCCAGATGCATTTAAGAAACAATTAGATTCTGCAACAGGGATACAGTAGGGTGATTGAGGATGGATGAACTCCTCATCCCTAATTATCTTGTGCTTTGTGATCCCCAGGGATGTCATTACATGTAGAGACGTACACACACGTACACACATACACAAGGCTCTTGGATGTAAATGATTGCAAAGGCCATGCCCTTGTATAGTCAGTCTACTGCAGCGAAATTCAAATCAAACAATGTAAATAATGACAAAGTGGGAATTTAGTGCTTGAAAAATTTGGATTATCAGATCATTTGAATGAAGCAGCTTTTAATTAAGAGTAGCCTGTACACAGCTGCATAAGTGTGCATGCCTGCCTATGGCCTGGTGTTGACTCCAAGCTTGTACTGAAGCAGTCAGATTGGCATTGTGACACTACAATTAGTGTTAGCGACACCAGGCCTAAGAATAGAAAAGAATTGTCTGGGGCTTCTGCCTGTCCCTAACTGATATCCTGTGACCCCTGCTTGAAGTTTTGGGCTTCTATCCTGCCTTCGGTAGTCCAATATGGACCGCTGTGCAATCCCGCTTTGAGTTATCCATCGCAGCATTGCTTCTTACTACCACTCACTCCCAACAGTAAGTGCAGATTAATCAAAAGCTTAACCTGGAACCTCAGCTCACACCTCTCCTCCTGCTCCCTCCACCTGCATAGCTACTTGCTCCGCTCCCCCCGCCAATTGTTTTCAGTCTCAGGCACATTCCTTCCACCCTGCACCGCCCCCACCGCCCCCCCCACACACACTGTGACTGTGTGCTGCCCTGGCACACTCCACCTTTCCATCCCCCTCCCTCGGCTCCCCCCTGCAGTACTGAGACGTTTTAGCCGTTTAAACTCCCGCCTTAGTGAGTTCTCAGGTCTTGATCGCCCCTCCCCTGCGGAGTTTGTCTACCCCCCCTCCCCCGCTGAGTGAGATTACTGACCGCGCTCCCCCTGCACACCCGTTGATTGAGTTTACTGACCTTCCTTCCCCCGCCCCCCCACACTCAGAGATCACCATCCCACTGAAATGACTTGCAGTCCCCGGCAATGTTTCCTTTAAGCTGCGTGGCCGGGCAGCGCTCTAAGGGGTCCCGCGCAGCCCGTGAGCCAGCTTCTAAATTGAAAAAAACCACGCATGCGCGGAATTTTGAATGGGCCGCGTGGTTCCCCCCCCCCCCAAAAAAAAATTACAGGGAACATTGGTCCCCAGCCCATTCTCCCAACTGAGACTTTTTGCCAACACCGGTGCCTTCCTCCGCTCTACCTTGTCCGCACCTCCCTTTTATCATCCTCCACCTCTCCCCACTTCCTCCTTGCCCTCCTTCCTTGTGCCCCTCCTTTCCCCTCTCCCCTACCTGTTTCCACCCCTCCCCTCCTGTCTCCTCTCCCCATCCCGCTTGCTCACTCTCCTCTCTCTTATTCTCCCTCCTGTCTCCCTCTTCGCCCGTCTCCTCCTTTTCCCCTTCCTCCCCTCCTCTCCTCTCCTGCCTACATCCGCCCTCTCCCCCTCCCTTCTCCGCTCTTCCCCTCCCCCCCCACCCTGAGTTGGTCCAGTTATCTGCCATCCTCTAACCCCGCATGACCTGAATATTACAATTGCTATTGACTTCCCATGTGCAATGTCATGGGAGATTGACCAGTTTATGAACATTTATGATAGTTCTTTAAAAATTGCGCAAATATTATGGAGTACACCGACAAACATGTGTGACACAGATTATAGAATCATCAAGTCTATGCCAATGTTTTGTTCCATGAACCACCTAGAAGCTCACCACCACCTCCTCAAGGGCAATCAGGGGTGGGCAATAAATGCTGGCCTTGCCAGCGACGCCCACATCCCGTACATGAATAAATTCAAAAAAAGTCTGATCCCACCCTCCTGCTCACTTCCCATGTCCTTTTAATATTCCTCTTTTTCAAGCAACATTTTAATACCCTTTAAAAGTACTGAAGGACTCTACTTGAACAATTTTTTGATTATTTTTGTGATTGTTTTACCAATGGAAAAATATCTGTTACTATTTACCTTGTCGTAACCCTTCATAATCTTGAAGCTCTCCATTAAGTCAACCGTTCAACCTTTACAGCTCCAGTGAAAAAAGCCTTAATTTTTCAATTCTCTTTTAATAATTGTACTGCCTCAACCCTGATAACATCCTAGTGAATCCATTTCCAATGCTTTTATGTTCTAATTATAATGGGGTGCTCAAAACTGTACAGAATATACCAACTGCAGTCCAACTAACATCTTGTAAGGATTCCATTTGGCTTTCTATGTCCTTCTCTACTTACGCTGCCACCTGTAATGATATTTAATGACCTGTGCATCTTTACACTTACTCCTTACTCCATTTAAGATCTTACCATTTAATATGTATTTTCTTTCCCTGTTCTTGCTTCCAAAATGTATCACCTCATACTTCCCTGCATGGAACTGCATCGCTCACCTATTTGTCCACCGTGCTACCCTATCACTATCTCCCCTAGTCTTCAATGGTCCTCGTCACTATTTGCCATATCCCCAATTTGGTGTCATTAGCAAATTTTTATATTGTTCTCTCAATTCCTAATGATGCTCTAAATAAAAGAAAAAGAAAGACTTGCATTTATATAGCGCCTTTCATGACCTCAGGATGCCCCAAAGCACTTTACAGCCAATGAAGTGGAGTCGCTGTTGTAATGCGCGAAATGCGGCAGCCAATTTGCGCACAGCAAGCTCCCACAAACAGCAATGTGATAATGGCCAGATAGTCTGTTTTTGTGATGTTGATTGAGGGATAAATATTGGCCAGGACACCGGGGATAACTCCCCTGCTCTTCTTCGAAATAGTGCCTTGGGATCTTTTACGTCCACCTGAGATAGAAGACAGGGCCTTGGCTTGACATCTCATCAAAAAGATGGCATCTCTTGACAGTGCAGCACTCCCTCAGTACTGCACTGGAGTGTCAGCCTAGATTTTTGTGCTCAAGTCTCTGAAGTGAGACTTGAAACCACAACCTTCTGACTCAGAAGTGAGAGTGATACCCACTGAGCCATGGCTGACACTGATATTGAAATGATTATTTTTATAGTTGTCAGTTTTTATGAATTGCAGCCAACATTACTGCTGTAAATGCTGCAAACTACTATAACTATAATGTGAAGTACTATCACTTTAAATGCCAGCTTGGCTCAGTTAGTAGTACTCTTTCCTTAGACTCAGAAGGCTTGTGGGTTCAAACCCCATTCCTAGCACTTCCGCATATAATTTAGGCTAACACATCAGAGAACTACATCGAATGTACAGCACAGAAACAGGCCATTCGGCCCAATTGATCCATGCTGGTGTTTATGCTCCACACGAGTCTCCTCCCACCCCTCTTCATCTAACCCTATCAGCATAATCTTTCCTTTTCTCCCTCATGTGTTTATCTAGCTTCTCCTTAAGTGCAATACTGAAGGAGTGGGATTGTTGGAGGTGTTGTCTTTTGGATGCTAAACCGAGGCCCACCTATTCAGGAGGACATAAAGACCTCATGACATAATTCAGAGAAGAATCGGGCGTTGTCCTCGGCACATTCTTCTTTCAGCCAATACCACCAAAAACAGATTGACAGCTCATTCATCTCATGTACAGTTTGTGGGACCTTGCTGTGCTCAACTTGGCTGCCACGTTTGCCTGCATAACAACAGTGACTGCACTTGGAAAAACTAATTTGTAGGTTGTGCGGTGCTTTGTGATATCCCGGGGATCCGATCAGGTGCTGTATTAATGCAGGTTCTTTCTTCTCTTTATAGAAATGATGCAGATGTTCGGCGTGCTATATCAAATATGACTAAACAGAAATCTGCAACTAAACTGGGTTGACCAGGTTTTCTCAGCAGTTCAACCACGAATAGAAACCTAGATTAATTGACTTTTGAATATAAAGGTGACTATTTACTTGGTTTTGCAACTTCTTTTTGCATCTTGTTTGAATTGAAAATGAGCTATCAACAGCACAACACATTCAATTTGAATGCACAACCTTATTGTCCGCCTTTGATAGTAAAATACACTCCAATAATGAGAAACCTATTCCATCAAACAACATTAAAATAACATATTACAATTAAATGGACATGGTCGTCAGCAATTTCAGGACCGCATTAATTTACACAAAGACAGTAAAGCATACTCATTATAGAAAGGATTTTAAAGCCATCGAGCATAGATTCGCCAGGGCGATCCCATGGATGATTAACTATAGTTCCGAGGACAGATTTGAGATACTGGGAATATCTGCATTGGAGCAGAGAAAGCTAAAAGATTTGTGGAAGTTTAAAAAAAAATGATTAAGGACTTTGGTGGGGGGGGGAATAGGAAAAGATTATTTCCTTTGGTGGGGGGGGGGGGTCAGTGACGAAGCATCGTCAATTTAAATTTGTCGTGAAAAGAGTGAAGAAAGATGCGAGGTTAATTTTTTTATGCAGAGAATTCATTGTCCCTGGGAGTGGTTGAGGCAGAATCCATTTCAATTCTGAAGGAAACAGAGGATAAATATTTGGAGCAGAAGATATAGGACTATGGCGAGAGGGCAGGGCTGTGGGATTAGTTTTGGATTGCTGTAGCAAAGATTTAGCACAGAAACGATAGGCCAAGTGGCCTCCTTCTGTGCTGTAACCTTCCATGCTTCTATGGTCCTAGGTTCATCAAAGCTGGCGGTGACCATATGATTTATATGTAATTAATACAGTAATGCTATTTTTCAACATTATGAAATATTTTTTCTCATGTTGCATTTAAAAAATAAAGTTCACACCTTCGAAACGTTTTAAAGACATTTTTTGTAATGCTTACTGCACGTGTACATTCCTGCCAAATTTGCTAAGACTCCAGATCTGGATTTGCTTGTGTGCATGCAAGCCAGAAATTCCTGTTGACAATTTTAATTACATTAAAACATCCTGTAATGTGTCACAGATGGTGTGAGTTTTTTTTCTCTCTGTATGCTTATTTTTATTCCTGTTCTCCCTCCCCTGAGCCTTTGATGCTCATGGGGAGAGTTGGACCGTGTGTTCAACCTCCACAGGTTCTGTCGGTGCTGCTCCTGGTGTGCCGGTGCAGTGTAGCTAAGCCCCTTCCCTCTGCAATTTGTCCTGGCATCTCACCTGTGTTTGGCTCTGTGCCTAATAACCATGGCTATGATCCATGAACAGACAGGAGCGGAGCAGGGGCAGCCTTACGTACAGACAGGAGTATCTGGAACTTCAGGCAGCTAATTTCGGATCCCTGTGGAAGATGGAAAATGAACTAGTCTGGCATGAGTTAATGAACAGGTGGAGGAATAATAGCTTGTTTGCAGCAGACTTCCCCCCTGGGGAAGGATGGTGACAGCATATTATGAGCAAAAGATTTTGGGACCCTGCACCACTGGTGAGGCCTCACGTTCAGCAGAGGGCATTTCAGAAAATTGCTGGTCAGCGATGGAAGTCCCAGGAGGGCGCATTCCGACACTTATACCAGGATGCGTCTCTCCCCCATGGATTTTAATTCCCCCTGCCCCCGCACCGCCCCCCCCCCCCCCCCCCGCCCCCCCAACCAAACCTGTGGTCCAGTGAATTAATTGGTTTCCTAAGTTCAATATTCATTGAATCGTAGAATCATAGAATGGTTACAGCACAGAAGGAGGCCATTCGGCCTGTCGAGCCTGTGCTGGCTCTCTGCAAGAGCACTTCAGCTAGTCCCACTCCCCCGCCCTTTCCCCATTGAGAAGGCAGGAGCTTACTGTACTTAATATCGGAAATATATTAAAACTCAGGTATACCTCTATCCTGTGTCATGCTAAAATGGACTAAATGAGCTAAATGCCCAAATTAATGCTCATTATTCCCCATGTTTGTTCATTATTAGATTCATTAAGCTGTAGCTTTAAAACTCACAGGCCCCGATATTTACTCGAGGCCGGGAAGAGAGAGGGCGGGGAGGCGGCGGGAGGGCGGGGGTAAGGATTTTCAGATGGGAAACTCGGAAGTACGGGTTTCCCGGACGTCCTGCTGAAATTAACTGAGGGACGTCTGTTAAGTATTTTCAACAGGTTTCCTGCCCGCCAACCAGCCAGCTTGACTGTCAGGCGGGAAAGTGGGTGGGAAAGCAGCCATGGAGCGGATGCCAGGTAAGTTTGACATCGGGGGGGGTGGGGGAGGCGAATTGGACATCGCTGGGGGGGTCGTCAACCAATCGCGTGCTTGTTTGGTTTGCTTGTTGGGCCTGGAGGAAACACTCCTGCTCCTCTTGGCACACAAGCAGTGCAATAAAGGCACTTACCTCATAGATCCGGCCCTTCTCGCCTCCTTTTACTTGCTGGGATTCCCGAGGGCCGGGAATCCTGACCTCCATGGGTTTAAAAGTAAAATTCCTGTTGCAATGGTGGCACGCAGCCGGCTTAAAAGATTTGACCTGCCTTCTGAGAGCGGATTGGTCGACTGCACCCCGAACTGCCTCCGTTAAGACCGAAAGTGGGCAGGTTGTGGTCGGGTTGGTGATTTAAAGGGGGAAAAATTCAGCTGCTTGCGCCTCCCGTTAGCGCCTTAAATGGGCGCTAATGGGGCGTAAAGCAGCTAACGCCCGGGCGCAGCGCCGCCCACGCCTCCCGAAAAATTTAGTGGGAGGTTAGCGGCGGCGGCAGCCGGTAGCGCCCTGTGGCGCTGCGCCGCCGGCGATGACGTCATCGCCGTGCGCAGCGCCCCGCTCGCGCCCCGGCCGTGATCTTCAGTCGCGCCCCCTGATTTACCGCCAGACGCTATGTCCGACGGGTTCAGGGGGGCGTACGTGCGGCCGGGGCGGCGATATTTAAAGGGGAGGTGGCAGGCGGCCATTTTTGTTGCTGGCCGCCTGCCAGCACCTGCCCCCGTTGCTGTCCCCGGCCCCCGTGAAGCCCCCCCACCGTGAAGTGCCGGCTGCGCTCCAAGAGCCCGGCACTTCTCTTGAGTGCCGGGCTCTTTTGCCGGCACTCCCGATCCCTGGGAGCCCAGCTGGGCCCCGGTTCGCGCTGCGCAAGGCCCCTCCCCTTTAAGAAGGGGAGGAAGGCCTGCAATACCGCGGCGCGACGTGCCGCAGCGCGTGGCGCTGCGGCACGTAGCGCCAGGATATTCACTCGCAGCGCCCCAAGAGGGATGCGGGGTGCTTCCAGTTGCGCCCCGCTTCCCTCTTGGGGCGCAACCACTGAAGTTCCGGCGCGGGGCCGCTAATTTTTTCGGGGCGCTAAAAGTCGCGCCCCGGCGAGGTTAGCGCCCCAAATGGGGCGCGACTCAATTTTTACCCCAAAATGTTTTCCTTCCCACCCGTCCTTGGGGGGTTAAAATTCCCCCCCTTAAACGTTTGATCCCCAAAAGTCATATGGGGTGATTTTAACCCAGCCTGCCCTGTGGAAAGCGGTGACTTAACCGCCGATTTAGCGCCTGCTTTGTGCCAATCCTGATTTTCACCCGAGCAGGCGAGAAAGGCACCCGTCTGAAATCGGCGGGTCCAACTTTAAATATGCAGATCCGGGTCCGATGATGTCGTTGGGCCCCGGATGCAATTTTAGCTCCAGCCTGAAGGGGGCCGCCTCCGCTGCTCTCTAGCCAGGTGAAGACAGTGAGCAGAGGATCCGGGACCAGAAGAGGCCATTTAAGTAGAGCCGTTTTGCTTCCTTTGTGCGGCCAAGAGAGCAAGAATGCACCCCCCCCCCACCCGTGCCACGCAAGGAACGTTTGAGACCCCCCCACCCCACCCCCCACCACGGGCTCCCACCACCTTCCCATTCCCAAAACCCCTTCCCCTCAACTTAGCTTCTTGCCAGCGAACCATCCTTTGGTGTCGGCCCGCGACCTCCTGCTGCCTGAATTTTCAGGCCCACCTGCCAGACAGCTGCCGACTTCCAGCATTTCGGGCAGCAGACCGTCGAGGTGCTGGAGTTAAAGTCGGCCGTGCCCCACACTGCTGACGCCAGACCTGTTTGGTGCTCGTCCTTCCCACCCCCGCCCGACCGAATCCCGATCCCAGTTAAAATTCCTTCCATGTACTGTTTGTTCTTTGGCCCCGTAGTTAACAGCATTGTTTGCGTCTTGGATTTTTTGATGTTTCTCTGTTAACTTTATACATTGCAGTTCCTAAAATTTATCAACAGATGGCACTGAAGGTAGAGAATTTAAATATCAGGCTTTATTTGACATCCTCCCCCCCCACCCCCCCGCCCCACACACACACACATACGCACAACTACACTTAATTGCGGATTATAAATGACTTTCCTTCATTCGCAGTCATCTCCCCAGACACATCAGCAGCCATTGTTAGCAAAGCACAAAGTATGTTGTAAATGTTTTAGAAAATAACAGATGATCATGGAGAGATGGCTTTGCGGCTTCCCATCCTGGCTCCAGTCCAACTCAGAATCATATAGCTGTCTGCGAATCACCGACTGCTTGTTACCTTCCAAGTGTTGTGACCTGACTCTATTTCCATTTAAGACAATTACACAATAAGTGAATATTGCTTGCAAAAGAATACATGGAATTTCAAAGGTAGGTTTTAAAAGCATTGAGGAGGTGAAATTCAACTACGGCGAGAGCGTAAAACGCGTGGTCATGAATCGATCACCCGTTGTACACCCTACACCATTTTCCTTTCCATTGAAGTCACTTGGACGGGTTTTATAATGGACGGCGATTCGCTACCACATGCTTTGTAGTAGTTTAGAAGAATGAGAGGTGATCTTATTGGAACATATAAGATACTGAAGGGGCTCGACAAGGTAGATGCAGAGAAGATGTTTCCCCTCATGGGGGAATCTAGAACTCGGGGGCACAGTTTCAGAATAAGGGGTCGCCCATTTAAAACTGAGATGAGGAGGAATTTCTTCTCTCAGAGGGTCGTAAATCTGTGGAATTCTCTGCCCCAGCGAGCTGTGGAGGCTGGGTCATTGAATATATTTAAGGTGGAGAGAGACAGATTTTTGAACAATAAGGGAATGATGGATTATGGGGAGCGGGCAGGGAAATGGAGCTGAGCCCAAGATCAGATCAGCCATGATCTCATTAAATGGCAGAGCAGGCTCGAGGGGCCAAATGGCCTACTCCTGCTCCTATTTCTTATGTTCTCCCCACCCACCCCGAGAGTATTATATTTTGAATGGTCACAAACATTAAACATGTTGATCTTTTGAAAAGGCCACTGTGCAACATTGGAACATAGGAACAGGAGGAGGCCATTCAGCCCCTTGAGCCTGTTCTGCCATTCAATGAGATCCTAGCTCATCTGTACCTCAACCCCATTTACCCACCTTTAATCCATATCCCTTGATAAAAGAAAGAAAGACAGACTTGCATTTATATAGCGCCTTTCACGACCTCAGGACATCCCAAAGTGCTTTACAGGCAATGAAGTACTTTTTGAAGTGTAATCACTGTCGTTGATACTGTTACCCAACAAAAGTCTATCGATCTTAACAACAACAAGAACTTGTATTTATATAGCGCCTTTAACGTAGTAAAACATCCCAAAGCGCTGCACAGGAGTATTACAAGACAAAAAATTTGATACCGATCCACATAAGGATAAACTAGGGCAGGTGACCAAAAGCTTGGTCAAAGAGGTAGGTTTTAAGGAGCGTCTTAAAGGAGGAAAGAGAGGTAGTGAGGCGGAGAGGTTTAGGCAGGGAATTCCAGAGCTTAGGGCCTAGGCAACAGAAGGCACGGCCACTAATGGTTGAGCGATTATAATCAGGAATCTAAGTCTTGAAAATTTCAATTGTCCCAGCATCCGTAGTCTTTTGGAGGAGAGAATTCCACATTTCCATTACCCGTTGGGTGAAAAGGTGTTTCCTGTGGGATACAAACGTACAAGTGTTTAATAAATTGGTCTGAAATTCCTCTCTCTGCTCTTTTATTTTAAGCAGGTTAGTACCGCCACTAAAATAGGGTAATTTTAAGCCTTTATAACTATGTCAGCTCAAATCTCAGGAAATGCTCTTTTCTCACTCATTTGTGCTACCTGTTTTCCGAAGCCAGCTTGAACTCTTCTGCTGCAAGGTCCGTCGACCTGAAACGTTAACTGGGTTTCTCTCTCCACAGCTGCTGCCTGGCCTGCTGAGTGCTTCCAGCATTTTCTGTTTTAACTGTTCCTACCGGAGTGAATGGTAACATGAAACTTGAGAGCGGGATCACCGGTTATTCCCGAGAGTATTCTCTAAAAAGACAGATTTTTGAACGATAAGGGAGTCGAGGGTTCTGGGGAGCGGGCAGGGAAAGTGGAGTTGAGGCCAAGATCGGATCAGCCATGATCTTATTGAATGGCGGAGCAGGCTCGAGGGGCCGAATGGCCTACTCCTGCTCCTACGTCTTATGTTCTAAATTGTTTGTCATCAAAATCTCATCTTTTATTTTAAGCTGATAGTTTTAGTTATGTTTTGCTGAGGAAGAGTCCAGTAATGTTTCTATAGCAACCATGCCCACTTTTCACCAGAACTTCTTTAAAGGCAGGTTGCAATGTTCAGTGTAACTTATATCAATGAGCAGAATTTTAACCCAAGTATGATGCATTGGAATTTCACATTTTTAGTTTGATCTCCTCTACAATCCAGTGAACACACACACACACACACAACATAAAAATCTTTAATTCCCTCAAGTCTGGCAGCAGCAACAGAACCTGCTCCAACCGTGATTTATAAGGACAGAAATTCCAATTGGTGAAGTTCACACATGAACAGTTAATACACTTGTGTTTCATTCCTCTGCCCACTATTTTTATGCAGATGTTAACCTGTTTAAAATAAACAGGTTGGCGCCTGTGTTAAAATAGTGCACGCAGGAATGCAATGCAGTACTTCAAGCATTCACAAGTGAACTGCGTCTGTCAACATTTCTAGTGTCAGCTTGGCTCAGTGGCGGCACTCCCACCTCTCGAGTCAGGAAGTTGCTCTGTCAAGATCCCCTTGAAGAACTTGAGCACATAACGACAGCCTTCTCCCAACTTTTCTACCTGCAGGGTTCATTTGGATAGGAGATCAGGCGTGAAAATCTTGGCTGATTCCGCCTTCCTATGCTGGACGCGTTGGCCAATTGTAGAGGCCTGCTGCCACACTAGCTAAATCAGCACAGACGGATTGAACAAGGAACTATCCTGGTCAATATGGCCCAGCTACTCATGGAATAAGGCCGCTGAGTCACACATTTGGAGTAACCCCAAATTTAGCGAACCTACCCTCTCTTATTTTTAAGCTCCAAATACAGGCCTGGAGTCCCCTCCCATTGGTGAGTTTGTGGCGGACTGATACTAATGCACGCCAATGTCAAACCACCGCTAACCTGTGTAATTCCTCCCAGAACCCTTATGAAGGATAGTTTTGGAGGCCAGAAAACCACCCATCCTTTGGATTACCACCACTGGTAGGGAGGGAGATACAGTTCTGGTGCAGCATTTAAAGGGCTGCAGCCAGTTAAAGGGCAACGCAGACCTGAGAAATTGGTTCCGCGCCTGGATCGTGCACCTGAAGATGTTGCCCGTCACTGATATAATGAGGCAAATCCCGCCAATGGAATTCTTTTGGAACCTGTGACCAGCATATTGAAGCAGCCCCACCCACGCCTACACCTGCCATGCTCCCACTGCTGTGTTGTCTCGCAGCATGTCCAGGGATCTAGGGGGGGAAACAGATCTCTGGACAGCACTGAGTTGTGCGAAGCCCTGTATCAAGGTTCTCTCAATCCAATCTCCCAGCATGCTGAGTGTGGACATGAGATTCATGGATGTGGACAATGTAGACTGTATTCTCTCACTCACCCAGACATTTCTCACTATATTCCTTCTAGGAAGATGCCCCTTAGCTCGGAAGAGGGTCTTAAAAGAAGTGGCTAGTGAGATAGTTGATGCGTTGGTTTTAATTTTCCAAAATTCCCTAGATTCGGGGAAGGTTCCATTAGATTGGAAAATAGCGAATGTAACTCCTTTATTCAAAAAGGGAGGGAGACAGAAAGCAGGAAACTACAGGCCAGTTAGCTTAACATCTGTCAGAGGGAAGATGTTGGAAACTATTATTAAAGACGTTATAGCAGGGCATTTAGAAAAGTTCAAAGTAATCAGGCAGAGTCAATATGGTTTTGTGCAAGGGAAATCATGTTTAACCAATTTATTGCAGTTCTTTGAGGAAGTAACATGTGCTGTGGATAAAGGGGAACCGGTGGATGTACTGTACTTAGATTTCCAGAAGGCATTTGATAAGGTGCCACATCAAAGGTTATTGCGGAAAATAAAAGCTCATGGTGTAGGCGGTAACATATTGGCATGGATAGAAGATTGGCTAGCTAACAGGAAACAGAGAGTAGGCATAAATGGGTCATTTTCTGATTGGCAAGATGTAACGAGTGGTGTGCCACAGGGATCAGTGCTGGGGCCTCAACTTTTTACAATTTATATAAATGACTTGGATGAAGGGACCGAAGGTATGGTTGCTAAATTTGCTGATGACAGGTAGGAAAGTAAATTGTGAAGAGGACATAAGGAGGCTACAAAGGGATATAGATAAGTTAAGTGAGTGGGCAAAGATCTGGCAAATGGAGTATAATGTGGGAAAATGTGAAGTTGTCCATTTTGGCAGGAAGAATAAAAAAGAAGCATATTATCTAAATTGTGAGAGACTGCAGGGCTCTGAGATGCAGAGGGATCTGGGTGTCCTAGTGCATGAATCGCAAAAGGTTACTATGCAGGTACAGCAAGTAATTAGGAAAGCTAATAGAATGTTATCGTTTATTGCGAGGGGAATTGAATACAAAAGTAGGGAGGTTATGCTTCAGTTATACAGGGCATTGGTGAGACCACATCTGGAGTACTGTGTACAGTATTGGTCTTCTTATTTAAGGAAGGATGTAAATGCTTTGGAAGCAGTTCAGAGAAGGTTTACTCGACTAATACCTGGAATGGGCAGGTTGTCTTATGAGGAAAGGTTGGACAGGCTAGGCTTGTATCCGCTGGAGTTTAGAAGAATAAGAGGTGACTTAATTGAAACACAAGATCCTGAGGGGTCTGGACAGGGTGGATGTGGAGAGGATGTTTCCTCTTGTGGGAGAATCTAGAACTAGGGGTCACTGGTTAAAAATAAGGGGTCGCCCATTTAAGACAGAGATGAGGAGAATTTTTTTCTCACACAGGGTCGTGAGTCTTTGGAACTCTCTTCCTCAGGAGGGCGGTGGAAGCAGAGTCTTTGAATATTTTTAAGGCAGAGGTAGATAGATTCTTGGTAAGCAAGGGGGTGAAAAGTTATCGGGGGTAGGCGGGAATGTGGAGTAATCGGATCAGCCATGATCTTATTGAATGGCGGAGCAGGCTCGAAGGGCCGAGTGGCCTACTCCTGCTCCTAATTCGTATGTTCGTATGTATGTATGTAATTCTCCCTTGCTGCACCTAGAGGGCAGAATCTTCAAATGGTGCAGTATTGCCCTCTCCGTTGCTAAGGACCTGATTTTCTAGTATGCTACTCTTCTAGGTAGCTTCCCTTTTAAGTGCAGGAAGCAGCAGCTCCTGACTCACTCCACAGTCAGCCGACTCCCTGCACCTGGGGCAACCTCGCAAGTGAATAGCTTAAAATTACGCTAATGAGGTGACCGTGTGAAATCACACGAGGCCGTCCCTCCAGGAAATACGTGTGCAGTGCATTATAATCACCCAAAGCCCAGAGGCAGCATTTAATCTATCCTTTAATAGATTTTACCTGGGAATTATAAGCAGACATTTTTATACCTGTCTGATACCTTGGAGCCGAATTCAAACAGTCCAATTCTTGATGCTGCTAATTCTGCTGATGTGCATTACTCAAAGTAATTCAGGAACATCTGCACGATTGCCTCTGGGGAAATGATTTTGGAATAAAAAGAGCATATTTCTAAAATTGAGCAAACGTTGGCTAAGCCTTTATATTTAACAGAGACATTTTCATGATGTTTGACATTCAGCCATTTCTACTGGGGGAAAAAATGAATTCTAGCCCTTCTAGCTTGATTTTTGAACGCTCCAACTTTTGTTTCAATATTTTTCTTTAAAAGTGAACAACGTTCTAATTTGCTTGCAGCAAGAACACCCAGACTTTCACCCCGTTGAATTTAGATAGGTTGTTACTTTAAGAAATGTGTTCTGCATTACTGTGATGCTACTTAATATTCCTGGATTGGTGGCAGGAACCCAACCATTCTGCTCCTGGAGTCACTGAGTCTACATGAGCTGCTGGTGTTTTGATGTCGTGTGTGCGTGAATGAGCGCAACTTCCATCATTTCTTAATTTAAAAAAAAACGTGCTAGAATTTTTCTCTTTCTACACGCTGATGCCAGTTTCATTGAAAGGCTCTGATGGTAGCTTCTAATCATGAAGATATTTGATCCTAGGTTCAAAGTGGCTCATTTCCCCAATTTATTAAATGATTGATGGGAATCTCTTGCGACAGATGCTTGTTTGGAAATAGGTGACAGAAGCTGCACAGGTAGAAATGCGATTTACTGCCAGTGATTTTTGTATTTGTTGAGTCCCATACGTGTTTAATGCATTTTTATTTTGGCCAGGAACTTCCTTGGAACTGCTTCTCCCCATGACTTCGCAGGAAGTGCGGCTGAAACCCCATTGCAACGTGTGTAAACGGGACTTCCGCTGCACCTACGCCGAAGTTACGGCAGGTGAGTGGAGCAGCCAGGAGGGAATTCCTGGCCATTGTTTTCAAGTTACTATTTGTAGGAAGTTTATATTTGTTCTATAGTATATTGGGTCTGGATTTTCCTCCAAAATTAGTGCTTGTTTTGAGGTGGTAAATTGTCTAAAGTGCCTGTGAAATTTAATTTTTATAAATCTGGTAATTTGCATGAGAAAAATATGACCAGGAAAGCTGCTGGATTGCTGTAAAAACCCAACTGGTTCACTAATGTCCTTCAGGGAAGGGAACTCGTCACCCTACCAGTTCTGGCCTATGTATGACTCCAGTCCCAAACCATGTCATTGACCCTCAGGGCAACTAGAGATGGGCAATAAATCTTGCCTAGCCAGAAGACCAAAACCCAAGATGATAAAATTGTGTGATGCTACTGAAGGTTGGTGTTACTTTGCTTGCATATCGATCTAATTAATTAACTCTGCTCAAAGTACTACTTTGCATTAGGGACATGGATTTCCCAATGGGAATACCTCTATGTTTATGCTATGCACTGTCAGCCGTGGCTCAGTTGGTAGCACTCTCACCTCTGAGTCAGAAGGTTGTGGGTTCAAGTCCTGCTCCAGAGACTTAAGCATGAAAATCTAGGCAGACACTCCAGTGCAGTGCTGAGGGAGGTGATGTTTATCCGATGAGATGTTAAACTGAGGCCCCGTCTGCTCTCTCAGGTGGACGTAAAGGATCCCATGGACTATTTCAATAGAAGAGCAGAGGAGTTATCCCCGGTGTCCTGGCTAATATTTATCCCTCAACCAACAACAACTTGTATTTATTTAGCGCCTTTAATGTAGTAAAGCGTCCCAAGCCCTTCACAGTAGTGTTATCAAACAAAATTTGACACCGAGCCACATAAGGAGATATTAGGACAGATGAAGGTAGGTTCTAACATCACTAAAACAGATTTTCTGGTCACTATCACATTGCTGCTTGTGGGAGCTTGCTGTGTGCAAATTGGCTGCTGCATTTCCTACATTACAACAGTGACTACACTTCAAAAAGTACTTCATTGGTTGTAAAGCGCTTTGAGACGTCTGGTGGTCGTGAAAGGCGCTATGTAAATGCAAGTCTTTCTTTATTTTTCTTTATGAAGAGGAGGAGGATGAGAAAATGGAAGAGCTGGATTGGAGGCTTTTAGAGTCAGGCTATACAGTAGGTGTCTAATTCCGATGTGCTTATCCCCACTCACCAGGGCGACAGACTGAGAAGTTCTTAATTGGACTTTCTGGTCATCAGAGCCTCAGATGGCTGTGATTCCCTCTGGTGGTCACTGGGAAAAGACATCAACTTCTGGTTGAAGACCTGCAGACCAGCACTGTGTGTACCGGGTGTCAAGGTCGCCGCCGCCTTGCATTTCTTTGTGACTGGATCCCTCCAGACTGCAGCAGGTGGCCTTTGCTACATTAGTCAGGTAGCTGCCCACCATTGCATCAAGAAAGTCACTGATGCTCTAGTTAGGAGGAAGCAGCCAAACAGAGAGAGCTATCCAGTTCCACAGGTTCCACGGAGCAAGTAGTAACTGCTGAGTGTAAGCGCGCTGCAATACTTTGAGAAAATGCATAGAGCTGAGACTACCTACGATGAGCATTTCCCAGCTTTTACCAACCTTCTGTTGCCCCCTTGCCGTCTCTGACAGGTTTCTTGACTGCCTGCTCACGGTCTGCCGCGCCTCCTATTCATGTGCACTCAGGGTTTTCAGCCTTGCTACTCCTCTCCCAATTGCATTTCTTTGATGCTGGTTTAAGCGATCTTTGACTTTGGAGGGAAAGAAGACAACATTAAGGGTATATATGAGTGACGGATACACTTTCACCCACAGAACGGGCGGGTTGTTGGTGTGCTGCGCCAGTCGCTTAAAAGTCAAGATCGACCCCAATGTCAGATAAAATTTGCCTATCAACAGGACTTATATTTTTGGCTCTTTATTGCCGTTCTTGCTTTAGAAACTCTGCCTTCCATATTCTCAGGGGTGACTCTTAGCTCCCTATGGCCTTGTGAGTATCTTCTAAGGTAAGATTTTGATAGCGTGGCCTCAATAATGAATAGAATAGAAAAACTTTCCGAAGCTTTCTTTAGCTACTGCACCTATCACTTGCCTCAACAGCAAATCCTGTAGTAGGGGTTAACTGCCAACTGAATTAACTGAACAATAGGCAAACTAACGAACAAATAACAATGATATAGATATTAAACTATAGTAACTCCTTGAAATAAGGAGAATAATAAATTATTTTTTATCTCTAATATTGAACTTTATATGTGCAATTGTTCTTCCCTCACTGTAGCCCCAAGGTGACTTCACACTTGCCCACATTGGACTCCATTTGCCACAGTTTTTGCGCACTCACTTAATCTGTCTACGTCCCTTTGCAGCTTCCTGCTCCCATCTGCACTACTTTCTATCGCTCCTAACTTAGGCTCGGGCTGTGGAGTAACACGTATTCAGCCTAGTCACAGCCTCCCAACAGGTTTCTCTGTCGTGTTTGCCGATGGGCAGACCTCCAGATTGTTTTAGTGTTGCGGTGCCAATGGCATCATCGGGTGGTAGTTTTTGAATGCTAAGTAGGCTCCACCTGTCCGGGGGGCGGGCAGCCCACCTGAACAGGTTTTTTCCTGAGTAAAAATGGCGGCTGGCGGGAAACACGTCGGTAACCCCGGCAACCGCCATTGTAACTATTTGTCTGTCCCGTGAGCACTGGGAGGGCTGGGTTAAAATTGGGGCTTATATTTTACAAATTGTTGGCGCTGATTTGTTCTCTTCAGAAGTTTCAGTCGACTCCCTCTTTCTCTTGGCTAGTGCAATCTAATTAAATAATACGCTGCAAATTGTTGCCAGGACTTCATGAATTTGAATAACTCTCAGTCAGCTAAGTTCAAAAGAACTGGCCAGTCATGCACAATACTGAACAAATCACACAATTGTTTGCGTTTGAATTGGATGGTTTTGGTTCCTCCCCTCAAACTAACAGCCTAGCAGACAACCTAACGGTCCTTGCTACATTTGTGGCAATTTAGTTTTGGGGAAATTAATGTGAATGCCATTGTTTGTTTTTAAACTCCTTGGGGCCAAATTTTCTCTTCAACGTAGTTTCAGTGGTAGCTCTCTGAGTCAGAAGGTTGTGGGTTCAAGCCCCACTCCAGACTTGAGCACAAAATCTAGGCCGACACTCCAGTTCAGTACATCCCAAAGCGCTTTACAGCCAATGAAGTACTTTTTGAAGTGTAGTGATTTGGAAACCCGGCAGCCAATTTGCGCACAGCAAGATCCCACAAACAGTAATGTGAGAATGACCAGCTAATCTGTTTTAGTGATGTTGGTTGAGGGATAAATATTGGCCAGGACACCGGGGACAACTCCCCTGCTCTGCTTTGAAATACTTTTAAGAGGACTGACGGTGCCTCGATTTTAGCATCTCATCTGACAGCACTTCCGACAGTGCCGCACTCCCTCAGTACTGCCCTGGAGTGTTATCAATTCTGCTCTACTTTGGATAACGTGAAAAGACGAGCTTGATACGAGCTGGCTACTCACTGTGTTCTGTCCTCTAGCCAAAGTGTCTTCATCTAGATGAAAACTACCAAGACTAACTCATTAAGGGAATTTCTGATTATCCAAGCCTGAGATTGAAAACAGCCTTGCTTGTTTAACAAAAAAAAAACCCTTGCACAGAGCAGGCAGTTTATGCTGGAGAGCAAGCTGGATCTCAACTTAGTAATAATGCTTAAAAGTAATTAGAGTGACGGCAGCTGAGGAGGCAGTGACTCTTTTCAGTACTGTAAAATGAATTAAGCTCATTTACTTTAATATTGAAAGAATAAATGTCTTTACATGCTGCTGTAATGCATTTGTGGTATAGAGATGTTGACAAGCTTTTAATTTCTAATTGTAGTTAACCCCATTGCAATAGTTTTTCACTTATATTAATTATCTATCACCATATGTCACTGGCAAATGGTCTTTAAAACTGATGAAATGACAAATACGTTCTGACAAAGAGTTTTTAATAGACAAAGTATTTAATCCTTTGAGACCTATAGTTGGAGCCTGCAATGAATAAATCTGACAAGTTTAATTAACATATCACATTTTATTCAGAATAAAGGTGTCAAATAGGATTGAATTGTTCTCTTATTTTATGATATTCAACATTTGTACGCAGTTTATGCACAGTATCATTCAAGTGATTACAAAGTTAGAAGTGATAAAAGTAGTTTACGAGCATATAGCATTATATTGTAATAACTAAGATAAGGTTCATTTATAGTTGGCGGTATTTAATTAATTTGACGTTGATCTGTTTAATCATTGACGCTCATAGTGTAACATAGATCTGGCCTTATACAACTTAAAACTGCGACCCCTGGTCCTCCCGAACCTATTTAATAGGAACAAACTGTCAACTGGAGCACAATCTATTCCCTTCATTGTCTTATAAAGCTCAAGCAAATGATCAAACTTACGCTGTCAATACATCGGGCAAGACATGACATCATGAGATGGCGAATGCGCTCGGGTTTTGAGGCCAGGATGGTGGGCTGGGTGGGGCCAGGGGAACGCAGTGGGGCGGTCAGCATGAGATATGCCAGATAACTCATCATGTGGTGCACTTGGGGCAAGGCTGCATGGCGTAAATTGGACGAGGTATTGAAGCCGATAAGTACGCTCCGTAGCGGGGGAAATCAAGGTCCTTAGCTAAACGCGAATTGCACGTCTCTGCTGCACATTCCAAACTCATCTGGAGCTGAGTAGAAAATTGGATGGACTGCAACTTCTTCAGAGGGAAGGGGGTAATTCGGGAGCTGACTCTAGGGAAAGGGTGGGAGTGGGATCCTAAGGTATAAAAAGTATAAAAAGGGCTGGATTCCTGAAGCTATTAAGAGAGACTTTTTATATGAGCCTTTATTCTGCACTGCCACCCTGTGGATTTCTAATGGAGCTGCACCTCAACACATGCCGAGTTCAAGAATGAGAATACAGTTCGAGTGCCGGGTTCTGAGCTAACATTATGTGACTGATATTTTACCATTACAAATGCCAATCACAGGACCAACTACAGGTGTAACAGGTACTGCAAGTAAATGTTGACACTTTTAAAATCGGGTTTACCATTGATAAAGCCTGACATATTAATTTTCAATGTACTTTGAGATGGAATATTGCGACAAATTCAGCATTTTTAATATACAATAGATATTATTACCTCTGGAAGCTTGCCCACTACTGCATGTTAGGCTGACTGGCCTACAGTTAGCTGGCTCATCTCTTTCATCTTTTTGGAACAAAGGTGTTACTTTGATAACCCCTCCGGTTTTCTGGCACAACAACTATATCCAAGATAACAACAGAAAACGCTGGAAAAACTCAGCAGGCCAGGCAGCATCCGTGGAGAGAGAAAGAGAGTTAACGTTTCAGGTCGATGACCTTTCATCAGAACTGTGAAGAGCCGGAAATCAAATAGATTTAAGGCCAGAGTAAAGCTGGGAAAAGGGGGAGGGGATAAAAGAACAAAGGGGGAGATGAAGAGACATTAAGAGACATTAAGAGATATGCAAGGCTAGAGGTGGTGTAAATGTGACAGATTAAGGCTGAACAAGGTTGAAGAGCCAAACGGAAATCCCATCGAAGAGAAGAGCAGAACTTCTTCAAGGTAGGCATTCCTAGAAGAGAGGTGGCAGTGAACCAAACACTAATACGATAGCAAAATACTGCGGATGCTGGAAATCTGAAATAACAACAGAAAACGCTGGAAAAACTCAGCAGGCCAGGCAGCATCCGTGGAGAGAGAAAGAGAGTTAACGTTTCAGGTTGATGACCTTTCATCAGAACTGTGAAGAGCCGGAAATCAAATAGATTTAAGGCCAGAGTAAAGCTGGGAAAAGGGGGAGGGGATAAAAGAACAAAGGGGGAGATGAAGAGACATTAAGAGACATTAAGAGATATGCAAGGCTAGAGGTGGTGTAAATGTGACAGATTAAGGCTGAACAAGGTTGAAGAGCCAAACGGAAATCCCGTCGAAGAGAAGAGCAGATTTCCAGCATCCGCAGTATTTTGCTATCGTAACTATATCCAAGGATGTTTGACCGATTTGTAGTCAGAGCCTCTACTATTTCCACTCTGACTTCTCGGGTGCAGGTCATCAGGGCCCTGTGACCTTTTCCACTTTGAGTTCAGTCAATTTTTTTCAATACGACTTCCTCATCTATAGTTATCCTAAGATATATTTGTTAAGGACATTTACAGTTGAACAGTGGAAGTTTTAACTGATGGTATCTGCTACCGTGTTTTTCTGCTGTGATATCAATTAGTGATTTTTAAAGAAGTATTAAAGGGGAGGCAGGATGCAGAACAGCCAGCTAGCAATGTGGTTCCTCAGGATTGGCTTTCAGGCCATTCTGAAGTCATGACCCCTGATGCTTCCAATGGAACTGCTCTGGGAGGCACAAGAATGTTCCTCATCAGTGATGTTATGGAGCAACCTAGTGGGTCTCCATGCAGATAGGAACATTTTCATTTTTTTAATTAAAAAAATTCAAATAATTTATCCCTGTGTGGTTTTTTTCAGTATAAAATGGAGGAACTCTTTGAACAAAAAGTACTCCCTCCTAGGTTTAATAAAGGAAGAACGGACAGAGTTCTGGATTTCAGTCTCCAGATTAGCAGGAAAAATCTCCAGATTCCAAAATATTATAAAGAGAGATACCTGTCTACTAATCGGGATCTCAGTTGCTTTCTGTGGCCCTGATTTATGGCTCGGGTGTCAGCCTTGGCTCAGTGATAGCACTCTAACACCGAGTTAGTAGGTTGTGGGTTCAAGTCCAGAGACTTCAGCACATAATCTAAGATGACACTCCAGCGCTGTACTGAGGGAGTGCTGCATTGTCAGAGGTGCCATCTTTTTGATGGGATGTTAAACTGAGGCTCTCTTAGGAGGACGTAAAAGATCCCATGGCAGGATTCAAAGATGAGCAGGGGAGTTCTCCTGGTGTCCTGGCTAACATTTATCCCTCAACCAACATCACTAAAACAAGTTATCAGGTCATTTATAAAAACAGAAAATGCTGGAAATACTCAGCAGGTCAGGCAGCATCTGTAGAGAGAGAAACAGAGTTAATGTTTCAGGTCGATGACCCGTCGTCAGAACTGGAAAAAGTTGGAGAAAGGTCTTTAAGCAAGTGTAGGGGCAGGGAGAGGGCGGAGGGGAGGAAAGAACAAAAGGGAAGGTCTGTGATAGGATGGAAGGCAGGAGAGATTAAGACACAAAAGGGATGATGGTGTTTCCCTTCTCGTGTTTGATCAGGTATCTACCAAAACTCGCTTTCACAGCCACATATCTTTCCTTTTCTTAACTTGTTCCATTACCATCACCTTCTGTCATGTGTCCCTACATTATAACAGTGACTATGCATCAAATGTACTTCAATGGTTGTGAGGTGCTTTGGGACTTCTTGAGAACGTTAAAGGCGCTATATAAATCTTCTTTTTCTAAAACTGCTAGTTAGAGGCAACATTATGAATTATGCAGCTTTCACACTTGTGAAATAAACCGAGTTGTAAACCATTACGATTGGAATCATCTCGTCCTGGTAATACTGAGAAATAAAAATATCTGTCCTAATTTTAAGGGAATAAAATTTATCATCTCTTAGCTATACTGACAAATGAATTCTTATCTTTATTACATTTTAATAGCATGCCATAAGTGACACTGTCACGCTTGTACAGTTAGTGTCATAGTGCAAAAATAATTTAACTCATGCATAGAGTAAATGAAAGCCAAGCAGAGAAAAAAAAATCTACATTTCTTTTTAGAAACACTGCACATTATTTAATGATAATGAGGGCCCCCGAACTAATTTTACTTTCTAGTTCCTCCCACGTGATTAGGTAAATAATGAACCACATTTGTAATGAACATTATCCAGCATTGAAATTAATGTGATTCAAAATGCAAATTGGACTCTCTCTTTTTCTGGCTCTCTGGAAATAGGATTGATCTAGATGCTAATTGCATAAATATTTATAAATGAAGGGTCTTGCATATTTTCACATATTGATGCTGCCTTTATCCCAGAGATCATATCAGTTCAGGTAAAATTGAATATGTCAGGCCCTAACCCTCACTGATTACAGGACTTGGCAGCTTGTCAACAGGGCAAAAGATAAGTGACACACCAAAGTCGAGTTTAATCACTGTCAATGAAAATAGCTGATTCGCAACTATATGAAATTATAATATTTTGAAAGTGTTAAAATACAGTCACACTATTTTACCTGTAAACTTGTACAGACTTTTCCTAACAAAAGATAAGAAATCGCAAGAATTACAAAGTTTGGTAGCCTGAATAATTTAACAGATACTGCGACAAGTGCACACAAATATCACCAACGCACTTGTGAAAGCCTCAAAAAAACCTCTTTCGTCACAAAGATACAGTATGACTTTAGGTGCCAGTTACAGCACAGTTTCTGCTTCAACATGCAAAATGGAATACAGCTTAAGTTCGAGGTCACTGGTCTGAGTATGATCCACATTTTGGCAACCAGTGTGAAACCATTTTAAAAAACGCTATGGGGGGGAGAAATTCGTGTTCGCCGGTAAAGTTGCCGGTTAATGGCTGCTGAAAA
Source organism: Squalus acanthias (assembly GCA_030390025.1). Lineage (NCBI taxonomy): Eukaryota > Metazoa > Chordata > Chondrichthyes > Squaliformes > Squalidae > Squalus > Squalus acanthias. The sequence goes on from CM059428.1 coordinate 156,517,394, forward strand.
TGGTCGCAACGCTAACAGGGCAAAATTCGGCTGGGGGGGGGGGGGGGGGGCTGGAGATTGGTGGCGCAGCGCTTACCTTCCGTGCAACGCCGTCCTGGTAGCGTTGGTGGAGGCATCCGACCCGAAGTTCCTGTCCAGGTGCGGCGTGTGGAAGCGAGGCCATGGAGCTCGCAAGGGATTGTGGGCAATGAAAAGGGCTGTGAATTAAAGGGGCCATGCACTCAGAACTAATACAAATTAAAATCCAGTGAAACAATGCAGTTTTAAGCCCTTTCTGCCTTTACAAAAAGTCCCAAATGTGAATATTCAGCTTTTAAAGCTGAATTGCCTTCTGCACCTAAAAAAATGCTTCACCACTAACACAAATGGCTCAGCAAGCCAGGGAAGGGGCACCCAAGGTCTCGGATGCAGCTCTCCAGCTTTGTGTAGGGGGGTCAACGCTGCAACACTATCCACAGGGGCCAGGAGGCCCTCCAGAAAGAACGATGTGGGAGTACATCACCGAGGCCATCACTGCCAGCAGTGTTGCCCCCACCACCTGGCTCCAGTGCCCAAAGAAGCTTCAAACCTCAAGGACAATGAATGCATCTTCAAAAGCCGTCTCCTACCAACTGCGCCACTAGACTCACACACTGCTCAATGCACAACCCCCAATCACTCACCTACCAACAATCTGCACCAATGACGAGGCACATCTCCCATTCCTAACCTCACTTCGCCCCCTTGGAGGAGACAGTGCAGACCATTGTTGGCTGAGCTCTTGGCCAGCGGTGGGGCTGAAAGGATACAAGATTCTGGTATCCTCATACAGTATCCTCCTTCTGGCATGCACCTCATGCTTTCCCACCCTCTCACCATCACAACTCTACCCTTGTGCCTTCCTCATTTCACACACCAAGAAATGCAGCCTGCCCAGCCAGTGGGTGACCAAGAAGAGGGAGAGGAGAGTGAAGAAGAAGAAGAAGAAGATTTATTTGACACTCCCAGCCACCAGCTCCTCAAGATCAACCAGCAAGGCATTTCCATTGTCCCCCACTGAAAGTCAGCAGCCTTCCACCAGCCATGCTGCAGTCACTGGGGTAGAACTGCGTGACATCAGTAGGATAGCACAAGACAGTCACTAAGAGAATGCATACGGGTGATGAGTTGATTTCTTGATGTCACATTGAATGGATAGATGTATATAGTTGGATTGGAAAGTTTGCTTTGTGGTGGCTTTTATTTCAGCGTCGTGGCCAAGAGGATGCTGTGATGGTCAGTAACAGAGGGAAGGTAAGGTGTGGGACTAATGTGGAAAGGGGAATTGGGGTTGTGGTCACTGGGATCACAGGTGGATGATTCCATCCCAGATATCATGGCCACAGAGGGGCTTCTGTCTGATTCCTCGTCTTCTGCTTCCTTCTCTTCTGTGTCTTCCTCTTCCCTCTACGAGCAGATGCTGTAAATGTGAAATGACAGCATAAAATGCTGGAAATACTCAGCAGGTCAGGCAGCATCTCGACCTTAGATGTGAACTTTGTTTTACTCTCCACAGATGTTGCCTGACCTGCTGAGTACTTGCAGCATTTTCCGTCTTCTCAAAGGCCTTCATTTACCAATCGAGCCCTTGCAAGCGTCCAGCAGCACTCCCTACACACTTAAAAAACTTTTCACATCTATTGCAGGAAGCCACTACTTCAATAAAATCAAAAAAAACCAGTCCTAAAGCTTAAATATAAACTTACCTGAAAGATGTGTGTGTCCATTTAAGAGGTGCAGACATTGCCACTGTCAACCTGCTTGCACGCCAGATTAACCTGGCATGCTTAGGACCCAGCACTAGGGTCGAAGTTCATGTTTGTGACGTTAAGTCGCCGTTGCACGCCGATTGACGTCACAACGCCGCCATTTTGTTCGGGATAGCACTACCAGTTACTGGCAGTGCAAAGGTAGGGACCAAAACGGTCTTAGCCACTTCCTCAATTCAAATTGCACAATTCAATTACCTTAAGTAAAATAGTAGTTAATCTGCTTAATTTAAAAGAAAAGCAGCCTAATCAGCATAACAGCCTTAGTTATACCTGCACCTTTAAAACACAGCATCAACACCAACTCCCGTTCAGGCGACTCTCACTGCCTTACCTTTTCTCAGCAACACTCACTCTGCCAGCCTCCATTGGTCTCTTGCAGCTCAAGAATCATTGCACCTGTGTAGGTGTCCCCACATTCCTTCCTCATTTAAGTCTTGCAGCACCATGGGAAACTCCCCAAAGGAATTTCTATTCTCAGCACTTTGCTGCAGTGACATCAATTGCAGCCGCAAGCGATAATACTTGTGGGAAAAAAACAATGGCCGGAACGTTCCCCAGGTAGGCGGGTTGGGGGTGGGGGGCCTCCAAGGCGGATGGGAAATCCGGGAGGCCGGGTTTAACGGCAGGGCCTGATTTGCATGTGAGGCCTCGGATTGAGATAAAAACAGAAAATGCTGGAGATACTCAGCAGGTCAGGCAGCATCTGTAAAGAGAGAAACAGAGTTAACGTTTCAGGTCGATGACCTTTCGTCAGAACTGGAAAAAAGCAGGAAATGGAACAGATTTTTAAGCAAGTGTAGAGGCTGGGAAATGGGGGAGGGGATGAAAGAACAAGAGGGAAGGTCTGTGATAGGATAGAAGGCAGGAGAAGTTAAGAAACATTAAGAGATATTCAAGGCAAAAGGAGATGGTAATGGGACAGGTTAAGAAACAAAGGATGGCTCTAGATGAAGTGTAAATTGCGCTGGCAGAATGAAAGACAGCTGCCATGTGGGAGAGAAGAACAGAAGGCCAAACAAAAAGTGTGGATAAAATATATATATATATGATAGGGGCGAGGTTATGATCTGAAATTGTTGAACTCTATGTTGAGTCCAGAAGGCTGTAAAGTGCCTAATCGAAAGATGAGGTGCTGTTCTTCGAGCTTATGCTGAGCTTCCGTGGAACAATGCAAGAGGCCGAGGACGGTGAGGTCTGAGTGGAAGTGGAGCGGTGAATTAAAGTGACAGGCGACCGGAAGCTCGGGGTCCCCCTTACGGACTGAACGGAGGTGTTCCGCAAAGCGGTCACTCAATCTGCGTTTGGTCTCCCCAATGTAGAGGAGACCACATCGTGAGCAGCGAATACAGTATACTAAATTGCAAGAAGTACAAATAAATCGCTGTTTCACCTGGAGGGGGTGTTTGGGGCCCTGGACAGTGGGAAGGGGGTGGTATAAGGGCATGTGTTGCATCTCCTGCGCTTGCACGGGAAGGTGCCGGGCGAAGGGGAAGGGGTGCTGGGGGTGGTAGAGGAGTGGACTAGGGTGTCGCGGAGGGAGCGGTCCCTACGGAATGCTGAAAGGGGAGGTGAGGGGAAGATGCATTTGGTGGTGGGATCACGCTGGAGGTGCTGGAAATGGCGGAGGATGATCCGTTGAATGTGGAGGTTGGTGGGGTGAAAGGTGAGGACAAGGGGAACCCTATCGTGGTTCCGAAAGGGAGGGGCAGGGGTGAGGACAGAAGTGCGGGAGATAGAACGGACACGGTCGAGGGCCATGTCAACCACTGTAGAGGGCAATCCTCGGTTGAGGAAAAAGGAAGACATGTCGGAAGCACTGGTATGGAAGGTGGCATCGTCAGAGCAGATGCGGCGGAGACGGAGAAACTGGGGGAATGAAATAGAGTCCTTACAGGAGGCGGGGTGGGAGGAAGTGTAGTCCAGGTAACTGTGGGAGTCAGTGGACTTGTAGTGAATGTTTGTCAATAACTTAACCCCAGAGATGGAGACGGAGAAGTCGAGCAAGGGAAGGGAAGAGTCGGAGATGGACCATGTGAAGGTGAGGGAAGGGTGGAAATTGGAAGCAAAGTGAATGAAATGATCTAGTTCAGGGCGAGAGCAGGAGACGGCACCGATACAGTCATCAATGTACCGGAAAAAGAGGTGAGGGATGGGACCCGAGTAGGACTGGAAGAAAGAGTGTTCCACATATCCCACGAAAAGGCAGGCATAGCTAGGACCCATGGGGGTACCCATAGCAACACCTTTGATTTGGAGGAAATGAGTAGAGTCAAAGGAGAAGTTGTTCAATGTGAGAACAAGTTCAGCCAGGCGGAGGAGGGTGGTGGTGGATGGGGACTGGTTGGACCTCTGTTCAAGGAAGAAGCGGAGTGCCCTCAGGCCATCCTGGTGGGGGATGGAGGTGTAGAGGGATTGGACGTCCATAGTGAAAAGGAGGCGGTTGGGGCCAGGAAACTGGAAACTGTTAAAGTGGCGGAGGGCGTCGGAAGAGTCGCGGATGTAGGTGGGAAGAAACTGGACAAGGGGAGAAAAAATAGAGTTGAGATAGGAAGAGATAAGTTCCGTGGGGCAAGAACAGGCTGAAACGATGGGTCTACCAGGGCAGTCCTGTTTGTGGATCTTGGGAAGGAGGTAGAAGCGGGCTGTGCGGGGTTGGGGAACTATGAGGTTGGCGGCCGTGGGGGGAAGATCTCCAGAGGAGATGAGGTCAGTGACAGTCTTGGAAACGGTGGCTTGATGTTCGGTAGTGGGGTCATGGTCCAGGCGGAGGTAGGAGGAAGTGTCGGAGAGTTGGCGTTCAGCTTCCGCTAGGTAGAGGTCGGTTCGCCAAACAACAACAGCATCACCCTTATCAGCAGGTTTAATGACAATGTTGGGGTTGGATCTGAGAGAATGGAGTGCTGCAAGTTCAGAGGGAGGTAGGTTGGAGTGAGTGAGGGGAGCAGAGAAATTGAGATGGCCGATGTCACGGCGGCAGTTTGCAATGAAAAAATCTAGAGAGGGTAAGACGCCAGAGGGAGGGGTCCAGGTAGAACGGGAATTCTGAAAACGGGAGAAAGGGTCAGCTGTGCGGGGGGAAGACTCCTGGCCAAAGAAGTGGGCACGGAGTCGAATGCGACGGAAAAAGAGCTCAGCGTTGTGCCGAGCTCGAAATTCATTGAGGTGGGGGCGTAAGGGGATGAAGCTCAGGCCTTTGCTGAGGACTGATCGTTCGGGGTCAGAGAGGGGAAGGTCAGAGGGGATAGTGAAAACACGGCAGGGGGTGAGATTGGGAGAAGGGATGGGGTCAGAGGAAAGTGAAGGGGAAGAAGGTTCCGGAGGGGCGTTGGTGTCCAAGAGTTGTTGAAGCTTGTGATCCTTGACACCTGAAAGGAAGACTGGCTGCGGGTGGGTATGCCTGCAGATGCAAGGAGTCGGTCTGGGAGAGGGATCGGGGCGGTGGGGGGGGAGGGTCGAGGATCGGCTGGGGCTCGGTCGCGGGGGGTGGGGGGGATCACGGTGGGGTCGGGGATGGAGGGGTAGGTGATCGGCGGGGGGGAGTCCGGAGCATCGGCTGGGGGGTGGATGGGGGCGGGTCGGTCGAGGATCGGGGGCATCGGGGGGATCGGGGATCGGCGGGGGTGGGTCAGCCAGGGATCGGTAGGGGGGAGAGAGGACCGGGGCCGGCCACCGGAGGATTGTGGTCGGCCTCAGCATCGTCGGTGGGGTGGTGGGGGAGGCCTCATGGTGGGGATCGGAGGCCTGGGGAGGCGATCGGAGACGTCGTGGGGAAGCCCCTAAAGGAATTCCTACTCTCAGCACTTTGCTGCAGCAACATCAATTGCCGCAGCAGCAACAATACTTGTGGGAAAAAAAACAATGTTTTAATGCAGAAATGGCATCCTTCCCAACAACAGAAACTAATGCAGGGAGCAGCTAAGCTTCAATTATTCTTGAAAAAAATGCAACTTTAGTACAAACCTTTAATACAGAAACCTAGCTTTAAGAGTGGATTTGTGTCACAGCCCATTTCACGTGGACCCGGTGATTGACAAGAGTGTAGTTTGCCCGAAAAACGTGAACATCAGCATCGGCCCCAATGAATAAAATGAACTATCACAGACTACCTCTGTCTGCCATTTATCTTCACCGCAAAATGTAGCACGCTGAGAATTGGGCACACCTGATTTCATGATCTCACCCTCACTCCAGCGAGGCTCCGCGAGTGGGCAGACCCTCACAAAATGAGGGCGTATAACACATTGGAGCTGCTGTCAAGTTACATCTTCGGTACTTAGGCGACATAAATAACTTGAACTATTTCAGCATTTGTGCAACTAAGTATTTGTTTAAGAAAGACATTCGTGTCATTATGGAAATGGAATAATTTTGCCTTTACATAGAAAAATGTCCAGAAACTGATCCACTGTTCAAGGTCAAAACTGAACATTTACATTCTAAAATTTTATTACAGCATATTTAATATGGAGCTAGTTGTGGAAACTTATGTAAATATGTAAAGACACCACTACCACCTGCTGCAGGAAAGAGACCTATTTAGAAAATAATTCATCATGATTGATGCAATGTTTGACAGGAGCCCTGTCTTTCCAAATATTTAATATTTCTAGATTATTTGCCTTGCTGTCCTTCTGCACACTTGCTGTACAGTGAAATTCCCAATCACCAGGCTAAAAAACGGACGACAATCAATAATAATGCTCGTCAGCAATCTATTACCATAATATAAAGCCTTTTTCTTACAGCACTTCGTCCTGGCTATTCCAAGTTACCTGTTATGTGTGTGTTACCTTATTAAATGTTTTAAGGTTAAATTTGTATTGATGCCATTGATGAGCCATTATGTGACACTTCATTAAAAGATCACAGTTTCCTGTTCTAGACTATTTACTCACATTATTCAGGATCACTTTTTGCACCGTTATAAAGGAACAAATAGCAAGTCAGAATTAAATCATTTAATTGCTATTCTGATGTCAACAAGTTTATGAGATCTTACTGCAGTCTTAATTGCCTATTTATTTTTATGTCTATATTTATTTTAATGTCTATATTTATTTTATATTTAGATATTTACAGTAAACTCTTGTTTAAATGGCACTTAATCATCCGGAATACTTTAATTACCGGCAAAGTAGATAACCGGTAATCTTGCCGAATCCATCCAGCACTCGTTTTGCCGAGTCCGAGTTAGTCAGTGGTTTTTATTTTTGTTTGTGTTAAAAATTGCCTTGGTAGGTATACCTCTCTGTTATCCAGAATTTTTCATCAACCGGCACCATCCTGGTCCCATAGGTGCCGGATAAGAAAGAGTTTACTGTATATCAATATTACAAAGAATATACTGCACAGAAACGGGCCATTCAGCCCAACCAGTCTATGCCGACGTTTATGCTCCACTCGAGCCTCCTCCCGTCTTTTCTCATCTAACTCTATCAGCATAACCCTCTATTCCCTTCTCCCTCATATGCTTGTCTAGCCTCCCCTTAAATGCATCTATACTATTCGCTTCAACCACTCCCTGTGGTAGCGAGTTCCACATTCTCTTTGGGTAAAGAAGTTTCTTCTGAATTCCCTATTGGATTTCTTGGTGACTATCTTATATTGATGTCCTCAAGTTATGCTCTACCCCACATGTGGAAACACTCTGTGGGGGATTTTGCCAGCGCTCAGGGGGCGGGTTTGGAGGCGGGACCAGTGGCAAAATGGTAAAAAATGGGAGCGGGTCCCGAACCAGCTCCCAACCCGCCTCCAAACGATCTTCCCGGGAGGCGGGTCTCCGATTCGTGCAGGGATCCGTCTCCTAGCGGCGGGAAGGGGATTAGAGCCAATTAACTGCCTGTTAACAGATAGTTAACAGGCAGTTAAGAGGCTTTTCCCATTTTGCGCCTACTGCTGCGGGCTTCCCGACGTCGGGAAACCCCGCCAGGGTCAGCGAGGCGAGCTGTGGGTCTGTTGTACAGTAACTGTAGAAATGACAGCTGCCGAGGTAGTGTGAAGGCTGCAATGGGACACTGGTAAGTATGACAGGTGAGAGAATGTTGGGGAAATTTTTTTACTCTGGTTTGATGCTTCTGCAGGTGACAAGCTGTGATGTGTTTGTGCAGCCTCATCTCATCGGGAGAAGTGACAGATGGCTTCTGCAATCTCACATGCAGCTGCCATCTGTTTCATCCTAAGGAGAGAGTCATTGGAGAGCCTGGGTGCAAGGGCTCACCTTTGGACAGTGATTGTCAGTGTTTGACAGCACCTCAATGCTGTCAAACACTGACAATTCATCTGTCAAAAAATTATGGTGCCTGTCACTTTAACAAAATCGGCAGATGAAGCATCATGCACTGACGTCATCTGACACCGGCTTTCCCTTAATTGGCCGGCAAGCCCGCAGGGCGGGCTTAACAAGGCCAATCAAGGGAAAATAGCATCTGTTTGTCAGACGTCACTGGGGGCGGGACTGAAACCCGAAAACCAGCAGTCCCATCTCGACCTCTGGATCTAAGGTAAAATCCAGCTCTCTGCATCTACTCTATCAAAACCTTTCATAATTTTAAAGACCTTTATTAGGTCACCCCTCTCTTTTCAATATATTCTGCATTATGTATTTTAATAATGAGAACTAACAGCACACAATATCCATGTCTGAAAAAAGTTATGCTTTATAAAGATGCAAACAGTAGCCATTATTTTGTGTGAAAGTGACACTTATTACTTTTTACGGTGGTGATGTAGACTTTTTTTCTCCTTGCTTCATTGTGTTTAACACTGAAAAATAATCTCGGGTTAAGAGTTTGACTGCCTGCACCTTTACACCCAGAGGCAGCAGATGGAGGTAAAAAGGAAGATTAGAAGGTCTTCAAGGGAATATGAAAAGGCTAGTGGAGAATATTAAAAGAAATAGTAGGGGTTTCTGTAAGCATTTGAAAAGTAAAAATATGGTTAAAGAGGGGGTAGGACTGTTCAGGGATGAAGGAGAGAGTTTAATTATGGAGGATGAAGGTTGGTCAGAGATAGTAAATAAATATTTAGCATCAGTTTTTACAAATGGTGATGTAAGTGAGAATGTAGGTGTACTGGAGGAGGACATTGAAAGAGGGAAAATTAATTTTAAATTGTCATTAAGAGAGTGAGGAGAGAGTTCAGGAGAAATTTCTTCATGCAACAGGTTGTTGGAGCATGGAATACTTTGTCACGTGGAATGGTTGAGACAGACCCTTGCATCTTTTAAAGGAAAAATTGGAAAACATTTGAAGCAGAGTAAGATGTAGGTTTATGGGGAGAGCACATGGCAGTTGGATTAGTTTTGGATTGTAAGGAATCAGCACAGACACAATGGGCTGGATTTTCAATGACCCGTGGAGTCGGGTTTGGAGGCGTGTGGGGGGTTAAAGTTGCAGATTCGGGGGTCCCGACCCCATCCCGCCTCCAACCCGCCTCCACGCAATTTTGATAAAATCATGTGCGGTGTTCCCGACTCTGTCCCGCCTCCAAGAGGCGGGAGAGGCCATTAAAGCCCTTAACAAGCCCTAAATTGGCTCTGTAATGCCATTTTGAAACGTTTTAGCTAGTTTAATCCTTTTCCGACGTGAAGCATGCCTGATGTGAAACACGCCAGTGAAACCTGGCGGGAGCACAAGTGGATAGCTGACTATCAGCTGCAGGTCCACTATTACAACGGAGATGTGATGAAGGTAGTAGTAGTATTGTGATGAAGGTAGTAGTAGTATTAGGTCTGAAAGTCGCCTCTGATGCTGCTGCATTGAATGTCTTCAGAGACTGCCTGGGAGGACTTGGTTGCAAAAAAAATTCTCTCTCTCTCTCTCTCTCTCTGAGATGCTGCTCATTTTGCATCCAGGTCCTCTCACAGCAAAGGCCAGGCAATCTCTGAGACCAGGCAGTCTCTGACCTGCAATGATGACATCATCAGAGGCAACTTTCAGACTGAAACCACTAATTGGTTCATGGGTTCCCACATGCTGGAACTCAATTGCCCAATTAAGTGAAAATTGCATCAATCTCCCACATCCAATTGCAGGCGGGTGGATAACACGAAATGCGGATGACACGACCCCAACCCGCCCCAGTATCAAAATCCAGCCCAATGAGCTGAATGGTCTCCTTTGCTGTAAACTTCTATGATTCTTTATGATGCTTCTTCTTTTAATCAATTACCACAACAACTTGCATTTATATAGTGCCTTTAACATAGTAAAATGTCCCAAGGCACTTCACAGGAGCATTATCAAACAAAGTTTGACACCAAGCCACACAAGAAGATATTCGGCAGATGACCAAAAGTTTGGTCAAAGAGGTAGGTTTTAACATAAGAACATAAGAAATAGGAGCAAGAGTAGACCATTTGGCCCCTCAAGAGAATTCCAAAGATTCACCACCCTCTGAGTGAAGAAATTTCTCCTCATCTCAGTCCTAAATGGCCGACCCCTTCTTCTGAGACTGCAACCCCTGGTTCTAGACTCCCTAGCCAGGGGAAGCATCCTCCCTGCATCTACCCTGTCAAGCCCTGTAAGAATTTTGTATGTTTCAATGAGATCACCTCTAATTCTTCTAAACTCTCGAGAATATAGGCCTAGTCTACTCAATCTCTCCTCATAGGACAATCCCCCCATCCCAGGAACCAGTCTGGTGAACCTTCGTTGCACTCCCTCTATGCCAAGTATATCCTTCCTTCGGTAAGGAGACCAAAACTGTACACAATACTCCAGGTGTGGTCTCACCAGGGCCCTATATAATTGCAGCAAGATGTCTTTACCCTTATACTCAAATCCTCTTGTAATAAAGGTCAACATACCATTTGCTTTCCTAATTGCTTGCTGTACCTGCATGTTAACTTTCAGTGATTCGTGTACGAAGACACCCAGGTCCCTCTGAATACCAACATTTCCCAATCTCTCACCATTTAAAAAATACTCTGCTTTTCTATTTTTCCTACTAAAGTGGATAACTTCACATTTCTCCACATTATATTCCATTTACCATGTTCTTGCCCACTCACTTAGCCTGTTTATATCCCCTTGAAGCCTCCTTGCATCCTCCTCACAACTTACATTCCCAACCAGCTTTTTATCATCAGCAAAATTGGGTATATTACATTAGGTCCCCTCATCCAAATCATTGATATAGATTGTGAATAGCTGAGGCCCAAGCACTGATACTTGCGGTACCCCACTAGTTAGAGCCTGCCACCCGAAAATTACCCGTTTATTCCTACTCTCTGTTTTCTGTCAGTTAACCAATCCTTAATCCATGCTAGTACATTACCCCCAATCCCATGAGCCCTAATTTTGTTTAATAACCTCTTGTGTGGCACCTTATTGAATGCCTTCTGAAAATCCAAATACACCACATCCACTGGTTTCCCCTTATCTATTCTGCTAGTTACAACCTCAAAAAACTCGAACAGATTCGTCAAACATGATTTCCCTTTCATAAATCTGTGTTGATTCTGCCCAATCCTATTATTATTTTCTAAGTGCCCTGTTACCACGTCCTTAATAATAGATTCTAGCATTTTCCCTACTACTGATGTCAAGCTAACTGGTCTGTAGTTCCCCGTTTTCTCTCTCCCTCCTTTCTTAAATAGTGGGATTACATTTGCTACCTGCCAATCCGCGGGAACCGTTCGAGAATCTATGGAATTTTGGAAGTTGACATCCAATGCATCCATTATCTCTATAGCCACCTCTTTCAAAACCCTAGGATGTAGGCCATCAGGTCCAGGGGATTTATTGGCTTTCAGTCCTATTAATTTCTCCATTACTATTTTTTTACTAATACTTATTTCTTTCAGTTCCTCATTCTCGCTAGACCCATGGTTCTCCACTATTCCGGGAAGTTTTTTGTGTCTTCCTCCGTGAAGACAGACACAAAGGGCTCGATTTTGTCAATGGGGACGTGATGGAGGCGGGACTCCCACTTTTTGGGTTGTAGTCCCGCCTCCATCGATTTGTGGCCAACCCACGCTACTTTTCCTTGATTGACCTTGTCCGCCCAGCAGGCTCAGCAGGCCAATTAAGGGACACTTGGATACTGGTGACGTCAGCGATTAACATTTCATCTGTCAAGAACTTTTGACAGATGAAATATCAGCCTATGACAGCTCTGTGAAGCTGTCAAACACTGACAATCTGTCTTCTAACTTGAGTCCTTCTACTCAGACTCAGTTAGAGAGCTCTCCAGATCAGAAAGCAGAGGCTGCAGCTTTTGACAGCTCAGCGGCCATTCTGCTTTCTGTGCCGGTGAGCTGAAGGACTCCCGAGAACTGAAGGGAGGAAGCCTGGAGGAGAAAGTAAAGGTAAGTAAAAGTTCTTAAAACACTTTACACACACCAAACACACTTACCTCTGCACTCATGCATCCATCACTCACCTGTACACCGGACATCTCGACCCCTCCAAGCCCTGCAGACCGACGGTCCACCTCGCTAACTTGCCGTGGTTTGGAGCCGTCGGGCAGCCCACACTTCAGGGCTAAAAATAGGGATTAGCCAAAAAACTGCCTGTTAACTACCTGTTAACAGGCAGTTAATTGGCACTATTCCCCTTCCCGCCTCGGGGAGGCGGCTCCCAGCACAGGTCGGGTACCCGCCTCCTGGGACATTGGCATGGAGGCGGGTTGGGGGTGGGATGGGTACGTGCCCCCCGAATCTGCAATTTTCCCACCACTCCCGCCTCCAAACCCGCCTCCATGGGGCTTGGAAATTCGAGCCCAAAGTATTTGTTTAATTTCCTTATTCCCCATTATAATTTTTCCTGTCTCAGCCTGTAAGGGACCCACATTTACTTTTGCAGAATGTCTTAAAGGAAGGAAGAGGGGTAGAGAGGTGGAAAGGTTTAGAAAGGGAATTCCAGAGCTTAGGGCCTTGGCAGTTGAAGGCACAGCTGCCAAAGGTGGACCGATTAAAATCGGGGGAGCTCAAAAGGCCAGAATTGGAGGAGCGCAGATATCTTGGGAGGGTTGTAGGGCTGGAGGAGGTTACAGAGATAGCAAGGGGCGAGGCCGTGGAGGGAATTGAAAACAAGAATGAGAATTTTATAATTGAGGCGTTGCTTAACTGGCCTTGGCTCTTAAAGGGGAGGTTGCATCATTGTGCAGGTCCTTATTATCAGCATTGCTGGCTGTGAAGGTGACCTGCAAGCAACCCAATCCCCTGATCGTGATGGCTGATCCCACTCCCAAGGAGAGAGTTTGTCGTTTCACGGACGAGGCATTGGTCGCGAGAGTGGAGCGAAGGAGGGCAGTGCTGTTCCCGGACACTGGAAGGAGGCCATTGCCCCAGGTCTTCAGGGCAATGTGGAGGGAAGTGGCCCAGGATGTCTCGGCCAGTAGTGTGCTCGTACACAGCCTGACACAGTGCCGGAAGAAATTCAACGACCTCACTCGGGTGGTCAATGTGAGTACATGCTTCAACAGGTCCTACATACCAACATCTGAACCTCAGTCTGTACATACTGCAGAAACCACCACACCTCCACCACTCACCCACCAAGGATCTGCACCTACTCAAAATCACATTGCACGCCTTGCCTACATCTTTCTTCTCTTAGGCAGTCCCTTGCAACTGAGGATGACTTGCTTCCACACTAAAAATGAGTTCTCAGGTGACTGATGAGTCCAATGCGGGACCTACAGTCTCTGTCACAGGTGGGGCAGACGGTGGTTGTAGGGGCGGGTGGGTGGGGTGCTTGGGTTGACGTGCACTCCTTGCGCTGCTTGCGCTTGGCTTCCGCTTGCTCCCGGCAAAGAGACTCGAGGTGTTTGGCGCCTTCCCGGATGCTTCTCTTTCACTTTGTACGGTCTTGGGCCAGGGATTCCCAGGTGTCGGTGGGGATGTTGCACTTTTTCAAGGAGGCTTTGAGGGTGTCCTTGAAGTGTCCTTTAAGGGGAGAGGGTCCAGGTGAGCGGGAATTTAAAAAGTCAATGAGAAATGAGAAAGCAATAGAGCAGGATAGAGATGGGAGAAATAATAACCAGAGTGTGACAGGAAGGGACAGAATGTTTAAAAATAAGAGTGCAACAGAAAATGGGGCCAAAACAAGGAGAAATGGTAAAAAGACAAAGTTAAAAGTTCTATATCTGAATGCACGCAGCATTTGTAACAAGATAGATGAGTTGACGGCACAAATAGATACAAATGGGTATGATCTGATTGCCATTACAGAGACGTGGTTGCAAGGTGACCTGGGCTGGGAACTGAATATTCCAGGGTATTTGACAATTCGGAAGGATAGACAGAAAGGAAAGGGAGGTGGGGTGGCTTTGTTGGTAAAGGATGGGATCAGTGCAGTGGTGAGAAGTGATATTGGCTCAGAAGATCAAGATGTAGAATCGGTTTGGGTGGAGATAAAAAATAATAAGGGGAAGAAGTCTCTGGTGGGCGTAGTCTGCAGGCCCCCGAACAGTAGCAATACTGTTGGACAGAGTATAAATCAACAAATAATGGAGTCCTGTAAAAAAGGTACGGCAATAATCATGGGTGATTTTAATCTCCATATTGATTGGACAAATCAAATTGGCCATGTAGCCTTGAGGAGGAGTTCATAGAGTACATCTGGGATGGTTTCCTAGAACAGTATGTAATGGAACCAACCAGGGAGTAGGCTATCTTGGATCTGGTACTGTGTAATGAGACAGAATTAATAAATGATCTCATAGTAAAGGATCCTCTAGGAACGAGTGATCATAGCATGGTTGAATTTCAAATTCAGTTGGAGGGTGAGAAAGTTGTATCTCAAACCAGTGTTCTGATCTTAAACCAAGGCAATTACAATGGCATGAGGGCACAACTGGCTAAAGTGGACTGGAAAAATAAATTAAAGGGTAAGAAAGTTGAAATGCAGTGGCGGACATTTAAGGAGATATTTCATAACTCTCAACAAAAATATATTCCAGTGAGAAAGAAAGATTTTAAGAGAAGGGAGCACCATCCGTGGCTAACTAAGGAAGTAAAGGATGGTATCAAATTGAAAACGAAGGCATACAATGTTGCCAAGATTGGTGGGAGACCAGAGGATTGGGAAATTTTTAAAAACCAGCAAAGGATGACTAAAAAAATAATAAAGAGAGAGAAGATGAATTATGGCAAGAAATATTAAAACAGATAGTAAGAGCTTCTACAGGTATATAAAAAGGAAGAGAGTAGCTAAAGTAAACGTTGGTCCCTTAGAGGATGAGACTGGGGAATTAATAATGGGGAACGGGGAAATGGCAGAGACTCTGAACAAATATTTTGTATCTATCTTCATGGTAGAAGACACTATCAACATCCCAATAATAGATAATCAAGGGGCCACAGGGAAGGGGGAACTAAAGACAATCACTATCACTAAGGAACTAGTACTTGGTAAAATAATGGGACTAAAAGATGACAAGTCCCCTGGACCAGATGGCCTGCATCCCAGGGTCTTAAAAGAAGTGGCTGCAGAGATAGTGGATGCATTGGTTGCAATATACCAAAATTCCCTGGACTCTGGAGCGGTCCCAGTGGATTGTAAAACCGCAAATGTAACACCCCTATTTAAGAAAGGAAGGAGACAGAAAGCAGGAAACTATAGACCAGTTAGCCTAACATCTGTCGTTGGGAAATGCTGGAGTCCTTCATTAAGGAAGCAGTAGCAGGGCATTTGGAAAATCATAATGCAGTCAAGCAGAGTCAGCATGGTTTTATGAAAGGGAAATCATGTTTAACAAATTTGCTGGAGTTCTTTGAGGATGTAATGAGTAGGGTGGACAAAGGTGAGCCAGTGGATGTGGTGTATTTGGATTTCCAGAAGGCATTCGATAAGGTGCCACATAAAAGGTTACTGCATAAGATAAGAGCTCACGGAGTTGGGGGTAATATATTAGCATGGATAGAGAATTGGCTAACTAACAGAAAGCTGAGAGTCGGGATAAATTGGTCATTTTCCGGTTGGCAAACGGTAACTAGTGGGGTGCCACAGGGATCGGTGCTGGGGCCTCAACTATTTACAATCTACATTAATGACTTGGATGAAGGGACCGAGTGTAATGTAGCCAAGTTTGCGGATGATACAATGATGGGTGGGAAAGCAAGCTGTGCAGAGGACTCAAAGAATCTGCAAAGGGATATAGACAGGCTAAGTGAGTGGGCAAACATTTGGCAGATGGAGTATAATGTGGGAAAGTGCGAGGTTATCCACTTTGGCAGGAAAAATAAAAAAGCAAATTATTATTTAAATGGACAGAGATTACAAAATGCTACAGTTCAGAGGGACCTGGGGGTCCTTGTGCATGAAACACAAAAAGTTAGCATGCAGGTACAGCAAGTAATCAAAAAGGCAAATGGAATGTTGGCCTTTATTTCAAGGGGGTTGGAGTATAAAAGCAGGGAAATCCTGCTACAACTGTACAGGGTATTGGTGAGACCACACCTTGAGTACTGCGTACAGTTTTGATCTCCTTATTTAAGGAAGGATATACTTGCATTGGAGGCAGTTCAGAGATGATTCACTCGGTTAATTCCAGAGATGAGGGGGTTGACTTATGAGGAAAGGTTGAGCAGGTTGGGCCTATACTCATTGGAATTTAGAAGAATGAGAAGTGATCTTATTGAAACATATAAGATACTGAGGGGGCTCGACAGGGTAGATGCAGAGAGGATGTATCTCCTCGTGGGGAAATCTAGAACTCGGGGACATAGTTTCAGAATAAAGGGTCGCTCTTTTAGAACTGAGATGAGGAGGAATTTCTTCTCTCAGAGGGTCGTAAATCTGTGGAATTCTCTGCCGCAGAGAACTGTGGAGGCTGGGTCATTAAATACATTTAAGCTGGAGATAGACAGATTTTTGCAAGATAAGGGAGTGATGGGTTATGGGGAGCGGGCCGGGAAGTGGCTTTGAGCCCAAGATCAGCCATGATCTTATTGAATGGTGGAGCAGGCTCGAGGGGCCAAGTGGTCTATTCCTGCTCCTATTTCTTATGTTCTTATGTTTTCTCTGCCCACCTGAGGCTCTCTTGCCGTGTCGGAGCGCCGAGTAGAGCGCTTGTTTTGGGAGTCTCGTATCGGGCATGTGGACGATGTGGCCCGTCCATCGGAGCTGATTGAGCGTGGTCAAAGCTTCGATGCTGGGGATGTTGACCTGAGCGAGAACACTGACGTTGGTGCGCCTATCCTGCCAATGGATTTGCAGGATCTTGCGGAGGCAGCGTTGGTGGTACCTCTCCAGTGCTTTGAGGTGCCTGCTGTACATGGTCCATATCTCTGAGGCATACAGGAGGGTGGGTATCACTACTGCTCTGTAGACCATGAGCTTGGTGCTCGGTTTGAGGTCCTGGTCTTCAAACACTCTCTTCCTCAGGCAACCGAAGGTTGCACTGGCACACTGAAGGCGGTGTTGGACTTCGTCATCGACGTCTGCCCTTGTTGACAGTAGGCTCCCGAGGTATGGAAAGTGGTCCACGTTGTCCAAGGCCTCGTCATGGATTTTGATAATCGGGGAGCAGTACTGTGTGGCGGGGGAAGGTTGGTAGAGGACCTTTGTCTTACGGATGTTTAGTGTAAGACCTATGCTCTCGTACGCTTCGGTGAAGGTGTTGACGATGGTTTGGAGTTCGGCCTCAGAGAGTGTGCAGACGCAAGTGTCGTCTGCATACTGCAACTCGACGACAGAGCATGGGACAACCTTGGATCTGGACTGGAGGCGACGGAGGTTGAACAGTTTCCCGTTTGTCCTACATCACAGCTATTCAACTACGGCAGGCATATGTACCAGACACATAGCTGGACTCTGACACACACACATTTGTTTCTGTTGCAGGCCAAGATGGCTCACAATAGGAGGGAGCAGCAGAGAACAGGTGGGGGTGTAGGAGAAATGCTGTTGGAATACCCTGCGAAGGTAAGGCCTCCTGTTGAGAGCCCTGTTGGCCCTCCTCCCTCTGGCCACATTTTGCAATCTTTCTCTCTGCCACCGCTGCCTCGGACGTTGACGCTGGAGGGCGAGGTCCAGTGCCAGTACATCCCCCATTAAATTATGGAAATGTTGCACTTTAAAATCTCACTGAGATGAAAGTGATTAACTTTTCTGAGGCAGAAGACTCCTTCAATTGAAAACGCTGAAATCGCTCAAAACGCCTGTTTGTCAATGTCAAAGTGACAAGGCAGCATTCTTTGCCGACTAAAAAAAAACCTGATGTTGACGCCTTTATATGACACTCCTCCAGCGCTCACCGACTGCATACCGCCTCCTCTACCTGTCGTTGCTAACGGCAGTCACTCAGGCAGGGGGGCGAGAGTGAATTTCTGAGCCGGGATGCTGTGCAGCCGGATGATGTCACGATCTCTGGGCGCAGGAGATCGTGGCGCTAGTGATTACCGACACAGCAAACCTCCACCTCAATATCACGGGGGTTAGTGTTATCGCCACGCCCGGTCGCAAAGCCGGTAGCGCCCCGTTAGCACCCCCGGAGGCGCTATCGGGAGGCGCCTAGGTACCGAATTTCTCCCCCTTTGTCTTGGTAACGATAGAAAGGTTTTTTTCGAGTTTGAATGTAACATATGTGGCATGAAATTGAGTGATTGAGTACAGTAACTGCATATCATTCCCTCATCTTGAATATGGATGGAAATGTTTAACATCTGATGAAGCACACTGTTATTATTTCCAAATGTTAAGTGATTTGTCATTTAAGCAATGACTTTAAGGTTGACACTGCCAAAGCCAGAGAGGCAAAAGATTAATTTAAATTGGAACCTTCAGGTTTTACATGTGTTTAATTACAGCAGGCTTGCCTTTGTCCACCAAAATAAGTGGAAATATTGGAAGTGAAAGTGAGTGTTGTACCAAAATGATCTTTTTTTTTCGTTTATGGGATGTGGGCGTCGCTGGCAAGGCCAGCATTTATTGCCCATCCCTAATTGCCCTTGAGAAGGTGGTGGTGAGCCGCCTTCTTGAACCACTGCAGTCCGTGTGGTGATGGTACTCCCACAGTGCTGTTAGGGAGGGAGTTCCAGGATTTTGACCCAGCGACGATGAAGGATCGGCGATATACTTCCAAGTCAGGATGGTGTGTGACTTGGAGGGGAACTTGGAGGTGGTGGTGTTCCCATGCGCCTGCTGCCCTTGTCCTTCTAGGTGGAAAAGGTCGCGGGTTTGGGAGGTGCTGCCGAAGAAGCCTTGGTGAGTTGCTGCAGTGCATCTTGTAGATGGTACACACTGTAGCCATGGTACGCCGGGGGTGGAGGGAGTGAATGTTTAAGGATGGGTGCCAAGAAAGTGGGCTGCTTTGTCCTGGATGGTGTCAAGCTTCTTGAGTGTTGTTGGAGCTGCACTCATCCAGGCAAATGGAGAGTATTCCATCACACTCCTGACTTGTACCTTGTAAATGGTGGAAAGGCTTTGGGGAGTCAGGAGGTGAGATACTCGCCACAGAATACCTAGCCTCTGACCTGCTGTTGTTGCCACAGTTGCAACTTGGGCAAGAATTATAGAGAATTACGTAGAATTTACAGCACAGAAACAGACCATTCTGCCCAACAGGTCCATGCCGGTGTTTATGCTCCACACGAGCCTCCTCCTACCTTACTTCATCTCACCCTATCGCCATATCCTTCTATTCCTCTCTCCCTCATGTACTTATCCAACTTCCCCTGAAATGCATCTGTACTAATCACCTCAACCACTCCACATGGTAGCGAGTTTTGAGAAAAACAACAAAGCAATAACACAGGAGTTGAATAGATCCAATGGGAATAATGATGAAATTCTGAAAAAAATTGAGGGCCAGGGGAGGGGGTGGGGGATAGGTTGCATCGCTGGAGGAACTATCAGGGATAGGAAGGAATGAGACCGTGGAGGGATTTACTCTTGGAAGCATGCCTGGGGTGAACAGTTAACTCCTTATACTGCTGATACGCTCACTGAATGCGGCATAAACCATATATCTTACTCTCTTTGATAGATGAGTAAATAACATTCTATAAATTTCACACTATAAACTATGAATCAGATTTATTCAGAAATATAAAATTGCCAGAAGCAATACTCAAATAACAGCAGACAGATAAATGAAAGTATTTTTCTTAAGTTAGAAGATCTGTTTGAAAATAACGAAATATCTTGAAACGTCAGAAATTTCTCATAACTTGGAACACATATCTGTGAGGTAATGTTTATATATGAATTTGGAGATTTATGGAACGATTGAGCAGGTCTAGTTCATTCAACTGCCTGAAAAGTGGAGCAGAGTTATAGTTATACACACTCCTTTGCTTTGAAACCCAAATTGAGATAAAGGAATGTCGAAATGTACCTCACGTTAGTCCAAACCTGTGAAAAAAGAAGACAGATAGACAATGCTCGCAATTAATCAACGCTGACTCAGTGTAAATCACTTTAGCAGTGCTCGACCCTTTAGTCAAATTAGGTTTCATAGATAGGAAAGGTTTCGTGTGTTACAGAGGCCTGTAATCTAGCCATATTCTTTTGGCTAAAAATTCAATAGAACCGGAAAATGGGCGCAGGGATCGCGATGCACAATTAACCCGCGCCCGTTCAAAGTAATGCAGGCAGCATGCAAACTTTGTGCTGCCTGCTAATTTAAATGACAGTGGCGTGCAGCCCAGCGCTAAAAGCACTGCTGAGTGGCTGCAGGCTCAGCAGGGGACCCAAGTTTATGCAATTAAAGCTAGCCTGCACTTCTTAAAGCCAGCCTGCACCTCTAAAAGATGAGGTGCAGTTTGACGACACCAGGCGTTGGAAGTAATTGCAGAAGGGAGTTTCACCTGGAAAACATACAGGAATGGCACAACAGGCCAGAGAAAGGGATTCAAGGTTCTCAGACCCAGCACTGGAGGCCTTAGTACAGGAAGTGGAGAGGAAGAGAGAGGAATTGTTTCCAAAGGGGTCCAGGAGGCCCTCCAGATAGACACTGCGAAGGCAGTGGGAGCAGAGAGCCACAGAGGTCAATGCCAACAGTGTTGCCCTGAGGATCTGGATGCAGTGCAGGAAGAAGTTCAATGACCTCACACAAGTGGTCAAGGTCAGTGAATGCATCTTCAACTACCATATCCCACAAACTGCACCACTAGCCTCACACGCTGCTCAATTCACCACACTCCCATTACTCACCTACCAACAATCTTTATCAATCACGACTCATACCTCAAATTCATATGCTCCATCTCACCCTCACACACTTACCACAGCTGCAAGCCTCACATCCACATCTCACACCTGGCACACACTGCCAGCTATTCAACCATGACTGGCACATCACCCAAACACATTGCACCACACTCACTGACATACTTCCCTCCCTCTTGCATTGAACATGACGGTATGCTCATACCTATTTAAGAAAGGAGGGTGAGAGAAAATGGGGAACTACAGACCTGTTAGCCTCACATCAGTAGTTGGGAAAATGCTGGAATCTATTATAAAGGATGCAATAACTCGGCACTTAGAAACTAATAGTAAGATTGGGCAGAGTCAACATGGATTTATGAAAGGGAAATCCTGTTTAACAAACCTATTGGAGTTCTTTGAGGATGTAACTAGTGGAGTAGACAAAGGGGAACCAGTAGATGTGGTGTATTTGGATTTTCAGAAGGCCTTTGATAAGGTCCCACACAAGAGGTTGGTGAACAAAATTAGGGCACATGGAATTGGGGGTAATATACTAGCATGGATTGAGAATTGGTTAACAGACAGAAAACAAAGAGTAGGGATAAACGGGTCTTTTTCAGGATGGCAGGCTGTGACTAGTGGGGTACCGCAAGGATCGGTGCTTGGGCCCCAGCTATTCACAATCTATATCAATGATTTGGATGAGGGGACTAAATGTAACATTTCCAAATTTGCTGATGACACAAAGCTAGGTGGCAGTGTCAGTTGTGAAGAGGATGTGAAGAGGCTTCAAGGGGGTCTCGACAGGCTCAGTGAGTGGGCGAGAACATGGCAGATGAAATATAATGTGGATAAATGTGAAGTTATCCACTTTGGTAGAAAAAACAGAAAGGCAGAGTATTTCCTAAATGGTGAAAGATTGGGGAATGCAGATGCTCAAAGGGACCTGGGTGTCCTTGTACATGAGTCACTGAAAGTGAATGTGCAGGTGCAGCAAGCCATTAGGAAGGCATTACAAGAGAATTTGAGTACAGGAGTAAAGAAGTCTTACTCCAATTATATAGGGCCTTGGTGAGACCACACCTGGAGTACTGTGTACAATTTTGGTCTCCTTACCTAAGGAAGGATATACTTGCCATAGAGGGAGTGCAACGAAGGTTCACGAGATTGATTCCTGGGATGGCGGGACTGTCGTATGAGAAGAGATTGAGTAAACTAGGCCTGTATTCTCTTGAATTCAGAAGAATGAGAGGGGATCTCATTGAAGAATACAAAATTATTACAGGGCTTGATAAGGTGGATGCTGGGAGAATGTTTCCCTTGGCTGGGGAGTCTAGAACCAGGGGCCACAGCCTCAGGATAAAGGGTAGGCTATTCGGGACTCAGATGAGAAGAAATTTCTTCACACAGAGGGTGGTGAATCTTTGGAATTCTCTACCCCAGAGGGCTGTGGAGGCTCAGTCATTGGGTATATTCAAAACAGAAGTCGATAGATTTCTGACTAGTAAGGGCATCAAGGGATATGGTGATAGGGCTGGTGAATGGAGTTGAGGCAGAAGATCAACCATGATCTCATTGAATGGCGGAGCAGGCTTGAAGGGCCGAATGGCCTACTCCTGCTCCTATTTCTTATGTTCTTATGTTCTTAATCCTCCTTCTCACATCCCAGTTCCCACTTAGCCCACAATCTCTTCTGACTTACAAGCTGCACAAAGTGCAAGCATTCACCTCTTGCTTCCCCCCGCCCCCCACCATAACATTACACTTGTGCCTTTCTCATTTCAGAGACCCAAGAAATCCAACCTGGCCAGGCAGTGGTGCAAGAGGATGAAGAAGAGGAGAGTGATGATGAAGAAGAAACAGCGTCAATCGATCTGACAGTCGCAGCTACCGGCTCAGAAACTGGCACTGCGCGGACTTTAGAGGGTAGTTTAGAGAAAAGAAAAAAGAAAGACTTGCATTTATATAGCACCTTTCACGGCCACCACACGTCCCAAAGCACTTTACAGCCAATTAAGTTCTTTTGAAAGTGTAGTCACTGTTGTAATGTAGGAAATAGAGGCGGGATCTGCACGTGGTGAGTCACTGGGCATGAGTGGGCTGCAGCCAGGGCAGGGGGGAAGCGTAGCACAGGTGCCAGCTCCCCGGAGGGCGAGGTCGCACATGAGTTCTGCTGCACAGGACTCAGATGAGGAGTTTGATGGGGCGGCCTACAGAACAAAGCTGATGGGTATGCACAACAAAATGCTTGGTGCATTGGCAGGCCTGCCAGAAAGCCTGAATGCTATGTCAAGGAGCATGGAGGAGTCCAGCTCCAACTTTGCACAGGGCTTTGCTCAGAGCTTGGAGCCCATCTTTTCCAGCGTAGAAGGGTGGGCAGATCCATTAGCACAACTTGTGGACCCAACCATCATGCAGGTTCTGATGGCCGATGTCTCAGCTTCCATTGCAGCACAAGCAGAAGCCACCCAACCTCTGAGTGCTGCAATGGAAGCTCAGACTGAAGTCATGCAGGCTCAGCTTGCTGCCACGCAAGCTCAGAATGTTGCCATCGTGGCTTCATTTACCAGTGTTGAAAGGGGTTTGCAGGGTGTCACAGCAGTCCAGCAATCTGTCCTCCAACAGATTACTAGGATTGCTGAGGCGCTGTCCCGGGGGAGTGACAGTGGCTCCGTGGAGCACGAACCTGCTGTCCCCTCTCAGGATGGCATTCATCCTCTCACCCCTACCACTCCACCAGTGCCCTTGCTGCTGCCTGTCAGCCAGCCAGCCCAGACTGCTGCCACGCATGTTGAGGTGGTGCAGTTCGAAGCCGGGCCTACTAGGCCCAGAGCTGCTCGAGGTCATCCTGCAAGGCCATCTGCAGTCTCCCCCACTGAAAGTCAGCAGCCTTCCACCAGCCATGCTGGAGCCACTTGGGTAGCACTGTGTCGGAGGACTAGGATAGGCAAAGGCACACTGAAAACAGGCACTAAGGGAATGCACAAGGGTGATTAGTTGGCTTTTGAATGAAACATTGTAATGGTTTGATTCATAAAATTGGTTTGGAATCTTTGTTTTGTGGTGGCTTTTATTGCAGCATTGTGGCCAAGAGGATGCTGTGATAGTCAATAACAGAGGGAAGGTAAGGTGTGGGACTATTGTTGAATGGGGAATTTGGGTTGCGTTCACTGATACCGCAGTCGGATGAGTTGATAGTGGACAGCCCAGGCAGAAAGAGACTGTCTGGGTTGCCTGCTCCCTTCTGCTTCCTCCTCTTCCCCTTCCTCCTCCTCCTCCTCCTCCTCTTCCTCAGCTGGTCACCGTATGCCTGGTGGCAAGGGCTGGGCCCTCATGATGGCGAGGTTGTGGAGCATGCAGCAGACCAGGACGAATCTTGAGACGCGTTCTGGCGAGTACTGCAAGGCTTCTCCAGAGCGATCCAGGCAGCAGAAGCATTGTTTAATGACGTCAATGTTCTGCTCTATCAGATTCCGTGTGGCAGCCTGGCTCTCATTGTATTCATGCTGCCCACGTGTGGTTGGGTTGCGCAGCGGAGTCATGAGCCAGGTGGTCAGCGAATAGCCCTTGTCGTACCGTAGTCACCCTCTGGTTTGTCGTGGTGGCTGAAATGCTGATGGTGCAGCGGACTGCCACAGAATGAAGGCATCATGGCTGCTGCCAGGATACCGAGCATTGACCTGCATGATGCGCTGAGTATGGTCGCACACTAGCTGGACATTGAGGGAGTGGAATCCCTTCCGGTTGCGGTACATCTCCAAATTGAAATGCGGTGCCCGTAAAGCGACGTGTGTGCAGTCAATGGCACCCTGCCCCACGGGGAAGCCTGCTATTGTGGCGAAGCCATGTGCTCGCTCCGCCTGTTTCTCTCTGGTCAGAGAGAATGAAACGTATTCAGCCCTCTTTGCATACAGAGCCTCACTCACTTCCCTTATGTTGGAGTGGGCGGTGAACTGGGAGATGTTACAGATGTCGCCTGCTCCAGCCTGGAAGGAGCCCTCGGTGAAGAAGTTCACGGTCAGCTTTGCAGCCACTGGCAGTGTCGTCCTCGCCCTGGACTGAGGCTGTAGGTCTGCCTGCAGCAGGTGGCAGATTTCAGTGAGCGCCTCCTTAATAAAACGGAGACGTCGCATGCACTGTTCCTCGCTGAGGTTGAGGTAGGAGAATTGCTCTCTGAAGTCCAGGGTGGATATGGCCTACTGCTGAGAGCCCTTCTCTCTCTCCTCCTTCTGCCTCTGCTAGCAGCTTGTCCTGCTCTGTGTCACCTCTACTCATTCTCCCTGTCATGCTGCAGGCCAAGAGGGATACAAACTACTGCACTCATGTCTGGGAGCAACGGGTCTGAGCAGACCCCTTGCAAGTCAGTACTAAATCCTTGAGCACGTGCCACACCACTCCTTGTAGACTTCAGGCAACTTTAAAGAAGTCTAGAAAAGACCAAACCCTTCTACAAACTCAGCAACAGCTAATAGAAATCAGTCAGCAACTAACCTGTAAATAGGTGATGATCCCATTAAAGAGCGCTGGTGTGGGGGTCCTTCCTGCTGCTGGACGCATGTTCAACTGTGCGAGGTTAAAAGAGGGCGTTAGCTCCAGCGTTGAGGTTGATAATAGCAGCGCTGGCGTCACGATCTGCGGACGCTGTATACGTCCGGCGGGTGCTTCCAGTGCCGACGCCAAAACCCTCGCCAAAATGGCGTCTGGCGCGGCCCGCACCAGAAGTGTGCAAGCGCTGTTCGGATGCCATTTTCAAGCCAATTCGGCACCCGCAGTGCCCAAACGACGGGCGCTATGCAACCAAAGTTTTAGGCCTTATTGATCAAGTTGTTTCCAACTTTTGTTTTCTTATGCAAGTGGCTTGACAGTTAGCAGAACACTTGCAATCTCTTCTGTTGAAACCTGTGTTACCCGCTGCCTGTCATACTGAGTTAATGTAGTGCTCGCGTAACAATTAACCCCAATCAGAGTTACTTACTGACGAGTATGGTGGATGTCTGCTATGTCTCCTCTCAGTCAGAAGACAGAAAGTACCACAATGCTAGACCACTTAGTACACACTAAGCTGCTGCCGCCACTACTACTATTACTACTAAAGGTACTACTGCTGCTACCATGGCTACAGTGTTTTATATAGCTCCTTTAATATATACAAACGTCCAAAGCATTTCACAGGGGTGCCTAAAAAAAAAGAATTAGATGCTGAGCTAAAGAAGGAGATATGAGATGGGCTGACCAAAAGCTTGGTCAAAGACGTGGGTTTTAAAAAGAAGAGGCAGCTGGGGAGGCAGCGAGGTTTACGGGGGACCCCCACAGTATGGGGCCGAGGTGGCTGAAGGCATGCTTGCTAATGGTGGGATGCACAGGAGGCCAGAGTAAGATGGATGGAGTATTTGGGGCGGGGGGGGGGGGGAGGGGGCGGTATGGGGTGGGTGGGGGGGGCTGACGTTGTAACTCTGGAGGAGCTCACATGGATAGGAGGGGGGCGAGGCCATGGAGGGATTTATACCGGAGGATTTGGATTTAAACCTGAGGATGGGAATTTTAAACTTGAGGCTTGCGGGGAACCCGGAGCCAGAGTAGGTCAGTGAAGACTGGGGATTTGGGCGAGCAGGACTTAGTGCAGGATAGGATACGGGCTGCAGAGTTTTGGATGAGCCGAGGTTTACGGAGGCTGGAGGAAGGGAGGCCGGCCAGGAGAAAGAAAGAAAATAAGAAAGAAAGACTTGCATTTCTCTAGCGCCTTTCACGATCTCAGGACGTCCCAAAGCGCTTTACAAACAATTGAGTACTTTTGAAGAGTAGTCACTGTTGTAATGTAGGAAACAGAGACCATTAGAATAGTCAAGTTGGGAGGTGATAAGGGAACGTGTAAGAGTTTCAGTGGCAGACGGCTGAGGTAGAGGTGGAGCCGGGCGATATTACGAAGGTATTACGCAGTAGGCGGTCTTTGTGATGGAGAGGATATGGGGGTCAAAAGCTCACCTTGAAGTCAAATAGAAAACTGAAAAGATTTATTTACAATCAAAATGCTTCACAGAGGCAAAAAACCATGAAGTAAAACTGAGAATTTACAATAGCGCTGCCTGGGATGTCTGTTTTAGAGAGTATGTTGCTCTTCCAGCTCCTCGTGGCAGACTCTAGTAAAGACATAAAGGATGATATTCCTTCCATTTTCAAACCCATTTCCGATGTTATAAAGGAACTAGAATCCTTGTGTCTTCTTCTTCTTAGGCAGTCCCTCGGAACCGAGGATTACTTGCTTCCACATTAAAAAAAGAGTTCTCAGGTGACTGATGAGTCCAATGCGGGACCTACAGTCTCTGTCACAGGTGGGGCAGACGGTGGTTGAAGGGGCGGGTGGGTGGGGTGCTTGGATTGACGTGCGCTCCTTGAGCTTGGCTTCCGCTTGCTCCTGGCAAAGAGACTCGAGGTGTTTGGCGCCTTCCCGGATGCTTCTCCTCCACTTTGTGCGGTCTTGGGCCAGGGATTCCCAGGTGTCGGTGGGGATGTTGCACTTTTTCAAGGAGGCTTTGAGGGTGTCCTTGAAGCGTTTCCTCTGCCCACCTGGGGCTGTCTTGCCATGTCGGAGCTCCGAGTAGAGCGCTTGTTTTGGGAGTCTCGTATCGGGCATGCGGACAATGTGACCCATCCATCGGTGCTGATCGAGCGTGGTCAAAGCTTCGATGCGGGGATGTTGGCCTGAGCGAGAACACTGACGTTGGTGCGCCTATCCTGCCAATGGATTTGCAGGATCTTGCGGAGGCAGCGGTGGTGGTACCTCTCCAGTGCTTTGAGGTGCCTGTTGTACATGGTCTATGTCTCTGAGGCATACAGGAGGGCGGGTATCACTACTGCTCTGTAGACCATGAGCTTAGTGCCGGGTCTGAGGTCCTGGTCTTCAAACACACTCTTCCTCAGGCGACCGAAGGCTGCGCTGGCATACTGAAGGCGGTGTTGGACTTCGTCATCGACATCTGCTCTTGTTGACAGTAGGCTCCCGAGGTATGGAAAGTGGTCCACGTTGTCCAAGGCCTTGTCATGGATTTTGATAATCGGGGAGCAGTACTGTGTGGCAGGTTGGTAGAGGACCTTTGTCTTATGGATGTTTAGTGTAAGCCCCATGCTCTCGTACGCTTCGGTGAAGGTGTTGACGATGGTTTGGAGTTCGACCTCCGAGTGCGTGCAGACGCAAGCGTCGTCTGCATACTGTAATTCGACGACAGAAAAAAAAAGATGGCTCCTGGGCTGGCTGCTCCCTAGGAAGCTCCTTTGCCATCCTTGGCTATCCGTTGCCATCCTTTGCTCTTTTCTCCCCCCATCTCCTCTCTTCTGCTGTTTAGGTTCCCCTGGCTCTAATAGTGGGTGCATTTTATTCCTAACTGCAAGTTCAAGCTGCAAGGTTAAAGTTACCTGAACCCACTGCCTATCCACCGACCATACCTGTTCTTTGTTCTCAGTGAGCACTGGCTCTTCACTTAAACTTAGCTCCCAAATTCCCAGACCTCTCTGCCGTCAAGACTACGCTTCTCCACTGGACTAGTGATCTAGTGACTAGTGGATCGCGAGTGGAGCTCGGGGCCAGGGAGCGCGAGAATATCAGTGCTAATCTGATCCTGTGAGAGACAACATCATTCATGTCCGAGGCCGGGACCCAGGAGCGAGAATCCTTGTGTGCAGCAGGTGACAGACTCATTGTGCTACTGTTACTGACGGCCATTGGACCGCTGGAACTTGCTAACACTCAGGAAATCATTTCCTTTCTGCCACATTAGAGGATAACATTTTTTATCCAATCCCATTAACTATCCATTTTTGTTTAAGCCCTTTACCCTGTTGTCACCCGTGTAACTTTCTTGCGGTGTTATTGAATATGACAAGCCATATCTGTAGAATGTTTCTATTAATGCGCAGCACACATGGAATAATAAAAACTCAGAGTCATAACATCTTACTGAAAATCATTTCTCAACAAAAAGCAGCTGGCGTCCAAAGATTTTCCACATTTAAACTTCAGATTCTAACCATAACTCATGCTGTCTCCACACATTCAGTTTTACTCTCTTTAACCCACTGCTACCTGAGTCTTTGCTTACTGCTGCTTTTCAGACAAATATGTTTTTTCAATGAACGGCCTAGCAGCAACTTACATCAGTAACGACACGTTTACATGGAAAAAACACGCACTTATTCCAGTTAACATTTACTGCAGCTTTTGTACGATTAAACTCCCCTTTTATAACGTTTTATGTAACATATTATGACCTCAGCACACATTAGACGGTTAATTCAAATGTTTCCGATATTTGGCAAGAAGGATCATCCCTAACAAGGGAGGCTAACATTTGGCTGAGAAATAGACACCAAAATGAAGCTAAAAAAAATTAACAGCATGTAGCAGTATTTTCCGTATACTTATATAATAAACTTTTAACACAAAAATGAGACATAACAAAACACTTAATAATTCACTCTGTCAACTCCTGGCTTGTACAAGTCAGTTGTTATGTCTGTTTTGAGAGGATGGAGCCATCCAATGTAATGTGTCAAAGATGATGCATTCTCTATTTTTTCCATATGGGTTTGAACAGTCCTATTTAATACCAAAGTAGAGGGAAAACATCAGCTGTTAGAAATTCTAGAAACATATGTCTACCTTCACCTATCATTGAAAAGCATTAAGGTTTACTCTTGGAAAGTAGTAAAGCTGTAGTAAAGGATTTATAGATAGTTCCATATTTCTGCTACGAGCTACATACTATTACAACAACTTGCATTTATATAGCACCGTTAATGTAGAAAAACGTCCCAAGGTGCTTCACAGAAACGTAATCAGACACTAAGCCAAAGAAGGAGATAGCAGCAGGGGTGACTAAAAGTTTGGTCACAG
Source organism: Squalus acanthias (assembly GCA_030390025.1). Lineage (NCBI taxonomy): Eukaryota > Metazoa > Chordata > Chondrichthyes > Squaliformes > Squalidae > Squalus > Squalus acanthias. The sequence goes on from CM059428.1 coordinate 156,547,171, forward strand.
CAGCAGGTTTTAAGGAGGTTCTTAAAGGAGGAAAGAGAGAGGCGGAGAGGCAGAAAGGTTTAGGCTAGGAATGCCAAAGCTTAGAGCCTGGAAAGCTGAAGGCATAGCTGCCAATGGTGGGGTGAAGGAAGTGGGGGATGCACAAGAGGCCAGAGCTGAGGGAACACAGTGTGTTGAAGGACTGAATGATGCGACAGATAATATAGGTTAGAGACGACGGGGCTGATGGATGAGCGGGACCTGATGGGGATTCGGATACGGGCAGCAGAGTTTTGGATGAGCTGAAGTGTATGGAGACTGAAGGATGAGAGACCGGCCAAGAGAGCGTTGGAATAATCAAGTCTGGAGGTGACAAAGGCACGAATGAGAGGTTTGGCAGCAGATAAGCTGAGGCGGGACAGAGATAGGTGATGTTATGTTGTGGATAACTAAAATAAACATAAAATAGATAATAAGGCAATAAAAAGCAGATTGTATATAGCAGTAAATAAGTAAGTGGCATGATAAAGATTAGACAAGTTCTTTAATGGGGAAGTTAGGAAAACATATTATGAGCTTTATGAAATGGTAGATGTGTTTGTTGAATTCTTCACATTAGTTGTCACAAATAAAGACTGCGGCTATGTTCCAGAGACAGTCCATCTGGCTCAGGGATCTGTAATATCTAACGGGGTCAGTAAAGCATATGTTGTGAAGAATGTCAGTGTAATATTTTTACAGAAGGCCCCAAGATCACACAGGATAGGCCTTTTAGTTTCAGTCGTGGCTCAGTGGTAGCACTCTCACCTCTGCGAATCAGAAGGTTGTGAGTTCAAGTCCCTACTCCAGAGACTTGAGCACAAAATCTAGCCTGACACGTCAGTGTAATACTGAGAGAGTCTTTCAGGTGAGACATTAAACCGAGGCCCGCCATTGTTCTCAGGTGGATGCAAAAGATCCCATGGCACTATTCAAAGAAGAGCAGGGGAGTTATCCCTGGTGACCTGGTCAATATTTATCCCTCAACCAACATCACAAAAAACAGCTTATCTGGTCGTTATCACATTTTTGTTTGAGGGACCCTGCTGTGCGCAAATTGGCTGGCACATTTCCTACATTACAACAGTGACTACACTTCAAAAACACTGCATAAAGTGCTTTGGGACGTCTTGAGGTTGTGAAAGGCGCTATATAAATGCAAGTCTTTCTTTCATTTTTTTAAGGAAATAAGAGAGGTTGTGTATAATATTTTTAGGAGCTCCACGAATAAAGGGGAAAAAGGATAATTTATGTAGTCCCTCAATATTCAAAAAAGGAGATAATTATGAATCACACTGATAGCGTGAAAAATGCCTAATAGCATTTTTCATAACACTGTCATTGTTCACTTCAAGAGCATAAAGGCTCTCGCTCTCAGGGATAGTCAACATGGCTTTAGAAACATTGGGGCTAATATATTGGCCCAGAAATTTGGGTCGGAGGCTTCCCGCGGGTGCAAGCCCCCGGCCTGCACTTACATAGCGCACCTGCCGTTGTGCTGTGTACCCACGTGGGATTCCGATCCTGGGCCTCCTCCAGCTGCCGGTGCGCAGTGCTCGCGGATCCCAGCGGTGAAGCTAGTTCGCACCGTCCTCTGGGATCACGTGGGCCATGGGGAGCCAATCGGAGCAAGGAATCTCCATTCATAGATTTGACAGGAAGACCTGTCAAATCTATGAATAGAGATCGGCCCCAAAACCTAAGTAAAACTTCAAATTTAAAAAAAATCACATTTTAAAAATAACTATAAATTACATAAATTAACTATTTTAAACAAAAATTTAAATTTTTGAAAAAATTAATTAAAGTTTTTAACGGGGCTAAAAATAAACTTACCTTTCTTTAAAGTATTTAAAAATGCTAAACCTTGTGCCTGCTTTTTCCACGCGTAGCTGCTAGGGACTTACCCGCATGGAGAAACCTGTGAAAAAATGTTTCCATGTCTACGCGCTGCCTCTCCAGCGCATGCGTTTGACCCACGAACCCCTTCCTTCAAGGGAACAGAAGTTCCGTTTTCCAGCGCATGCGCAGTGCATGCGCAGAACCGGCACTTTCGTTGGCCTTACGGGTGAGTACACAGCGCGTACTCACCCGTGGGGACCCGAATTTCTGCCCCATTATGTCTTACAAACTTCACTGGAATGCTTCAAGAGTGCCACATAATAGACTTGTTCGCAACATTGAAGCCCGTGGGATTAAAGGGGCAGTGGCAGCGTGGATACGAAATTGGCTAGGAGACAGAATGCAGAGTGTAATAGTGAAAGGTTGTTGTTCAGTTTAACATCTCATCTGAAAGGCAGCACCTCTGACAATGCAACACTCCTTCAGTACTGTAAAGAACCTCAACCTAGATTATGAGCTCAGATCCTGGAGAAGAGCTTTACCCTACCAGTAGAAAATTGTCCAGGTATGTCCTGTTCAGAAAAAGCAGTACTAATCCAACCTGGGCAATTACTGCCCCATCACACTACTCTCAATTATCAGCAAAGTGATGGAAGGAGTCAGCAACAGTGCTATCAAGCGGCACTTACTCACCAATAACCTGCTCACTGATGCTCAGTTTGAGCTCTGCCAGGACCACTCAGCTCCAGACCTCAGTACAGCCTTGATCCAAACATAGACATAACAGCTGAATTCCAGAGGTGAGGTGAGAGTGACTGCCCTTGACCAACTGTGGAACCAAGGAGCCCTAGTAAAACCGAAGTTAAAGGGGATCAGGGAGAAAACTCTCCACTGACTGGAGTCATACCTGGCACAAAGGAAAATTGTTGTGGTTGTTGGAGGCCAATTTTATGCCCCAGGGCATTACTGCAAAATTCCTCAGGGCAGCGTCCTAGACTCAATTATCTTTGGCTGCTTCGTCAATGACCTTCCCTCCAGCATAAGGTCCGAAGTGGGGATATTCGCTGATGATTGCACAGTGTTCAGTGCCATTCGCAATTCCTCGATAATGAAGCAGTCCATGCCCGCATGCAACAAGACCTGGACAACATCCAGATTAGAGCTGATAAGAGGCAGGTAACATTGGTGCCACACAAGTGCCAGGCAATGACCATCTCCAACAAGAGAGAATCTAACCACCTCTCCTTGACATTCAGTGGTATTACCATTGCTGAGTCCTCCATGATCAACAATTTGGGGGTCACCATTAACTAGAATCTTAACTGGACCAGTTACATAAATGCCGTGGCTACTAGCGCAGGTCAGAGGCTGGGTATTCTGTGGCAAGTGGCTCACCTCCTGACTCCTCAAAGCCTCTCCACCAACTACAAGTCAGGAGTGCGATGGAATAATCTCCCCTTGCCTGTTTGTGCGCATGTGCAACAAAACTCAAGAAGCTTGACATCATCCAGGACAAAGCAGTCCACTTAATTGGTACCTCCTCTGCTAGCCTAAGCATTCACCCCCTCCACCACCGGCGTACCGTGGCTGCAGTGTGTACTAGCTACAGGATGCACTGCAGCAACTCGCCAAGGCTTGTTCAGCAGCACCTCCTAAAAACTACAACCTCCCCCCACCAAGAACGACAAGGTGCATGGGAACACCATTACAGGGGGGTGGGGGTTCGGACATGGAGGGGGGGTCGGATATGGGTGGGGGGGGGGAATCGGAGAGGAAGTTGCAGATCAGACATCGGAAGGAGGTGAGTCGGACATCGGGGGTTAGGGGCCGGCTGATCATGGGGAGGGAAGCAGGAAGCTTGCAGGACGGGGGTGGGGAAGCACTCCTGCTCCTCCTGGCTCACAAGCAGTGCTGTAAAGACATTTGCCTGCTGGATCCAGCCCTTCTCGCATCCCTTCAGCTGCCGGGTTTCCCAAAGCCCGTTAAATCCGGCATGCAGGTGCTGAAGGCAATACTGTTGTTAAATTGGAGGTCTTCTGTGACAGGTTAGTCGCCCACCCTCCAACCTGCCTCTGTTAAAATCAGAAGTTGGGGTCGGGTTCCAGGTCATCTGTCCTAGGGGGTTAAAGTTACCCTCAATGTCTTTCGAGTTACAATTCTTGAATCAATCTTTCTGGGTCGAATACAAATTTAGGCTACAATACATTATCTTGAAGTACCTTAGTTTCTTATCATAATGCCCTTTTATGGCATGACAGCATTTTTTTTTATTTGTTCACAGGTCAGCATTTATTGCCCATCCCTAATTGAGTTAAGAGTCAACCACATTGTTGTGGGTATGGAGTCATAAATAGGCCAGACCAGTTAAGGTAAGGACAGGCAGATTTCCTTCCCTAAAGGGACATTAGTGAACCAGATGGGTTTTTACAACGATCCAGTAGTTTCATGGTCACCATTACTAGCCTTTTATTCCAGATTTAATTAATTAACTTAATTTAACTGAATTTAAATTCCCCAGCTGCCAGTGGTGGGATTTGAACTCACATTTCTGAATTATTGTTCCAGGCCTAACATTACCACTATGCTACCGTTCCCTATAGCATAACAGAAGCACACCTGGTTCACATGCAACTTTACATTTGTAAGCTACAGTGTACATGATACACTGGGCATTAGATATGGCTGAAGCTGACTCAACCGTCAATCATTCTGTTATCAGCTCCCCAACTCGCGACCATATGCAGGTTTGCTCTTATCTTCCTTTTGCTGAGGTGCACACCATTCTTTAGTTCAGTTTTAACGAGATTAGTAACAGGCAGTTCCATATATGGATGCTTTCCAAGGTTCAGAGAACATGCGGGTGCAATCTGTCTTTACAGAATGAGTGTTCGACAGAGAATTGAGTCTTCTGTCTTTATTTGTGTACTGCATCTACATTTTAACCCTTTTCAGCCATGTCACCGAACAGTGGGATTTGAACGCACGACCTCTGGGTTGCTATGATCTTTGCTAGGCTACCATTTTGGCTTTGGTACTCAAAAAATGTGAATTATTCAGTAGTTTGAATTAAGAAACATAAATAATACTGAAAGTAGGAACTTAATGCTAAAAAAATTTGAATTATTAGGTCATTTGAATTAAGAGGTGTAGACTGTATTTCGAACATACTTGCAAAGTGCAAATCTCCCCTCTGCACACTCTAAACATTTACATTTCTAACAGCTCTTCCCAGGCATAGGATACCATTTGACTGTACCAGTCCAATAACCGCATGCAAATGTACCCCCGAGTAACTTTCTAAATCACAGTTAAAGAATGGGGAAAGAAAGCCTATAAGACAACTGGGAAACTCAAGATAGTGATTGCATCAGAGAATAAAATGCCTGAATCAATGACATTTTATATACATGTTCAGCGTTCAATAATTTAATCTCTTTCACTGACTTGCAAGGAATCTGATCTTGTTTGCAGTTTTCTGTGACAGGTTATGTTGCTAAAGAGCTTAATACCAACATTCCACTGAAGAGGGTTTTTCAAGTTTATATTATATGTTATTAATGATAAATTAAACAGCAGCTGTAACACATTTTACACAACTAGAATATTACTTATCATAACAGAATTAAGCACAAAACCCATTTGCGGTCATATAATAGAAAATTGCACGAACATACAATTTAACTGACTGCAGTCAGTCGATACCGTCGTCAGATGATGCATCTCTGGATAGTTCCTAATTTGTTGACTGTCACTAATTTAAGCAAGCCCCCATTGTTGTTTGACCATGCAGTCTGCAGATTGAGCATTCGTAACGCTTGTTCCCCTATCTGTGGTGTAGGCTTATGGAGGTAAAACATTGCAGGAAGCAGCTTATACAGTGCAGTGCTGTTTCTATGCCAAGAGCTGATGTAGAAGGTATAGTTCATTCAAAGGAAACTGCAAAGGGATATTGATAAGATGGGGGAATGGGCTAAATGGCAGACGGAATTCAACGCCATTAAGCGTCAGTTGATGCATTTTGGTAAAGTGCCTGCTCCTCGCGTGGTGATTTACGTGGCACGCTTTGCTGGAGAGCTCATTAGCATAGGCCACAGGGAGCATAGCAGCGAGTAAGAAGTAATGCGGCCTATGGTTAAAGTAAAAACCCATTGCGATGTGATGCTACTCGGGCCCGGAAGTGTTTAGAATAGATGTCTGAACTGATGGGCCAAAAACAAGCACAAATTAAAATTATAGAGAGCTGATTTGCCTTAAGGACTGTTTTGATATCTGCCTGGTTAGTTCATTAGATGGAACAGTGACTCCACACCGCACCCCTCCCCCCTCCCTCCCCCACCGACCCCTGCCAACTTTCCATTGCGGTTATACGAACGCTATGGAAACCAGAGGCTTTTAGTGTTCAGTTGCTTGCGCACTCTGTAATCCCAGAGCTATTTCTGACTTGCTACTTGAATTGTAATAAGGTATAAATGGGTACATTGTGATCACTGACGACCACATCCACAACACATGGCATTAACAATCCGAATTACATATAAAAATGTCTCCTTCAGATGGTACTTTAAGGCTAGGGGAGCAACCCACTCCTCCCGGCTATGTATGACTTCTGTTGCTTTGCACTTTGCGTCAGTGAACCTAGACACCGTCATAGCTGCACCTCTGAACAACAGCAAAAACAACAACTTGTATTTAGATAGCGCCTTTAACATAGTAAAACGTTCCAAGGTACTTCACAGGAGCGATATAAAACAAAATTTGGCACCGAGCCACATAAGGAGCTATTAGGGCAGGTGACCAAAAGCTTGGTCAAAGAGGTAGGTTTTAAGGAGCGTCTTAAAGGAGGAAACAGAGGTAGAGAGGTGGACAGGTTAAGGCAGGGAATTCCAGAGCTTAGGGCCCAGGCAGCTGAAGGTTGAGCGATTAAAATTAAGGATGCTCAAGAGGGCAGAATCAGAGGAGCGCAGATATCTTGCGGGGGGGGGGGGTTTGTGGGGCTGAAGGAGATTACAGAGATAGGGAGGGGCGAGGCCATGGAGGGATTTGAAAACAAGGATGAGAATTTTAAAAATACAGCACCTGATGAGTGCAACATAATAATATCTTAATTTAAATGGCAAACTACGGTTCCTGTGATTACACTAAACATACTATCTCATAGAAGGCAGAGGGTGGTGGTGGATGGAAAATTTTCGGACTGGAGACCAGTTACCAGCGGTGTGCCACAGGGGTCGGTGCTGGGTCCTCTGCTGTTTGTGATTTTTATCAATGACTTGGAGGAGGGGACTGAAGGGTGGATCAGTAAATTTGCTGATGACACCAAGATTGGTGGAATAGTGGATGAGGTGGAGGGCTGTTGTAGGCTGCAAAGAGACATTGATAGGATGCAGAGCTGGGCCGAAAAATGGCAGATGGAATTTAACCCTGATAAGTGCGAGGTCATTCATTTTGGTAGGGCAAATTTGAATAAGGATTACAGGGTCAACGGCAGGGTTCTGAGGAACGTGGAGGAACAGAGGGATCTGGGGGTTCATATCCACAGATCTCTGAAGGTTGCCACTCAAGTGGATAGAGCAGTAAAGAAGGCCTATGGTGTGTTGGCGTTTATTAACAGAGGGTTTGAGTTTAAGAACCGTGAGGTTATGCTGCAACTGTACAGGACCTTGGTGAGACCACATTTGGAATATTGTGTGCAGTTCTGGTCACCTCACTATAGGAAGGACATGGAAGCATTGGAAAGAGTGCAAAGGAGATTTACCAGGATGCTGCCTGGTTTGGGGGGGAGGTCTTATGAGGAAAGATTGAGGGAGTTAGGGCTTTTCTCTTTAGAGCGGAGGAGGATGAGAGGCGACTTAATAGAGGTTTATAAGATGATGAGGGGGATAGATAGAGTGGATGTTCAGAGACTATTTCCTCGGGTGGAGGTAGCTGTTACAAGGGGGCATAACTATAAGGTGCATGGGGGGAGATATAGAAGGGATGTCCGAGGTAGATTCTTTACTCAGAGAGTGGTTGGGGTGTGGAATGGACTGCCTGCTGTGATAGTGGAGTCGGACACTTTAGGAACTTTCAAGCGGTTATTGGATAAGCACATGGAGCACACCAGAATGATAGGGAGTGGGATAGCTTGATCTTGGTTTCGGACAATGCTCGGCACAACATCGAGGGCTGAAGGGCCTGTACTGTGCTGTACTGTTCTATGTTCTATGTTCTATACTGAGCCCACCAGCGCCATGTGTCAGCAGAAATCACAGTGAGGTCAATTCAGCAAACTCGATCTCGCCATTGATTTTAATGGAGGCGGAGCCATGATAATTAGCTGTTCTACTGTTTCGGCGGGGGAAATGGCGGAGTGGTGATAAAGTCTCAGGGAATTATGGAGTGGGATAAGTAATGGCTGAAGTTACGTACGCCATAATTTCCTGTAACTTTATGCACCGTAAACCGTGACGTTGATGTGTCATTAAAATGGTTCAAATCTCCAGGAAATTCATGGAGGCTGCCTGACCTGCTGAGCATTTCAAGCATTTTCTGTTTTTATTCCAGGAAATTCAACATGCTTATCACAGAGTAACTACATAAACTCTCTCCCGTGATTCCATTTCATTAACATTTGTATATTTAGATTCAAATTCTACGCTGCGATTTGTGCCCGAGTGTGCGTTGCAGTAGAGAGCTTTCTTTTTATGCTGTCGCGAGGTAACACTAGATTTTTCCATCACACCGACTGTCAATTACATTTGGAAAAAAAGCAGGCATGGCTGCATCTCAGTGCATTAAAAGTGTCAAGTTCAAAGCATTTTTTACAGCTCGTAGAAACACTGCAGCAAATCCAACACGTACTTAACTTTTAAGTTAAAGTTAGCCATTTGAAGTCCTTCACCATCATTGGATCTTAAAGAAAAAGAATTTGTCAAAAACATCCATCACATGCGTCTCTTCATTTTGCGTTTGTAATCCGTGAGAACAAAATTGTTCAGGATAGGCATCCGTGCACTGAATTTGCTGCAGTGCTACTAGAGTGAGGTCATGTTTAATAGGTAGTAACCCTTAATTACTATTACTTGCGTCCATTCATCTAACAATGATTTTCTTCCCCTTTGTGCATGCCATTTCATTACTTAAAGGGAAAACAGATGAGCTACTATCAGGTTACAGTCAATACATGGGGACGATCTTCACTGTTTGCTATTTTTTTGTCGAAACTCTAAGGCCGGAATTTTGCCGGCGCTCAGGGGACGGGATGGGTGGCGGGTCAGCTGTTAAATTGAAAATGATTGACAGCGGGTTGGGAACTCGCTGTCAATAGTCGCACACTGGACTTTCCCGATGTCGGGTCTGCCTGCGCTGAGCAGACCCTGACAGGCAGCGGCGGGGAAGGCAATTAAAATCATTAGTGGCTCGTTTACAGCCACTTATCAATGGGTTTCTTCCCCAGCTTTTTGAATTTGACAGGTCGCCCACCGGTTTCCCGCTGTGCCTCGACCTTGTCTGTGAAGCTGAGGTGGGAGGTCACTCACCATTGTTTCAGCTGATGAGTTGACAGCTTCAAATGTCAAGTCAAAGCTCTCAGCTGATTCAGAAATGTTCCCTTAACCACCAGCTTCTCTAAACTGCATTTCCACTACAGATTCAGGATGCTGCAAGTCTTTACACAAGTCTCCATCCAGTCTGACCTCATTACCTCTCCCACCATTGACAGATCACTTCTGTCATCTCTACTTCACCTGCCATCTATTTCATCAGCATTGGTGCACTTTATACTCTCTCACCTTGGTTCTCAGAATCTGACCACGAACAGCCCGAACACCAGCAGCACCAGGCACACCAGCAGCAGCAACAACCACACCAACCTTCTCCACAATCAACTGATGTTACACAGGACACAGGGCATCAGCACCTGACCACATTGCTGCCCGGGACACCAGGGATGGCACCATAGCCAGATTTACTTCACTTGATGCTGTACACCCTGGCTGCCACATGATGCGCCAGGTTGGCACCACCCCACACTAACACCATAAAGCATCCCTACAATGACCAAGCCATTCCTTTCATGCTTATCACCATTGTGGGTGGTACCGTTATGTCTCACCATTCACTGCAACTCACTAAGCCACTTCCAAAGGTGCACACAAATCTGTCCAAGAATGCAAAGTGTTGAAAATAAAGATTTCAATGTTTGACAGCACATTAACAGAAACTTTACATGAACATTGGCTAAAACACACAAGTGCCTACCCTTGTGTGTTGTTAGTTGGTATGATTGGACTAGGATGAGGGTGAGTGTGAGGGGTGGCTAGTGAGGTGGGGATGTGATAATGTAGATAGAGAGGGATGGACGGAGGTGCAAGGTAAGTTGGTGTGAGTAAGGATGTGCAGGAGTAGGGTAGGGAAGGCAGAGTGATGGGGATGTGATGAGTGGCACAGCAGGATGAGGTTGAGTGTGGCTTTGCAATAACGTTTCGTGATCTACTGAGATCATTGAAAGGTTTGCGCCACTACAGCCTGGTCCTCCTGACGACATCCCTGCTTGTGCCCTCCTGTGCAATGTGCAACCAGGCTGCGTTGGTCTCCTGGGGAGGTCTCTTCCATCCATTGGAACGGAATAGAATCTCCCTGCGTGATGTGACTCCCTCCATAAGCATATGGAAGGAGTCATGGGAGAGCCTGGGTGCACCTTTGTGCAGTGCTTGTCAGTTTTTGCAGCACCTCAACAGAAACTTCACATGAACATTGGCTAAAACACACAAGTGCCTGAACTTGTGTGTTGTTAGTTGCTATGAATCTGTAGTGGAAATGCAGTTTAGAGAAGCTAGTGGCTAAGGGAACATTTCTCAATCAGCTGGGAGCTTTGACTTGACGTTTGACGTTGTCAACTCATCAGCTGATTGAATGGCAAGTGACCTCCCACCTCAGCTTCACAGACGAGGTCAGGCACAGTGGGAAAAGCTGGGAAAAAAACATTGATAAGTGGCGGTAAACATGCCACTAATCATTTTATGTGCCTCCCCCGTCGCTGCCTGTCAGGTCTGCTCAGCGCTGGCAGACCCGACATTGGGAAAGTCCAGTGTGTGCGTTTTGACAGCGGGTTCCTGACCCGCTGTCAATCATTATCAATTTAGCAGCTGACCCGCCACCCATCCCGTCCGCTGAGCAGCGGCAAAATTCCGGCCGAAGAGTGGGATCAGGAATAAGAGGGAGGATGCAAAAATATTTTTTTTAAACATCAAGAGGAACAGTAACGTATTTTACAAGTATATCAGTAAAAAGAGAATTGTTAAAGTAGAGGTGGAAGCCTTGAGAGGAGAGGATTGTCAATTTGTAAATGATCAAAAATGATGGAGGTATTTGATAAGTATTTTGCATCGATCTTTACTAAAGGGAAGGATTTCAGAGAGGAGGTAAATCCTGAAGTGGTGGATACTGAAATGAGTGATATCGCGATGGAGGTGAGGTGAGAGTGACTGCCCTTGACATCAAGGCAGCATTCGGCCGAGTGTGGCACCAAGGAGCCCCAGTAAAACTGAAAACAATGGGGATCAGGGGGGAAACTCTCCAGTGTTCCCCAGGATGTTAATAGTGGAGAATTCAGTGATGGTAATGCCAATGAATGTCAAGGAAAGGTGGTTAGGCTCTCTCTTGTTGGAGATGGTCATTGCCTGGCACTTGAGTGGCACAAATGTTACCTGCCACTTATCAGCCCAAGCCTGGATGTTGTCCAGATCTTGCTGCATGTGGACATGGACTGCTTCATTATCCGAGGAATTTTTAATGGAGCTGACACTGTGCAATCATCAGCGAACAGCCGCACCTATGATCCCCAACCCCCAGCAGGTGCCCAAGATGAGCCAATACTGGCATGGGTTCCTACTATTTAATATAAACGGGCTGATACCGGAAACACCAGCGTGGTCAGGTCACCGTCTCACTGGCAGGGCATGATTCCCACTCCGGCACAGTCAGGCCAGCGGAGCAGAATGAAAATCTGCGAGCTGTTTGAAATCCATCCGTCAAAGTTACTCCCCCAGAGGCCTGTCATCTGTCAGAAAACTGGGCCTTGAATGTTGCCTCATTTCTGTGGCTTGCTTTGTCCAACTCAATGTTTTTCAAAAAAATGCCTTTTTTCTAATGTTCTTTCAATTATTAGTTATAAAAATTGTGGAGATGGGGAGAAAAAAATGGCTGTCTGACTGGGCGGGGCGGTTCGAGGCGGCAGGTCATGTGATGAAACCTCCAGGAATACGGCCAATCAGGGTTGGCAACCCTACTCGGGGCAGCGATCCCAGCAATGCACCACGGGCAAGGCTTGAGATGCCTAAACAATGACTTGCTTAGGTGTTAAGATACACATGTTAGCCTGTGAGCAAGAAGAGATCCTTTTATTGCCAATACAGTTCTAAAATAAATGACTGCTACAAAATACATTGAGATATACTAAAACATTGAAGAAGTAAAATTTTTGAATAGCTGGGGCTGAAATCCGTGGATGTTTAATGGCGGCAGGAACCTTAGGAGGTTGATCCCACCTAAGTTTCCAGGGTCAGGAAGATAGGAACAGGAGGAGGCCATTCAGCCCCTCGAGCCTGTTCCGCCATTCAATGAGATCATGGCTGATCTGTATCTTAACTCCAGCCACCCGCCTTGGTTCCTTAACCCTTAATACCCTTTGCCTAACAAATAACCTGCCAATCCCAGTTTTGAAATTTTCAATTGACCCCCAGCCTCATAGCTTTTTGGGAGAGAGAGTTCCAGATTTCCACTACCCTTTATGTGAAGAAACGCTTCCAGACATCACCCCTGAACGGTCTAGCTCTAATTTTAAGGTTATGCTCCCTTGTGCTGGACTCCCCCACCACAGGAAATGGTTTCTCTCTACCTACCCTATCGATCTTTTAATCATCTTAAACACCGCAATTAGATCACCCCTTAATCTTCTACACTCGAGGGATTACAAGCCTAGTCTATGCAACCTGTCCTCATGATTTAACCCTTTTAGCCCCGGTCTCATTCTGGTGAATCTGCGCTGCACCCCCTCCAAGGGCAATATATCCTTCCTGAGGTGCGGTGCCCAGAACTGAATGCAGTCAGGTGGCGGAGGTTCCCTAATTTAAATAGGCCGGGCGGGCACCCGCACCACTATAAATGCATCTTGTGAACCCGCCAGTCCGAGGAGGCGGTTCCAAAAGAAACGACTCCTTCAATGCTCCTTAATAAGTGGAGCAAAAATCAGCAGAATCCTCAGGGTCCAGGTTGCATCCCTGTCCGGGATAATTTTCTTTCTTAAATTTCAATTTAAAGGGTCTGGGGAAAGGGAAGGGGAATGAGTAGAAGGCTCCTGCAGAGAGCTGGCACAGGTGAGTTGGGTTGTAAAATTGCAGGATTCAGTGCTTTTACACACGCACAGATGCATATGTTGATGAAAAAGAGGTTGCAATGTTAAAGTAATGCCCTCTCCAATGACTGGAGGTAGGTATTCAGACACTACACCAGAGTACATCAACACTGCTCTTGCAGAGAGCCGGCACGGGCTCGACGGGCTGAATGGCCTCCTGTGCTGCAACCATTCTATGATTCGATGTTCAATTGCGCTCTTAATGAAAGTCATGACTATTTCTGCTTTTTTTTTTGCCAGCTCAATCTCAACACTGACAGGGCTTTCCAAAATACAGCAAAACATACCATTCAGTTGTATTATTTCCAGTGCCTGCCTTTATGTAATGCAGAAGTTGATCTCAATGTTGACTAAGTCGAGCATAATAAAATAATGATGTGTACTCCAAACTCATTACGCAGTTTTTGCAGTTACATCGCAGACCAATTTAGGCCAACCCACGGAGAGAATTGTTAGACAGTACAAAAATGCTGCATTCCTGCTCTCAGCTGAAACTCGATAAAATTATCTTTAATGGGAGAGCTATTGAGGTTTCTACAATATGATTGCAATACTTTTTATGCCAAAAACACAAGGACCACAAGCATGTGTACCATTTCTAACTGTCTTTCCATTATTCCAACAATCATTTTTTTTCCCCTGAGGGCCCAGTCATTCTCCTATCATTAGGCTACATTTTAGGAGGTCCCATAGGCAGAGGGCAAAGGTCACAAAAGCAGGCTCTCGACTTCGATTTTCTGAGGCGCCTGATCTGCTACCTTGAGGGAAAAAATTAGGTTGCGCTACCGGTATGCGAAATCTCACGTAAATAAGGAGCCCCCACGTTAAACTGTCAGGGCCTGAATTTTGTGAGCCGTGGCTAGGGTTGCCAACCCTCCAGAATTGTCCTGGAGTTGTCAGGAATTAAAGATTAATCTTTGGACCCTGTTGCGAGCAGCCAGGGAGAAAAATCACAGCGGACTTACAAAAGAAATATTTTTCTCATTTTCTTTGAACACGAACATTTATTTGTTCTAAAAAATATTGGAGCTGGGGGAAGAACTACTGCTTGACTGGGTGGGACGGTTGGAGGCTGGAGCTCATGTGCTGAAACCTCTGGGAATACGTCCTGACATAAGAAAACTACTAGGCACTTGGTCTAAGCGTTAAACAAAGCTTTAATCAACTGTTTTTCAACATGGAGGTCTAGTTGTGTCTATTTTACTAGTTCCTGTTGAGGAATGTCCTAAGCAAGCTGGGCCCATGCCCGAGTATTTATACTCTCCCTGGACAGAGCCACCAGCAGGCCGCCCAGTATTACTTCATACATGAATGACAAGATTCATGTCACGTCCCATCAGGGTTGGCAACCCTAGTCCTGGCTCAGACGTAGTGGTCGCAGCTCGAGTCCTAGGAGCTCGCCTGCTGAAACAGGCCACTCAGAGGGAAAAGGTAGGTTCGTAAACTTTAATGTTCCCCCCAGTTTCATGTTCCCTTTCATGCAGTTTGCTTCAAGCATTAGTTGGTTTTTCTAGGTGGGCTCCAATTTTTGCCTTTTCTTTGGTTTTTTTCAGCCAGTGTATTTACTGTTGATTTTGGCAATGTGCCATACAAAAGGGGTGAGGATTGTTATTCCTTTGAGGCGACCAATCACGCGACATTATTAAACTGAGGAAGAGGAATTAGTAAGGGACCAACAAATGCAGGTGCAATAACACTGAGGCACTTTTCCTACACCGGTACTACCCCAGGGCCAAGTCCTCTCTAGGTCAGAGGAGGCTACTTCACAAGACAGGTTGCCATTTTGAGTATTCATTCAAAATTCCCATTCTAAGTTTTGAGTGCTGGCCCACAAGTAGTGGTCACAAGTGGAGTACTGTCTGCTGATTCTCACCCGCTCACAGACTTAAAACACCCACACTTGATTGGCACCCCATCCACCACCTTAAACATTCACTCCCTCCCCGGCGTACCGTGGCTGCAGTGTGTACAATCTACAAGATGCACTGCAGCAACTCACCAAGGCTTCTTCGGCAGCACCTCCCAAACCCGCGACCTCTATCACCTAGAAGGACAAGGGCAGCAGGCACATGGGAACACCACCACCTCCAAGTTCCCCTCCAAGTCATACACCATCCTGACTTGGAAATATATCGCCGATCCTTCATCGTCGCCGAGTCAAAATCCTGGAACACGGTGGCATAGTGGTTAGCACTGGTGCCTCACAGCGCCAGGGACCCGGGTTCGAATCTGACCTCGGGTGACTGTCTGTGTGGAGTTTGCGCATTCTCCCCGTGTCTGCGTGGGTTTCCTCCGGGTGCTCCGGTTTCCTCCCACAGTCCAAAAATGTGCGGGTTAGGTTGATTTGGCTATGATAAATTGACCCTTAGTGTTAGGGGGGGATTAAATATGTGGGGTTATGGGGATAGGATGGGATATGCTAGGGGGAATTAAATACGTGGGGTTACGGGGGTAGGATGGGATATGTGCACTGTGGGGATTAAAGCAGGGACAGGGTATTGGATTTGGATGATCAGCCATGATCGTATTGAATGGTGGAGCAGGCTCGACGGGCCGAATGGCCTACTCCTGCTCCTAGATTCTATGTTTCTATGTAACTCCCTACCTAACAGCATTGTGGGAGTACCTTCACCACATGGACTGCAGCGGTTCAAGAAGGCGGCTCACCACCACCTTCTCAAGGGCAATTAGGGATGGGCAATACAGAAGCATATTAATATATTGACGCCAATTACATTAAATAGCACAACTCTACCAAAGAACATACTATTTTATTATCCAAAACACATATGGTAATACCTAATCACTTTATGATCTTTTAAAGTAGGCACATTCATTAATATGGGTAATAGAAGAATTGCATGCTACTTCTCACAATGTGAAGACAATTACAAGATTGTTAATCACAACTATAAGGATTAAACCCGAGTAAATGGATTAAAATGGAACCTGCCATAAGTCTTATTTTCCCCCCTCTATTGACCGTTATACTCATAGTATCCAACAGAGGGAAGCCTTACATTACTTAATACATATTAGAAATTTCTACTGTAACACTTCCCTCAATGTTTTTGCAAAATTGCCAATAAAACATGGATTTTGTAATATAAATTATCTCCCTGACAAATTATTAAAATATATTGGTTCTGTCATTGTAGTAAAAATAATTTATATTACTAAATTTTTGTCTGATTATCTCTTTTTCAATTAATAGATTTTTTGATTTTTTCCCCCCAATTCTTCAAAGTCACTAAAATCTGTTTTGGGGAGAATAGAGCATTTTAGCATCCAGTGCCAACATCAGTCATTCTCAGATCAGGCATAAGATGGGCCAGGGGCAGCATAAGCTTCCTGTAAAGAAGGTCTTGTCCCCGCTGTGAGGATATCCTCCTTGCATAGTGTGGCAGTACCACCCTGCTAAGTGAGACAGACAAAGGACAGATCTAACAGCCCCAAACTGCGCATCTATCAGGTGCTGTGGGCCATCAGCAGCAGCAGATTTGTATACCACCACAATCTGTAATGCCATGGCCTGGCACATCCCTAACCCCCATGATCGCCATCAAGCCAGGAGGCCAAACCCTGGTTCAATGCGGAGTGTGGAAGGGCGTGTCAGGAGCAGCACCAGGCACACCTTAGAATACGGCATACACCTAGTGAAGCTACTAAACAAGTCTACCAGCCTGTGAAACACCAAAAGCAGCCAACGGATCAGGCAAAGTCAATAATGGTTGTGGACATATAAACAGAAACTGCTGGAAATACTCAGCAGGTCAGGCAGAGTTAACGGCCGGAATTTTGCCAGCGCTCAGCGGACGGTATGGGTGGCGAGTCAAGCTTTTAGAAACACTAATCAGGGACAAAATTAACGGTCACTTGGATAGGTATGGATTAATTAAGGAAAGCCAGCATGGATTTGTTAAAGGCAAATCGTGTTTACCCAACTTGATCGAGTTTTTTGATGAGGTAACAGAGAGGGTTGATGAGGGTAATGTGGTTGACGTGGTGTACATGGATTTCCAAAAGGTGTTCGACAAAGTGCCACATAATAGGCCTGCCAGCAAAGTTGAAGCCCATGGAATAAAAGGGACAGTGGCAGCATGGATACGAAATTGGCTAAGTGACAGGAAACAGAGAGTAGTGGTGAACGGTTGTTTTTCGGACTGGAGGAACGTATACAGTGGTGTTCCCCAGGGGTCGGTACTAGGGCCACTGCTTTTCTCGATATATATTAATGACTTGGACGTGGATGTACAAGGCACAATTTCAAAATTTGCAGATGACACAAAACCTGGAAGTATAGTGAACAGTGAGGAGGAGAGTGATAGACTTCAGGAAGACATAAACAGGCTGGTGAAATGGGCGGACACGTGGCAGATGAAATTTAACGCAGAAAAGTGTGAAGTGATACATTTTGGTAGAAAGAATGGGGAGAGGAAATATAAACTAAAGGGTACAATCCTGAAGTGGGTGCACGAACAGAGAGACCTGGGGGTATGTGTGCACAAATCGTTGAAGGTGGCAGGGCAGGTTGAGAAAGCAGTTAAAAAGGCTTACGGGATCCTGGGCTTCATAAATAGAGGTATAGAGTACAAAAGTGTGGAAATTATGATGAACCTGTATAAAACACTGGTTTGGCCCCAACTGTGTCCAATTCTGGGCACCACACTTTCGGAAGGATGTGAAGGCCTTAGAGAAGGTGCAGAAAAGAGTTACGAGAATGATTCCAGAATTGAGGGACATGAGTTACGTTGATAGACTGGAGAAGCTGGGGTTGTTCTCCTTGGAGCAGTGAAGATTGAGAGGAGATTTGATAGAGGTGTTCAAAATCATGAGGGGTCTGGACAGAGTAGATAGAGAGAAACTGTTCCCATTGGCAGAAGGGTCGAGAACCAAAGGACACAGATTTAAGGTGATTGGCAAAAGAACCAAAGGCGATGTAAGAAAAAACTTTTTATGCAGCGAGTGGTTAAGATCTGGAATGCACTGCCTGAAAGGGTGGTGGAGGCAGACTCAATCATATCTTTCAAAAGGGAGTTGGATAAGTATCTGAAGGAAATTTTTTTGCAGAGCTATGGGGAAAGGGCAGGGGAGTGGGACTAGCTGAGGTGCTCTTGCAGAGAGCCGGCACGGGCTCGATGGGCCGAATGGCCTTCTTCCGTGCTTTAACCATTCTATGATTCAATGATTCTAGGGAAAGAAGAGAAGATTGAGTGAGAGTGATGGAATGAGTGTAAGGAATGGATGGTTTAGATCTTTAGAGGGTGACTATGATGGAGTGGGGTGGCAATATCAAGTGGCCTCCTTCTGTGTTGTTGGTTGATATGATAGCACTAGGATGAGGGTGAGTGTGAGGGGTCGCTAGTGAGATGGGGATGTGAAATGTAGATAGAGAGGGAGGGATGGGTGGAGGTGCAAGGTATGTTGGTGTGAGGAAGGATGTGCAGGAGTAGGGCTTGGGAAGGCAGAGTGATGGGGATGTGACGAGAGGCACAGCAGGATGAAGATCAGTTTAGCTTTGTACTCACCTTTTCTGATTTCAGAAGATCATTAAAACATTTTCAGCACTGCACCAGGTCCTCCTTACAACTGCCCTGCTATTAACCTCCTCTGCAATCTCTAACCAGGCCCTCTTGGTGTCCTGGGGAGGTCTCTTCCGCCCACTGGCAGGAAGAGGACCTTCCTGTGTGCCCGGACTCCCTCCACAAGCACATGGAGGGAGTCATCGGAGAACCTGGGTGCAGCCCTCTACCTTGTTCCAGCCATCACTGTAGCCTTACAAATATCAAATGTTCCGAATAGGATTCTAGATGCAGCTTCAAATGAAATGTGACCATGGTCCCTTTAAATATATCGGCACCAAACTTTTTCTTCCTCTTAGGCAGTCCCTTGGGAATCGAGGATGACTTGCTTCCGCACTAAAAATGAGTTCTCAGGTGACTGATGAGTCCAATGCGGGACCTACAGTCTCTGTCACAGGTGGGGCAGACGGTGGCTGAAGGGGCAGGTGGGTGGGGTACTTGGGTTGACGTGCGCTCCTTGCGCTGCCTGCGCTTGGCTTCCGCTTGCTCCCGGCAAAGAGACTCGAGGTGTTCGGCACCTTCCCGGATGCTTCTCCTCCACTTTGTGCGGTCTTGGGCCAGGGATTCCCAGGTGTCGGTGGGGATGTTGTACTTTTTCAAGGAGGATTTGAAGGTGTCCTTGAAGCGTTTCCTCTGCCCACCTGGGGCTCTCTTGCTGTGTTGGAGCTCCGAGTAGAGCGCTTGTTTTGGGAGTCTCATATCAGGCATGCAGACGATGTGGCCCGTCCATCGGAGCTGATCGATGATGGTCAAAGCTTCGATGCTGGGGATGTTGGCCTGAGTGAGAACACTGACGTTGTTGCGCCTATCCTGCCAATGGATTTGCAGGATCTTGTGGAGGCACGCATTGGTGGTACCTCTCCAGTGCTTTGAGGTGCCTGCTGTACATGGTCTATGTCTCTGAGGCATACAGGAGGGCGGGTATCACTACTGCTCTGTAGACCATGAGCTTGGTGCTGGGTTTGAGGTCCTGGTCTTCAAACACTCTCTTCCTCAGGCGACCGAAGGCTGCACTGGCACACTGAAGACGGTGTTGGACTTCGTCGTCGACGTCTGCCCTTGTTGACAGTAGGCTCCCGAGGTATGGAAAGTGGTCCACGTTGTCCAAGACCTCGTCATGGATTTTGATAATCGGGGAGCAGTACTGTGTGGCGGGGGCAGGTTGGCAGAGGACCTTTGTCTTACGGATGTTTATGTAAGGCCCATGCTCTCGTACGCTTCGATGAAGGTGTGGACGATGGTTTGGAGTTGGACCTCCGAGTGAGCGCAGACGCAAGCGTCGTCTGCATAGTGTAATTCGACACGTCAGTGATGACTTCACCAGACGCACTCCTTCTAATTGGGGCCGGGTCACATGCTGGGCGGGCTTAACAAGGCCCATTGGGGAAAATCTTCTTTTGCAGTGGGATGATGGCAGCAGCGGCCTCGCGGCCCGCCACGGACCCTGACGCCATCGGACCCACTCAGGTTGGGAAAATCGCGGCCAATGTTTCAGGTCGATGACCTTTCGTCAGAACTGGAAAATGTTAGAGATGTAACAAATTTTAAGCAAGTACAGGAAAGTGCTACATTATAAATTTCTAATATCCATTGAGTAATGTAGCACTTCCCTGTACTTGCTTAAAATTTGTTACATCTGTGACATTTTCCAGTTCTGACGAAAGGTCATTGACCTGAAACTAGAAGGCTCAAGTCAGGAGTGTGATAGAATACTCACTCCACACCTGGATCGGTGCAGCCGCAACAACACTCAAGAAGCTCAACGTCATCCAGGACAGAGCAGTTTGCTTGTTTGGTGCCCCTGACACTGGACTCAATATCCGCCCCCTCCATCACTGGCGCACTGTGGCCACATTATGTATGATTTACGGGATGCACTACAGCTTCGACTGCACCTCCCTCCCAAGATGGACAAGAGCAGCAATGTACTGGGAATACTATCAATTCCACGTTCCTTGCCAAGTCTTTCATCATCCTGACTTGGACAAATATTGCTGTTCCTTCATTGGCACTGGGTCAAAATCCTGAAATTCTCCAACTAATACCATTGAGGTGCATCATCACCAGAAGAACTGCAGAGGTTGAAGGAGAAGGCCCACCACCACCTTCTCTGGGCAACTAGGGATGGGCAGTAAATGTGGCCTGCCAGCAACACCAACCTCTGGTGAACAAATAAATAAACTGCCCCAAGTCCTGCCCTAGTCCCAGTCCAACAAAAGCACCTTCTACTGCACCAGGGAATTTTCCCTGGTGCACATCAGCCTTCCTTGTGGCCTTTTTGAGTGAGATCACACATGAATCCTGATTTTCCCAGCCTTGCAAGGTTAGTCCGACGCTCATCCATGCGCTGGGTGCACCTGTGCCGGCATTGGGGTGGGGGACGGGGGGTGGACGCGGTGGGCGATGGCCTCGTGGAATTTTGTGAGGTAAGCCCGTGTCCTTTGTTAAAATAGGCTTCCTGCCCAAGGAGAATGTGGGCAAGGAGTCAGGAGAGAAGTGCTATTGGCTGCCAGCAAGCCGGTAGCTCTTAAAGGGACATTTCGGACCCTTAAAGGAACAATTTTGGGGTCTGCAAAACCTGTGTGAGGATATGGCTAAAAGGAGCAACGTGGGCAAATCATCCCATTCAACCATCGGGTCTTGGGAGGTCCTGCTGCAATAAGTAAAACAAAGCAGGGTGATTCTTTTGGGGGGGGTCACAAGATCACCTTCCTGTGAAGACAAGAGGTACGAACTGTGTGGAGGGAGGTGACCGAAAGAGTGAATTCAGTCTCGAGAATCTATTGTGCTCGGGAGCAAATGGAGAAAAAGTTTTCCGGTAATCAGAGAAATGCTGTGGACATTCTCGCCTCCTTCGCATACACGTTTGCTCTTCGATGTTGCAAGGCGCGGCTCCAGTGGAAGATTTCTCTTCTGCACCCTGAGGGAAGCGAGCTTGCAGAGAACTTTTTTCTTGCTGCACTGGGGCACAATAATACCTTGCATAAAACAGTTCAAAGTTCTGTTTGTGCAGAATACTCACCGTGGAAACACTGTACTGGCTCGTTTAGAAGGGAAGTGATTGGGGCTGCATTTTGGAGAGATTAGGGAGGTTCTATCAGCTTTCTCGCTGTGTTCTGCTTACAGCAGCAAGCGACCAGTGCAGCATAAAGGACTAATTGAGTGTGGAGTTTAGCCTCAGTGGGAGAAACTGGGGCAGGTGCTGACATTTACTTGTTTATTGTATTGCGGTTGACTTTAATGTACTTCGTTTTAGTTGTTCGATATTAGAAACAATTTGGTGATCACAAAGGCTGCGCCTGACACCATTGTGCATTAGGGTACCCAGTTACACAAGTCTATCATTGCTGGATTTGACAGACTGGGTGATTGTTTAGAAACAGCAGTGGGTTTAACCTTCATCAGAGACACCCTGCTCTCATGCAGCCAAATGGCCGTCCAGCTGGGATGCCCAGCCCAGGGGCACGGCAGGGAAAGGGTCTGATGAGGTGGATTCCTCTCGCTCTACATATTCTCTCACTAAGACTAGCCAGGCCCCTCAAAGGATTGAGGAAGTACCTGAGAGCAGGAAGGGGCTGACGGGCACTGTGATACTAGCCAAGGCTTCGAGCTTCTGCAGGGACATCCAATGACATTGCACCTTATGTTCAAGGCCTCGAACATCCCGAAATATCCCGGTGGACGCCGATTCACTGAACTCCTTCAAGTGAGAGCTGGACCTGTTTCTGGCTGGGGCAGAGATCACCTCATACAAAAGGTAGATACTGCATAGAATAATCTCCTGAAAATAGAAAAGATCTCCTGGACTAGTTTTGATTGCGGTGGGGGTGGGTTAGGGTCAGAGAGGAATTTCCCAGATTATTTTGTCCCCCAAATTGGCCTGGGTTTTAATCTGATTTAACAACAGAAAACGCTGGAAAAACTCAGCAGGCCAGGCAGCATCCGTGGAGAGAGAAAGAGAGTTAACGTTTCAGGTCGATGACCTTTCGTCAGTTTACAGATGCTGCCTAATCTGATTTTCCCCCTCTCCCAGGAGATCACATGGTTTTGGATGGGGTGGAGAGTGTATATATTGGGTGGGATGGGCTGGATGGACCATAGGGTCTTTTGTTGGTATATCCACACCACCGAATCTCAATCTGCCACTGCATTTGCTCCTCCCACTCGGGGAGCATTTAGACGCAGCTGTAGGTTATAGAATCATAGAATGGTTACAGCACAGAAGGAGGTCATTCGGCCTGTCGAGCCCATGCCAGCTCTCTGCAAGAGCACTTCAGCCACTCTCCTGCCCTTTCCCCGTAGCCCTGCAAATTTTGTTTTTTAGAAGTAGGATAAGCACACTTTATTGAGTCACCAAGGGGAAGCACAGGCCACAATTCCTATTTAAATAGAACAAAACAAATAATTGATTTTTAATTTCTCTTTATATGGACAGCAATTGTTGGGGAGGACTGTGGAAAGGTAATAGGTGCTGGGAGGGGGCTGAAAGATTATAGTGGAGGGAATGTTCTTGGAGTGACAATGGCTGGAATCTTGCCAGCGCTCAGAGGGTGGGTTCGGAGGCGGGTCCGCTGTCAAAATCTAAAAGATTGACAGCGGGTCGGGATCCCGCTATGAACCCGCCTCCGTGTCAGTTTCCCAAGTGTAGGGTCTGCCTGCGCTTTACAGACCTGACACTAAACGATGGGTGAGCCAATTGAAATAGTTAAGAGGTTGTTAAAAGTACTTAAATAGCATTTTACCATCTACTTACCATTTTCCCAGCTTTTTGGCGAGTTTCACGGCGCTCAGGGATCACGTCAGGTAAGTAGGTCAGGTTTTCAATGACTCTCCATTGCTCTGAATAGGTGAAAGCTGCAAAAGTGGTATAAAAGCTACCATTTCACAGCTGTTCACTTTCCAATGTTAGAAGCTGGAGCCTTCAGGATTTGGAATACACTTTTCAACTTTATGCAGTTTGGAAGTGTTTGGAGTAAACTTTCGATCCAGTGTCACCTCCTTGGAGCAACCTATCTCACCATTGACATATCACTTCTGTCATCTCAACTTCAGCTACCATCTATTCCAGCAGCAATTGTGGCCCTACAAAAAATCTGACCTTGGTCCTCAGAATCCCACCATGATCAGCCCCCACACCAACAGCACCAGGCACACCAGCAGCACCAACAACAACACCAACCTTTTCCGCAATCATCTGATGCTGGACAGGACACAAGGCATCAGCACCTGACCACATTGCTGCCCGGGATGCCAGGGATGGCCTCACCATGGCCACATTTACTTCACTTGATGCTGTACATTCTGGCTGTCACATGATGCACCAGGTTGGCACCACCCCACACCAACACCATAAAGCATCCCTACAATGCCCAAGCCATTCCTTTCACACTCATTGCCATTGCAGGGGGTACCGTTATGTCTCACCATTCACTGCAACTCACTAAGCCACTTCCAAAGGTGCACAAATCTGTCCAAGAAGGCAAAGTGTTGAAAATAAAGATTTTAATGTTTGACAGCACATTAACAGAAACTCTACCTGAACATTGGCTAAAAGACCCAATTGCCTACCCTTGTGTGTTGTTAGTTGGTATGCTTGGACAAGGATGAGGGGTGGCTAGTGAGATGGGGATGTGATAATGTAGATAGAGAGGGATGGATGGAGGTGCATGGTAAGTTGGTGTGAGTAAGGATGTGCAGGAGTAGGGTAGGGAAGGCAGAGTGATGGGGATGTGATGAGTGGCACAGCAGGATGAGGTTGAGTGTGGCTTTGCAGTAAAATTTCATGATCTACTGAGATCATTGAAAGGTTTGCGCCACTACAGCCTGGTCCTCCTGACAACATCCCTGCTTGTGTCCTCCTGTGCAATGTGCAACCAGGCTGCGTTGGTGCCCTGGGGAGGTCTCTTCCGCCCATTGGAAGGGAAGAGAACCTCCCTGCGTGCTGTGACTCCCTCCATATGGAGGGAGTCATGGGAGAGCCTGGGTGCAGCCATGCACCTTTGTGCTGTGCTTGTCAGTGTTTGCAGCACCTCAATGCACAACTGTGAATGAATGTGCACATGGTCCCTTTAAGGAAACCGGCTGATGAGTCATAGAGTCATAACGGCACAGAAGGAGGCCATTCGGCCCATCGAGTCCGTGCCGGCTCTCTGTGGAGCAATCCAGTCAGTCCCATTTGCGTTTTCTGTTGTTATTTCGGATTTCCAGCATCCGCAGTATTTTGCTATCCCATTTGTAGGTGGTTTGCTTTGATGGTTCGAATCACCCCTCCTACTTAGTTCTATACGACAGGAATTACGGTGAACAGGATTGGGACACAGACAAGCTTTTCAGACTCAACCGTACGATGTTTAATAAGGTTAACAGACAGACCCGCCTCCAGTACATAAAATGCCTGGTGGCGTAAAACAAACAGTACAACAATACAACTTGGCCCGTCGAACAGGCCTCTGTCTCGTATTAAGACGTCTAAAATCACACTGTGTTGCATACAGAGTATAAAATACACACAGAACCTCCCCACTAAGCCCCTCTGGATTGGTTGGGACACACAACACCCCCTCACACAGTACCGGTGGTCTTAAGGATGCGTGGGCTTGGACAAAGCTCACCCAGATTGTCCGTTTTCTTGCTCGCTGCTCCCCTGTGTAGAACGTGTCTCCTGGTTCCGTATCACCGATGCAGTATCCAAGTCCCAGTTTCGAGGTTCGTTCCTACAGTCGAAGAGCAAGGCGAGGCTCTTGTCACTCGTGGTGGTTTCTTCTCTCCGTCCCGGACGGAGTGCTCAGTTCAAGAGCAGGCGAGAGAGAGAGAGCGAATGGGCAGAGCTGCCTTCTCTGTACACCCTGAAAGTTCATTCAGGTCTGTGTAGTTGCAGTGATGTCTTTTTAATCACCCCCTTCTTTGTCTTCTTTGTCTGGTTTCCCGCCTTTCGGGGCTATCCCATCTAGGTGCTGGTGTTAATGGCAGATGATGGACCGCACTTCTCACCTGATCCTGGGTTAAGTGGCTTCCCATTAATTTACAATGGCCCTCTTTTGTCTGGTTCCTGCCTTTCGGGGCTATCTCATCTAGGTCCTTGTGACCGTATGAGTCACCTACCCAGACCCATTGTCTTCCCAGAGAATTCTGTCTGCCCAGACATTCTCCCATAATTAGTTTGTAGGCCTGGCTGGAATCTCCTGTCCATCACGAACACCTGGGCCCCTCCCATCTTCTCCAAACAGGCTGTTGATCAAATCAGCAGTAACAGTCATTCAAAATGTCTGACACAAAAAAAAATCCTTGGGGCCTGCGTTGATGCTTACACATTCCCCCGCTCTATCCCCGTAGCCCTGCAAGTTTATTTCCCTCAAGTGCCTATCCAGTCTCCCCTTGAAAACATTGAGTGTCTCCGCTTCCACCACTTCCGTCGGCAGCGAGTTCCAGGTCCACACCACTCGCTGCATAAAAAAGATTTTTCTCACATCCTCCCTGTAACTCTTACCCAAAACCTGAAATTTGTGTCCCCTAGTCCTTGTACCATCAACTAGTGGGAACAGCCTTTCCCCGTCTAGCCTATCCAAACCCGTCATAATCTTGTATGCCTCTATCAAATCACCCCTCGACCTCCTTTGCTCTAATGAAAACAAATCTAGCTTCTCCAACCTGTCCTTGTAGCTAAAATCCCCCATCCCCGGAACCATTCTGGTAAATCTCCTCTGCATCGTCTCAAGGGCCTTCACATCCTTCCTAAAGTGTGGTGACCAGAACTGGACGCAATACTCCAGTTGCGGCTTAACCAGTGCTTTATAAAGGGTCAGCATAACTTCTCTACTTTTGTACTCAATACCTCTATTTATGAAGCCCAAGATCCCATGTGCTTTGTTAACCACTCTCTCAATATGTCCTGCCACCTTCAGGGATCAATGCACATCAACTCCCAGGTCCCTCTGTCCCTGCACACTCTTTAAAACTGTGCCATTAAGTGTATATTGCCTCTCCCTGTTCCTTCTGACAAAATGCATCACCTCACACTTCTCTGTATTAAATTCCATCTGCCACTTGTCTGCCCATTCTGCTAGCCTCTCTATGACACGTCATCGAATGACGTCATCAGACCTGCTTCCTTTTAATTGGCCAGGAACCTCGCAGGGCAGGCTTAACAAGCCCAATCATTGGCAAAATCACTTCAACAGAGCACGATGGAACCGGGAGCGGGGTCGCAGTCCGCCACCTACCTCGGCCGCACTTAGCCCGCCTCAGTAGGCGAAATCGCGGCCAATGTGTGGGAACCCTTTGGGAAAACAAAGTTGTTTAGTTAGTGACAGGGAGGTGTCTCTTACTAGGAGTAGTTCTCGATCACAGAGTTCGCCATCAGCATGTCTATTCTTGCCATCTGTTGTACGCCTCCTCTTTCTCATCCTCCCCCTGTGGACCTGTAACACCTTCCTCGTCCTGCTGAATGCTCACTCACACCCTGCCTGAGTGGTCCACACAGCAGAACTGTTGCTTAAGCCTTCTTATGAGGTGCTGCACAGAAACTTAGGTGGTGGCTTGGGCTCTTTAAGTATTCCTCTATTCTCGCCAGAGCACCTAGCAACACTGGATGCTGCCATTATACAGGTGAGGACAGGAAATGTGCAGATGTGGTAAAATGCCATCGCTACTGCCTCATTTGCATGCCGCTAAAAATGTCAAATGTTTCCTGCAGCTGTTGAGAATATCAATGAGAATATCACCTTTAGGCAAGAGTGAAATATTTCATATCTTTGCCTTTACAACGAAAGAATTAGTCTGCTGCAGCCATAATAAACTATGGTTTAAAACAGCTACACAAATCAGATTTGCATATCATGTCAATAATTGCATATGAAACTTATTGTGAAGAATTTAAATTATATCATTACAACTTTCCAGTTGCAGTACAGCTTGCTAAAGGGAAATATGTGTGGCATAATGGAGAACGTGATCAAAAACTCTCGGAACAAAATGCCAATTTTTTATGATTAATTGACATTAATATAATGTACTGCATGGAATATGATTGAACAAATTATGATCAATGAAGAAAGAGCATTAAAAATAATTTTAATGCATTTGCACATTGCCGCCAGCACTACTCCTGGTACGATTCTTGGTACTGAGAAGAAATGACGGCCAGGAATTTCCTGGAATGTCGAAATGGGCATATGTTCGACTGTTGTTGGCCCCGCACCTCCGGTGGTGAATCCACGGCGAAATGTTCTGGAGAACTGATTAGAATCCGCGCACAGCAACGAGTCAGAAACAGCGCAGCCAACGGCTCACGCACATCCAAGGTGCCGGGGCCCGACACAGAACTTGATCAACAGCTTATTTAACGTTATTTAACAAGGTTATTAAAAGTAAAAGAGCTAAATTATTCGTGCAGGTTTCCCATTTTCATCCTTTAAAAATCTTTATACCTTCACCTGAGTTGATTAGCTGGTCGTGTTTTAATTTCAGTCAAAACCGTTTGTAAGCGTGAAAGGACACCAGTCTGCTAAAACAAGGGCTGCTCGTTTAGTTGAAAGTACCTTTAAAATCAGAAACTGATTGGGGAAAATGATGGCCTGAGGATTGGAAAAATTACCCGAGCAATATCTATTGATGTGAAGTCTGTAGGCATTGAACTGTGCTGTACCTTCCTAAAACAAAATCTAAAGCCATTTTATGAAGCAGTTTTTCGATCACCAAGGGTAGACAATTAAAACGCGATGCCATTATTTGATTAAAGACGTACCCGCATTGCCAGGCTTTATATTTTTGAAATAATTTTAACTATCTACTTTCCATTGTCCACGTTGAATAATTTGAGAGTATGTTTGACTTTGGGCCATAGTGTAACATGGGCAATATCGATTCAGCGCCCGTTGTACATCTTAACATTGGAGTCAATAGAAATGAAAATGGGGAGTGATGTATAATGGGTGGTTGATCGATATCACCCATTTTACACTATGGTCCAAAGTCAAAATTACCCCCTTTGAACTTTAATTTGCTTCACAGCGATCATACCATAAACCAAATGAATCTGATACGGTTTTATTGATGTTAAACCCTACAAACGTCCGAGATCTCTGCGCTCCTCCAATTCTGGCCTATTGCGTATCCCCGGTTTCCTTTGCTCTACCATTGGTGGCCGTGCCTTCAACTGTCTAGGCCCTAAGCTCTCGAATTCCCTCCCTAAGCCTATCCGCCTCTCTACCTCTCTCCTCCTTTAAATCCTTAAAGCACTATCGGGTCCTGCTCTCATCTGCCAAAACTGCTCACTATTCCAGAATCATCCTGGAATGCAAAGATAACCCCCGGCTTCTATTCTCTACTGCAAACTGTATTCATAAACCCCTCTCCCCTGTCTCCTTCACCCTCACCTCCAACAACAAGTGCAAAGAGCTCATGGATTTCTTTTTCACTAAGATTGAGACCATCCGTTTAGCTCCTCTGTCACTTCCCCTAGCCCATCGGGCCAAACTTCCTCTAAGGTTCCCCCCTGCCCCTGCCCTGAACTCACATCTTTCTCCAGTTTCTCTCCGATCTCTCCTCATGACCTCTCTGAGCTCATCTTGTCCATGAGACCCACCTCTTACTCCCTCGATCCTATTCCCACTAAACTGCTGAGCACCCAATTTCCCTTCCTGGCTCCCATGTTAGCTGATATTGTTAACGGTTCTCTCTCCTCAGGTACTGTCTCCCCTCTGCCTCAAATCTGCCGTCATCACCCCTCTCCTCAAAAAAACAACCCTTGACCCACTCCATCCTGGCAAACTACCACCTCATCTCCAACCTCCCTGTTCTCTCCAAAGTCCTTGAACGTGTTGTCGCCTCCCAAATCCGTGCCCATCTTTCCCACAACTCCATGTTTGAATCCCTCCAATCAGGTTTCCGCCCCTGCCACAGTACCTGAAGCGGCTCTTATCAAAGTTACAAATGACATCCTGTGACTGTGATCATGGTAAACTATCCCGCCTCATCCTTCTTGACTTGTCTGCAGCCTTTGACACGGTTGACCACTCCATCATCCTCCAACGCCTCTCCACTGTCGTCCAGCTGGGTGGGACTGCACTCGCCTGGTTCCATTCTTATCTATCCAGTCGTAGCCAGAGAATCACCGGCAATGGCTTCTCTTCCCACTCCCGTATCGTTACCTCTGGTGTCCCCCAAGGATCCATCCGTGGCCCCCTCCTATTTCTCATCTACATGTTGCCCCTTGGCGACATTATCCGAAAACACAGCGTCAGTTTCCACATGTACGCTGACAACACCCAGCTCAACCTCACCACCACCTCTCTCGACCCCTCCACTGTCTCTAAATTGTCACACTGCTTATCCGATATGCAGTACTGGATGAGCAGAAATCTCTTCCAACTAAATATTGACAAGACCGAAGCCATTGTCTTCGGTCCCTGCTACAAACTCCGTTCCCTAGCCACCAACTCCATCCCTCTCCCTGGCATCTGTCTGAGGCTGAACCACACTGTTCACAACCTTGGTGTCGTATTTGAATCTGAGATGAGCTTCCGACCACATATCCACACCATCATTAAGACCACCTATTTCCACTTCCGTAACATCGCCCGTCTCCGTCCCTGCCTCAGCTCATCAGCTGTTGAAACCCTCATCCATGCCTTTGTTACCTCTAGACTTGATTATTCCAATGCTCTCCTGGCCAGCCTCCCATCTTCCACCCTCTGTAACCTTGAGGTCACTGCTGTCCGTGTCCTAACTCGCACCAAGTCTCATTCACCCATTACCCCTGTGTTCGCTGACCTACATTGGCTCCTGGTTAAGCAACGCCTCGATTTTAAAATTCTCATCCCTGTTTTCAAATCCTTCCATGGCCTCGCCCCTTCCTATCTCTGTAAACTCCTTTAGCTCTACAACCCTCCGAGATATCTGCGCTTCTCCAATTCTGGCTTCTTGAGTAACCCCGATTTTAATCGCTTCACCATTGGTGGTCGTGCCTTCAGCTGCCTAGGCCCTAAGCTCTGGAATTCCCTGCCTAAACCTCTCCGCCTCGCTACCTCTCTCTCCTCCTTTAAGACGCTCCTTAAAACCTACCTCTTTGACCAAGCTTTTGGTCATCTGCCCTAATATCTCCTCATGTGGCGCGGTGTCAAATTTTGTTTGATAACGCTCCTGTGAAGCACCTTGGGACGTTTTACTACATTAAAGGCGCTATATAAACGCAAGTTGTTGTTGCTGTTGCTAGCCTTATTTTGTACACGCACAAAACATAATTGTGAACCGCACAATGCATTTAAACTTTAATTTAGCTGCAGGCTTGAAGCTCAGCCAAGGCAACTGCTCAGGCAATTATGCCGTGAGTTTTATTTCCCGAACTCTCAGATCGTTGAAGAGTGGAGCAACCTTCTGGTTTCCAGCAGAAAAGCACATTGACATTGGGTAAAGGGTTGCAACTGCATCAGTGGCTCTGATTAATATACCTTTGGCATTGACTCATTGCTGCCATGGGCCATGGTGACTGTTTTGTTAATTATAGGATGGGACACCATTTCAGATATTGGGCTGCAGACATGACTGAATCTGGCGGTTTTATTTGGAGGTAATGCGGCGAATTTAACATTGTGGAACTGATGCAGGTATTTTAATTGTTGCAGAAATTAATCTTAAACCCAGAACAGCGCGGTCGTTTTTTTTAATGAGCCGGAATTTGCTGGGGCAGTTCATCTCACGCCCAGTTAGTTGGAGTTTTTCCTGCACCCTTCAGCTCAAAAATGTTTTGCCCTTAAGTGGCTGGAAGTGTGAGCTGATAACATGGGCAACGGGGCATCTGGGACCACGGTGAACGATGGGACAGTGTGTCTCCTTAATCAATGGGACTTAAGGATTGAGAAATAATCATAGAATCACAGAATGGTTACAGTACCGAAGGAGGCCATTCGGCCCGTCGAGCCCCGGCACGGGCCGGAATAAACCGAGGAAGGATTGAGAAGGAGGGTGAATTCAATTCAAATCAGGTACAGAAAGAGAAATAAAGAGAAGGAAATAAAGATTGGATTAAGGGAGAGAAAAAAGAGACTGAATGGAAAAGTAAGAACAAAACTAAAAACGTCAAATTTGACCTTTTTTACAATCTCCAACAACAATTCACTACCTGAAGGAATGAGACTCCACATTTTTAATTGTTCACTTTCTGGGCCAGAGAGGTTGATTGTCCAAACATCTATCGATCTCAGTCGTAAGAACATTTTGGAAATTAAGGGAATCAAGGAATATGGGGATAGGGCGGGAAAGTGGAGTTGAGGTAGAAGATCAGCCATGATCTTATTGAATGTGGAGCAGACTTGAGGGGCCTTATGGCCTGCTCCTGCACCTATTTCTTATGTTCTTATTGGCAGTCATTAACAATTATCACATTGTTAAAAGGGTTGCTTATGTTATTAATTACTAAACTTGACTTTGTGTGGCGAGTTTAATGGGCAACTAAGATGCAAATGCAGCAACTTCATGAAATTACAATTTACTTCAGTTAAGTGCGAGATGCCGTTTTCGCAAAGCTAACGGCCGAGCGGCACAAATCGTCCAGCAACTTGTGACAATTCGCAATTCACAGGGTATCTCCTCCTCGCCACAAGCTGCTGGCCGATTTACACATTAATAACAGCGTGCGTAGTTCACACGCCATCATTTTTTCAGCAAATTCTGGCCCAATATGTACTTTTTTCAATGAATTTTTGTGGTCGGCAAGGTGCAAGGTGTCAGCACTAGGTAACCCTTTTGGCACCCACTACCAGCATTAAGCAAATCTAAGCTTGGCACATCTCAGTAAAGCTCCCTCCACCCTGCCCAGGAACGTAGCCTAACTCCAATCTCACAAGGACACCACTGTACTATGCTGAAGTTTTTAAAATTTCACTTCCACTTTCCATACCCGCCATTCTTATCACCTATCGGAGGCAGTTGTCATTTTAGTGCCAACTTGAAGTAAATTGTAAGCAGTTTTGCCCTGAGCTCACTAGGAACTGAATTGAGATGTCTATGTCACATAGGGGCCTGGAGTTTCTGCTCGATTGTGCTGTTTTTTTCAGCGCAATGCGCCCAAAATTAGGCATAACCCGCTCAAAAGATCGCGGAATTTTAAGCACAAATAGCACTCAGTGCAAATCGAGTTTCTGCGATCTTTTGCGCTAATGTAAAACCATTGCACTAGAAGCTGGCCCCGCCCACAAAACTGGCCATGCCCCCAGGTGAATTAATCACCATTGCGAGTTTCCACTAACTGCGCTCGTTGTGGGCCTGCAAGGAGGCTGCAAAAATTAAGCTGGAGCTTTTGAGCACAAGGACACTAAATAGGTACGTTTTGAAATGTTCTGAATGAATTTTTTTCTAATTTATGAAGGAACTGACTACTGTGCCCCAATCTAACTAGAAAATAGTTTTGCATATTTTTTAAAAGTTATTTTCAGTAATTTAAAATTGGGTTACTCACAGGTGGCAGATTGACACTGACTTAAAATGTTTATTTTTGTGATAATCCCATTTTCAGCTGTATTAATCAAACTGCACCAATTTACCTACTCTTAAAAATATCAAGGAATATTTTTTAAAGCAAAATTTTTTAAAAATGACTATTGAAACGTTTGACCGTGCTGGTTCAGGGCAGATTTTGTGTTCAGCGATATGCAAATTAGTTTGAGTGGAAGCTCAGGGAAGAAAAACCCTTTTAAAATGGGCGCAATTTTGAGAGCAATTTGCGCCGGAATCACCGAATGCGCCCAAAGCGGAAACTCTGCCCCCAGGATCTTTACTGCCAAAAGAGATAAAAGACTTTCGCCATATCAGTTTGGGCTGGACTCAACTCCAGGAAGGACAAGTGCTGATTCACTGTACCACCCACTCGGTGTTTGATGATGCAGATTGTATGGATTTGATTCCCTTGTGTCTGTTGTTTTATTCAACCTTTCAAGCACAGTACGTACAAATTTAGAATCTAATCTAATCAAAATAACGTGTAACCCCTAGTATATAAAATGATCAATATTAATGATCTCAGGAAGCTGCAAAAACTCACTAATGATTTATTAGTTATGCTGCAAATACTGGTCATAAGGGAAAAACAGATGTAGCCTCCCCGGTTATTCTCTGCAATCTGTCCACGACTAAGGAAAGAAAGAGACATTTCATTTTGCTGATGTTACACTTCTACAATATAGACTTGTTTACTGTGAATGAGACATGATACAGTCTAAAGATGGTTCGGCAACTCACGTTCACTATGACTTCTTTTAGTATTTCTGTTTGCGCCATAGATAACAAAGACGGCTAGATTTCCTTTGTTTGATTCTGAGTGTGTTTTTAATTGCACTGACTGGAGGAGACACAGGGCTGGATTTTCAATGACCCGTGGAGTCGGGTTTGGAGGCGATTGGGGGGTTAAAGTTGCAGATTCTCTGTGTGGAGTTTGCACATTCTCCCCGTGTCTGCGTGGGTTTCCTCCGGGTGCTCCGGTTTCCTCCCACAGTCCAAAGATGTGCGGGTTAGGTTGATTTGGCTATGATAAATTGACCCTTAGTGTTAGGGGGGATTAAATACGTGGGGTTACGGGGATAGGGTGGGATATGTGTCGGTGCAGGCTCGATGGGCCGAAATGGCCTCTATCTGCACTGTGGGGATTCTGTGATTCTGTGATTCTGTGATTCGGGGGTCCCGACCCCATCCCGCTTCCAACCCACCTCCACGCAATTTTGATAAAATTGTGTGCGGTGCTCCCGACTCCGTCCCGCCTCCAAGAGGCGGGAGAGGCCATTAAAGCCATTAACAAGCCCTAAATTGGCTCTGTAATGCCATTTTGAAACGTTTTAGCTAGTTTAACCCTTTTCTGACGTGAAGCACGCCTGATGTGAAACACGCCAGTGAAACCTGGCGGGAGCACAAGTGGATAGCTGACTATCAGCTGCAGGTCCACTATTACAACGGAGATGTGATGAAGGTAGTAGTAGTATTAGGTCTGAAAGTCGCCTCTGATGCTGCTGCATTGAATGTGCCGGGGCCTTTGGAGGACCTGGATGGAAAAAAAAATTCTCTCTCTCTCTCTCTCTCTACTCTCTCTCTCTCTCTCTCTCTCTCTCTCTCTCTCCTGCTCATTTTGCATCCAGGTCCTCTCACAGCAAAGGCCAGGCAATCTCTGAGACCAGGCAGTCTCTGACCTGCAATGCAGCAGCAATGATGACATCATCAGAGGCGACTTTCAGACTGAAACCACTAATTGGTTCATGGGTTCCCACATGCTGGAATTCAATTGCCCAATTAAGTGAAAATTGCATCAATCTCCCACATCCAATTGCAGGCGGGTGGATAACACGAAATGCGGATGACACGACCCCAACCTGCCCCAGTATCAAAATCCAGCCCACAGACTCATACAACGCCAACACAATGGCCTGGGGTTTCCACCAGGGACGCAATTGCAAATTGTGCCCAAAGTTGCACCCGACACTGCGCTGGTTTTGCCGAGGTGAAATTGTGCCCAAGTTTCCGCACAAGCTCATTAGCATAAGCCCGATTGTAAATCAAGCAGGGCAGACCTGTGGCTTCAATTGACTGCTAGTCAGGTGATGAACGGTGGATTCATGTGACCACGGCTGCCTGTGCGCCCAAGAATCTGGGCGCAGTATGAACAACCCTCCACCCCGGCCCAGTGAGTGCAATCAGCCGACCGGGGACGCGCGAGGCCAGTTTTGTGGGCGGGGACTGGTTCGGGCAAAGACTCTGTTGAAGGAGCTTAAAAGATCATGGTTACTCGAGTGCAAAGTAGTTATGGGCACAACTCACTTACGCTTAAAATGACGCGATCTTTTGCGCTATTCTGATTTTGATTCCATCCAGATTAAGCTGTTATCTGGGCAGAAATCTTATGGAAACTCCAGGCCAATATTTTCTTGTTGCCTGAGGAAGTTTGCAAACTCAAATTGCTCTTCCATTCACTTGCAACATTTCTGTATGAATCTGGTAATGTTTCAGAGAAAAAAGCACATAATTCAGTCCATTACATCTACATTTAATGGGTTCATTATTTTTATTTTTGACAGTATATAACTGACCATGTGTTTTTTCCTAGTCCAACAGACATGTTTTTTATTTCTGCATATACTGGGGTTGTTAAAGGTACAAATCATCTTTATAGCTTCCTAAAATTTTGCGTAATATATTTGCTGACAGCTATCCGGCTACTGTCACATAATATCTTTTGGCAGCGTTATGGATCTTTTTATGCGAATGTTGAAATGTACTTGGATCGGTTAAGCAGACATCGTTTGGCATTGGGATGAATGGATTTGATGTCGTGGCCAATGCTTTTTTTATACATTCCATTGTTTGTGTTTATGACATAAGAGTTCAACACTGGGGTAGTGCAGGGTATAGGCAGTAGAGAAAAAAATATACACTGCAGTATATTAGAGGGGGAGAAGAAGGTACTGCCGTACATGGAGGAAGAGTAAACAAGCACAAAAGAAGAAGAAAAGGGAGAAAAATAAAATAAAGAGAGCGATAAAGCCAAGGGAAAGAAAATGTTCGATAGGATCAGAGCTAGATGAGAAATTGCATCCCAGCACGGATACAATGCGTGCGGAGGCCTCCGATCTGGAAAAAATCGACGCCCTTACCTGAGGGCTCCGGAGGTCCTGACATTTCCGCTCCTGGGCCTCTGCTCTACGAAATGCGCAGAGGCCCAGGTATCCCAGGGGCGCAAGCGGTTCGCAAGCGTCCCTGGGATCACGTGGGGCATGGGGAACCAATGAAAGAAGGGAATCGCCCTTCATACTTTTGATAGCTTAGACCTGTCAAAAGTATGAATGGGGATCACTGAAAAAACACATCAAAACATTAAATACATTTTTTTTTAAAATCACGTTTTAAAATTAGTTAAAATGACATTAAATTAAATATTTTAAACAAAAATTTAATTTTTTGAGAAAAAAAATTAAAGTTTTTTACGGGGCTAAAAATAAACTTAGCTTTTTTAAAAGTATTTTAAAATTATAAATGAGTGAAAAAAAATAATTTTTTACTTTTTTAAACTCTTATGCTGGTAAAAGCAGGCCTTACGCATGCTTTTACCAGGCATAAGATTTTTAAGGGATTTCAGCGGGCGGAGGTTCTGCAGAAAGCGGAACTCTCCACCCGCAGAGGCCCTTCTCCAGAGCAGGGAGGATTCTTGACAGATCGGAAGTGGCGGTTTTCAGCGCGTGCGCTTCGCATGCCTGAAACCGGCATTTGCGAGGTCCCTACGGGTGTGTGCACAGCTCGTACACACCCGTAGGGATCGGAAAATACGGGCCAATGCCTTTGGAAGAGGGGAGAAAAATGGAAGGATAACTAGCTCATACTGGGCAAAAAAACCTTAATTTACATAAAATATTTTTAGAATATATTTCCATGAGTCTAGCCATTTATATAACATGCTAGACTCTTGACAATAGTATTTTGCCTGAAAATAGTTGGAAGTACAGTGAACAGGGGGCGGTCTATAGGATTAGGTAAACTCAACATAGTCGACTTCAAAAATAATTGTCAGGACAGAATGTTTTGTTATGTCGGGAGCCCATGTTATTTAAATAGTTGGATATTTAAGTGCACTTTATTTACTGAAGGTTGTTTTAGTTTCACTGTTTCTATCAGGATGTTGTGGTTTATTAATGTTGATAAGCTCTATGAAGATAAGCTTTGTGGTACCATAGATAAGAGGTGAGTATGAATGTGTTCCGCCCCAGGAACACCTCCACTCCTTGTCTCAGCTTTAGGAACATAGGAACAGGAGTAGGCCATTCAACCGCTCGAGCATGGTCCACCATTCAATTAGATCATGGCTGATCTATATCTTAACTGCATCTACCCCGCCTTAGTTCTGTAATCCTTAATACCCCCTTTGCCTAACAAAAATCTATCAATCTCAGTTTTGAAATTTTCAATTGACCTTGCTTTTTGGGGGAGGCAAGGACAATTATGTTCCTGATGACACATAATCATTAAAGATCACGGCCCTGAATTTCCCCAGGAGTGGGTCCATCTCCCGCTGAAGTTATGGCAGGAGATTCTGAGAATCTCGCAGGAATTCAGGGCCCATTATTATAATTCTAGTCCAATCTGGGCCGCTCCATACTCCAAACATTTCTAGAGGGGAGAAGAGAATTCAGTCACTTGGGTTTCTTTTTCGCTACTGTACAGGAAATAACCCCGTTTATATGAAAGAATGAAAAAAAGATTAGCTGTTGGATATCCATAGCATATATGTATATGTACAAAATCAGAGATGTCTGGAACAAGAAATTGCAACTCACTTGTATTGAAATATAACACGCAAAGCTCAGTTGGCTGAGATTGCATGGCCTGTTTAAGTTCAAATGAAATTGGACATATCATCTGTTGTAAACAGTAAATCCCTACGTAGCATTGGATTTCATACTCAGTGCTTCCTGAAGCCAGTCTTTACACAGAATTACATAGAATTTACAGTACACAATAAAGCCATTCGGCCTAACTGGTCTATGTCGATGTTTATGCTCCACAAGACACTCCTCCCACTCCTAACCCAATCAGCATAACCTTCTATTCTTTTCTCCCTCATGTGTTTATTTAGCTTTCCCTGAAATGCATCTACGCTATTTGCCTCAACTACTCGACGTGGTAGCGAGTTCCAAATTCTAACCACTCTCTGGGTAAAGGAGTTTCTCCTGAATTCTTTTTCAGATTTATTAGTAACTATCTTATATTCACGACCCCTAATTTTGGATTCTCCCACAAGTGGAAACATTTTCTCGATGTCTACCCTATCAAGCCCCTTCATAATTTTAAAGACTTTGTCCAATAAAGTTCATATTCTTGCTTTGTGTGACGATGCTTCGCCTTTGGTTGCGGACGTACATTGTGTACGAGTGTTGTGGTGAGAAAAGAATAATCATTTCATTTTCTATCATTACTGGCTGGGCATTTTTATGCAGTGAAGGTACAAACAAGCACTTGTGGGATGTGAGTAGCACTTGGAATACACTTAAAGCTGCAGTCCAAGTCTTTTAGATGGGAATTTCAACCAAGGCCCAGTCTGCTTCCTCAGACGTTCAAGGTCCCATGGATTTATTAAAATAAGAACAGGGAGTTCTCCCGATGTTCTGGCCAACATTCCTCACCACCCCCCTGCCACTACCCTCAGTATCATCAAAAACAGATTATCCGATCATTCATTCATTTGTTATTTCTGGGACCTTGCTGTGCGCAAATAGGTTGCAGCGGCTCCCTACATAACAATGACTGCAGTTCCAAAGTAATCCATTGTTGGTATAGCACTTTGGGATGTCCTGAGGATATAATGAAGTATTTTCTAAGTGCAAGGTGCGATTTTATTTGTTCTGAAGGTCTAATTGCTAGTTCATGTGTGCCACACTCTCAATGTTGTGTTAGTATTGCCATAATTATGGTTAAGAGCTGTGTAAGATTATTAGTTTAAATGAGTACGGGTCACATCAGAAGAATTCTTTCAATTTGTTCCTGGCATGTGGGCAACATTGGCATGGCCACATTTATTGCCCTTCCCTAGTTACTTGAGAAGGTCGTGATGGGCCTTCTTCTTGAACCACTGCAGTCCTTGTGGTGATGGTGCTTCCACGATGGTATTAGGTAGAGAATTACAGAATTTTTACCCACTGATAATGAACGAATAGTGATATATGTTCAAATGAGAATAGCTTGTGTGACTTGGAGAGGGACCGGGGGGTGGGGTGGGGGGGGTGTGGGCGGCGGTCATGGTGTGCCCATGACATTGTTGCTCTTCTGTTTTGTGGTAGAGGTTGTAGGGCAGGGAGATACTGTCAAAGTAAGATTGGTGAGTTCCTGCAGTGCATCCTGTAGATAGCTTTTGATTCTGTTGACAGAGAATCCCTTTGGATGGTTCTACAATGCATTAGCATCTTTGACATCCTCCAAGGGCTAATTCAAGATCTACAATAACAACCCTACAGAACATTTTGGAGGGGGAGGGCGAACAGCCAGCTGTCGTGGTGCACATAGGCACCAACGATAGAGGTAAAAAAGGGGATGAGGTCCTAAAAGCAGAATATAGGGAGTTAGGAGGTAAATTAAAAATAGGACCTCAAAGGTAGTAATCTCAGGATTGCTACCAGTGCCACGTGCTAGTCAGAGTAGAAATAGGAGGATATTTCAAATGAATACGTGGCTAGAGGAATGGTGCAAGGGGGAGGGATTCAAATTCCTGGGACATTGGAACCGGTTCTGGGGGAGGTGGGACCAGTACAAACCGGACGGTCTGCACCTGGGCAGGGCCGGGACCGCTGTCCTAGGGGGAGTGTTTGCTAGTGCTGTTGGGGAGGATTTAAACTAATGTGGCAGGGGGTTGGGAACCTGAGCAGGGAGACAGAGGAAAGCATGTCAGGAAGGGACAGAAGGTATGGAGTAAAAGGTAAAGTGTTAAATAAGGAAAAAGCAGGAAGTAAGTGTCGCAAAACACATTTGAAAGTTCTTTAATAACAACAGAAAACGCTGGAAAAACTCAGCAGGCCAGGCAGCATCCGTGGAGAGAGAAAGAGAGTTAACGTTTCAGGTCGATGACCTTTCGTCAGAACTGTGAAGAGCCGGAAATCAAATAGATTTAAGGCCAGAGTAAAGCTGGGAAAAGGGGGAGGGGATAAAAGAACAAAGGGGGCGATGAAGAGACATTAAGAGACATTAAGAGATATGCAAGGCTAGAGGTGGTGTTAATGTGACAGATTAAGGCTGAAAGAAGTGTGAAATCCACTGGCAGAATGAAGGACAGCTGCCAGCTTCTAGGAGGAAAAAAAAGGTGGGGGGGTCAAATAAAAGGATGGAAAAAATAAAATATAAATATGATTGGAGCTGAGGTTATGATCTAAAATTGTTGAACTCGATATTGAGTCCAGAGGGCTGTAGCGTGCCTAAACGAAAGATGAGGTGCTGTTCCTCGAGCTTACGCTGCGCTTCCGTGGAACAGTGTAATAGGCCGAGGACGGTGAGGTCAGAGTGGGAGTGAAGCAGTGAATTAAAGTGACAGGCCACCGGGAGCTCGGGGTCCCCCTTACGGACTGAACGGAGGTGTTCCGCAAAGCGGTCACCCAATCTGCGTTTGGTCTCCCCAATGTAGAGGAGACCACATCGTGAGCAGCGAATACAGTATACTAAATTGCAGGAAGTACAAGTAAATCGCTGTTTCACCTGGAAGGGGTGTTTGGGGCCCTGGACAGTGGGAAGAGGGGAGGTGTAAGGGCATGTGTTGCATCTCCTGCGCGTGCACGGGAAGGTGCCGGGCGAAGGGGAAGGGGTGCTGGGGGTGGTAGAGGAGTGGACTAGGGTGTCGCGGAGGGAGCGGTCCCTGCGGAATGCTGAAAGGGGAGGTGAGGGGAAGATGTGTTTGGTGGTGGGATCACGCTGGAGGTGGCGGAAATGGCGGAGGATGATCCGTTGAATGTGGAGGCTGGTGGGGTGAAAGGTGAGGACAAGGGGAACCCTATCATGGTTCCGGGAGGGAGGGGCAGGGGTGAGGGCAGAAGTGCGGGAGATAGAACGGACACGGTCGAGGGCCGTGTCGACCACGGTAGAGGGGAATCCTCGGTTGAGGAAAAAGGAAGACATGTCGGAAGCACTGGTATGGAAGGTGGCATCATCAGAGCAGATGCGGCGGAGACGGAGAAACTGGGAGAATGGAATAGAGTCCTTACAGGAGGCGGGGTGGGAGGAAGTGTAGTCCAGGTAGCTGTGGGAGTCAGTGGGCTTGTAGTGAATGTTAGTCAATAACCTATCCCCAGAGATGGAGATGGAGAAGTCGAGGAAGGGAAGGGAAGAGTCGGAGATGGACCATGTGAAGGTGAGGGAAGGGTGGAAATTGGAAGCATAGTGAATGAAATGTTCTAGTTCAGGGCGAGAGCAGGAGACGGCACCGATACAGTCATCAATGTACCGGAAAAAGAGGTGAGGGAGGGGACCCGAGTAGGACTGGAACAAAGAGTGTTCCACATATCCCACGAAAAGGCAGGCATAGCTAGGACCCATGCGGGTACCCATAGCAACACCTTTAATTTGGAGGAAATGGGTAGAGTCAAAGGAGAAGTTGTTCAATGTGAGAACAAGTTCAGCCAGGCGGAGGAGGGTGGTGGTGGATGGGGACTGGTTGGGCCTCTGTTCAAGGAAGAAGCGGAGCGCCCTCAGGCCATCCTGGTGGGGAATGGAGGTGTAGAGGGATTGTACGTCCATAGTGAAGAGGAGACGGTTGGGGCCGGGAAACTGGAAACTGTTAAAATGGCGGAGGGCATCGGAAGAGTCGCGGATGTAGGTGGGAAGAGACTGGACAAGGGGAGAAAAAATAGAGTCGAGATAGGAAGAGATAAGTTCCGTGGGGCAAGAACAGGCTGAAACGATGGGTCTACCGGGGCAGTCCTGTTTGTGGAACTTGGGAAGGAGGTAGAAGCGGGCTGTGCGCGGTTGGGGAACTATGAGGTTGGCGGCCGTGGGGGGAAGATCTCCAGAGGAGATGAGGTCAGTGACGGTCTTGGACACGGTGGCTTGATGTTCAGTAGTGGGGTCATGGTCCAGGTGGAGGTAGGAGGAGGTGTCAGAGAGTTGGCGTTCAACTTCCGCTAGGTAGAGGTCGGTTCTTTATCTGAATGCACGTAGCATTCGTAACAAAATTGACGAGTTAACGGCACAAATAACTATGTATGGGTATGATCTTGTGGCCATTACAGAAACATGGCTGCAGGGTGACAACGTCTGGGAATTAAATATGCCAGGGTATTTAACAATCAGGAAGGACAGGCAGGAAGGAAGGGGAGGGGGGGGTGGCTATGTTAATAAAGAAAGGAATCACTGTAATACAGAGAAATGATATTGGGTGAAAAGATCAGGATAATGAAACAGTTTGGGTAGAGATTAGGAATAATAAGGGAAAAAAAACACTGGTGGGTGTAGTATATAGGCCTCCTAATAGTTGCAACTCTGTTGGAAGAAGTATTAATCAGGAAATAGTTGGGGCATGTAATAAGGGAACAGCTATAATTATGGGGGATTTTAACTATCATATTAACTGGACAAATCAAATTGGGCAGGGCAGCCTTGAGGAAGAGTTTATTGAGTGTCTTAGGGATGGATTTCTTGAGCAGTATATAACTGATCCTACAAGGGGGCAAGCAACCTTGGACCTGGTACTGTGTAATGAGTCTGGATTAATTAATAATGTCCTAGTTAAGGATTCCCTTGGAATGAGTGACCATAACATGGTTGAATTCCATATCCAATTAGAGGGTGAGAAGGTTGGTTCTCAAACAAGCATACTGAGCTTGAATAAAGGAGACTATGATGGCATGAGAGCAGAATTGATTAAAGTGGACTGGGAAAATAGATTAAAGGGTAAGACTGTACATGAGCAGTGGTGTTCATTCAAGGAGTTATTTTACAACTTTCAAAATAAATATATTCCACTGAGGAAAAAAGGGTGTAAAAGAAATGACAGCCATCCATGGCTTAGTAAAGAAATTAAAGAAAGTATCCAACTAAAAACAAGGACATATAAGGTAGCCAAAGTTAGTGGGAGGATAGAAGATTGGGAAGTCTTCAAAAGACAACAAAAAGTAACTAAAGGATTGATTAAGAAAGGGAAAATAGACTATGAAAATAAATTAGCAAAAAATATAAAAACAGATAGCAAGAGTTTCTATAGTTATATAAAAAGAAAAAGGGTGGTTAAGGCAAACGTAGGTCCCTTAGAGGATGAGACCGGGAAATTAATGGTGGGAAACATGGAGATGGCAAAAATGCTGAACAAATATTTTGTTTCAGTCTTTACGGTAGAGGACACTAAGAATATCCCAACACTGGACAAACAGGGGGCTCTAGTGGGGGTGGAGCTAAATACGATTAAAATTACTAAGGAATTGGTACTCAGTAAAATAATGGGACTCAAGGCGGATAAATCCCCTGGACCTGATGGCTTACATCCTAGGGTCTTGAGAGAAGTGGCAGTAGGAATTGTGGATGCTTTGGTAATAATTTTCCAAAACTCCCTGAACTCAGCA
This sequence comes from Squalus acanthias, assembly GCA_030390025.1. Taxonomy (NCBI): domain Eukaryota; kingdom Metazoa; phylum Chordata; class Chondrichthyes; order Squaliformes; family Squalidae; genus Squalus; species Squalus acanthias. The sequence continues at coordinate 156,591,060 of CM059428.1, forward strand.
AAGGTCCCGGCAGATTGGAAAACTGCTAATGTAACACCCTTATTTAGAAGGCTGGAAATTATAGACCAGTTAGCCTAACATCTGTGGTGGGTAAAATTTTGGAGTCTATTATTAAGGAGACAGTAACGGAACATTTAGATAAACATAATTTAATAGGACAAAGTCAGCATGGCTTTATGAAGGGGAAGTCATGTCTGACAAATTTGCTCGAGTTCTTTGAGGACATAACGTACAGGGTGGATAAAGGGGAACCAGTGGATGTAGTGTATTTAGACTTCCAGAAGGCATTCGACAAGGTGCCACATAAAAGATTATTACTCAAGATAAAAATCACTGGATTAGGGGTAATACTCTGGCATGGGTGGAGGATTGGTTATCTAACAGGAAGCAGAGAGTTGGGATAAATGGTTCATTCTCGGACTGGCAACCAGTAGCCAGTGGTGTTCCGCAGGGGTCAGTGCTGGGTCCCCAACTCTTTACAATCTATATTAACGATTTGGAGGAGGGGACCGAGTGTAACATATCAAAGTTTGCAGATGATACAAAGATGGGAGGGAAAGTAGAGAGTGAGGAGGACATAAAAAACCTACAAGGGGATATAGACAGGCTGGGTGAGTGGGCAGAGATTTGGCAGATGTAATACAATATTGGAAAATGTGAGGTTATGCACTTTGGCAGGAAAAATCAGAGAGCAAGTTATTATCTTAATGGCGAGAAACTGGAAAGTACTGCAGTTCAAAGGGATCTGGGGGTCTTGGTGCAAGAAAATCAAAAAGTTAGTATGCAGGTGCAGCAGGTGATCAAGAAAGCCAATGGAATGTTGGCTTTTATTGCTAGGGGGATAGAATATAAAAACAGGGAGGTATTGCTGCAGTTGTATAGGGTATTGGTGAGACCGCACCTGGAGTACTGCATACAGTTTTGGTGTCCATACTTAAGAAAAGACATACTTGCTCTCGAGGCAGTACAAAGAAGGTTCACTCGGTTAATTCCGGGGATGAGGGGGTGGACATACGAGGAGAGGTTGAGTAGATTGGGACTCTACTCATTGGAGTTCAGAAGAATGAGAGGCGATCTTATTGAAACATATAAGATTGTGAAGGGGCTTGATCAGGTGGACGCGGTGAGGATGTTCCCAATGATGGGTGAAACTAGAACTAGGGGACATAATCTTAGAATAAGGGGCTCCTCTTTCAAAACTGAGATGAGGAAAAACTTTTTCACTCAGAGGGTAGTGGGTCTGTGGAATTTGCTACCCCAGGAAGCTGTGGAAGCTACTTCATTAAATAAATTTAAAACAGAAATAGACCGTTTCCTAGAAGTAAAGGGAATCAGGGGTTACGGGGAGCGGGCTGGAAATTGGACATGAGTTTGAGTTCGGATCGGTCAAGGCCCTGTGGGTGGCGGAGCGGGCCCAGGGGCTGAGTGGTCTGGTCCTGCTCCTGCTTCTTGTGTTCTTTAGAGTTGAGGTTGGATCAGATCAGCCATGATCTCATTGAATGGCGGAGCAGGCTCGAGGGGCCGATTGGTCTACTCCTGCTCCTATTTCTTATGTTCTTATGTTCTAACCCAGGTGTATGGGTCTGACTGGGGAACAACAAGTCTGAGAGGCTCAACACCAGATTTAGAATGAGGCAGGGATGCTTCCTGGCTCCAACCCTGTTCTGTCATGCAAAGGACTGGATCCTCGACCACATCTCTGCAAATACCACCATTACCAATCAGACCTCTTTTTCCGATTTGGACTATCTGGATGATGTCACCCTCCTCAGTCAAGAGCTAAAAAGAAAGACTTGCATTTATATAGCACCTTTCACGACCACCGGACATCTCAAAGCGCTTTACAACCAATTAAGTACTTTTTGAAGTGTAGTCACTGTTACAATGTGGGAAACGCGGCAGCCAATTTGCACACAGCAAGCTTCCACAAACAGCAATGTGATAATGACCAGATAATCTGTTTTTGTTATGTTGGTTGAGGGATAAATATTGGCCAGGACACCGGGGATAACTCCCCTGCTCTTCTTCGAAGTAGTGCCATGGGATCTTTTATGTCCACCTGAGAGAGCAGATGGTTTTTTTTTGAATTCGTTATGGGATGTGGGTGTCGCTGGCAAGGCCAGCATTTATTGCCAATCCCTAGTTGCCCTCGAGAAGGTGGTGGTGAGCCGCCTTCTTGAACCGTTGCAGTCCGTGTGGTGAAGGCACTCCCACAATGCTGTTAGGGAGGGAGTTCCAGGATTTTGACCCAGCGACGATGAAGGATCGGCGATATACTTCTAAGTCAGGATGGTGTGTGACTTGGAGGGGAATTTGGAGGTGGTGGTGTTCCCATGCGCCTGCTGCCCTTGTCCTTCTAGGTGGATGAGGTCGCGGGTTTGGGAGGTGCTGCCGAAGAAGCCTTGGTGAGTTGCTGCAGTGCATCTTGTAGATGGTACACACTGCAGCCACGGTACGCCGGTGGTGGAGGAAGTGAATGTTTAAGGTGGTGGATGGGGTGCCAATCAAACGGGCTGCTTTGTCCTGGATGGTGTCGAGCATATACACATTCTGCTCGTGCTCAGGGCCACGGCTTTGCAGAAACAAAAAAGCGATCATGGTCTGTATTGTATTCAACAATGGAAATAAAAACAACGATGCTCACTCCTCCTCCCGCTCCACCACAGAAATTCTGAAGAGATTAACCCAAACAATTATTTTCCTTGTTCCCACAGCAGAACAGCAAGTCCGCCACAGCAACACAAACCCACACAAAATGCAGACACTCCCAGGAACGCGAATGAAAATATAGCCAAGCCCAAATAAACAGAGACATCTAAAAGGTTAATGCAATCATTGACAAAACAAACAGTCGCCTGCAATCTTGACCTGAAGGGAATTAAATTCCTGTCTTCTCGCATCTATTTTTATCACTTAAAATTAGCGAAGGAAGTGGCCGAATGCCACTTAATTTATAAAGGCAGAAATTCAAGTCCTACCATTGGAATCTGAACTACTCCCTTCGGTCAGCGCACTCACCTGATTTAACACTTAAACGAGACATCCACATTGTAAATACTGCCCCTCTCTCAATGTTTCAAGCTAACCTCTCTAAGAGACACTACTCACTCAAATCATTTGTTTGTCTGTTTTTTTCCCCCATTACTTTTACAGTCATCAAGATGAGGAATATCAGTGCTGGGGAATTCACGCGCCCAGTGTCAGTATCAAGCACTCCCGGATCAGGTAGAGGTCAGATGCAGAATAAAGTTTTCTGCATTCTGCCACAATGCCCATCAGGCCCAGCCTCAGAAGAGCTTTCCCGACTTGAATAGGGCGCACTATTTTAGACAACAGATCCCAACCTTGAGGTAGCTTGTGCTGTGGAGTGATGCCCAATAGGAACTGGGTTGAGAATGCACAAACTCATTTCACATAGGACCCAGGAGACCAAGATAACGTTCAGCTTTCATCCCATCAGTTTGGGCTTGGATATAACCCCACTCCCATAGGTGAAAGGCCAATATTACATCGCATGTACAGCACAGAAACAGGCCATTCGGCCCAACTGGTCCGTGCCGGTGCTTATGCTCCCACTCCTCTTCATCTCACCCTATCAGCATGACTTTCTATTCCTTTCTCCCTCATGTGTTTATCTAGCCTCCCCTTAAATGCATCTATGCTATTCGCCTCAACTTCTCCTTGTTTCACATTCTAACCGCTCTCTGGGTAAAGAAGTTTCTCCTGAAGTCCCTGTTGGATTCGTTAGTGACTATCTTATACATCGAACCCATTGCGCCACCCAGTCACTCGTGAAGTTATGCTTGCTAGGTTTTGAATTTGTTTTACAGATGATTCTGGTGTCCTGTTCAGTAAAAGCTTCCCATGGCAAAATGAATGGTTACATTAAAAACCCTGACTGCAACTGTGCTGAACCAGTATGGTATACTGTGTGTACAAGCCAACACTTAATAATGAAGGGCTGTAGGCTTACTTCCTATAACCATTAAATTCACAATCTCAACCACAAATGTCAGCTTGGCTCAGTTAGTAGCTCTCTTTCCTCAAAGTCAGAAGGTTCCCCCACAACTTGAGCACATCTCCAGTGCGGTACTAAGAGGACTGCATTGTTCGAGGTGCCCTCCTTTGGCTAAGGCATTAAAAATCTCCATCAAAAAACTCATTAACTGCTCATTCATCTCAGTCCTGTTTGTGGGCTCTTGCTGTGCACAAAATGACAAACATGGCAGTCAAACTAATGAAATCCACGCGAAGCTCTCTGACGTTTCTCAGGTGCTATATAAATAGAGGTCCTTTTTTAAAAAAAAATCGTTTATGGGATGTGGGCGTTGCTGGCAAGGCCAGCATTTATTGCCCATTCCTAATTGCCCTTGAGAAGGTGGTAGTGAGCCGCCCTCTTGAACCGCTGCAGTCCGTGTGGTGAAGGTGCTCCCACAGTGCTGTTAGGGAGGGAGTTCCAGGATTTTGACCCAGCGACGATGAAGGAACGGGCGATATACTTCCACGTCAGGATGGTGTGTGACTTGGAGGGGAACTTGGAGGTGGTGGTGTTCCCATGCGCCTGCTGCCCTTGTCCTTCTAGGTGGAAGAGGTTGCGGGTTTGGGAGGTGCTGCCGAAGAAGCCTTGGTGAGTTGCTGCAGTGCATCTTGTAGATGGTACACACTGCAGCCACGGTACGGTGGAGGGAGTGAATGTTTAAGGTGGTGGATGGGGTGCCAATCAAGCGGGCTGCTTTGTCCTGGATGGTGTCGAGCTTCTGGAGTGTTGTTGGAGCTGCACTCATCCAGGCAAGTGGAAAGTATTCCATTACACTCCTTACTTGTGCCTTGTAGATAGTGGAAAGGCTTTGGGGAGTCAGGAGGTGAGACACTCGCCGCAGAATACTTAGCCTCTGACCTGCTCTTGTTGCCATAGTATTTATGTGGCTGGCCCAGTTAAGTTTCTGGTCAATGGATACCCCCAGGATGTTGATGGTGGGGGATTCGGCGATGGTAATGCCGTTGAATGTCAAGGGGAGGTGGTTAGGCTCTCGCTTGTTGGAGATAGTCATTGCCTGGCACTTCTGTGGCACGAATATTACCTGCCACTTATCAGCCCAAGCCTGAACATCGTCCAGGTCTTGTTGCATGCGGGCATTGACTGCTTCATTATCTGAGGAGTTGTGAATGGCGCTGAACACTGTGCAGTCATCAGCGAACATCCCCATTTCTGACCTTATGTTGGAGGGAAGGTCATTGATGAAGCAGCTGAAGATGGTTGGGCCGAGGACACTGCCCTGAGGAACTCCTGCAGCCATGTCCTGGGGCTGTGATGATTGACCTTCAACCACCACAACCATCTTCCTTTGTGCTAGGTATGACTCCAGCCAGTGGAGCGTTTTCTCCCTGATTCCCATTGACTTCAGTTTTACTAGGGATCCTTGATGCCACACTCGGTCAAATGCTGCCTTGATGTCAAGGGCAGTCACTCTCACCTCACCTCTGGAATTCAACTCCTTTGTCCACGTTTGGACCAAGGCTGTAATGAAGTCGGGAGCTGAGTGGTCTTGGCGGAACCCAAACTGGGCATCAGTGAGCGGGCTATTGGTGAGTAGGTGCCACTTGATAGCACTGTCGGTGACAGCTTCCATCACTTTGCTGATGATTGAGAGTAGACTGATGGGGCGGTAATTGGCCGGATTGGATTTGTCCTGCTTTTTGTGGACAGGACATACCTGGGCAGTTTTCCACATTGTCAGATAGATGCCAGTGTTGTAGCTGCACTGGAACAGCTTGGCTAGAGGCGTGGCTAGTTCTGGAGCACAAGTCTTCAGCACGATAGCTGGGATGTTGTCGGGGCCCATAACCTTTGCTGTATCCAGTGCGCTCAGCCGTTTCTTGATATCACGTGGAGTGAATTGAATTGACTGAAGACTGGCTTCTGTGATGTTGGGGACCTCAGGAGTAGGCCGATATGGATCATCCACTCGGCACTTCTGGCTGAAGATGGTTGCAAATGCTTCAGCCTTGTCTTTTGCACCCACGTGCTGGGCTCCACCATCATTGAGGATGGGGATATTCACGGAGCTGTTGTTTAATGTTTTAGTTGTTTAATGGTCCACCACCATTCACGACTGGACGTGGCAGGACTGCAGAGCTTTGATCTGATCCATTGATTGTGGGATCGCTTAGCCCTTTCTATAGCATGCTGCTTCCGCTTTTTAGCATGCATGTAGTCCTGTGTTGCAGCTTCCCCAGGTTGTCACCTCATTTTTAGGTACGCCTGGTGTTGCTCCTGGCATGCTCTTCTACACTCCTTATTGAACCAGGGTTGGTCCCCTGGCTTGATGGTAATGGTAGAGTGAGGGATATGCCAGGCCATGAGGTTACAGATTGTGGTGGAATACAATTCTGCTGCTGCTGATGCCCACAGCGCCTCATGGATACCCAGTTTTGAGCTGCTAGATCTGTTCTGAATCTATCCCATTTAGCCACTCCAGTAATGAAGAACCTGCACAGGGTGAGTGATCTCAGAGATGTATTGGTACGAAGCAGCCATCTTTAAGCTACTGGTTTCTTGCACAAAGGCAAAAGTCTAGATAGTTGACATAAACAAGAAATTCAAGTTGATGGATAAAACATGCAGGCAGTGGATGACTTTATCGACCTAGGTAGCAGTCTGTCATCAAATGAGCGTAGTGAGCCAGCCATACTAAGTCGAATCTGCTTAGCCGCTCCAGTAATGAAGAACCTGCACAGGGTCTGCAGTCAAATGTTAAAAATCCCTACGTAAGCACGGATCTATCAGACCTGTGTCCTTGCGATATTTTTGCATGGATGCTGCTTAAGACATCAAGAGACTGGAAGCATTTCATATGCGGCATCAGAGGAGACGGCTGGGAAGTAGATGGTTTGACTCTGTCCGCAACAAAGATGCATCAAGAACTGGACGCGAGAAGATTGAAGTCGTCATCATCAAACAAATTGGAGGTGGCCATGGGGACGTCTTCGGTAACCTGGCTATAATGATCCCGTGGAACTCTGACACTGAGACAACGTATGAACGAGCACCGCGCAACAATTGCCAGGCAGGATTGTTACCTCCCAGTCGGGGAACACTTCAGCAGTCAAGGACATTCAGCCTCGGATCTGCGGGTAAGCGTTCTCCAAGGCAACCTTAGAAACACACGACAACGCAAAATCATCGAGCAGAAACTGATAGCCAAGTTCCGCACTCATGAAGACGGTCTCAATCGGGATCTTGGGTTTATGTCACGATACATGACGTGATCCGGACTCGAGTCGTCGTTAGCTTGTTCACAGATGTGATTCCCAGTAAAAAAGTAAAAATTTTCCCAGTAAAAAAGTAAATTTTTTTTAAAGCTTTTCGTTTTACATACAGACGGCAGCTTTTGACACGTTGGAACCCCTGCGACTACACCTCATTGTCTCAGTTGTATCTTGCTATGTCTTTTGATGTGGTACCTTCCTGGCTGACTTAATTAACTTTATCACACCTCGGCAGATAGTCAGGATGATTTAATTTATTGGTCTGCAATTGTAAAGTACACATGCTTTTTTTTCCATCTATATATGCTCTGGCGATTCTGTATCCAATTTACTTCACCTGAGGAAGGAGCGATAGCTCCGAAAGCTTGTGATTTCAAATAAAACTGTTGGACTATAACCTGGTGTTGTGCGACCTCTCAACTTAGATTGAAGTCATACACTGCGGGCATGGACGGTCGGCGCTGCAGACCCCTACTATCGAAGCGTAATTGCTTACTTCGTGACCGGCTAGACCCTCTCTTTCGGCTACCACCCTCCCTCACAGACCAGACTCTCTCATATTACTCCACCCTCTTCCACAACTAACATCCTCCCCATTTATTTTATTGACTGTGGGATTGTGACCTAGAGTTACAGGTATATTTCAGAGACAAGCTGTTGTATCTGAGTCAAGCAAACGCATCCGATTCATTTCACTCAGGTGCAGTAATATCTTTTTAAATAAAATAATGAATGATCTGGAGATGAATATGTTCAAAAATAGAGAATCATACTTTCATCAGTATATGGTAACAAAAATGAGTAATACAGCCTTCTTAAGGGAAAGGATTCAGAATGTAAATAGCTCTTTGTAGTCTGAAAAATTAACATAAAATAGATGTAATCATTCTGCATAATAAACTGGGATGAGATTTGCTTCATGAGCTGATGTTACATTTAAATGCTGACAATAAATGAGTCCTAAAGTACGGCAATCAATAGTGAATTAATAGGTAGTAAGGCAATTGTTTCCAACTTAAGTCCTGGCTTTCTGTTTGTGTTCTACAGATATGATCATAAGTACATTCCTTTCTTTGGCCTCAGTCTTTCTGTGAACATGACAGTTAAGAACATAAGAACATAAGAAATAGGAGCAGGGGTAGGCCATTCGGCCCTTCGAGCCTGCTCCGCCATTCAATGAGATCATGGCTGATCTTCTGCCTCAACTCCATTCACCGGCCCTATCGCCATATCCCTTGATGCCTTTACTAGTCAGAAATCTATCGACTTCTGTTTTGAATATACCCAATGACTGAACCTCCACAGCCCTCTGGGGTAGAGAATTCCAAAGATTCACCACCCTCTGTGTGAAGAAATTTCTTCTCATCTCAGTCCTGAATGGCCTACCCTTTATCCTGAGGCTGTGGCCCCTGGTTCTAGACTTCCCAGCTAAGGGAAACATTCTCCCAGCATCCACCCTATCAAGCCCTGTAATAATTTTGTATGCTTCAATGAGATCCCCTCTCATTCTTCTGAACTCAAGAGAATACAGGCCTAGTTTACTCAATCTCTTTTCATACGACAGTCCCGCCATCTCAGGAATCAATCTTGTGAACCTTCGTTGCACTCCCTCTATGGCAAGTATATCCTTCCTTAGGTAAGGAGACCAAAATTGTACACAGTACGCCAGGTGTGGTCTCACAAAGGCCCTATATAATTGGAGTAAGACTTCTTTACTCCTGTACTCAAATCCTCTTGTAATGAAGGCCAGCATACCATTTGCCTTCCTAATGGCTTGCTGCACCTGCACATTCACTTTCAGTGACTCATGTACAAGGACACCCAGGTCCCTTTGAGCATCTGCATTCCCCAATCTTTCACCATTTAGGAAATACTCTGCCTTTCTGTTTTTTCTACCAAAGTGGATAACTTCACATTTATCCACATTATATTTCATCTGCCATGTTCTCGCCCACTCACTGAGCCTGTCGAGATCCCCTTGAAGCCTCTTCACATCCTCTTCGCAACTGACACTGCCACCTAGCTTTGTGTCATCAGCAAATTTGCAAATGTTACATTTATCCCCTCATCCAAATCATTGATATAGATTGTGAATAGCTGGGGCCCAAGCACCGATCCTTGCGGTACCCCACTAGTCACAGCCTGCCATCCTGAAAAAGACCCGTTTATCCCTACTCTTTGTTTTCTGTCTGTTAACCAATTCTCAATCCATGCTAGTATATTACCCCCAATTCCATGTGCCCTAATTTTGTTCACCAACCTCTTGTGTGGGACCTTATCGAAGGCCTTCTGAAAATCCAAATACACCACATCTACTGGTTCCTCTTTGTCTACTCCACTAGTTACATCCTCAAAGAACTCCAATAGGTTTGTCAAACAGGATTTCCCTTTCTGACGAAAGGTCTTCGACCTGAAACGTTAACTCTGTTTCTCTCTCCACGGATGCTGCCTGGCCTGCTGAGTTTTTCCAGCGTTTGCTGTTGTTATTTCCCTTTCATAAATCCATGTTGACTCTGCCCAATCTTACTATTAGTTTCTAAGTGCCCAGTTATTGCATCCTTTATAATAGATTCCAGCATTTTCCCAACTACTGATGTGAGGCTAACAGGTCTGTAGTTCCTCGTTTTCTCTCTCCCTCCTTTCTTAAATAGTTGTTTGCTTTTCAATCAAATCAAAGGAGACACAGATATGCCAACGACCAGTCATATTTTATTAGGTTCTTTGGTAATATATTTGATCAGATAAAAGTGTAAAATGTGTACCTCGTTGGCTTGTGTAACCTCAGTCCTAGATTTTACAAAATGGTACGTCCCTTACTGTAAAAAGAACCTTCCTTATCCTTGAATGAAGTTCAGCCTCCACATACATGTAGGAAGCCTCTCCACTTGCGTCAAACACTCCGATATGAGAGGACCGATTTTAAGCCCTCATGCCCGATGACAACAGGGCGTGCGGGGGTGGGGGGGGGGGGGTGTTAAAATAGAGGCAGGGTCCTTCCCTCTGGGTTGATTCCACTCTATACCCAGAAGTGTTTTGTTGTGTATTTGGCATATGCAGTGTTTGCCAGTTATTGGCAGTTCCGACGAAGGGTTTTGACCTGAAACGTTAACTCTGTTTCTCTCTCCACGGATGTTGCCTGGCCTGCTGAGTTTTTCCAGCGTTTTCTGTTGTTATATTGGTAATGGTCACTTTGTCTACGGCAAAGCTGTGTTGAAAGGAACAAAATGAGACACAGATTCATCCCCTATGCATCACAATAATAATAAAATAGAGAGCATTCTAAATATTCTTCTTACTGAAATTAGGCATGGCGAAGGAATGCAAAAGTGGGAGTGGAAGCTGTTATAGAAATCTTGATACAAGACGTGGCAGATACTGCTCAATCAAGGGATTGCTCTGTACCTACCAACAACAACTTGCATTTATATAGTGTCTTTAATGTAGTAAAACGTCTCAAGGTGCTTCATAGGAGTGTTATCAAACAAAATTTGACGCCGAGCCACATAAAGTGATATTAGGACAGGTGACCAAAAGCTTGGTCAAAGATGTAGGTTTTAAAGAGTGTCTTAAAGGATGAGAGAGAGGTAGAGAGGATTAGGGATGGAATTCCGGAGCTTAGGGCCGTGGCAGCTGAAGGCATGGCTGTCAATGGTGGAGCCATTAAAATCGGGGATGCGCAAGAAGCCAGAATTGGAGGAGCGCAGAGATCGTGGTGGGTTGTAGGGCTGGAGGAGGTTACAGAGATATCCAAGCAAAAGTAACAGAAAATTTTCATTCACAATAGTGAAGAACACAGTTTCTGAGCAAAGTGTAACTGAGTTGTAGTCCTTATGTGTTACCGAGGGGTATTACAGGGATTTACTAAGACTGTCTCCTAAAAATGATTAATGGAGCTTCTGGGGACAGGATGTGGTGGGACAGTAAAGAAGAAAAATGGAAATCATGGAGATCTCTGTTGGGGTAAGATTATATAAAAGGCATTTTGTTGCAGCACATCGTTTTTTTTAATCACTGAGATATATAAGCATTGCACAGAATTCTTCATGTTATGTTCCGTGAATGAGTATAGAAAGAATCACAAGATAGATCATGTGAAGTCGTAAGATAAGTATTGTGAATTACTGCTAAGAGAAGGAAAGATTATGTTGTTAATTAATGACTATGGCCGTGATTTTACGAACTTCGGCGGGTCCGAGGCGGGTGATGTTGGTGGCGGGTCTCGGCCCCGCTGCTGGCTCTATCCCGACCTCCGAAATGACTTTCCGATGATTGGGCTTGTTAAGCCTGCCCAGCGCGTTTCCTGCCTCATCAGCCGGTTTCCTTAAAGGGACCATGGTCAAATTTATTTTGACATTTGTGCTGTCAGTGTTCTGCAGCATTGAGGTGCTACAAGCACTGCACAGAGGTGCAGGGCTGCACCCAGGCTCTCCCATGACTCCCTCCATATGCTTAGGGAGGGAGTCACAGCACGCAGGGAGGTCCTCTTCCCTTCTCATGGGCGGAAGAGACCTCCGCAGGACAGCCTGGTTGCACATTGCACAGGAGGGCACAAGCAGGGATGTCGTCAGGAGGACCTGGCTGCAGTGGCGCAAACCTTTCAATGATCTCAGTGGATCATGAAACGTTACTGCAAAGCCACACTCAAACTCACCCTGCTGTGCCATTCATCACATCCCCATCACTCTGCCTTCCCTACCTTACTCCTGCACATCCTTACTCACACCAACTTACCTTGCACCTCCACCCATCCCTCTCTATCTACATTATCACATCCCCATCTCATTAGCCACCCCTCACACTCACCCTCATCCTAGTCCTATCATACCAACTAACAACACACAAGGGTAAGCACTTGAGTGTTTTAGCCAATGTTCATGTAAAGTTTCTTTTAATGTGCTGTGAAACATTGAAATCTTTAATTTCATCACTTTGCATTCTTGGACAGATTTGTGTGCACCTTTGGTAGTGGCTTAGTAAGTTGCAGTGAATGGTGAGACATAATGGTACTCCCCGCAATGGCGATGAATGTGAAAGGAATGGCTTGGCCATTGTAGGGAAGCTTTATGGTGCTGGTGTGGGGTAGTGCCAACCTGGCGCATCATGTGGCAGCCAGGGTGTACAGCATCAAGTGAAGTAAATCTGGCCATGGTGAGGCCATCCCTGGCCTCCCGGGCAGCAATGTGGTCGGGTGCTGATGCCCTCTGTCCTGTGCAGCATCAGGTGATTGCGGAGAAGGTTGGTGTTGTTGTTGGTGCTGCTGGTGTGCCTGGTGATGCTGGTGTTGCGGCTGATTGTGGTGGGATTCTGAGGACCAAGGTGAGAGTTTCAAGGGCACCCATGCTGATGGATTAGATGGCAGGTGAAGTAGAGATGAAAGAAGTGATCTGTCAATGGTGGGAGAGGTAATGAGGTCAGACTGGATGGAGACTTGTGTAAAGACTTGCAGCATCCTGAATCTGTAGTGGAAATGCAGTTTAGAGAAGCTGGTGGTTAAGGGAACATTTCTCATTCAGCTGGGAGCTTTGACTTGACATTTGAAGCTGTCAACTCATCAGCTGATTGAATGGCAAGTGACCTCCCGCCTCAGCTTCACAGACGAGGTCTAGGCACAGCGGGAAACCAGTGGGCAATCTGTCAAAGCATTGTTAAGTGGCTGTAAACAAGCCACTAATGATTTGAATTGCCTCCCCTGCCGCTGCGTGTCGCTTCTCTGCTCAGCGCTGGCAGACCTGACATCGGGAAAGTCCAGTATGTGCGTTGTGACAGAGGGTTCCCGACCCCCTGTCAATCATTTTAAATTTAACAGCTGACCCGCCACCCATCCCGTCCGCTAACGGCCGGCAAAATTCCAGCCTTTATTTCTGCTTTATCCTGGGGTGAAGTAACATCTGGCTCCCTTGAGTTCAGGCACAATAACTGCTTCCAGTGCTCAGCTAAGTTCTGAGACATCTGTTGTGCTGGGTGATGTTACTTAAAAAAAAATTATGAGTTTGTGTGAAATTCTTCCATCGACTATTTACACAAAGCCATTTGGAAAACAGATCAATGCCTATGTTAAAATAGTAGACAGAGAAAGTAAGTTTAAATGTGTTCATTTGTTACTAATACCCCACACTATGATTTCAACTCACTTAGACACTGGGGGATAAATTTGTTAGGGCCTGTTTTCAGGCCGATAACTGATGGCACATTTCCAGTGTGCCCCCGAGCTGGGAGGCCTGTGGATCTTTCTAAATTGGTCCTCGGGCCTCATCGTGATAGTAGGGGGTGAGCCGCCAGCGCCTGTCCCGCTGCCAGAGGCAACTCGGCCATGTGCTCGGACGGAATTTGGGCCACTTGCCTCGCCGGAAGCAGCCGTCAGCCGAGCCTGTGGGTGAGGCAGGAGAATGGGAAGGAGCCAACACAGGCCGACAGCGGCTCCGCATCAAGGTAGGTATGAAAGTATTCAAGGACCGCTGGTTGGCCGCTTGTCGGCCAGGTAATGCTGAGTTTAACAGATCTGTCGCCTGCCCCTCTCAGGGCAGACGGATTTTGTGGACGGGTCCTGTAATGGGCGCAGGACCCTCATTTCCATATTGAAATGAGGCCTGCGCTCATTTCAGGCGGCTGCCAGGACCACTTTAAAAAAAAAAATGACCATGATGAATTTAGCAGAGGCCCAGGCTCATGTGCAAATCTGACTGCTAAATTCATTGTGGCTGCGCCCGCTCTACGCCTGTAAAAAAAGAAAGACTTGCATTCTTGGGCAACACGGTGGCATAGTGGTTAGCACTGGTGCCTCACAGCGCCAGGGACCCGGGTTCGAATCTGACCTCAGGTGACTGTCTGTGTGGAGTTTGCACATTCTCCCCGTGTCTGCGTGGGTTTCCTCCGGGTGCTCCGGTTTCCTCCCACAGTCCAAAAATGTGCGGGTTAGGTTGATTTGGCTATGATAAATTGACCCTTAGTGTTAGGGGGGGATTAAATATGTGGGATTATGGGGATAGGACGGGATATGTTAGGGGGAATTAAATACGTGGGGTTACGGGGGTAGGGTGGGATATGTGTACTGTGGGGATTAAAGCAGCGACAGGGTACTGGATTTGGATGATCAGCTATGATCGTATTGAATGGTGGAGCAGGCTCGACGGGCCGAATGGCCTACTCCTGCTCCTAGATTCTATGTTTCTATTCATATAGCACCTTTCACGACCACCGGACATCTCAAAGCGCTTTACAGCCAATTAAGTATTTTTTGACGTGTAGTCACTGTTGTAAAGTGGGAAACGCGGCAACCAATTTGCACTCAGCAAGGTCACACAAACAGCAATGTGATAATGACCAGATAATCTGTTTTTGTTATGTTGGTTGAGGGATAAATATTGGCCAGGACACCAGGGATAACTCCCCTGTTCTTCTTCAAAATAGTGCCATGGGATCTTTTACGTCCACCTGAGAGAGCAGACGGGGCCTCGGTTTAACGTCTCATCCGAAAGACAACACCTCTGACAGTGCAGCACTCCCTCGGCACTGCACTGGAGTGTCTGCCTAGCTTTATGTGCTTAAGTCCATGTAGTGGGACTTGAACCCACAACCTTCAACATGAGCAACAATGTGAAATTTCTACCACACTGAGTCCTCACTGCCGGTTCCCATTGACTGTCAAGATAAAGCAATCCCTCATCTTGTCGACCTGACTGATGTTAACTAAAAGTGTGCATATTCCTAGTCTATTTCAGAGTTTAGTGTTATTTCCTAATTCCGTTGATGATGAGGAAAGGTTCCCTTCTATGATTGATTAGACAAAAGAGCTGTGCAAAGGCAATAGGATAGGCTCTTTCTATTGATAAAGCACGCAGCCTACTGTACTAATGATTTTAGATTTGATTGAACAGTGCCTGAAAAGTGCCATCTAAACAGGTACTGTTTGTCTTTCTGCTCCATTGTATTTATCCTTTGACATTCTTCAATGAGCATCTCAGTGGAAGAAGTTGACTTTATTGAGGGAAAGGCTGTTGCTGGCCAATGTTTACATTATCTTCTGCACTGCCAGGCCCTGCCACATAACACTACTTTGCTCAGACTACGCAGTTATCAGCAGTTTTATTCTGAATATGTTCTTTTGAATTGCAGCCAGAACAAACCCATGAAACAACAGTTACCTGAATCATAAGAAATCAATGTTTGCAGGGACACAAGGAACACACAGACAAAAAGCACTTTACAAGTGTTGGTCAAATGTAGCAACTGTTTCAAATCAACAACAACAACTTGCATCTATATAGCGCCTTTAACATAGTAATACGTTCCAAGGCGCTTCACAGGGGGCGATTATCAAACAAAATTTGACCCCGAGCCACATAAGGAGATATTAGGGCAGATGTCCAAAAGCTTGGTCAAAGAGGTAGGTATTAAGGAGAGTCTTAAAGGAGGAAAGAGAGATAGAGAGGCAGAGAGGTTTAGGGAGGGAATTCCAGAGATTAAAGCCTGGACAGCTGAAGGCAGAGCCGCCAATGGTGGAATGATTAAAATCGGGGATGCTCAAGAGGGCAGAATTGGAGGAGTGCAGAGATCTCAGAGGATTGTAGGGCTGGAGGAGGTAACAGAGATAGGGAGGGGCAAGGCCATGGAGGGATTTGAAAACAAGGATGAGAATTTAAAAATTGAGGTGTTGCTTAACTGGGAGCCAATGTAGGTCAGCGAGCACAGGGGTGATGGGCGAACGGGACTTGGTGCGAGTTAGGATATGGGCAGCAGTGACCTTAAGTTTATGGAGGGCGGAAGATGGGAGGCCGGCCAGGAGTGTGTTTGAATAGTCAAGTCTAGAGGTAACAAAGGCATGGATGAGGGTTTCAGCAGCAGATGAGTTGAGGCAAGGGTGGAGTTGGGCGATGTTACGGAGGTGGAAATCGGCGATCTTAGTGATGGCGCGGAAATGTGGTCAGAAGCTCATCTTGGGGTCAAATATGACACCCAGGTTACGAACAGTCTGGTTCTGCCTCAGACAGTTGCCAGGGAGATTCATGATTTTAAACACCTCTATCAAATCTCCTCTTAGCCTTCTTGGCTCTAAGGGGAACAACCCCAGCTTCTCCAGTCTATCCATGTAACTGTAATCCCTCATCCCTGGAACCATTCTAGTAAATTTCTTCTGTACCCTCTCCAAAGCCTTCACATCCTTCCTAAAGTGCGGTGCCCAGAATTGGACACAATACTCCAGCGGGAGCCGAACTAGTGTTTTATATAGGTTTAACATAACTTCCTGGCTCTTGTACTCTCTGCCTCAATTTATAAAGCCCAGGATCCCATATGCTTTATTAAATTAAACATTTTGTTAACCTGTCCTACCACCTTTAAAGATTTGTGCAGAAACACCCCTGGGTCTCTCTGTTCTTGCACCCCTTTAAAACTGTACCATTTAGCTTGTATTGTCTCTCCTCATTCTTCCTATCAAAATGTATTAACTCACATCACCAATCAGCAGGACTCTAGAACACAAGCATAAAAAATAAAGAGATAATCTCTTCGTACACCTTCCTAGTGATGTACAATGAGTTTAGTTTTTGATTTGTCTTTTTTAAAGTGTAGATATTTTACCCACCTTTTTGTTTCGATAATTCTATACCGCCTGATGTAAGTGTCTATTTTCGCTGTCTGCTGTTACATAATATTCCCATGTCATCTCTTCCTACATAAATGCTAACTCACGGCAGGACACGATTAAAATAGACAACTGTATCAGGCAGCGCTACTGAAATCCAATAGAACACCAAAGGAAGTGAACTGAAATTCCTTGCAGTACGCATCACAGAAGAGAAGAAGATGTAACTTTATTACAATGTATGGTATTGATGTAGATTGCAATGATATAACTGTGACTAACTTGCTGATACTGCAATACCCTCCTATATATGAGATGAATTTGTCTACATAAGAACATAAGAAATAGGAGCAGGAGTAGGCCATTCGGCCCCTCGAGCCTGCTCCGCCATTCAATAAGATCTGATATTGGCCTCAACTCCACTTTCCTGCCCGCTCCCCATAACCCTTGATTCCCCTGTTTTTCAAAAATCTGTCTCTCAGCCTTGAATATATTCAATGACTCCACCTCCACAGCTCTCTGGGGTAGAAAATTCCAAAGATTCACGACCCTCTGAGAGAAGAAATTCCTCCTCATCTCCGTTTTAAATGGGCGACCCCTTATTCTGAAACTATGCCCCCTAGTTCTAGATTCCCCGACGAGAGGAAACATCCTCTCTGCATCTACCCTGTCAAGCCCCCTCAGAATCTTATGTGTTTCAATAAGATCACCTCTCATTCTTCTAAACTCCAATGAGTATAGCCCAACCTGCTCAACCTTTCTTCATAAGATAACCCCTTCATCTCAGGAATCAACCTAGTGAACCTTCTCTGAACTGCCTCCAATGCAAGTATATCCTTCCTTAAGTGCAGTTCTGGTCACCACATTACAGGAAAGATGTGATTGCACTAGAGAGGGTACAGAGGAGATTTGCAAGGATGTTGCCGGGAGTAGAGAATCTTAGCTATGAGGAAAGACTGGATAGGCTGGGTCTGTTTTCCTTGGAACAGAGGAGGCTGAGGGGAGACCTTATTGAGGTGTATAAAATTATGAGGGGCATAGAGAAAGTGGATAGAAAGGACCTATTTCCCTTAGCAGTGGGGTCAAAAACCAGGGGGCACAGATTTAAAGTAATTGGTGGAAGGTTT
Organism: Squalus acanthias; assembly: GCA_030390025.1. Taxonomy (NCBI): domain Eukaryota; kingdom Metazoa; phylum Chordata; class Chondrichthyes; order Squaliformes; family Squalidae; genus Squalus; species Squalus acanthias. Next base: position 156,609,036 of record CM059428.1, read on the forward strand.
AGAGGGGATTTGAGGGGAAATTTCTTCACCTAGAGGGCTGTGGGCGTCTGGAACTTGCTGTCTGAAAGGGTGGTAGAGGCAGGAACCCTAACCACATTTAAAAAGTACTTGGATGTGCACTTGGGATGCTGTAACCTGCAGGGCTACGGACCAAGAGCTGGGAAGTGGGATTAGGCTGGATAGCTCTCTGTTGGCCGGCGCGGACACGATGGGCCGAAATGGCCTCCTTCCGTGCTGTAACTTTCTATGATTCTATGATTCTATTAAATATGGCTAAGGAGTTCTAATAAGCACTCGTCAACGCCATTCCAGTCACCAGTTTGAACAAATATGCGAGGTCGCTGGGAACATGGTAAATCAGTTTCATTTTATAACATCTGAGCACAAAAATCTTGAGTTCAGATGACATCTGTAAATGACTGTAATTTGTTTTTGCTCATCTAAAGCACTTTAATTATCTTATTGGCTTGCAGTCCCACCCTATCTATCCATTAATCAACATAACTTCACTTCCACGGAAACTTATACAAGCACTCTATCCTCTACAAACTTCTTTTGTTGCCTAAGCAAAGAATGGATTTTTTTTTTCCAGATCAAAACAAGGCACAACCAGCCAGATGGAGATGACATACTGGTCTGTGGCCAGGACACTAATCTTCACTTTCAGAATGATTTTAACCTCTTGCTCAGTGGGGTTCCACGAACCACTTGTTTAAACTCAAGCAGCTAGACAGCACACTTCCTGAAAATGCTGCAGACGGAGGTTCTTTTTTTCCACTTTAAGTCAGGATGTGCTCAGACAGCTCTGGGACGAGCGGAAAGCGAATGATTTGCTGAATCCCAGAAATATAAGCAAGTGAGAAGTGTCTGTGGGTTCACCAGTTCCAAAGGAAGGATTTTACATCCAAGAAATGACCAAGCAGCTTTGAGCGTGGTGCTTGTCATTTTTCCATAGCTAAAGCCTTGAGATGATACGTAAAAGAGAGTGTAGCCTGGAATGGTTTCTACGGCAATACTTAAGCACCATTAGTTAAAGTAGCAAAATTGAGCTTTAATTACTCACTTTATTTTCTAGCTGTCACTTTAGACTCTTGAAGGAATGTGGCCTGACGAATGTGTAATACAGCATTGAAAGCTTTGGTTCTGAAGTGCATCTCAGTCTCAGGTCTGAGCCTGAAATGAGACAAAATGGCCCTGTTATTGCTCCCATAATTAAAAAAAAAATTAATTCTAGGGATGTGGGCGTCGCTGTCAAAGCCAGACTTTATTGCTCATCCCTAATTGCCCTTGAGAAGGTGGTGGTGAGCTGTCCTCTTGAACCGCTGCAGTCTGTGTGGCGAAGGTACTCCCACAGTGCTGTTAGGGAGTTCCAGGATTTTGACCCAGTGACAATGAAGGATCGGCGATATACTTCCAAGTCACGATGGTGTGTGACTTGGAGGGGAACTTGGAGGTGGTGGTGTTCCCATGCGCTTGATGCCCTTGTCTTTCAAGGTGATAGAGGTCGCGGGTTTGAGAGGTGCTGCTGAAGAAGCCTTGGCGAGCTGCTGCAGTGCATTTGCAGGGAAAGCCTTGCCAAAGTGTGCTGTGCCTGTCCAGACATCTGAGTGTCTATATTTGGTGGACCAATTAAGAGCGGTCAGCTGTCCCTCAGTTGGTAGCACTCTCACCTCTGACCCAGAGGTTGTGGGTTCAAGTCCCACTTCACAAATTTAAACACAAAAATCTAGGCAGAAGCTCCATTGCTTTCGGATGAGATGTTAAACCAGGTGGACTTAATAAATCCCATGGCACTATTTCGAAGAAGAGCAGGGGAGTTATTCCCGGTGTCCTGGCCAATATTTATCCCTCAATCTACATCACTGAAACATAACATTACCATATCTGGGATGGAGATCTATTTACACGAATCAAAAGTAGATTCAATAAACTTGGCAGATCGTAGAGAGAGTGAGCGGGAGATCATGGAGACAGTAAGCGTTACGATAAGAAAATATATGTTGATGTACTGCCTACACTGGGCAACCGCAATGATTGTTTTCTTAGCATAACTGGTTCCAAACTATGTGATGCAGATTTTTGCACGATATCATGCTGCCACTGATGGAGACACTGCAGTGTCTTAATTGTGTTGTTCGTGCTGTGTCCTAAATTGGAGAGAAAGCAACACCAGCACCAGTCATTTCTGCAGTGGCTCTCATGATTGCCCACCGTGACTTTGCTGGAAGATCGGCAGCTTTTAAAGGGCTGCTGCTCAGTTTAAGCATTGGTGTTTGTGGTGGATGCGTGGACCACAGGAATGGAAGGTCTTCAGGGGCAAGTCGGCAGAACGGTTTCTTTGATGATGAAAAGTTGGATGTTCTGCTGGAAAAGGTGCAATGGAGGAGGGTAGCCATCTGTGAGGCAGTAGGGAACTCTCCTGTGAGAGCCACTGTGCAGCGTGCATGGCAGGATTTAGCCGATAGAGTGAAGCTTGCCTTCCACATTAACAGGCCATGGGAGCAGAAGCAGAAGAATGTCTCAGGCCTGAGCAAGAGTACAAGAGTCAACTTGATAATAGTTTGAGAACTCAGTGTATCCCCTTTGTATACATGTCACAGGCACAGTGCCTACAACATGGTGGACCATCAGTAATACACCATGGGAAGCACTGGCATAGCCCATCACACTTTACACATCAAGCTCATAGAGACAGCAGGAGATCATGGATACTGTGAGCCAGAGATCATGGTGAGTGAGCAGGAGATCATGGAGAGTGTGAGCCAGAGATCATGGTGAGTGTGAGCCAGAGATCAGGGTGAGTGTGAGCCAGAGATCATGGTGAGTGAGCAGGAGATCATGGAAAGTGTGAGCCAGAGATCATGGTGAGTGTGAGCAGGAGATCAGGGTGAGTGTGAGCAGGAGATCATGGTGAGTGTGAGCCAGAGATCAGGGTGAGTGTGAGCCAGAGATCATGGAGAGTGAGCAGGAGATCAGGGAGAGTGTGAGCCAGAGATCAGGGTGAGTGTGAGTAGAGATCAGGGTGAGTGTGAGCCAGAGATCATGGAGAGTGTGAGCAGGAGATCATGGAGAGTGTGAGCCAGAGATCAGGCTGAGTGTGAGCCAGAGATCATGGTGAGTGTGAGCAGGAGATCATGGTGAGTATGAACCAGAGAACATGGTGAGTGTGAGCCAGAGATCAGGGTGAGTGTGAGCCAGAGATCGTGGTGAGTGTGAGCCAGAGATCATGGAGAGTGAGCAGGAGATCAGGGAGAGTGTGAGCAGGAGAGCATGGTGATTGTGAGCAGGAGATCATGGTGAGTGTGAGCCAGAGATCATGGAGAGTGTGAGCAGGAGATCATGGAGAGTGTGGACCAGAGATCATGGAGAGTGTGAGCAGAAGATCAGGGAGAGTGTGAGCAGGAGATAATGGTGATTGTGAGCAGGAGATCATGGTGAGTGTGAGCAGGAGATCATGGTGAGTGTGAGCCAGAGATCATGGTGAGTGTGAGCCAGAGATCATGGTGAGTGTGAGCCAGAGATCATGGTGAGTGTGAGCCAGAGATCATGGAGAGTGAGCAGGAGATCAGGGAGAGTGTGAGCAGGAGAGCATGGTGAGTGTGAGCCAGAGATCAGGGAGAGTGTGAGCCAGAGATCATGGTGAGTGTGAGCCAGAGATCATGGTCAGTGTGAGCAGGAGATCATGGTGATTGTGAGCCAGAGATCATGGTGAGTGTGAGCAGGAGATCATGGTGAGTGTGAGCAGGAGATCAGGGTGAGTGTGAGCTATAGATCAGGGTGAGTGTGAGCCAGAGATCAGGGTAAATGTGAGCCAGAGATCAGGGAGAGTGTGAGCCAGAGATCATGGTGAGTGTGATCCAGAGATCATGGTGAGTGTGAGCAGGAGATCAGGGTGAGTGTGAGCTATAGATCAGGGTGAGTGTGAGCCAGAGATCAGGGTAAGTGTGAGCCAGAGATCAGGGTAAGTGCGAGCCAGAGATCAGGGAGAGTGTCAGCCAGAGATCATGGTGAGTGTGAGCCAGAGATCATGGTGAGTGTGAGCCAAAGATCATGGTGAGTGTGAGCAGGAGATCATGGTGAGTGTGAGCCAGAGATCAGGGTGAGTGTGAGCCAGAGATCACGGTGAGTGTGAGCCAGAGATCAGGGTGAGTGTGAGCCAGAGATCATGGTGAGTGTGAGCAGGAGATCATGGTGAGTGTGAGCCAGAGATCATGGTGAGTGTGAGCAGGAGATCATGGTGAGTGTGAGCCAGAGATCATGGTGAGTGTGAGCCAGAGATCATGGTGAGTGTGAGCCAGAGATCATGGAGAGTGTGAGCAGAAGATCATGGTTAGTGTGAGCAGGAGATCAGGGAGAGTGTGAGCAGGAGATCATGGTGAGTGTGAGCAAGAGATCATGGTGAGTGTGAGCCAGAGAGCATGGTGAGTGTGAGCCAGAGATCATGGAGAGTGAGCAGGAGATCAGGGAGAGTGTGAGCAGGAGAGCATGGTGAGTGTGAGCAGGAGATCATGGTGAGTGTGAGCCAGAGATCATGGAGAGTGAGCAGGAGATCAGGGAGAGTGTGAGCAGGAGAGCATGGTGAGTGTGAGCCAGAGATCAGGGAGAGTGTGAGCCAGAGATCATGGTGAGTGTGAGCCAGAGATCATGGTCAGTGTGAGCAGGAGATCATGGTGATTGTGAGCCAGAGATCATGGTGAGTGTGAGCAGGAGATCATGGTGAGTGTGAGCAGGAGATCAGGGAGAGTGTGAGCAGGAGAGCATGGTGAGTGTGAGCCAGAGATCAGGGTAGGTGTGAGCCAGAGATCAGGGTGAGTGTGAGCCACAGATCAGGGAGAGTGTGAGCCAGAGATCATGGTGAGTGTGAGCCAGAGATCATGGTGAGTGTGAGCCAGAGATCATGGTGAGTGTGAGCCAGAGATCATGGAGAGTGAGCAGGAGATCAGGGAGAGTGTGAGCAGGAGAGCATGGTGAGTGTGAGCCAGAGATCAGGGAGAGTGTGAGCCAGAGATCATGGTGAGTGTGAGCCAGAGATCATGGTCAGTGTGAGCAGGAGATCATGGTGATTGTGAGCCAGAGATCATGGTGAGTGTGAGCAGGAGATCATGGTGAGTGTGAGCAGGAGATCAGGGTGAGTGTGAGCTATAGATCAGGGTGAGTGTGAGCCAGAGATCAGGGTAAATGTGAGCCAGAGATCAGGGAGAGTGTGAGCCAGAGATCATGGTGAGTGTGAGCCAGAGATCATGGTGAGTGTGAGCAGGAGATCAGGGTGAGTGTGAGCTATAGATCAGGGTGAGTGTGAGCCAGAGATCAGGGTAAGTGTGAGCCAGAGATCAGGGTAAGTGCGAGCCAGAGATCAGGGAGAGTGTCAGCCAGAGATCATGGTGAGTGTGAGCCAGAGATCATGGTGAGTGTGAGCCAAAGATCATGGTGAGTGTGAGCAGGAGATCATGGTGAGTGTGAGCCAGAGATCAGGGTGAGTGTGAGCCAGAGATCACGGTGAGTGTGAGCCAGAGATCAGGGTGAGTGTGAGCCAGAGATCATGGTGAGTGTGAGCAGGAGATCATGGTGAGTGTGAGCCAGAGATCATGGTGAGTGTGAGCAGGAGATCATGGTGAGTGTGAGCCAGAGATCATGGTGAGTGTGAGCCAGAGATCATGGTGAGTGTGAGCCAGAGATCATGGAGAGTGTGAGCAGAAGATCATGGTTAGTGTGAGCAGGAGATCAGGGAGAGTGTGAGCAGGAGATCATGGTGAGTGTGAGCAAGAGATCATGGTGAGTGTGAGCCAGAGAGCATGGTGAGTGTGAGCCAGAGATCATGGAGAGTGAGCAGGAGATCAGGGAGAGTGTGAGCAGGAGAGCATGGTGAGTGTGAGCAGGAGATCATGGTGAGTGTGAGCCAGAGATCATGGAGAGTGAGCAGGAGATCAGGGAGAGTGTGAGCAGGAGAGCATGGTGAGTGTGAGCCAGAGATCAGGGTAAGTGTGAGCCAGAGATCAGGGTGAGTGTGAGCCAGAGATCAGGGAGAGTGTGAGCCAGAGATCATGGTGAGTGTGAGCCAGAGATCATGGTGAGTGTGAGCCAGAGTTCACAGAATCACAGAATCCCCACAGTACAGATAGAGGCCATTTTGGCCCACCGAGCCTGCACCAACACATATCCCACCCTATCCCCGTAACCCCATGTATTTAATCCCCCTAAACTAAGGGTCAATTTATCATAGCCAAATCAACCTAACCCGCACATCTTTGGACTGTGGGAGGAAACCAGAGCACCCAGAGGAAACCCACGCAGACACGGGGAGAATGTGCAAACTCCACACAGTCTCCCGGGGCCGGATTCGAACCCGGGTCCCTGGCGCTGTGAGGTAACAGTGCTAACCACTATGCCACCGTGTTGCCAGAGATCATGGTGAGTGTGAGCCAGAGATTATGGTGAGTATGAGCCAGAGATCATGGTGAGTGTGAGCCAGAGATCAGGGTAAGTGTGAGCCAGAGATCAGGGTGAGTGTGAGCCAGAGATCACGGTGAGTGTGAGCCAGAGATCATGGAGAGTGAGCAGGAGATCAGGGAGCGTGTGAGCCAGAGATCACGGTGAGTGTGAGCCAGAGATCATGGTGAGTGTGAGCCAGAGATCATGGTGAGTGTGAGCCAGAGATCATGGTGAGTGTGAGCCAGAGATCACGGTGAGTGTGAGCCAGAGATCATGGTGAGTGTGAGCCAGAGATCACCGAGTGAGCAGGAGATCAGGGAGAGTGTGAGCAGGAGATCAGGGTGAGTGTGAGCCAGAGATCAGGGTAAGTGTGAGCCAGAGATCAGGGTGAGTGTGAGCAGGAGACCAGGGTAAGTGTGAGCCAGAGATCAGGGTGAGTGTGAGCCAGAGATCAGGGTAAGTGTGAGCAGGAGATCAGGGAGAGTGTGAGCCAGAGATCATGGTGAGTGTGAGCAGGAGATCATGGAGAGTGTGAGCCAGAGATCATGGAGAGTGTGAGCAGAAGATCATGGTTAGTGTGAGCAGGAGATCAGGGAGAGTGTGAGCAGGAGATCATGGTGAGTGTGAGCAGGAGATCATGGTGAGTGTGAGCTGGAGAGCAGGGTGAGTGTGAGCCAGAGATCATGGTGAGTGTGAGCCAGAGATCAGGGTGAGTGTGAGCCAGAGATCAGGGTAAGTGTGAGCCAGAGATCAGGGTGAGTGTGAGCCAGAGATCATGGTGAGTGTGAGCCAGAGATCATGGAGAGTGAGCAGGAGATCATGGTGAGTGTGAGCCAGAGATCAGGGTGAGTGTGAGCCAGAGATCAGGGTAAGTGTGAGCCAGAGATCAGGGTGAGTGTGAGCCAGAGTTCAGGGTGAGTGTGAGCCAGAGATCATGGTGAGTGTGAGCCAGAGATCATGGAGAGTGAGCAGGAGATCATGGTGAGTGTGAGCCAGAGATCATGGTGAGTGTGAGCCGGAGATCATGGTGAGTGTGAGCAGGAGATCATGGTGAGTGTGAGCCAGAGATCATGGAGAGTGTGAGCAGAAGATCATGGTGAGTGTGAACCAGAGATCATGGTGAGTGTGAGCCAGAGATCACAGAATCACAGAATCCCCACAGTACAGATAGAGGCCATTTCGGCCCATCGAGCCAGCATATCCCACCCTATCCCCGTAACCCCACGTATTTAATTCCCCTAACACTAAGGGTCAATTTATCATAGCAAAATCAACCTAACCCGCACATCTTTGGACTGTGGGAGGAAACCGGAGCACCCAGAGGAAACCCACGCAGACACGGGGAGAATGTGCAAACTCCACACAGACAGTCACCCGGTGCCGGATTCGAACCCGGGTCCCTGGCGCTGTGAGGCAACAGTGCTAACCACTATGCCACCGTGTTGCCAGAGATCATGGTGAGTGTGAGCCAGAGATCATGGTGAGTATGAGCCAGAGATCATGGTGAGTGTGAGCCAGAGATCAGGGTAAGTGTGAGCCAGAGATCAGGGAGCGTGTAAGCCAGAGATCGTGGTGAGTGTGAGCCAGAGATTATGGTGAGTGTGAGCAGGAGATCATAGTGATTGTGAGCCAGAGATCATGGTGAGTGTGAGCCAGAGATTATGGTGAGTGTGAGCAGGAGATCATGGTGATTGTGAGCCAGAGATCATGGTGAGTGTGAGCCAGAGATCATGGTACGTGTGAGCCAGAGATCATGGTGAGTGTGAGCAGGAGATCATGGTGAGTGTGAGCCAGAGATCATGGAGAGTGTGAGCCAGAGATCATGGTGAGTGTGAGCAGGAGATCATGGTGATTGTGAGCCAGAGATCATGGTGAGTGTGAGCCAGAGATCATGGTGAGTGTGAGCAGGAGAACATGGTTAGTGTGAGCCAGAGATCATGGAGAGTGTGAGCCAGAGATCATGGTGAGTGTGAGCAGGAGATCATGGTGATTGTGAGCCAGAGATCATGGTGAGTGTGAGCAGAAGATCATGGTTAGTGTGAGCAGGAGATTAGGGAGAGTGTGAGCCAGAGATCATGGAGAGTGTGAGCAGGAAAACATGGTTAGTGTGAGCAGGAGATCAGGGAGAGTGTGAGCAGGAGATCAGGGAGAGTGTGAGCAGGAGATCAGGGAGAGTGTGAGCAGGAGATCATGGTGAGTGTGAGCAGGAGATCAGGGAGAGTGTGAGCAGGAGATCAGGGAGAGTGTGAGCAGGAGATCATGGTGAGTGTGAGCAGGATAACAGGGAGAGTGTGAGCAAGAGATCATGGAGAGTGTGAGCAGGATATCAGGGAGAGTGTGAGCAGGAGATCAGGGAGAGTGTGAGCAGGATATCAGGGAGAGTGTGAGCAGGAGATCATGGTGAGTGTGAGCAGGATATCAGGGAGTGTGTGAGCAGGAGATCATGGTGAGTGTGAGCAGGAGATCATGGTGAGTGTGAGCAGGAGATCATGGAGGGTGTGAGCAGGAGATCATGCTGAGTGTGAGCAGGCGATCAGGGAGAGTGTGAGCAGGAGATCAGGGAGAGTGTGAGCAGGCGATCAGGGAGAGTGTGAGCAGGAGATCATGGTGAGTATGAGCCAGAGATCATGGTGAGTGTGAGCCAGAGATCATGGTGAGTGTGAGCCAGAGATCATGGTGAGTGTGAGCCAGAGATCATGGTGAGTGTGAGCCAGAGATCACCGAGTGAGCAGGAATCAGGCGAGTGTGAGCAGGAGATCAGGGTGAGTGTGAGCCAGAGATCTGGGTAAGTGTGAGCCAGAGATCATGGGTGAGTGTGAGCAGGAGACCAGGGTAAGTGTGAGCCAGAGATCATGGTGAGTGTGCGCCAGAGATCAGGGTAAGTGTGAGTCAGGAGCTCAGGGAGAGTGTGAGCCAGAGATCATGGTGAGTGTGAGCAGGAGATCATGGAGAGTGTGAGCCAGAGATCATGAGAGTGTGAGCAGAAGATCAGGTTAGTGTGAGCAGGAGATCAGGGAGAGTGTGAGCAGAGAATCATGTGAGTGTGAGCAGGAGATCATGGTGAGTGTGAGCTGGAGAGCAGGGTGAGTGTGAGCCAGAGATCATGGTGAGTGTGAGCCAGAGATCAGGGTGAGTGTGAGCCAGAGATCAGGGTAAGTGTGAGCCAGAGATCAGGGTGAGTGTGAGCCAGAGATCATGGTGAGTGTGAGCCAGAGATCATGGAGAGTGAGCAGGAGATCATGTGAGTGTGAGCCAGAGATCAGGGTGAGTGTGAGCCAGAGATCAGGGTAAGTGTGAGCCAGAGATCAGGGTGAGTGTGAGCCAGAGATCAGGGTGAGTGTGAGCCAGAGATCATGGTGAGTGTGAGCCAGAGATCATGGAGAGTGAGCAGGAGATCATGGTGAGTGTGAGCCAGAGATCATGGTGAGTGTGAGCCGGAGATCATGGTGAGTGTGAGCAGGAGATCATGGTGAGTGTGAGCCAGAGATCATGGAGAGTGTGAGCAGAAGATCATGGTGAGTGTGAACCAGAGATCATGGTGAGTGTGAGCCAGAGATCACAGAATCACAGAATCCCCACAGTACAGATAGAGGCCATTTCGGCCCATCGAGCCAGCATATCCCACCCTATCCCCGTAACCCCACGTATTTAATTCCCCTAACACTAAGGGTCAATTTATCATAGCAAAATCAACCTAACCCGCACATCTTTGGACTGTGGGAGGAAACCGGAGCACCCAGAGGAAACCCACGCAGACACGGGGAGAATGTGCAAACTCCACACACACAGTCACCAGGCGCCGGATTCGACCCCGGGTCCCTGGCGCTGTGAGGCAACAGTGCTAACCACTATGCCACCGTGTTGCCAGAGATCATGGCGAGTGTGAGCCAGAGATCATGGTGAGTATGAGCCAGAGATCATGGTGAGTGTGAGCCAGAGATCAGGGTAAGTGTGAGCCAGAGATCAGGGTGAGTGTGAGCCAGAGATCACAGTGAGTGTGAGCCAGAGATCATGGCGAGTGAGCAGGAGATCAGGGAGCGTGTGAGCCAGAGATCGTGGTGAGTGTGAGCCAGAGATTATGGTGAGTGTGAGCAGGAGATCATGGTGATTGTGAGCCAGAGATCATGGTGAGTGTGAGCCAGAGATTATGGTGAGTGTGAGCAGGAGATCATGGTGATTGTGAGCCAGAGATCATGGTGAGTGTGAGCCAGAGATCATGGTACGTGTGAGCCAGAGATCATGGTGAGTGTGAGCAGGAGATCATGGTGAGTGTGAGCCAGAGATCATGGAGAGTGTGAGCCAGAGATCATGGTGAGTGTGAGCAGGAGATCATGGTGATTGTGAGCCAGAGATCATGGTGAGTGTGAGCCAGAGATCATGGTGAGTGTGAGCAGGAGAACATGGTTAGTGTGAGCCAGAGATCATGGAGAGTGTGAGCCAGAGATCATGGTGAGTGTGAGCAGGAGATCATGGTGATTGTGAGCCAGAGATCATGGTGAGTGTGAGCAGAAGATCATGGTTAGTGTGAGCAGGAGATTAGGGAGAGTGTGAGCCAGAGATCATGGAGAGTGTGAGCAGGAAAACATGGTTAGTGTGAGCAGGAGATCAGGGAGAGTGTGAGCAGGAGATCAGGGAGAGTGTGAGCAGGAGATCAGGGAGAGTGTGAGCAGGAGATCATGGTGAGTGTGAGCAGGAGATCAGGGAGAGTGTGAGCAGGAGATCAGGGAGAGTGTGAGCAGGAGATCATGGTGAGTGTGAGCAGGATAACAGGGAGAGTGTGAGCAAGAGATCATGGAGAGTGTGAGCAGGATATCAGGGAGAGTGTGAGCAGGAGATCAGGGAGAGTGTGAGCAGGATATCAGGGAGAGTGTGAGCAGGAGATCATGGTGAGTGTGAGCAGGATATCAGGGAGTGTGTGAGCAGGAGATCATGGTGAGTGTGAGCAGGAGATCATGGTGAGTGTGAGCAGGAGATCATGGAGGGTGTGAGCAGGAGATCATGCTGAGTGTGAGCAGGCGATCAGGGAGAGTGTGAGCAGGAGATCAGGGAGAGTGTGAGCAGGCGATCAGGGAGAGTGTGAGCAGGAGATCATGGTGAGTATGAGCCAGAGATCATGGTGAGTGTGAGCCAGAGATCATGGTGAGTGTGAGCCAGAGATCATGGTGAGTGTGAGCCAGAGATCATGGTGAGTGTGAGCCTGAGAGCAGGGTGAGTGTGAGCCAGAGATCATGGTGAGTGTGAGCCAGAGATCATGGTGAGTGTGAGCCAGAGATCATGGTGAGTGTGAGCAGGAGATCATGGTGAGTGTGAGCCAGAGATCATGGTGAGTGTGAGCCAGAGATCATGGTGAGTGTGAGCCAGAGATCATAGAGAGTGGGCAGGAGATCAGGGTGAGTGTGAGCCAGAAATCATGGTGAGTGTGAGCAGGAGATCATGGTGAGTGTGAGCCAGAGATCATGGTGAGTATGAGCCAGAGATCATGGTGAGTGTGAACCAGAGATCATGGTGAGTGTGAGCCAGAGATCACAGAATCACAGAATCCCCACAGTACAGATAGAGGCCATTTCGGCCCATCGAGCCTGCACCGACACATATCCCACCCTATCCCCGTAACCCCACGTATTTAATTCCCCTAACACTGAGGGTCAATTTATCATAGCCAAATCAACCTAACCCGCACATCTTTGGACTGTGGGAGGAAACCGGAGCACCCAGAGGAAACCCACGCAGACACGGGGAGAATGTGCAAACTCCACACAGACAGTCACCCGGGGCCGGATTCGAACCCGGGTCCCTGGCGCTGTGAGGCAACAGTGCTAACCACTATGCCACTGTGTTGCCAGAGATCATGGTAAGTGTGAGCCAGAGATCATGGTGAGTATGAGCCAGAGATCAGGGTAAGTGTGAGCCAGAGATCAGGGTGAGTGTGAGTCAGAGATCAGGGTAAGTGTGAGCCAGAGATCAGGGTGAGTGTGAGCCAGAGATCAGGGTAAGTGTGAGCCAGAGATCAGGGTGAGTGTGAGCAGGAGATCAGGGTAAGTGTGAGCCAGAGATCAGGGTGAGTGTGAGCCAGAGATCAGGGAGAGTGTGAGCAGGAGATCAGGGAGAGTGTTAGCAGGAGATCAGTGAGTGTGAGCAGGAGATCAGTGAGAGTGTGAGCAGGAGATCACAGAGTGTGAGCAGGAGATCAGGGAGAGTGTGAGCAGGAGATCAGTGAGTGTGAGCAGGAGATCATGGAGAGTGTGAGCAGGAGATCAGGGAGAGTGTGAGCAGGAGATCAGTGAGTGTGAGCAGGAGATCAGGGAGAGTGTGAGCAGGAGATCAGGGAGAGTGTGAGCAGGAGATCAGTGAGTGTGAGCAGGAGATCAGGGAGAGTGTGAGCAGGAGATCAGGGAGAGTGTGAGCAGGAGATCAGGGAGAGTGTGAGCAGGAGATCAGGGAGAGTGTGAGCAGGAGATCAGGGAGAGTGTGAGTAGGAGATCAGGGAGAGTGTGAGCAGGAGATCAGGGAGAGTGTGAGCAGGAGATCAGGGAGAGTGTGAGCAGGAGATCAGGGAGAGTGTGAGCAGGAGATCAGGGAGAGTGTGAGTAGGAGATCAGGGAGAGTGTGAACCTTGCCTGCACCACCTTGAAAACCTGAGATGAGGTTTTTAAACTTTCTCTAATCTCAATAAGAAATCCAAAGTAAAGTAAGTACCAAAAATTCTACTCGCTGAATGGGCATGGGTGATTTATTTCAGAATGGAATTTATCATTATGAATGCATGGACGTTCTGAAGGAAACTTTTCTTCCATTTAAACTTCATTATGCTGTCGAACAAATTGCTTCTTTAATTATCATAGAATATTGGTTATTTGACTGTTGAAAGTCAAAAGAAATTCACCTTGCTGTACAAAAAAAAGTACCATTATAATGCAAGGAATTAGTAGTCACATATACAAATGACCGATGATTGTGCCATACGATTAGGCCAAAGGCTTGTAGAATGGGCAGACAAGTGGCAGATGGAATTTAATACAGAGAAGTGTGAGGTGATGCGTTTTGGCAGAAGGAACAGGGAGAGGCAATATACACTTAATGGCACAGTTTTACAGAGTGTGCAGGGACAGAGGGACCTGGGAGTTAATGTGCATAGGTCCCTGAAGGTGGCAGGACATATTGAGAGAGTGGTTAACAAAGCATATGGGATCTGGGGCTTCATAAATAGAGGTATTGAGTACAAAAGTAGAGAAGCTATGCTGAACCTTTATAAAGTGCTGGTTAGGCCACAACTGGAGTATTGCATCCAGTTCTGGCCACCATACTTTAGGAAGGATGTGAAGGCTCTTGAGAGGGTGAATACGAACATACGAACATACGAATTAGGAGCAGGAGTAGGCCACTCGGCCCCTCGAACCTGCTCCGCCATTCAATAAGATCTGTTTACTCCACATTCCTGCCTACCGCCGATAACTTTTCACCCCCTTGCTTACCAAGAATCTATCTACCTCTGCCTTAAAAATATTCAAAGACTCTGCTTCCACCGCCCTCTGAGGAAGAGAGTTCCAATGACTCACGACCCTGTGTGAGAAAAAATTTCTCCTCATCTCTGTCTTAAATGGGCGACCCCTTATTTTTAAACAGTGACCTCTAGTTCTAGATTTTCTCACAAGAGGAAACATCCTCTCCATATCCACCCTGTCAAGACCCCTCAGGATCTTATATGTTTCAATCAAGTCACCTCTTACTCTTCTAAACTCCAGCGGATACAAGCCCAGCCTGTCCAACCTTTCCTCATAAGACAACCCGCCCATTCCAGGTATTAGTCTAGTAAACCTTCTCTGAACTGCTTCCAATGCATTTACATCCTTCCTTAAATAAGGAGACCAATACTGTACACAGTACTCCAGATGTGGTCCCACCAATGCCCTGTATAACTGAAGCACAACCTCCCAACTTTTGTATTCGATTCCCCTCGCATTAAACGATAACATTCTATTAGCTTTCCTAATTATTTGCTGTACCTACATACTAACCTTTTGCGATTCATGCACTAGGACACCCAGATCCCTCTGCATCTCAGAGCTCTGCAATCTCTCAAAATTTAGATACTATGCTTCTTTTTTATTCTTCCTGCCAAAATGGACAATTTCACATTTTCCCACATTATACTCCATTTGCCATTCACTTAACCTATCTATAGCCCTTTGTAGCCTCCTTATGTCCTCTTCACAATTTACTTTCCTACCTATCTTTGTGTCATCAGCAAATTTAGCAACCATACCTTCGGTCCCTTCATCCAAGTCATTTATATAAATTGTAAAAAGTTGAGGCACCAGCACTGATCCCTGTGGCACACCACTCGTTACATCTTGCCAACCAGAAAATGACCCATTTATGCCTACTCTCTGTTTCCTGTTAGCTAGCCAATCTTCTATCCATGCCAATATGTTACCCCCTACACCATGAGCTTTTATTTTCTGCAATAACCTTTGATGTGGCACCTTATCAAATGCCTTCTGGAAATCTAAGTACAGTACATCCACTGGTTCCCCTTTATCCACAGCACAGGTTACTTCCTCAAAGAACTCCAATAAATTGGTTAAACATGATTTCCCTTTCACAAAACCATGTTGACTCTGCCTGATTACCTTGAACTTTTCTAAATGCCCTGCTATAACGTCTTTAATAATAGCTTCTACATCTTCCCTATGACAGATGTTAAGCTAACTGGCCTGTGGTTTCCTGCTTTCTGTCTCCCTCCCTTTTTGAATAAAGGAGTTACATTCGCTATTTTCCAATCTAATGGAACCTTCCCTGAATCGAGGGAATTTTTGAAAATTAAAACCAACGCATCAACTATCTCACTAGCCACTTCTTTTAAGACCCTAGGATGAAGTCCATCAGGACCGGAAGACTTCTCAGCCCGCAGCTCCAATAATTTGCTCAGTACCATAAGAACATAAGAAATAGGAGCAGGAGTAGGCCATTCGGCCCTTCGAGTCTGCTCTGCCATTCAATGAGATCGTGGCTGATCTTCTGCCTCAACTCCATTCACTGGCCCTATCGCCATATCCCTTGATGCCCTTACTAGTCAGAAACATATCGACTTCTGTTTTGAATATACCCAATGACTGAGCCTCCACAGCCCTCTGGGGTAGAGAATTCCAAAGATTCATCACCCTCTGTGTGAAGAAATTTCTTCTCATCTCAGTCCTGAATGGCCTACCCTTTATCTTGAGTCTGTGGCCCCTGGTTCTAGACTCCCCAGCTAAGGGAAACATTCTCCCAGCATCCATCCTATCAAGCCCTGTAATAATTTTGTATGCTTCAATGAGATCCCCTCTCATTCTTCTGAATTCAAGAGAATACAGGCCTAGTTTACTCAATCTCTTCTCATACGACAGTCCCGCCATCCCAGGAATCAATCTTGTGAACCTTCGTTGCACTCCCTCTATGGCAAGTATATCCTTCCTTAGGTAAGGAGGCCAAAATTGTACACAGTACTCCAGGTGTGGTCTCACCAAGGCCCTATATAATTGGAGTAAGACTTCTTTACTCCTGTACTCAAATCCTCTTGTAATGAAGGCCAGCATACCATTTGCCTTCCTAATGGCTTGCTGCACCTGCACATTCACTTTCAGTGACTCATGTACAAGGACACCCAGGACCCTTTGAGCATCTGCATTCCCTAATCTTTCACCCTTTAGGAAATACTCTGCCTTTCTGTTTTTTCTACCAAAGTGGATAACTTCACATTTATCCACATTATATTCCATCTGCCATGTTTTCGCCCACTCACTGAGCTTGTCGAGATCCCCTTGAAGCCTCTTCACATCCTCTTCGCAACTGACACTGCCACCTAGCTTTGTGTCATCTGCAAATTTGGAAATGTTACATTTAGTCCCCTCATCCAAATCATTGATATAGATTGTGAATAGCTGGGGCCCAAGTACCGATCCTTGCGGTACCCCACTAGTCACAGCCTACCATCCTGAAAAAGACCCGTTTATCCCTACTCTTTGTTTTGTGTCTGTTAACCAATTCTCAATCCATGCTAGTATATTACCCCCAATTCCATGTGCCCTAATTTTGTTTACCAACCTCTTGTGTGGGATCTTATCGAAGGCCTTCTGAAAATCCAGATACACCACATCTACCGGTTCCCCTTTGTCTTCTCCAGTAGTTACATCCTCAAAGAACTTCAATAGGTTTGTCAAACAGGATTTCTCTTTCATAAATCCATGTTGACTCTGCCCAATCTTACTATTAGTTTCTAAGTGCCCAGTTATTGCATCCTTTATAATAGATTCCAGCATTTTCCCAACTACTGATGTGAGGCTAACAGGTCTGTAGTTCCCCGTTTTCTCTCTCCCCCCTTTCTTAAATAGCGGGGTTACATTTGTTATCCTCCAATCTGCAGAACCGTTCCAGAATCTATAGAATTTTGGAAGATGACAACCAATGCGTCCACTATTCCAATGGCCACCTCTTTCAAAACCCTAGGATGTAGGTCGTCCGGTCCTTGGGATTTGTCGACTTTTAGTTCTATTAATCTTGCTGGTACTGTTTTTTTACTAATAATAATTTCTTTAAGTTCCTCATTCTCATCACACCCTTGGTTTTCTCGTATTTCTGGGAGGTTTTTTGTGTCTTCCTCCGTGAAGACAGAAACAAAGTATTTATATAATTTCTCTGCCATTTCCTCATTCCCCATTATAAATTCTCCCGTCTCTGACTGTAAAGGACCTACATTTACCTTCGCCAGTCTTTTCCTTTTCACATACCTATAGAAGCTTTTACAATCCGTTTTTATATTTTTCGCTAGTTTGTGCTCATATTCCATTTTCCCTTTCTTTATCAATTTCTTGGTCCCCCTTTGCTGATTTCTAAAAAGATCCCAATCCTCAGGCTGACCACTTTTTCTGGCAACTTTATAAGCTTCCTCCTTTGACTTAATGCTAGCTTTAATTTCTTTTGTTAGCCATGGTTGGATCACTTTTTCTTTTGGCTTTTTATGCCCTAGAGGAATATATGTTTGTTGCAAATTATGCATTATTTCCTTGAATGTTAGCCATTGTATGTCCACCTTCATACCTTTTAGTGTAGTCTCCCAATCTACCATGGCCAACTTGTCCCTCATACCCTTGTAGTTCCCTCTGTTTAGATTGAAGACCTTAGTTTCAGATTGGACTACATCACTCTCAAACTTAATGTAAAATTCAATCATATTATGGTCACTTGTCCCTAAAGGCCCCTTTACCACAAGATTATTGATTAGCCCTTTCTCATTACACAGTACCAGATTCAGAATAGCCTGTTCCCTGGTTGGTTCCTCCACATACTGATCCAGGAAACCATCTCGCATGCATTCCAAGAATTCGTCCTCCACACCATTAGTGGTAATTTGATTTGCCCAGTCAATATGTAGATTAAAGTCCCCCATGATTACCGTATTGCCCTTGTTACATGCACTTCTAATCTCTTGATTGATACTGTGCCCTACATTACCATTACTGTTTGGTGGCCTATACACAACTCCCACCAATGTTTTCCGCCCTTTGCTGTTTCTTAGCTCCACCCAAACTGATTCCAGTTCTACATCACGATCTGTCAAGCCAAGATCTTTTATCTCTACCGTACCGATCTCATCCCTTATTAACAGCGCTACGCCACCTCCTTTTCCTTTTTGTCTGACCTTCCTAAATGTTGAGTACCCTGGAACATTCAGTTCCCAGCTTTGGTTACTCTGCAACCTCTTCCCTGGTGATTGTAATTTTCTTGAGTTCCTCCCTCCCTTCCAATTCCTGATTTACAGCTATTTCTGGGATGTTACTTGTATCCTCTATAGTGAAGACCGATGCAAAATACCTGTCAATTCAACTGCCATCTCCTTATTTTCCATTATTAATTCCCCAGACTCACTTTTTATAGGACCAACGCTCACTTTGTTAACTCTTTTCTTTTAAAAATATCTATAGAAACTCTTATATTTCTAGCTAGCTTTCTCTTGTACTCTAATTTTTCTCTCCTTATTAATCTTTTAGTCATTCTTTGCAGTTTTTTATATTCTGTCCAATCTGCTGACCTGCCACCCATGTTTGCGCAATTATATGCTTTTTCTTTAAGTTTGATACTATCTTTAACTTTTTTAGTTAACCATGGATGGTGGGTCCTCCCCTTGGAATTTTTCTTTCTCGTTGGAATGTATATATTCTGTGTATTCTGAAATATCCCCTTAAATGTCTGCCACTACAACTCTATTGACCTATCCCTTAACCTAATTTGCCAGTTCACTTTAGCTAGCTCTGCTTTCATACCCTCATAATTGCCCTTATTTAAGTTTAAAATACTAGTCTTGGACCCACTCTTCTCTCCCTCAAACTGAATGTAAAATTCAGTCATATTATGATTGCTACTACCTAGGGGCGCCTTCACTATGAGGTCATTAATTAATCCTATCTCGTTGCACAATACCAGATCTAGTATAGCCTGCTCTCTGGTTGGCTCCAGAATGTGCTGTTCTAAGAAACTATCCCGAAAACATTCTATGAACTCCTCATCTAGGCTACTTTTGCCCATCTGTTTTTTCCAGTCTATATGTAGATTAAAATCCCCCATGATTATTGCCGTACCTTTCTGACAAGCTCCCATTATTTCTTCCTTTATACTCCATCCTACTATGTGGTTACTGTTAGGGGGCCTGTACACCACTCCCACAAGTGACTTCTTGCCTTTATCATTTCTCATCTCTACCCAAACCGCTTCTACATCCTGGTTTCCTGAACTTAGGTCATCCCTCTCTATTGTGCTAACACCATCATTAATTAACAGAGCCACCCCTCCACCTTTTCCTAGCTTCCTGTCCTTCCTAAATGTCATGTACCCTTCAATATTCAGGTCCCAATCTAAGTCATCCTCCAGCCATGTTTCTGTAATGGCTATCAGATCATATTTATTTATTTCTATTTGCTGTTTTGTTTCGAATGCTACGTGCATTCAGATGCAGAGCCTTCAGGTTTGTCCTTTTATTATTTTTGTAACCTCTAGCCTTATCTGTTGATTTACTCTTAGATTTGTACTCTCTATCCCTTCCTGTCGCGGTCTGTTTATCATTTCCCATATTAATACCTTTCAGTTTTGCCTTGTCTCTACTCTTTGATTTACCACATCTTCCCAAATTTGATCCTTTGCCCCCACTATTTAGTTTAAAGCCCTCTCTACCGCCCTAGTTATATGACTCACCAGAACACTGGTCCCAGCACGGTCCAGGTGAAGACCGTCCCAACGTTACAGATCCCACTTTCCCCAGTACTGGTGCCAGTGCCCCAGGAATCGAAACCCATTTCTCCCACACCAGTCTTTGAGCCACGCATTCATCTCTCTAATTTTATTTACCCTATGCCAATTTGCTTGTGGCTCAGGTAATGATGCAGACATTATTACCCTTGAGGTTCTGCTTTTTAATTTAGCCTCTAGCTGCTCATACTCTCTCAGCAGAACTCTTTCCTAGTTCTACCTATGTCGTTGGTACCTATGTGGACCACGACCACTGGCTCCTCCCCCTCCTACTGCAAGTTCCTCTCCAGCTCAGAGCAGATGTCCCGGCAACACAGCCGTCTGGACTCTCGCTCTTGGCCGCAGAGAACTGTATCTATCCCCCTGACTATGCTGTCCCCTATTACCACTACATCCCTATTAACTCCCCCCGCTTGAATGGCTTCCTGTACCACGGTGCCATGGTTAGTTTGCTCATCCACCCTACAGCCACCGCTTTCATCCATACAGGCCGCAAGAACCTTAAACCTGTTGGACAATTGCAAAGGCTGAGGCTCCTCCACCTCCTGGGTCCCCATACCTGCCTCACTTGCAGTCACATCCTCCTGTCCCTGACCACTGACCAAATCAGAAGACCCTATCCTAAGGGGTGTGACTGCCTCCTGGAATAAAGTGTCCAGGTAACTTTCCCCCTCCCTGATGCATCGCCTCCAGCTCATCAACTCTGAGTCGAAGCTCCTCGAGCCGCAGACACTTACCGCAGACGTGTTTGTCCTGGATCACACTGGTGCCCAGGAGCTCCCACATCCTGCAGTCGCAACACATCACCTGCCCTGCCATCTTTATTGAGTCTTAGTTAATTTATTTTTATTAATTAATAATTAATAAACCCTATTACACCCAATAAGATTTATTACTGCTCGTAAACTTTACTAATACTAATGAAACCTTACAATTACTAATAAATTTCCTGGGCTTTAAAAGATAAGATAATGAGCAAAATACTCACCAACCAATCACTTACCCTTTTCCCTGTGATGTCACCTTTTATTTTCTCCGAATGCGATTGGGGGGTTTCACAGAGCCGAACTCCCGCTGGTTCTCTGTCCCCTCTCGTGCAGCTTTTTAACTCCTCTCCTCCCCCTCCCCCCTGAAGTCTCACTCCCCCCACCTCCCCCCTCCCCCTCCTCCCCGCCCTCCCCCCTACTCCTCCCCCCTCCCCTCCTGTGGTGAGTACGGGCTGGCCGCCCTGTTTCTCCAGGTGTCTGTTTCCTGTTCTGTTCTTGTCTGCTGTTGCCACTCTGTCCCCTCCCCTTCTTATTAGGGACTGTAAGTTTACAGTTCGAGATCCCTCTCCAAACTTGTGCTCCATATTTTTTTATCTAAATAATTGCCACTGTTCCACCCTCCTGAAGACATAATTATGCCTAGACCACATGATAATGTGCTTCGCAATCTACATTCCCTTGTCACTGAATTTCGATCCTCTTGTAGCAGACGTCGGCTTTGAGACCCTGCCTATACTTTTCTTGTTTTCAGTTACCACAGGGGTCAGGAAAACACTTCGCATAATGTTCTTTTCCTGTGAGATTCACCTGCCAAAAATCACATCACTCAGGAGATCAAACAAGATCTCCTGCTCAACAGTGCAGATGGTATATGGTCTGTTAGAAGGAGTGGGTTTGATGAGCTGTACGTCTGTTCTGCTTCCTGTTTCCTTATGCTTGAACACCAAGTATGAATTTAATAGACCATTTTGTGGCAAGTTATTAAAAACAATTGAAACATTTGCCTTCCAAGTCCAAATCCCTCCCAGTAACGTTCCCTTTATAGAGCTTCTTCCATCATATTTATAACTAAAGTGACAAATTAAACCTGCCTGCTACGGAATAAGCAGTTTATATCTTTTGAGGCACTGCCGCTGAAGATGAAGTAAAATATTATAAACAATTTACACAATAGAGAAAACTCGATATCAAAGCAGAGTTCCCACAGTGCTTTACCACGCATCATCGCCACTTGCTGGTACAGCACTGCACAATCTGTCACAGGCAAATGTTTTTAACTACTTGCTTCAGAATGGAAGGAACGTAGGGGGAGGAATTCATGTGGCACGCCAGGAAGTGCCGTTGACAGCTGTAATGACAGCTGATGCCGGTTCCAGCACCGCACGCCATATCGGTGTTGCCGGTAGCACTGCCGGTAACCTCAATCGCCAGGGAGCTCGCCATGATGGAGGTCGTGACGTCAGTGAGTGTGCAATGCTCACTGGACGCCCGATCTCCCAACTTCATTTTAGCCAATGCACACTTTCTGGCTGGAGAAAGCAACGACAGCTTCAGGTGGCGTGAAGCAACAGTAAGCTGGCTCTAGTGACGATATTTAAATGGATCCTGACCAGTCACTTGCACGTTGCACCTGTCAGGGTTTTGCAGTTTGAATGGCTGTGGGCTACTTCCTGCTACTGGAAGAGTTTTCCTTAGTCATGTCAGGGTTCTTTGGTATCAGGGAGTGTTGTGGCAAGTACAAAACTCCCTCATTATTTTTTGAAAGGCTTCAAAGTACAACACTTGCTAAAAAATCACTCACTCAATGTGCAGTTGGTGTGCGACCACAGACAGCGAATCTTCAATGTCAATGCCCACTATCCTGGCAGCAGTCACGATGCCTTCATCTTGTGCCGGCATGCCGGCACTCCTCCAGCCACCACATCAAGCTCGAGGGTGGCTGCTCGGAGACAAGGGCTATCCGCTCTGCACCTGGCTCATGACTCCCCTCTGCAACCCCAACACTCGTGCCCAGCACTCATATAACGAGAGCCATGCTGCCACCAGGAACATCATCGAGCAGACCATCGGCTTATTGAAGCAACGGTTCCGCTGCCTTGACCGCTCGGAGGAGCCCTCCAGTACTCGCCAGAGCGGGTGTCCCATTTCATGGTGGTCTGCTGCATGCTCCACAACTTGGCCATCATGAGGGCCCAGCCTTGCCAGCAGGGATTGTGGAACCACCTCAGGAGGAGGATGAGGCAGAGGAGGATGAGGGTGATGAGGAGGATGAGGAGGAGGAACAAGAGGGAGGGAGGAGGCAGCAAGACAATCGGCCTTCTGGACGGGCTGTCCGTGACTGGCTCATTAGCCTGTGATTCGAATGAATAAGACCCCAGATCCCTGTTGCTCACCACATCCCCATCATACAATCCCTGTTTCATGGCGTATCACAGCGTCCTCCTGGGTGCAAAGGTGAAATGAAAGAGACCACAAAATATTCCAAACACCATTAATAAATGTATCTATAAACATATCACATGAATCCTAATAACCAATGACCTTTGTGCCTGCAATAGTTGAATAGCTGTCATTGTGTGCAAGGTGTGAGATGTGGGTGTGAGTGTTGCTAGGTAGAGATTGTTGGTGGGTGAGTGCTGGGGGTGTGGTGCATTGAGCAGTGTGTGAAGCTTGTGGTACAGATGGTGGTATGTAGCATTTGTTGAAGCCTTCACTCACCCTGACCACCCGTGTGAGCTCGTTAAACTTCCTCCTGAACTGTGTGTGGGACCTGGGGACCACAGTGCTGCCCGTAACATGGTGTGCCACCTCCCTCCACGTAGTCTGGCAGACTTGTGGTGAGGGCCTCCTGCAAGCTGGTACAGGACTGCCCGCCTTCTCTCCACCGCTAAAACCAATGCCTCCAAAACTTCCTCGGAAAACCTCTGGGCTCTCTCCCTGGGGTGGCGATCTGCCATCAGCATTTGTAAATAAGTGCTCCTTCTCTTTGTCCTTCTTCTTATTGTTGTTGAGGCAGCTGCACACCCAACAATGCTGAGAATGAGGTGCTGCAGCATCAATGGTCCTCCCCTTTAAGTAGTGAAAAAAGCCTGTCGCAATCATTACTTGCGTTTAGACTACACCCGATATTGGTCCATCTTTTCAGTGTAACACCAATGAACTTGGGTTTTTAGACTAGAATCGTGACTGCAATCATTTTAATGAGGAGTGAGGATGAATTTTGCGTGCAGTCTGGACGATTTTCAACTGGCGCTACTTAACCATTTTTAGTCTGAACACCACCCATTCCTTGGCTATAACGAATTTCTTTTCTAAAGGTAAACAGGCGATATATTTCTCTCATGTGGAAAAATATATATATATATGTAAAATATTAAAATTCCCTGTTTACATCCAGCTTACCCACATATGTTTTCATCATACAATAGTCTTGCGATTTCAGTTTCTAAAATCAAGTCTGATCTAAGTTCAGTTGCAGGGTGATTTAGCCGCTGGGTCTCCCCTAACCTCCTTACAATTGTCTCGCTTTTTATCCTCAGTTAAAAGGCCACTTCCTCCATGACTTTCCCTCTTGGCTTTACAGCTAACTTACATTAACGCAACAGTCCAGGGAATGGGCCTCATAACAAACGCTGTCCTTACAAGTACAGAAAAGGTAAACATAGTCACCAAACAGATAGATGCATCTATTAGCACAGCTTACTACCAATGCGCCCCCTGCAACCTCTACTGTCACACTGGTCCAGGTCCCCCGAGGAAAGAAAGACTTTAGAAGTGTAGTCGCTGTTGTAATGTAGTAAACACAGCAGACAATTTGCACACAGCAAGCTCCCACAAACAGCAATGTGATAATGACCAGATCATCTGTTTTAGTGATGTTGATTGAGGGATAAATATTGGCCAGGACACCAAGGATAACTCCCCTGCTCTTCTTCGAAATAGTGCCATGGGATCTTTTAGGTCCACTTGAGAGAGCAGACTGGGTTTACTGTCTCATCTGAAAGACAGCACCTCCGACAGTGCAGCATGCCCTCAGTACTGCAGTGGAGCGTCAGCCTAGATTTTTGTGCTCAAGTCTGTGGAGTGGGACTATGAACCCACAACCTTCTGACTCAGAGGCGAGGCGCTACCAACTGAGCCACGGCTGACACTACATGAAGATCAGCACAACATGTTAAAATAGATCTAATTATTCCTATAACTCCAGGTCAGATTGCCAGAGCCTGGTGATAGTGATTCCAACTGCTCTCACAGCTTGATCTTACCCTCCAACAGCCCTCCCACATAGCAACACAATCCCCCGCTCCACCCCTCACCCTAATGCAAGATAGTGCAGCCACTGCAAAAAAAACCACAGGGAACAGTTACATAGTATAAACCTTGAGTATTATGTCCCGTTCTGGTCGCTGGGATACAGGGAGACATTCAACTACTGGGTGCAGTGCAGAGAAGAGCCATGAGGTAGACTGAAATTCGGTATGTTAGCGCCTCCCGTTAGCGCCTGGCAGTGGCACTAACAGGGCGCTAAGGGGTTATCGCCCAGGCATGGCGAATGCAGCGACGCCCGCGAACTTCAGTGCCGGCTGGCATTTACTCTTAGCACCTGGGCCTCTAGTGCCTCGCAGATCGTGACGTCATAAAGTGCGCAGCGCCCGTTATCGCCCCAGATGGAGAATTCACTCACGCCCCCTGCTCTATCGTCTCGCGCTGACAACGCCAGCAGGAGGAGGCGTTGTGAGCTCGGCTGGCCGCTTCGGGAGCGGTAATTAAAAGGAATGCTTTTCAGCTCGTGCAACCTTTATTATTTGCACCAGTCTGGTGCCTGCGCAAAGTTTTTAGTGTTTCATTGGTGCGAGATGTCCAAGCCCTCCACTTTGTGAGAGTGTCTGGGGCTGTAATGGCAGTCGCCCAGGTTGCCTTGCAAAATAGAACTGACGACAATTAGCTTGTGCTGCATCATTGGCCCTTCCCTTTAAGCGAGGGAAGCAGCCTCTGTGATGAAAGAGCGCCGTTCACAATACACTCGAAATTGTTCAGCGCTCTGCCGCTACCGCCCCGCTCTCGGACTTTAGCGCCCTAAGAGAAGTGTTTAGCATTTGATTTAGCGCTCCACTTCCCTCTTGGAACGCTAAAAGTGAATTTCGCGGGAGGCGAGAATGATTAGCGCCTGGCGCTAATTTTTCAACTTTTAGGGGTAGAAATTAGGTCGCGCCCCATTTGGGGCGCAAATATCGTCCGGACGCAAATATTAGCGCCTGGCGCTAATTATCGGCACTGACGGGAAACTTCACTTTTACCGCCCCGGGAGGTGAGTGGAGCGCTAAAGCAGGCGCTGCACACCTCTCTTAAGGCGCAAAGGCCGAGCAGTGAGGCGCTAACTCGGAGCGCTGGCGAAGCTCATGTAATGTCAGTCAGCAATGGAACACACACACAATGGCACGGGCCAGTTCTTAAAGGGGTTGGTTAATCTTGCTTTCCATCCACATCCTGTTCATTGCTGCCTTGAATCTCGGCCTGGAGAGACTTGCACATCAAATGTGCTGGAAAGAACAATGGAGAGCACCAGGCAAAGAGCTCAGAGTGCAGCTCCCACGGTCTCTGCTAAATCGATACAAGGAATGGCAAATCAAAATGAACCTGCAAAGTGCTGCTCAGTACCCAAAACTCCTTCACACAACGTTGAATCTCTCCAGAAGTCTCTCCCTCTCTCTCTCAGAATGCGTAGTTCAAAAATGCCACCAACAATAAAAGACAGGAAGAGGCCCCCTTTAAATAGCGCCCCCCCCAGCCCCACAGCGATTGATAGCGTTCCAGTCTTCTGGTCGTTGGAAGCGCCAGGCGGTAAGGCAGGGGGCGCCACTCAATTTCCGCTACGGGGCGCCCCAAGGGCGTTGCACCATGGAATGACGTCACAATCTGCACGCGCAGGTGGTCGCAGCGGTAAGTTTTAGCGCCGCCGCACAATCTCAAGTTAAGTTCTCGAGCGGCGCAAACATCGCTGCGCCCGGGCGTTAGCGGCTTTGCGCCCCATTAGCGCCCTCTTAAGGCGCTAACGGGTGGCGCAACCAAGTGAATTTTTACCCCTTAAAGTTTTAGCGCCCCAGACGGGGCTATACCGAATTTCTCCCCCCTGGTGTCATAGGTTTGAGATATCAGGAAATACTGGAAAAACTTGGGAGTTCTCAGCCTAGATAGGAGGTGTATGAGAGGTGATCTTATAGAGATACATAAGATAATAAATCGTATGGATAAGGTTAATCCAGAATATTATTTTTAAATAAACAGTGGGAATAGGACAAGAGGACACAGGCTCAAATTAGAAAAACTTAAATTTAGGCCTGATATCAGGAGATTTATCTTCACGCAGATAGTAGTCATCTGGAATGGACTTCTGGGCAGAATGATGGGGTGAAAACCCTGGATGCAGTTAAGAAACAATTAGATATTGTAGTGGGGAAGTGTAGGGTTGTTCTGGATGCATGAGTTAAAATAGGCCAAATGGTCTTCCTCATCTTGTAAACTCAAAGTTAGAAGGCATGTACGTAAGTGATAGGTTTTGAATATGGAATGGGGTTGGAAGGAAGGGGCCTAATCAAGTACCGGGGTATCTTAATGAGACTGGAACACCAATTCCCCAGACAAGGGGCAGAGGACAATCTACCCCATACATCTGAACATCTACATTAACTCTTTGCTTATGTATTTGTACACATGTTCCATAGTTCTCCCGTCCCTATCAATCTCAAACTATCCAGAATCTAATTTCACCATTTTAAAAACATCAATCATATCTCCTCTAAGCCTGTGTTCCTGCCATGAAAATAGCCCAAACACATCGAGCCTATCCTGGTAATTAAGAGGCCTAAAATTGAGTAACATTTTGGTTGCCCCCCTCTGTATTTTCTCTTGGGCCTCAAATATCCTTAGCCATATGTAAGGGGTAAAATTGGACATAATACTCTAATTGTGACTGTACCAAGCCCTTGTACAGTCTACATATAGGGCTAGAAATTCATGTGGTTTGCGGCACACATTAGCACTACAAGATGCCGCTAAAATGCCGTTGACAGCTGTAACGACAGCTGATGCCGGTTCCAGCGCCGCACGCCATATCAGTGTTGCCAGTATCGCTGCTGGTAAACTCGATTGCCAGGAACCTCGATATCATGGAGACCATGACATCAGTGAGTGTGCAACGCTCACTGGACATCCGATCTCCCAAATTCGTTATAGCCACTTACCTTAATGGCAGTGCAGAACAACAATAGGGAGAGCTGGCATCTACCAGCAGGAAGCAGGCTGCAGCAGCGATATTTAAAGCACCATCCCCAATCAGCTGTACCTGGCAGAGAATTGCAGTTTCAGTGCCTGTTTGCTACTTCCTGCAATCGAAACAGCTCTCTTTAGTTATTTCAAGTTTTTTTGGTGACAGGGAATGTTGATTTAAGTGCAAAAGTCACTCATTATTTGTTAAAGGCTTCTGCTCACAACACTTCCTCACAGTCATGGGGCTGCGGGATTGCAGGATTACCTCAGGAGGACGACGAGGCAGAGTAGGATGAGGAGGAAGAGGAGGAGGACGAGGACGAGGAGGATGAGGAAGAGGAGGAACAGGAGGGATGGCGGTGGCAGCAAGACAATCGGCCTTCTGGACGGGCTGTCCGTGACTGGCTCATCAGACTCCAATTCGCAAGGATGAAACCCCAGATCCCTGTAGCTCACCGCATCCTCATCATACAATCCCTGTCTCATGGCATATCACAGCGTCCTCCAGGCAAAAAGGTGAAATGAGAGAGCCCACAAAATATTCCAAACACAATTAATAAATGTATCTATAAACATATCACACATATGACATGAATTCTAATATGTAATGACTCTTGTGCCTGCCATAGTTGAATAGCTGTCATTGTGTGCAAGGTGTGAGCTGTGGGTGTTAGTGTTGCTAGGTAGAGATTGTTGGTGGGGTGGGTGCTGGGGGTGTGGTGCATTGAGCAGTGTGTGAAGCTTGTGGTACAGATGTTGGTAGGTAGCATTTGTTGAAGCCTTCACTCACCCTGACCAGCTGTGTGAGCTCACTAAACTTCTACCTGCACGGGGTGTGGGTCCTGGGGACCACAGTCCTGCCCGTGATGTAGTGTGCCACCTCTCTCCACATAGTCCGGCAGACTTGTGTCAAGGGCCTCCTGTCAGTTGCCAGGTACAGGACCACCCGCCTTCCCTCCACCGTTGAAGCCAACATCTCCAAAGCTTCATCCGAAAACCTCTGGGCTCTCTTCCTGGGGCGGTGATCTGCCATCAGGATTTATAAATAAGTGCTCTTTCTCCTTGTCCTTCTTCTTATGGTTGTTGAGGCTGCTGTATACTCAACAATGCTGAGAATGAGGTACTGCAGCATCAATGAACCTCCCCTGTAAGTAGTGAAAAAGCCTGTGGCAATCATTGCTTGTGTTTAGACTACACCCGATATTGGTCCATCTTTTCAGTGTAACGCCAATGAGCTTGGGTTTTTAGACAAGAATCATGACTGCAATCATTTAATGAGTGAGGACGAATTTTGCGTGCAGTCTAGACAATTTTAAACTGGCGCTACTTAACCATTTTTAGTCTAAACACTGCGCATTCCTTGGCTATAACGAATTTCTAGCCCATAGTGTTCTTAGATTTATATTGTAGTGTCCTAGCAATGCAACCTAAACCCCTATGATCTGTCCTCCCACCTGCCTCTTCACACTACTCATGGGCCCTCAGTGCTTTATCCACTATGATCTCTAGGTTCCTTTCCTGCTCAATAACCTTTCATGGGTGCCCTTGCATTGTATACACATACCTGGAGTTTCCCAGACCCAAATTCATAACACATCACATACCTATATTGAATTTATTCAACTCAGCCCGTAGCCTATAAATGCATATTTATGCGAATTTGTGAATGGTTTCATTAAGGCTCTTATCCAATTTATTTATGAAGATGATTAACAGCAATGGTCACAGCACAGTGCTTTCATTTTTAATAAACATTTTACTTGTATTTAAAATATATGCTCCTGAGATAATTATCTCAAAAAGGAGTCTGCCAGAAAGCATTGTACAGGCTGGTTTAAAATATTGCCACCTCCTTAAATTGTTTAGTTTGTCTAGACATGAGCAGTTGGTGTTTACTTATGTTATGTTGCTTGTCTTAAAAGCCTCATGATGAAACCCTTATCACGAGTGTGGGCTGATGTTTAATAGGGTGCACTTTAATCACAAGATAGATACAGTTAAGAAAGGTCATTCGTTTCATCTTAGCTCAGCCATCCAGAAAAAAAATACAGATTCCCCCTCAGCTATCCATGTGTTTCTTAAAATAATTCGAGGGTTTAATGGTTGGTGTGTAAATCAGTCAAACCCTTATCGCAAACGTGCGCTTGCGACTGGTGGAGTATATATTCTTAATGGATGGTTATAAAGCAGAGCACACAGACCTGTTGTTAATGTTGAAGAGGGAACCACATCTACGGTGCATTCACAGGTCTTCCTTCAAACAGTAATGAAAGTAGCAACAGAAGGGAAATATTTGGTTTGCAAATATTTGCTAAGCTTTTATTTCATGAAAACATAGAGGTAATCAGCAACGCTGAAAAAGATAACCATTGCGTGAACTGTAATTAAGCAAAGACAACCAAACCTTTCCATTGTATTTAACCAACGGGAAAGGTTAAATTACTGAGACTGTAAAAATAGATCTGAATTTCAAGGTGTTATACCCGTTATATTTTCCCTAGTGAGCTAATGCTGCCCTGGCATTCTAAGATCTACCAGATCTCCATGTTTTTGTCATGTTCAGTTTGCCAACTCAAAAAGTGATAAACCTGGAGTAGCAATGATGAGAGCCGCTATTATTTCCAGACAGAGAATTTGACAGGAACTATTTTTCCAATAAATTACAATGAATGCAGCTCACACTGAGCTGATTAACTCCTTCCACAGGGAGCTGGATACATACCAATACAAAAGCAAAATACTGCGGATGTTGGAAATCTGAAATATAAACAGAGAATGCTGGAAATACTCAGCAGGCCAGGCAGCATCTGTGGAGAGAGAAACAGAGTTAACGTTTCGGGTCGATGACCTTTCATCAGACCAAGTTGGGAGGCGGGCTGGAGGTTAGAGGGCAGGTATCAATTGATGTCAAATATTCCACGGGATACAAGTTTTCTTCAGGAGATTTAAATGGGTGGAGTTGAGCCCAGGATGGGTAGTTTGTATGTGGCCTGTGGTAGCAGTGAGCTTGATGGATCAAATGATCTTTTCTCACTCATGGTTTCTTGTGTCCTTATGTAAATCACTGTGAAATGCATCAGTTCCTTTTTGCCATTCCCGAGGCTGTCGTCCCGTGGAGATTTTGATTTCCGTAAATGTGTTGCGGGAGCTAAGAATGCCTGTAACCTGATGGTGTGACAAGGAAACGATGAAGTGTGCATGTACCCACGGGCATGGGAGAGGGATCTTTCTCTATTCGTGACATAGGCCAGGGTTAAATGGTGTTGACGTGCGGCTGGATGAATATTATGGTTTTTGCACAGTATCCTTTGGAAGTACTTATGTAAACTTTCTCATAGGAGATTAAACGCCCATGATGTACAGTCCAAAAATGTGTGGGTTAGGTTGATTTGGCTATGATAAATTGACCCTTAGTGTTAGGGGGGATTAAATATGTGGGGTTATGGGGATAGGATGGGATATGTTAGGGGGAATTAAATACGTGGGGTTACGGGGGTAGGGTGGGATACGTGTACTGTGGGGATTAAAGCAGGGACAGGGTACTGGATTTGGATGATCAGCCATGATCGTATTGAATGGCGGAGCAGGCTCGACGGGCCGAATGGCCTACTCCTGCTCCTAGATTCTATGTTTCTATGTTTCTATGTTTCTATGTTTTCTATGTTTCTATGTTTCTATGACTGGGTATATTGCGCAGCCTTGATGAAGATGAATAGCCTTTTCATGTTTTCTTAATTTCTTCGCCACTTGCTATAGTGTAGTGAGGATGTGATTGCCAAGTCCCTGAGATACGAACATACGAAAATGAAGGACAGGAAAAAGCCACCATACGGTTGTGATGCCTGACGTATCATCATGAGACACTCCTTACCCACCAGCAGCCATTGACCTCCTGTTTGAGGCAGAAAGCCAGATAAAAACCCATGGCTAATTAGGGGGGGGAAATCCTCTCTACTCACTTCACTTTGAACTTCAATAACTTTTACAAAATGTGTATCACTACCCAATGTTTTCTATATAAAACAGAATAGATATATAGATGTGGGAATCCTGAGAAAGGTCACCTCTCATAGTATTGACTGAACTTCATCTGGGTCATATGGAAGAGGGAAGCAAATTCTTTTAGTGCGGTGCTGAAGGAATGCAGTAAACCCTAAACGAAAGGTTATTGGTGAGAGAGAGAGGGTATGTTCAGATCTATGGAGGCAAACACCCAGAACTGGGCTCACTAATCTTCAAAAATAAGACCAGTCTGGATACAGCCACTTTGGGCATGCAGGATTGGGATCTGTCGAATAGTATGGGATAAAATGGAATGTTTGGTCAATGATGTGCAGTAAGCCTTTCCTGTAATGAGCTTCCTCTCCTATTGATGTGCTTCCATCCAAGAAGGTAGTCAGTTCAAAATTCTAACTGCAGCAAGTTGCCAAGTCTGTCACTATCTGTGCTATACAGCAGAAGAGATGATAGCAAGGGATGGAGATCATTAACTAGTCCCTTAACCCTTGTGAGTAAACTATCAAAATGCTCTAATATAGGAAAATAAAACCAGTGAAGTTTCACAATTGTACACACATGACCTGCAGTATATTTCAAGTAGAGGCTCTGTCTATAAAGGTCACAGGACCAGACAATAAAGTATTTATGTGGATTATTACCCTACGCTTCTAACAGATATTGTGGTTGTTGCTGAAAAATTAATAAGCTGTTGGAAAAGTGACTGCAGTTCAAAATTAAGTTAATTTGTTGAAATTATACAAATTACACTGGCAAAGACCTGTTTGGCCAAATGGCCAGTTTCTGTGCTGTAAAACTCTATGTAAGACTGCTTTCTGACTCAGCATCTCAAAGGGGAAAGCAGAGGTAATCATATACAATTTGTAGTCTTTATAGTGAGCCTAGCCTGGTATCAGGTCTCCATGGGGGAGAACGCCTGGGCAACAGTGTCCACAATATTACAAGGTTTCAATAGGCTGGCAGAACCAAAGGTGCTGAAAATCTACAATTGTTTCCCGATTACAGAAAGACAAACTTTACCAAAATGGTAGAAGCTTTGGAGCAGGTAAAATGGTTAATCCTACAGGCTGGTGATGAAACTGGTGCAGAATATAAATGGAAAGCTTTTTAAGAACAAAATAAAACATGTGGAAGACAAATATGTGCCCAAAGTCAAGAGAAGGGACAGTGGTAAGAAAAAGCCAAGATGGCGGACTGGTCACGGACAAGGACAAATAAGACGTAAACAAAAATTATTTTATAAATTAAAGGCACAGTAAAATAAAGACAGGCACCAGGAATAGCTTACAAATAACTATGGCCTAGAAAACAAAGCATACTGCTTTGTCAAAAGCGGAATACTGCAGACGCTGGAAATCTGAAATAAAAACAGAAAATTCTAGAAGCACTCAGCAGGTCGGGCAGCATCTGTGGAGCGAGAAACAGAGTCAACGTTTCCGGTCGATGACCCTTCATCACAACTGATAACATTTCGCCCTTGTACAGCACCTTGGTGAGGCCTCAGTTTAAATACTGTGTTCAGTTTTGGTCTCCTCACATGGTGGGTGATATTGAGGCTTTGGAAAGGGCGCGAAGGAGGGACACAAGATTAATCCCCCGTTTAAAAGCATCTTAGTTACCAAAATGGCTCAAAGAACCGGGACTCTACACTTTAGAGAAGCGTAGACTTAGGGGTGATTTGATCAAGGTTTATAAAGGCGATGAAAGGAATAGAACGTGTTTGTGTGGACAGTTTGCTTCCACTAAATAGGTTAGGGAGGACTCGGAGTCACAATCTCACGTTATGTAAAGGCAGAACTAGGTTAGATGTCAGGAGGTGATTCTTTTCGCAAAGGATAATGGACCTGTGGATCAGGCTGCCGGTTCATGTGGTGAATGCTGATTCGCTAAATTACTTCAAGCGAGGCATCACAACTGTGTGGGACAGGCTGGATGGATCAGTGGGTCTTTTCCCATCTGTCATTTTTCATATGTTCGTGAAGTCATACAGCTGACTGAGATTTGTTTTTCAATGTCAGCGCTTTAAATATGGATGGTTTTTAGATAGGAAGGCTGACAGCTACCCGTAATAAACAATAAGTAGTTTTTTTCTGGCAGGCTGAGAAGGATCCAATGTAGCTTGTGTCATTTGCTAACCAATACTCAGCTAGCTCCAAGGCAGATGATTCTTATTAACAGTAATTAGAATTTTGCAATAAAAACTTCCTCAGAACTGAAATGATCTTTATGACTTTCCGATTTTTTTTTGCTAACATACCATGTCCCAAGAAAAGTTCTGTTTACATAGGAAGCTTTTATTTATGCTAAGCTCTGGCCTTTCTGGATTCAGGGAAGACCGTGCCTCACGACCATTTAAAACATTTCTTAATTTGGCCTTGTCATCAAGCGTTATTGGCAGACTCTCCGCACTTTCCCGACAGTTTTTCCTTTGGGTGGATTTTTCTTACTTC
The DNA here is from genome assembly GCA_030390025.1 of Squalus acanthias. Lineage (NCBI taxonomy): Eukaryota > Metazoa > Chordata > Chondrichthyes > Squaliformes > Squalidae > Squalus > Squalus acanthias. Next base: position 156,643,243 of record CM059428.1, read on the forward strand.
CAGTGTTTCCTCCTCTGTGTTGCACCTTTTTCTTTTGTCAAAATGGATTATCAGCCAAAACAGCCTCGTCCGTATTCCTTTTTAAAGAGGCAGAAAATTGGCACTATCGAGTGGTGGGAGGACAAATTACAAGCTCGCAGACAATGAACAGCATAAAAAAAAGATGAAATTCATGATGCAAGCCAAATGTTACAGATAATAAGCCATAATTCACATCACTTTCACCTTGTGTCAGTTCCGGTGATAGTGATGAAAAATCAAATGTTATGTAACTGACAGTTCGACAGTAGAAGGCCGACAATCAGAATGTTTGTCATTTTTACACAGATTACCAGCGATCCAGAAAATGACAGCCCAGGCTCTCAGGATACTGCGGATAATATTAATGATAATTCACGTATCCCAATGCAGGATCAGAAAGTAGGGCATGTTTGCCACTGATGAACTGAAGACATTAGGTTGAGACCATTATCGACAGCTGAATCCAGCTAACAGAAGCCATTCTAAAGTTTGGAATGACATACAGCACCAGTGCTTTAAGTTACACTTGGGTCGGGCTCCTGCAAACAGAACGGAAACAAAATCATCATCGCTTGCTTCAGCAATAATTCTGTAAGAGGAGGAATGGGAAGAAAGGGAGGTGTTGGCAGAAAAGAATGAGAAGATCTTGCCAAAGGGAGAAGCTGTGTCGGCCTTGCCTGTTCTATCTGGGCACATTATAGGAGCCGTTTCATGGAGGTTCAGACTTTCCAATGAACTATTGTCTGTGGTAAATACTGGAAGATGAGTAACTGCAATCAGCAGTGATGTTAATTGCCTTTACTGTGGCTGTGAAAGTAACGGCGGTCATTCATTTCTTGGCTGCTCAGTCTTTCCAGACACCAGGGGATTATGTTTTGCCGCAGGATAAGCCTTTGTGTTCACCTGCAATCAAGGGGTGACTGATGCACTGTTCCAGAGTCCTTGTTAGTATACTTCTACATAGGTCTAATTAAACACTAATCTTATTGATGGCTTTCCAAATACTGGGTGTGAAACATCACACGTTATACAGCATCACTAAGACCACCTATTTCCACCTCTGTAACATCTCCTGACTCCGCCCTTGCCTCAGCTCATCTGCTGCTGAAACCCTCATCCATGCCTTTGTTACCTCCAGACTTGACTATTCCAACGCACTCCTGACCGGCCTCCCACATTCTACCATCCGTAAACTTGAGGTCATCCAAAACTCTGCTGCCCGTGTCCTAACTCGCACCAAGTCCCGTTCACCCATCACCCCTGTGCTCGCTAACCTCAGAATTTTTTCCAACAATTTGCCTATCACCGAGGTTAGGCTGACTGGCCTGTAATTACTCGATCTATCCCTTTCTCCCTTTTTGAACAACAGTATATTAGCAATCCTCCAGCACCACACCTGTAACCAGAGAGGATTGAAAAATGATGGTCAGAGCCTCGACTATTTCCTCTCTTACTCCTTTTAACAGCCTGGGATACATTTCATCCGGGCCTGGCGATTTAATTACTTTCAAAGATGCTAAACCCCTTAATACTTCCTCTCTCACTATGTTTATCTCATCTAATATTTCACACTCCTCCTCTTAACTACAATGTCTGCATCGTCCCTCTCTTTTGTGAAGTCAGACGCAAAGTATTCATTAAGAACCACACCCACGTCTTCCGCCTCCACATACAAGCTTCCTTTTTGGTCTCTAATAGGCCCTACTCTTTCTTTAGTTATCTTGCTCTAGCTCTTTTTGATATTTATAAAACATCTTTGGGTTTTCCTTGATTTTACTTGCCAGTATTTTTTCATGCGCTCTCTTTGCTTTCCTAATTTCCTTTTTAATTTCACCCCTGCACTTTCTATACTCCTCTGGGCTTTCTGCAGTATTTAGCTGTTGGTATCTGACATATGCTTCCCTTTTTTGCCTTATCTTACCCTGTATGTCCCTTGACATCCAGGGGGCTCTAGATTTGGGAGTCCCACCCTTTTTCTTTGCGGGAACATATTTACTCTGAACCCTCACTATCTCCTCCTTGAATGTCTCCCACTGTTCTGACACTGATTTACCTTCAAGTAGCTGCTTCCAGTCCACTTTTGCTAAATGGTAACATAGTGGTTATGTTACTGGACTAATGATCCAGAGACATGAGTTCAAATCCCACCACGGCAGCTGTGGAATTTAAATTCAATTAAAAATAAATCTGGAATAAAAAGCTAGTATCAGTAATGGTGACCATGAAACTGCCGGATTGTCATAAAAACCCATCTGGTTCACTAATGTCCTTTAGGGAAGGAAATCTGCCGTCCTTACCTGGTCTGGTCTCTATGTGACTTCAGACCCACAGCAATATGGTTGACTCTTAACTGCCCTCTGAAATGGCCCAGCAAGCCACTCAGTTGTATTCAAGAAGGTGGCTCACCACCACCACCTTCTCGAGGACAATTAGGGACGGGCAATAAATGCTGGCCTTGCCGTGAATGAATTTTTAAAAATCACATCTCAGCTTAGTGAAATTAGCCTTTCCCCAGTCAAGAACTTTTACTCCTGATCTATCTTTGTCCTTTTCCATAACTACGCTAAATCTAACTGAATTATGATCACTACCACCAAGATGCTCTCCCACTGATACCTCTTCCACCTGCCCAGCTTCATTCCCTAAAACTTAGCCCAGAACCGCCCCCTCTCATGTTGGGCTTGCTACATACTGGCTCAAAAAGTTCTCCTGAATGCATTTTAAGAATTCTGCACCCTCTATACCTTTTACACTAATTCTATCCCAATTAATATTAGGGTAGTTGAAATCCCCTACTATTACTGCTGTATTGGCCCAGAAATTGATCTCGCTCTGTTCCCGCGGGGGTAAGCCTTCCCCGCGATGTCTCACCTCGCTTATGCTTTTTCTGATCCAGCTCGCACGAACTTGATGTTCCAGACATCAGCTGTGCTGGGCTTGCGTATCCCAGCGGCGTAGTGAATTCGTGCGAGCTGTGGGATCACGTGACTCAGTTAGAGCCAATGGCAGCACACCATCTTCCATTCATAAGTCTCACAGCATGGCTGTGAGACTTATGAATCTTACACCCCCCCAAAATAACAGCTAAACCTCAATTAAATTAAAAAAAAAAACCATCACATTAATAAAATAAGTATAGTTAATTAAATTAACCATTTTAAATAAAAAATTAAATTTTTGAAAAAATTTAAAATCTTTTAAAAAGTTATAAAAATAAACTTACCTGTCTTTAAAGTCTATAAAAAAGATATACCTGTAAAAAAAAATTCAAAAAAATACTTAATTCACTACTTACCTTCTTAAAAGCGGGTCTTACTCCTCCTTTTTACATTTCCAAAATCTTCCCTACTTACCTGCGCGTCCAAAGCATGAAGTGCACAGCGTGCGCGCAGCCTGTAGCGCGCACGCGATGCACCCAGGCCCCGCCCCCTTTTCGGAAGAGCAATTGCCGGTTTTCAGCGCATGCGCAGGGCATGCAGAAAACCGGCAATTGGAGTGGGAATACGCGAGAGTATGCAGTGCGTACTCTCGCGTCCCGGGATCAATTTTCGGCCCATTGTTTTTGCACTTCTCAGAAATGTACCTACATATTTGCTCTTCTATCTCCCTCTGACTATTTGGGGGTCTATAGTACACTCCCAGCAGTGTAATTGCCCCTTTTTTGTTCTTTGTTCAACCCATTTGATGATCCTTCTAACATATCATCCCTCCTCACAGCTGTGATTGTTTCCTTAACCAATATTGTGATTCCCCCCTCCTTTTTTATCCCCCCCAGCTCGTCTGAAAACCCTGTAACCAGGTATGTTGAGCTGGCATTTCTGCCCTTCTTTCAGTCATGTTTCAGTAATAGCTATGATATCATACTTCCACATGTCTATCTGTGCCCTCAGCTCATCTGCCTTATTCACTAGACTCCTTGCATTGAAGTATATACCATTAAGCACTGCCAAACCCCTTTGTTGTCTATTTTCCAGCCTTTGTTTCCTCTGCCTTCCAAACTCACTTATTAATTTACTGCCTTCCATTTCCAGCTTTGCTTCTCTCACTTCTGAATATATGCTCAGGTTCCCATCCCCCTGGCAAGCTAGTTTAAACCCTGCCCAACAGCACTAGCTAACCTTCCCACGAGGATATTGGTCCCGGCCCTGTTGAGGTGCAACTCGTCCTGCTCGTACAGGTCCCACCTCCCCCAGAACTGGTCCCAATGCCTCAAGAATCTAAAGCCCTCCCTCCTGCATCACCTCTCCAGCCACGGATGCATCTGTGCTATCCTCCTACTTATAATTAATTAACCATTTACCTTGTTGAAAACGGGTCCCGTGCCTCCTTTTTAAAAACGCAGGTTCTTCAATACTTATCCTCCCGGAGAAACCTGAAAAATAAACTAAGTTTGCTGCGTGCGCGCCGGGAGTAATCCGGAGATTACTACCTTTGCGGTCCTGCTTATTAATCTCTTTCCTAGCTCCATAAAATCTGCCTGCAGGACCTCATCCCTCTTTCTACCTATGTCATTGGTGCCGATATGGACCACGGCCTCTGGTTGTTCACCCTCCCCCCTCAGAATGTCCTGCAGCCGCTCAGTGACATCCTTGACCCTGGCACCAGGGAGGCAACATACCATCCTTCTGGAAATGTTACTATCTTCCTCACTGTTTACTACATCTCTGAGTTTCGTATCATCTGCAAACTTTGAAATTATGCCCTGTATACCCAAGTCCAGGTCATTTATATATATCAAAAAGAGCAGTGGTCCTAATACCGACCCCTGGGGGATATCACTGTATAACTCCATCCAGTCAGAAAAACAACTGTTCCGCACTACTCCCTGCTTGCTGTCCCTTAGCCAATTTTGTATCCACGCTGCCACTGATCCTTTAATCCCATGGTCTTCATTTTTGCTAACAAATCTATTATGTAGTACTTTATCAAGCGCCTTTTGAAAGTTCACATACACAATATCAACCGCACTACCGCTCCGGGCCAAAGATTCGGCCCTTCCCGGGTGAGTACGCACTGTGTACTCACCCGCAAGGCGTCCTGAAGTGCCGGTTTCCTGCATGCACTGCGCATGCGCGGGAAACCGGAACTTCCAGTCTCGTGAAGGGAGCGGTTCAGAGGTGAACCGCGTGCGCGGTAGAGGCTGCGCGCACGCAGCAAACTTAGTTTATTTTTCAGGTTTCTCCAGGAGGATAAGTATTGAAGAACCTGCGTTTTTAAAAAGGAGGCACGGGACCCGTTTTCAACAAGGTAAATGGTTAATTAATTATAATTTAAATTTTTTTTCAGCAGGTTTATCTTTTTTAGATACTTTAAAGAAAGGTAAGTTTATTTTTAGCACTGTTAAAAAGTATTTTAATTTTTTCAAAAATTTTAATTTTTGTTTAAAGTAGTTAATTTATTTAACTTATAGTTATTTTAAAAATGTGATGGTTTAAAAAAAAAATTATTTGAAGTTTAGCTGTTCTTTTGGGGCCGATTTCAATTCATAGATTTGACAGGTCTTCCTGTCAAATCTATGAATGAAAGATGGTCTGCTGCCATTGGCTCTCCATGGCCCACGTGATCCCAGGGGACGCATCGCACTAACTACGCCCCTGGGACACGCAAGCACTGCGCGCCGGCACTTGGAGCAGGCCCAGGAGCTGAAGTCCCCGTGGGCCCAGAGGTCAACGGCAGGCGCGGTAGGTAAGTGCGCGTGCGATCCTTACCCCCGCGGCAAGCTGGAGAGGCGAATTTCAGGGCCAATAAAAATCAAGATTTAAAATTTCCTTCCCCTCTTCAACTCTCCTCAGGAACAAGAGTTAAATTGAAGCAGGTTTATGCTGCGGACAAGAATTGTTTATATTTTCATTTGGATTTAATTGTAGCTAGGGCTACAGATAATTTATGATAGTTTAAATTCATGAACCAATATAAAAACCAGACAGCTTTTAAGCTTCAAGTATTGTTTTTATACTCAGAGTTGACGGCTCCATTCTTAAAAGTTGCCTGCGCACCTGAACTGCAGCACAAAATTAAATTAAACTTTACTATTAAACATATGAAAATTAAATCCATCAGATGAATTATTTGACATGGTTAGATTCATCAAAATAGTTTAAATAATTAGTAGCCACTTACTGTGTCTGTGAATTCTAGCCTTTAGGTATTAAACTGAGAGATAGGCAGACTGTTGGTAATTTTCAATGTCAAATTGCTGCCATGCATAATGCCAGTTTGTAAATTCTGATGCAGCTTTAACACATCAGTCAATCTTTTACAATGGTGAGCTAAAAATACCAACTGAGGCAATAATTGAAGAGCAGGTCCAGTTAACTTAAGTCATGTCACATATTCTGAATAAGTATGTGATTTAGTTATAGGCTGCCTTGATCTAGGGGAAAAGAAGACAAAAGAGCCAATTTAGATTCAGTAAGCATGATATGCAGTAAAACCCAACTGTCAATATACAGCCCATAATAGAAAACAATTATATAACTTGCATTTATCTAGTGCCTTTCACAACCTCAGGATGTCACAAAGCGCCTCAGAGCCGCTGAAGTACTTTTGAAGTGCAGTCACTGTTGGCAGCCAATTTGCGCACTGCAAGGTCCCACAAACAGCAATAAGATAAATGACCAGGTTATCTGTTTTAGGTGTTGGTTGAGGGATAAATATTGGCCAGGACACCAGAAGAACTCTGCTGCGCATCTTCCAATAGTATTATGGGATCTTTTATGTCCACCTGAGAAGGCAGACATCTCATCCAAAAGTGCAGCATTCCCTCAGTACTGCACTGACGTGCCAGCCTAGATTATGTGCTGGAGTGGGTCTTGAACGCACAACCTTCTGACTGAGAGGTGAGAGTGCTACCCACTGAGCCAAGGCTGACACCTGATATAATGGGTTCAACGGCAGCCGAATGCACCAAGCAACTACATTCCATGCAAGATTTTTTGTGGGGTGAATGCATATAAAGATTTGAGTGAAGGAACACTTCCAGATGAAGGCTGAAGGTATAAAGGGTACAGTACTACCTCATTTGAGGGAGAGGTCATTAGCACAGTGCATTCTCAGAAGGTGTGGCTGACTCCTCTGTACCTTGCCTGATCTGGTAAGGTCATTAAATTTCTTACTGCATGGTGTGGTTAAGTTGGTGCTGAATGGCTTGGTCACAACCCTCCACTGGCCTTGAACTTCTCTCTTTGGGCCCTCTGTCTGTCCGTCTCAAACTATCGTTCCCCCTAACATCCTACAGGAGCGCTTCCACAGCTGAATCTGCAAAGCGAGGGGCTCCATGCCCTACAGCAGACCATTCAGAGACTTTTATAGGCAGATATTTCTTGTGCTCAGCCGAATACATTGTGAGGATGCCTAGCCCTTTAAGCTGCTGTAGGCATTTAATACCTCCAGCTGCACGCTATTTCCTGCCTCTCATAGGGCAAGCTCCCAATGAGAGGCATTTCCAGCCCACTCATGTTATTCAAATGTGGCTGACTCAGGAAATTATTGTATATTGGGAAGAGATCGCTTTAAACGATTGCTTCTTTTAATTTCTGGCTGTGTTTCCTGACACATTCCACATTTTGGAAGTTCAGCAGGAAATCTGGATGCTGTGTCTCTGATGATATTTTCTTTTTACACAACATGCACTGATGTTATTCTTTAGTTTATAAGTTCGTTTACGCTATTTTCTTGGATTTGAAAAAGCACGTTGCGGTTGAGAATTAATTGAAAGGCATCATTTGTGGCTTCCTGGAAAAGTCGTGCTGATGGATAAACAGAAGGTGTCGCTGGCGAGTCGCCTGTGAAAGGTCATTTCAACTGCAGTCCCCATTGAATCGAGGAAACCTCGCTACTGACGATGAGCCCTGGATATTCTTTCGTTTATGAGCGCATCATGGTTCAGTTATACATGGAGCAGCTTGTGAGTTATGGGTCTTTCACGCTGCTGAAATTACTGCTCTAACTCACGTCGCTGGCGAGATATCCTTGATTACAACTTACAGCAATATTGAGGCTGCACTTTCCGGAAAGTATTTCTCATGTCATCCCAGATATAAAAATAATCCGACCGCTGGTGCTTAAAGGGCAATGTAAAATAGCAAAGTGGGGTCCAAAATTAAAGTCACTGCTCGAGTGTCAGTGAAGAACACAACGCAAGTGTCCTCACTGAAAAGAATGTCAAAGTTTATCAACAAGGTATAAAGTCGGTAATTAAAAGCAACAGGACAGAATTAATTATTTTTTATTCAAGTCAAAAGGCTAAATCCATTTTCATAACACAAAAAGTAGATAATGGACCATCTAGTTATCATATGGGAAATTTTATTACCTGTTTGCGAAATCATTTCTGTTAAGTATCAGTAGCAGGAAGGAGACTTGCTCACCCCTGCAGACAGGTTCTTGGGACCAGACCTAAGATAATTCACAGTAGCAGTGAGCGTGCTACAGCTTTTTCATCCGCACTGCACTGAACGCATTAGGGATAAGCTCTGTAGATGGTTCTAAATCCTCGCTTAAACATGATACCATCAGCTGGATAAAATCTCACGCAGAAAAGGATCCTTCCGTAAGCATAACTGTCGGTTGGGTTTGGATACTAGCCCGGAGGTCAAAATCCTTCTCTTCCTATTCCCTTGGAGAGAGAGAAAAAAATGACAGTAAAGCAACCCCAGTAGCTTAGTGGGAAAATACACTGCGTATAGTACAGACCCATAGCCGATCAGGAGGGTTCAATCCTCAGTCTGTGCTATCTGAGCTGATAGCAGTAGAGGTGCTGCCACCCGCCACAGTGCCCCTAGCTTAGGGAAGGTGAAAATTGAACGTCCATTCCCATTCTTAATTACTATCCAATCATCTGTGCTGGAAAGTGTGTATAGGTGACACTGGATGAGGACAGTGTCAGACTTGGTTACGATATTGCAGATGTTCTAGAGTCTGCTAACGTTTGTCAATGGAGAATGGCTGCTCAGGTGATCTGATGGGCAGCTAACATCTATGGAACCATATCCCTTGCAGAGAAATCATTTTAAAAAGTAGAGGGGGAAACTTTGCATGACGTGCATTACAATTAGTAGCTCAATGTTGGAAGGGTTGTATTTTTCTGATAGTAGATAGCAAGGGGTTGAAATTTGTCGGCACCCGGTGTCGGCCCAAACCGGGAGGCCCGAGGCCGGCCTTAAATTGGTCCTCATTGTGCCCGTTTTAAGCCCGTAAAACAGGCACAACCAGTTCCAATTTCCAGGCCCCAGTGTTTACAAAGGCTTTAGAAAGGCATTAGGGCTGACTGATGATATGCTCAGTTTCCTGTCTGACATTACTAATAGACGGCAACAGCACTGCACGCGGATAAATAAATACTTCAGACATAAAAGCATCAGCATTTTTTTTTCCAAATGTTAAAATGTAGTAAGGCTTTAAAGCATTTAATCCAGTAATGAAAATTCACCCAAATATTTATAGTGTTTGTAAAACTAAAAACTTTCCAAAATGTAATGAGCAATCTTTGGAAATGCAATTTGGCTTGTCTCACCCTCTGGTGGAAGTTTGAAACATTACCCTGATTTTAAACACGAGCTACAAATGTAACCTGTTCAGTGGAAACAAATAAGTCTCAAAACAGAACAACTTTGCATTGACTGAAAGTTGCTATTGGCTCAGAGACAGGCCATTCAGAAATGTAGATAAAAGAATCCCGGGGGTCGATTGCCCGTTTTGAAAGCGAAAGACGAGAAATGTCGGTTTTGCATTATAATTTATGGCCCACCTAACACTATCACAGCAACATCTGGGTTTCAAACGTGAACTTAACAAGGACGTGATTCCAGAGTGGCAACGATAAACTAGCACCCCATCAGCACTCACTCACGATGATGATAATTTAACAGCAGCTAACGAATCACTTACGCAGGATGAGCGTCAAAGTTGGTTCAGCCAGCTGTGTGGAGTCTGCAGGTTTTCTGGAAAATGGCGAAAGTGGCCTTTGAGAAAAGCCAAATTTTAGCAACTAGGCCCAGCATGTGCTGGTAACGCAGAAGAAACATGAGCAAAGGATTGGTGATAGGGAACGACCTCCAAACATGTGAAAGGAACTCCAAGTGGCAGTATGCCATTTCTTTATATATATTCATTCCAGGGATATAGCCGTCGCTGGCAAGGCCGGCATTCACTGCCTATCCCTAGTTGCCCTTGAGAAGGTGGACCTTCTGCTTGAAACACTGCGGTCCGTGTGGTGAAGGTACAGCCACAGTGCTGTTAGGTAGGGAGTTCCAGGATTTTGACTGGGCCACAATGAAGAAGTGATTGCCAGGTTGAGTACTCCGGTTGAGGTCTGGAAGAAGTTGCACAGCGTAAAAAAGAGCACGAAGGAAAGACATGAATTTGTTTTGAATGGAAGGACCAATATGGAGGGTCAATGTCTATAACAACAACAACTTGTATTTATATAGCGCCTTTGACGTAGTGAAACGTCCCAAGGCGCTTCACAGGAATATTTTAAGACAAAGAAAAAATAATGCAGGATACCACCAACATTAAGAAGAAAGCAGTGAGGGAAGACAGGAAGTAGTGATCACGGTCACCAAACTAGCAGGACAGGACATATATGGACAAGATGTTTGCAAACAATACTGTACCGACAGAGAACTGCTAACAAGGGTGTAGCAAGGAAGGTGGCAGAATGAAAAGAGCAGGGTTTTTCACTTTACATTATGCATTCCACAATGGGAGAAAGAATCGACAGCAGGATGACCTTTCCATGGGACAAATCACCCTGTCTTGATCCCCACCAGTTTTATATGTTGAAAGGCAAAACTGATACATAGCAGGAAGGCACAGCAGGAACGGAGGGTATGACCGGAAACAACTCGCTCCGCATAAGGAAAAGATGGTTGATTTATTCAGGGAGGAGAATCTGGAAAACACTGGGGTTGTAAAGATTGGAGTGGCACCAGAACTACCGTTGCCTACCATATTAGTCACATGACTCTAGAAATTATGGTGTACGCTATTAGTATATAAACACTTAGTGGGGTATTTTTAATCTTTATTGCAGGGAGAGAAAAAAAACAGGTGATAGTGGATCGGCAGCCCGGTCAATGAAGAAGGAAATCGGGCGAGGTGTATGCTATGTCTGGCACTTGCATATTGTTAATTGAACACTAGAGGTAGCTGGTAATTAGGCTTATTTGAAGATACAGATAGTGGGCTTTTTGTCTCCCCTGTTGCTGGACAGTTGACTGCACAGCCATCCGCCAGTGCTACTCCCTCAAGTTTGGGAGCATTTAGTAGCAGGTCACATGGACAAGCAGCATTGGAGAAGTTCACGACACACAAAAGGGGTCACACAAGGGGCAAAATAAGAGGCAATCACAGAGGCAAAACACATATCACAAGCACAGCAAAACATAACCCAGTTCATTCATTTTTCATACATCTTGCAGCCTGACATTTTCATTGGCCTAAAAAGAACATAAGAAATAGGAGCAGGAATAGGCCACTTGGCCCCTCCAGTCTGCTCCGCCATTCAATAAGATCATGGCTGATCTTGGGCTCAAAGCCACTTCCCAGCCTGCTCCCCATAACCCTTCACTCCCTTATCTTGTAAAAATCTGTCTATCTCCACCTTAAATGTACTTAATGACCCAGCCTCCACAGCTCTCTGGGGCAGAGAATTCCACAGATTTACGACCCTCTGAGTGAAGAAATTCCTCCTCATCTCAGTTCTAAAAGAGCGCTGTCCAAGGCTGTCTCTTGGGATGTCAGTTGTCCAAGGCTGTCTCCTGTGATGTCAGTTGTCCAAGGCTGTCTCTTGGGATGTCAGTTGTCCAAGGCTGTCTCCTGTGATGTCAGTTGTCCAAGGCTGTCTCTTGGGATGTCCCACATGGCTACCTGAAAGGTCGCTGTAATGTACAGATTGTGGACAGGGTAGTCTACCTCGCTGGTAGTGCATCGCAGATGTTTGACTTTACCTGCCACTCACCTCATGTGCTGCTGCTGTTCAAGTAAACAACTTGCATTTATATAGCGCCTTTCACAACCTCACGACATCCAAAAGCACTTTACAGCCAATTAAGTACTTCTTTAAAAAATAAAGTGTAGTCCCTGTTGTAATGTCGGCTGAATTCTGCTGCAGTGGACCTGCTGCCTGGAGTAGTGCTTTCTGTAAGTCTTGCAGTTTTATGTCCTCTGTGTTCTGGATTGGCCTCTTCTCCTGCTTCGCAGGGACATAGAAAAGTCCCCCCTTCCTCTGCCTCAGGACTTGCTTAAAACATTGTTATATCTCTAACTTTTCCAGTTCTGACCAATGTTATCGATTGATTGAGTTCTTTGATGAGGTAACAGAGAGGGTTGATGAGGGCAATGCGGTTGACGTGGTGTACATGGATTTCCGAAAGGCGTTCGACAAAGTGCCACATAATAGGGACAGTGGCAGCGTGGATACGGAATTGGCTAAGTGACAGGAAACAGAGAGTAGCGGTGAACAGTTGTTTTTCGGACTGGAGGAACGTATACAGTGGTGTTCCCCAGGGGTCGGTTCTAGGACCACTGCTTTTCTTGATATATATTAAATGACTTCGACGTGGGTGTACAGGGCACAATTTCAAAATTTGCAGATGACACAAAACTTGGAAGTATAGTGAACAGTGAGGAGGATAGTGATAGATTTCAAGAAGACATAGACAGGCTGGTGGAATGGGCAGATACGTAGCAGATGAAATTTAACGCAGAAAAGTGTGAAGTGATACATTTTGGTAGAAAGAATGAGGAGAGGACATATAAACTAAACGGTACAATCCTGAAGGGGGTGCACGAACAGAGCGACCGAGGGGTATATGTGCACAAATCGTTGAAGGTGGCAGGGCAGGTTGAGAAAGCAGTTAAAAAGGCTTACGGGATCCTGGGCTTCATAAATAGAGGTATAGGGCTGGATTTTGTGAATGGAGATGAGTTGGAGGCGGGACTGCTGCTTGTCGGGTCTATGTCCCGCCTCCATCATCTTCTAGCCAACCAGCGGGATTTTCCCCTGATTGACCTTGTTAAGCCCGCCCTGCAGGCTCAGCAGGCCAATTAGGGGGAAGTCACTGACAGAGCACGTCAACGTCAGACGTGCCAGCTGTCAAGACTTCTTGAAAGAAGAAATGTCAGCGTTTGACAGCTCTGTGAAGCTGTCAAACACTGACATTCTGTGTAGTTTGATGAGTCCTTGTGTTCAGGACTCAACAAACCTTTCAACTTTGTAGATTTCAAATGACTGTTGGTTCGGAGGATCCAACAGCCAGTCTGTGAAATTTACAAGGGAGATGTCGGGACTCCCGATCCAGGGTGGATGAAGGCTGTAGGCAGAAACCAAGGTAAGTGAACATTTTTAAACACTTATCACTCACCTTACATACTTTCCACTCCACACTTACACCCATCACTCACCTCTACATCTTACTTTCAGGCCCCTCTGACCTCCTTCACATCTCCTCCAACCCAGCGGGGTTCTCCGAAGTCGGGAAGCCTTCACTTGAAAAGGTAAAATGGGACTAATCCTTTTTTCTGCCAGTTAACAGGCAGTTAAAAGGATTTAATCCCTTTCCCACCTCCAGGAGACGGGACCCAAAGCAGCACATCTTCCTGCCTCCTGGCAAAAGGGCACGGAGGCAGGATGGGGGCAGGTTTGCCATCCGGCCCCACTTTCTGCAACTTTACCGGCAGTCCCGCCTCCATACCCACCTCCTCGGGGCTGAGAAAATCCAGCCCATAAAGTACAAAACTGTGGAAACTATGATGAACCTGTATAAAACACTGGTTCAGCCCCAACTGGAGTACTGTGTCCAATTCTGGGCACCACACTTTAGAAAGAATGTGAAGGTCTTAGAGAAGGTACAGAAAAGATTTGAGAATGATTTCAGGAATGAGAGACTTCAGTTACGTTGATAGACTGGAGAAGCTGGTGTTGTTCTCCTTGGAGCAGAGAAGATTGAGAGGAGATTTGATAGAGGTGTTCAAAATCATGAAGGGTCTGGACAGAGTAGATAGAGAGAAACTGTCCCCATTGGCGGAAGGGTCGAGAACCAGAGGACACAGATTTAAGGTGATTGGCAAAAGAAACGAAGGCGACGTAAGAAAAAACTTTTTTACGCAGCGAGTGGTTATGATCTGGAATGCACTGCCTGAAAGGGTGGTGGAGGCAGACTCAATCACGGCTTTTAAAAGGGACTTGGATAAGTATCTGAAGGAAAGAAATTTGCAGGGCTACAGGGAAAGGGAGGGGTAGTGGGACTAGCTGAAGTGCTCTTGCAGAGAGCCAGCATGGGCTCGATGGGCCGAATGGCCTTCTTCCATGCTGTGACCATTCTATGATTCTATGACCTGAAACTTTAACTCTTGTTTCTCTCTCCACAGATGCTACCTGACCTGCTGAGTATTTCCAGCACTTTCTGTTCTTATTTTTGCAGGGACACACTTGTCAATGGGCACTACACCCACGCTCCCAGGCAGAGAACTGCTCTGCAGTATTCACTTCTTTCCCTGTTGCGGTGATACTTCTGTGAATTCCTGGCCCCGTCTGCCAAGTACCACGTACATGAAATTCACGGTACTACCCAGGATGGTTTGAGTCCCAGGACAGGTTCTACTTCCAGGTCCAAGCACCATCACAAGTGAGAGCAAATGTGAGCGCAGCTATTATCCTCTCTTAAGGTTTTGCGAATTTCATGAATCCATCTTTTGCTGGGTAGACATTGTCATAAATCACAACTTCTACAAGAAGTAACTCAGGAAGTACTACTGGGCGGCCAGCTGGGGCGCCGTCCAGGCAGTATAAATACTCGGGCGTGGGCCCACCCTGGGCAGAGACAATCTGGAAACAGGAAGCTAGTGACTGCTAACTAGACCTCCATGCTTTGTTACAAGTCGATTAAAGCCTTGCTTTATGTTCAACCAAGTGCGTAGTGAGTCTTTATTACGTCAATTTAATCGACTTGTCGTCGTCTCCACGCTTTGGGTGATTCGGAACAACCAGCTGCAACTCGAACCACAGAAGGGAACTAGGGCAAGAAACTGATCCATCATGGAAAAACTCCTTAGACCCGCTCGTCTCGACCTGGACCCGAATGCACCTGCGGCAGCAAAGGTATGGAAGCATTGGTTTCGTACCTTTAGCAACTTTCTTGAAGAATGTGGGGCGGATACCCCTCATAAGTTACGATTGCTTATTAACTACGTGTCCCCTCATGTGTATGATTATATTGAGGACTGTATAGACTACGACACTGCTGTCCAAATTTTACAGCAGCTATATGTCAAGTCCCCGAATGAAATCTTTGCTCGACACCTACTGGCCACAACTCGGCAGCAGCCTGGGGAATCACTCGATGAATTCCTCCAGAAACTTCGCAGGCTCAGCAAGGATTGTAACCTTAAAGCGGTTACAGCTGAACAGTATCAAGAGGAACTAATCCGCGATTCCTTTATCAATGGGATTGCGTCCCCTTTTATACGTCAGCGCCTGCTGGAAAATAAAACCCTCAATTTACGGGCTGCTTATGACCAGGTGTGTTCCTTGGACTTGGCCAAGAAGAATGCAGACACTTATCTCCCACCACGTGCACGGGCGGTGGCTATCACCTTTAATGAGTCTTTCGGTAGGTCTCGGGCGGATGCCCCCGCTGATGTTGACTCTACTCTAACGGACGACGACCCTACCCTAGAGGCCTTCGCTGATGACGACCCCACCCTAGCAGCATCCTGGCAATCAGGAAGAAAGTGTTTCTTTTGTGGAGGGGCGTGCCATTACAGAAAATTTTGCCCGGCTCGTAATGTGACCTGCAATCATTGCAGCAAGAAAGGACACTTTTCCAAGGTATGCCAGTCACAGGCCTCTGCTAACAAGAAAGGCCGCTCCTCTAAAGTATACCGGTCGAGAGCTCCTGTTAGCTTCACAGCTGCTATCTATGGAGCTGCTCCTCCCCCAAGAACCACTGTTAAGGCTACAGCTGCCGAAGGGAAAATTGCCCCTCCTCCCATCACAGCAGTTTTTCCCCAAAGTTTGTCCCATGCAGCCACGAAGGTTTCAGTAAATGGGCACACTCTAAGCGCACTAATCGACTCCTGCAGCTCTGACAGCTTCATTAGTAAACGGGCTGTCAGCAGGTTAAAACTGCGCATTTATCCCTCGGACAGGGAGATTGCGATGGCTCTGACGACTCTGACCACCAATTCTTCTGGCTTCTGTCTTGTCAACCTCATCCTCAATGGCCGCACTTATCTCTTCACCCGGCTCAGAGTACTCAAACTTATGCAGCGATGTGCTTCTGGGACAGGACTTCCAGAAGCAGCACAAGAGGATCACTTTTGAGTTTGGAGGGTCAAGGCCGGAGCTTACCATTTCTAAGGTGCCGTTTTGTGCGCTCTCGGCGGCCTTACTCGGTGAACCCTCCCTGTTTGCCAATCTTCCCCCCCCCCGCCCCGCTGTAAACCCATAGCCACCAAATCGCGGCGCTTTAACCAAGACGATCGAGCATTTATCGAGGCGGAAATCTCTCGCCTTTTAGTCGACGGTATTATCGAGCCGTGTTCATCTCCCTGGCGGGCTCAGGTCGTCATTGTGAAAAATCCCTTAAAACAACATAAAAAACGTCTGTGTATCGATTATTCACAGACTATTAATCAATATACCGATCTGGATGCCTACCCGCTGCCACGCATAGATGACATGGTCAACAACCTTGCCAAATACAAGGTGTTTTCGACCTTCGATTTGAAAAGCGCGTACCATCAGGTGCCGCTGCAAGACTCCGACAAGAAGTATACGGCCTTTGAGGCCAATGGTCGGCTTTTTCAGTTTCGCCGCCTTCCATTCGGGGTCACCAATGGGGTGGCTGTCTTCCAACGGGCAATGGATGGCCTAGTCCGGCAAGAGAACTTGACTGATACCTTTCCGTATTTAGACAATATCACTATTGCCGGCCATGATCAAAAGGAGCATGACGCCAATCTTCAGAGATTTTTTGATGTTCTCCGTCGTCGCCACTTAACGTTAAACGAATCCAAATCGGTGAAGTCGGTGCCATCGGTGAACATTCTTGGCTACTGGGTGGGCAACGGTGTTATTAAACCGGACCCAGAGCGACTTCGTCCACTTCAGGAGCTCCCTCCCCCTACGAACCTCGGCTCTCTTCGTCGGGCACTTGGCATGTTTGCTTATTACGCAAAATGGATACCACACTTCTCCGATAAAATACAGCCCCTGCTCCATGCAAAGGCTTTTCCATTGGAAGCTACGGCTATTTCTGCCTTCAACCTCCTCAAACGACAGCTGGAGAAAGCCACGCTTCGCTCCATTGACGAAAAACTTCCTTTTGTGGTCGAATGCGATGCATCGGAGGTGGCGATCTCGGCTACCTTGAATCAAGGTGGCCGACCTGTGGCATTCCTATCCCGAACCTTGCAGGGTAGCGAGCTCCATTACCCCCCCGTCGAGAAGGAGGCTACGGCCATCATCGAGGCTGTACGCCAATGGGGTCATTTTCTTGCTTGGCGTCATTTTATGCTTATAACTGATCAGCGCTCCGTGGCCTTCATGTTGGATAACCGGAGGCGCACGAAAATCAAAAATAATAAAATTCAACTCTGGAGGATGGAGCTGGCCGCCTTTGGATATACTATCCGTTACAGACCCGGCAAACAGAATGTGGCCCCAGATACCTTCACACGGGCATTTTGCTCCTCAATGTCAACGTCGACTCTGGCGGATTTGCATATGGACTTATGCCATCCTGGCGTGACACGCATGTTGCACTTTGTGCGCTCCAAAAATCTACCATTCTCAATGGAGGACGTAAAGAAAACATGCTCCTCCTGCAGGATTTGTGCAGAATTGAAACCACAATTCTTCCGCCCATCAGATGGCTTACTCATACATGCAATGCAGCCTATGCAGAAGCTCAGCATAGACTTTAAAGGGCCATTGCCTTCGTCGACAAGGAACGCCTACCTACTTACGATGGTAGACGAGTATTCACGCTTTCCCTGCCCTAATATGCTTACCTCTACGGTAATTAAATGCCTCGATCAGGTCTTTTCCCTTTGCGGGACGGCCCATTTCATCCACACGGATCGGGGTCCCTCCTTTATGTCGAGTGAACTTAAAGGTTATCTCTCCCAACGGGGAATCGCCTCAAGTAAGATGACACCATATCACCCAATCGGCAACAGACAGGTCGAACGATACAATGCCATCATCTGGAACGCTGTCCGTCTGGCACTGAGGTCACGCAACCTATCGGACCAGCAGTGGGAAACGGTGCTCCCCGACGTGTTACACTCTATCAGGTCTCTTCTCTCCACATCTACTAATGTCACGCCTCATGAGCGATTCTTCAAATTCCGGCGTCGCTCTACACATGGGACGTCTCTACCATCATGGTTGCTGGCTCCAGGCCCTGTGCTACTCCAGAGGTTCGTCCGGTCTGCCAAAAACGACCCTCTCGTTGACGAGGTGGAGTTAATGGAGGTAAACCCCACGTATGCGCACGTACGGTACCCTGATGGCCGGGAGGCCACCGTCTCGCTCCGAGATCTGGCTCCCTGCCCAACCGGTCACACGGGCCCGAATGATGAAGGATCCCACGACGATGATGTCAACACTCCGCACCCCTATGAAAATGACGCCCCACTTGGGACATCGAGGGATCTGCCGGCAGCGCTACCGGATCAACTCAGGGAGCCGGACACTCCCCATAGGATGGCCCCCGAGGCCAGGACGCCGGATAATCTCCAGCCACGACCCGGGATGAGGCCAGCTCTGCGCCTGTGGGGACCTGCACCCGGAGTCATGATATTCCCAGTCCTCCACAGGACGATCAAGACGACGCGGACTGTACCGACTTACCGGTACGGGCCAAGCGACCCAGGGACCAGGACACGGTCCGGGGAGACGTGCCTTCCGGTCACAAGCGGAGAGCTAAACGACTACGGCTATTTCTGGTCTGCCTAGTCCGTTAAAGGAAGACTGGACTTCCAAACCTTTTAGGGAGGAAGAATGTCATAAATCGCAACTTCTACAAGAAGTAACTCAGGAAGCTGGGGCGCCGTGCGGGGAGTATAAATACTCGGGCGTGGGCCCACCTTGGGCAGAGACAATCTGGAAACAGGAAGTTAATGACTGCTAACTAGACAGCCATGTTTTGTTACAAGTTGATTAAAGCCTTGCTTTATGTTCAACCAAGTGCGTAGTGAGTCTTTATTACGTCAGACATGTTGGGTAGTATGGGCCCAGGTTGAGCGGAGAGAGTGTGGTTAGGATGTTTGCTGGATGCTGGCTAGCGGTAAGGTTTGGCCAGTATATCATCTCTGGGAATATGGACGAAGCCAGTCGGGAGCTGGGGTCTTCCTGGCCCTCTCATGACCCTGGGGTCTTTTTGCCTGGGGAGGCATGGGGCCTGCGAGGAGAATAGGGGTGGGGAGTGAGTCTGCAGAAAGGTGGGCCACAACTCTCGGTGCCTCCCCAGCTCTAGAAAAGGAATCCATTTTATGTTCTCACTTTACTGAATCTGCTGCTATTTTTTTTTAAAAGGAAAAGGCTACAATCAAATAATATATTCAGCTGTTATTTGAGGATAGCTGGTTAACTGAAGGACTTGACTTGCAATCTCACCCTCTAATTCTCTGCAATATCTTTTTTTTTATTCGTTTATGGGATCAGGGCATCGCTGGCAAGTCCAGCATTTATTGCCAATCCCTAGTTGCCCTTGAGAAGGTGGTGGTGAGCCGCCTTCTTGAACCGCTGCAGTCCGTGTGGTGATGCTACTCCCACAGTGCTGTTAGGTAATGAGTTCCAGGATTTTGACCCAGCGACAATGAAGGATCGGCGATATACTTCTAAGTCAGGATGGTGTGTGACTTGGAGGGGAACTTGGAGGTGGTGGTGTTCCCATGCGCCTACTGCCCTTGTCTTTCTAGGTGGAAGAGGTCGCGGGTTTGGGAGGTGCTGCCGAAGAAGCCTTGGCAAGTTGCTGCAGTGCATCTTGTAGATGGTACACACTGCAGCCACAGTACGCCAGTGGTGGAGGGAGTGAATGTTTAAGGTGGTGGATGGGGTGCCAATCAAGTGGGCTGCTTTGTCCTGGATGGTGTCGAGCTTCTTGAGTGTTGTTGGAGCTGCACTCATCCAGGCAAGTGGAGAGTATTCCATCACACTCCTTACTTGTGCCTTGTAGATGGTGGAAAGGCTTTGGGGGGTCAGGAGGTGAGACACTCGCCACAGAATACCTAGCCTCTGACCTGCTCTTGTTGCCACAGTATTTATGTGGTTGGTCCAGTTAAGTTTCTGGTTAATGGTGACCCCCCAGGATGTTGATAGTGGGGGATTCGGCGATGGTAATGCCATTGAATGTCAAGGGGAGGTGGTTAGACTCTCGCTTGTTGGAGATAGTCATTGCCTGGCACTTCTGTGGCGCGAATGTTACCTGCTACTTATCAGCCCAAGCCTGAACGTCGTCCAGGTCTTGTTGCATGCGGGCATGGACTGCTTCATTATCTGTGGAGTTGTGAGTGGCGCTGAACACTGTGCAGTCATCAGCGAACATCCCCATTTCTGACCTTATGCTGGAGGGAAGGTCATTGATGAAGCAGCTGAAGATGGTTGTGCCTAGGACACTGCCCTGAGGAACTCCTGCAGCGATGTCCTGGGGCTGTGATGATTGACCTCCAACCACCACAACCATCTTCCTTTGTGCTAGGTCTGACTCCAGCCAGTGGAACATTTTCCCCCTGATTCCCATTGACTTCAGTTTTACTAGGGCTCCTTGATGCCACACTCGGTCAAATGCTGCCTTGATGTCAAGGGCATCTGCCATACAGTGTACTCCCCGTATTCATTAGCTATTTCTTAATTGACCAGTTATACAGTACTTCCAATGTACTTGTATTTTTTTTCTAAATGATTGATTGCAACAGTGAAAATAATTGTTGCATTACTCATTACACAATATATAAAGTCATATTCTTCATTTATAAAGACTGATGTGAAGAATTTATTTAATGCCTTTGTAATTTCCTGAACCTGCATAGTATTCCTACCCAACTCATTGCTTAACAGGTCTATTTTGTCTTTAGCACTCAACCTGCTTTGTGTAAACTTCTTTCGATCCCTCCTGCTGATTTTCACAATGTAACCCTATTGATGTCAAACTCCAACAGTGAATAATTGCCGCTAAGTTGTGTATCTTGTTTATATTATACTCCACTGTGGTATCTCTTTTGAGATGTACAACTTTGGGGTAGAAATTTAGCAGGGGTTCTCCCGATCTCTCATGGCAGAAGATCGATGGAATCCCCAGGGAAATGGAGGAGTTAATGGAGTCTTAAAAGGGCACTGCAGCAGCTTAGTGGTAGAAGAGAGTTATTGGGGGCTAAATTGGGCTCTGTAGCGTCCGATTTTTGGGTGTCACGAGGCCTCCTAAAAGGTAAAAAAATGGCATCTGTGATGCACGCGAACACTTCTGATGGGAAGTGCGCCGGACACCATATTTGTAAAGGGGTTTGCGCGCGCACCTAATGACCGCTGGCAGTATGCAGAGCAGGCAGATCATGACGCCAATTAAGCTCCACGCTGCAGCCTATGCCCTCTCTTAACCTCGCAGAGCTGAACACGACATAAGGACCCCCCACCAGCGCTATATAAAGGGATCATGAACTCCTTACAGGTTAGTTGCTGGATTATTTCTTCTGGCGTTTGATGCAACTTTACGCATTTTAGGAGCTTTCCCATACTTGTCTAAAGTTTCAATAGTCTACAGAGAGTGGTCCAGCTGGTGTTGAAGTACTTTTTTGGTGACTTAAAGGCTTGTGCTGAAACAAGTTGCTTGCAGACATGGGTGGCCTCATAAGCATTCCTCTTGAAATTGAGCAGGACTGGGAGAATGAAGAGAGGCCACGCAGAGCAGGACAAGCTGCTGGAAGAGGGAGGAGGAGAAGGGGGAGAAGGGCTCTCAGCAGGAGGGCATATCCACAGAGGGTGCTTAGGGAGCAATTCTCTTACCTGAACTTCTGCGCTTCACTAAGGAGGTCGTCACTGAAATCTGCCACCGTCTGCAGCCACCATTGCCTGTTACGTTGCTTTACCTGCATCTTTCTGGAAAATTCTTTTTGTCCTTTTCATCAAAAGCCTTCAACTTCAAATCAGGGTCCCCCCTGGAGAGGATTGTCAGCCTGGATAATTTGGCATATAATCTGTGAAGGCAGCAAAATGGGGTTCCCAATGGGGATCCCATTATTTCGAATGTATTATGATGGAAGTAGAAGAGGAGAGAAAGCAACAAGTGGCTACATGGAAAGTTGTCAAATAAGGGTGCACCAGCAAAGATCCAGGCCCTGTCACAGATATCCTGCCTACAGGGTTTATAGATATGGGAGGTCCTCTCTGGAGCTATGCCCCAGAAGGCTACACTTCAGTCCTGAAGCCATAAGGAAGCTATGTTCTCCGGTACAGCCAGAACTTCAGACCAGATCCACAGCTTGGACCTGGTTTCTGGGTCTTTTGGATTCCTTTACTATAAATTGAAACTTGTAATTGTTATTAGATTATTCCAGCTGATTTCTGCTAAACAGATTAATAGGATGAACCAGACGGTTATGAAAAAAAATCAATTTACATACAGAAGTTGGATTTTCTGTAAATTGCTGAACATTCAAAAATCTTTTTCGCTAATTCACACAATATGCCTGCCTATGCACTTTAGTAATAGTTGACCACACGTTGCGATTTTGCATTATGCACCAACTCTTCTGAGAGACACAAGGCAATAATCAACCATTTGAATGGTATTTTCAGAACTAGGACCACTGCTGTTTTTGATGTACATTAATGACTTGGACTTGGGTGTACAGGGCACAATTTCAAAATTTGCAGATGACACGAAATTTGGCAGTGTAGTAAACAGTGAGGAAGATAGTAATAGAGTTCAAGAGGACATAGACAGGCTGGTGGAATGGGTGGACACATGGCAGTGATGCTAAAGCTATATAAAACACTAGTTCAGCCTCAGCCGGATTATTGTGTCCAATTCTGGGCACCACACTTTAGGAAGGATGTGAAGGCTTTGGAGAGAGTACAGAAGAGATTTACTCGAATCGTTCCAGGATTACAGATACGTGGTTAGACTCGAGAAGCTGGGTTGTTCTCTTTAGAGCAGAGATGGTTAAGAGGAGATTTGATAGAGGTGTTTAAAATCATGGAGTGTTTAGATAGAGTAAATAAAGAGAAACTGTTTCCGATGGCTGAAGGGTCGATAACCAAAGGGCACAGATTTAAAGTGATAGGCAAAAGAACCAGAGGCGACATGAAGAAAAACTTTTTTACACAACGAATGGTTAGGATTTGGAATGCACTGCCTGCTAGGGTTTTTTAAAAATTCGTTCATGGGATGTGGGCGTCGCTGGCAAGGCCGGCATTTATTGCCCATCCCTAATTGCCCTTGAACCACAGAGGGCAGTTAAGAGTCAACCACATTGCTGTGTGATCTGGAGTCACATACAGGCCAGACCGGGTAAGGCAGCAGATTTCCTTCTCTAAAGGACATTAGTGAACCAGGTGGGTTTTTACGACAATCCGGTAGTTTCATGGTCATGATTACTGATACTAGCTTTTTATTCCAGATTTATTTAATGTGGTGGGATTTGAACTCACAGATCATTAATCCAGGCCTCTGGATTACTCGTCCAGTAACATAACCACTATGCTACCGTACCTGGTGGATACAGGTTCAATAGTAGCCTTCAAAAGGGAATTGGGTAAATACTTGAAGGAGAAAAAATTGCAGGGATATGGGGCAAGAGCGGGGGAGCAGGACTAACTGGATTGCTCTTCGAAAGAGCTGGCGCAGACTTGATGGGCCGAATGGCCTGATTCTGTGCTGTACTATTCTATGATAAGAACAACTATTCTATAATGAAATCTACGGCAGAAGTTCCAATCCAGGGGCCATACCATAAACTAGTAACCTCAATCAGCAGCAGCAATACATAATGCACAGGAAACAGCTATTGCATCAGGCTGCTAGGGGAGAATGGGTCTGAGGGTTACTGATGAGGCTGGTGGGAGGGAAAGGAATGGGGATTTGAGGTGAGAAAAGAGGGTGTGGGATTGGGTGTTCGGGGTAATGTTGATGGGAAAGCATGGGATAACTGAGTAGGTAATCCAGCCAGTACAGGTAAAAGGGACAGGCAACTGAGCGTTTTGGATCGAGTTGGTTAGACGGAAGGCCCGAGGGTTGGCGATTAGGCTGGTAGGGGGATGGAATGGAGGTGAGGCTCAAAAGGGATCAGGATCAGAGCAATAAGGGTGAGGGTCAGGGGAAAGCAATTTGGGATGAGGGGTGCAAAGGGATGGGGCAGGACATGGAGGCTGAGCAAATAGAGGGATGAGAGCTCAGCGGGAGGTGTAAAGGAATGGCAGCTGAGGGGAAAGTAATAGGGCGAGGAGTTGTATGGGACGAGATAGAGGAAAGGGAGTGGAAGGGGATAGAGGATGAGGGAGAAGCCGATGGAGTGAGGATGAAGGCGGGGGGATCAGAGGAGAGGGAGCCAATGACTACAGGGAAGGTGGGCTTAGGGGGAGAGTGAACAGTTTAGAAGAGGATGGGTCACAGTGGTGTCGATGGAGGGGTGAGTGACAGGAGAGGCAACAGGGCATTGAGAAATTAGAGATAATACAAGGAGTGAGGGCACAGAGTGAAAGGCAATAAGTAGAGGATATGATTAGAGGGAGGAGATGGCGTGAAGTGGAATAAGTTGTGGGGAGAGGATGGCAGGAAGAGCAAGTGTTCTCAGCCGCATTTTTTGCCTATCCCTAGTTGCCCTCAGAAGGTTACGATGGGTTTTCTACTTGAACTTCTGCAGTCCTTGTGGTGATGGTCCACAAAGCAATGGTGTTAGGAAAGAAATTGCAGGACTTTGCCCCAGTGACAACGAGGGAATGGCAGTATGTGTCCAAGTCAGGATGGTTTGGTGGGGAACTTACAGAGTTCCCTTCACATTGCTGTTCTTGTCCTTCTCAGTGGCAGGTCATGGGGATGGGACATTGTAATAAGCTTGCTGAGTTGCTGCAGTGCGTCTCATAGATAGTACATACTACAGCCACAGTGTACTGGTGTGAACCTTGAGTCCAGTGGTAAGGGGCGCTGGTCAAAAGAATTGCTTTTTCCTGGATGGTATCAAGCTTTTTGAGTGTTACTGTGGTAAAGCCGCATTTATTGCCCATCCCTAGTTGCCCGGAGTAGACGGTGGCCTCCTGCAGTCCTAGTGTTGATGACGCTTCCACAATGGTGTTGGGTAAGGAATTCCAGGATTTTGATCGAGCAATGATGAAGGAACGGAGATATATGTCCAAGTCAGGATGACATGTGACTTGGAAGGGAACTTCCAGGTGATGGTGTTCCCATGATGTTGCTGCTTCTGTCCTTCTTGCTGGTAGAGGTTACAGGTTTGAGTACTGCTGTTGAAGTTAGCTGAGTGAATTGTTGCAGTGTATCCTATAGATGAAGGGGGGGGGGGAATATTGAGTATAGTGACAGGGGTGCCAATTAAGTGGACTGCTTTGTACTGGATGGTGTCGAGCTTCTTGAGTGTTGTCGCAGCTTCACTTATCCAGGCAAGTGGTGAGCATGACATCACAAAGTGGCTTTGAGGAGCCAGAAGGTAAATCAGTTCTCACCGAGTACTGAGCCGCTGCCCTGCTCTTGTAGCCACAATGTTGATAAGGTTGGCCCAGTTAGATTTCTCGTCAGTGGTGATCCTAGGATGTTGATGGGGGGACTCAGCGACTCACAGTTGAAGGGGAGATGGTTGAACTGTCTCTTATTAGATGTGGTCATTACCTGGCACTTATGTGGTACTAATGATACCTACCACTTGTCATCCCAAGGCTGGATGTTGTCTAAATCAAGCTGTAGGCTGCTGCATTATTGGACGAGTGTGAATGGAGTTGAACACTGAAGAATCATCAGTGATTAGACTCACTCCTGACCTTATAACAATGTTCATTCATTAATGGAAGAGCTGAAAATAGTTGGGTCGAAGACACTTCCCTGAAGACCTCCAGTAGCAACGTCCTCGGGCTTCAATCATTGGCCTTCCACAAACATAACTGTCTTTCTCTATGCCAGGCATGACTTCAGCCATTTCATCAGGGCTTTTCCTTTGATCCGAATGATTTCAGTTTTGCTAGGGTTCCTTGGTGTCATATTCGGTCAAATACTGCCTGATGTTGAGGACAGCTACTCTCGTGTCTCTTCCGGCAATCAGCTCTTGCATCTATCTCTGGATCAAGGCTGTGCTGAGGTCAGGAGCTGATTGGTCCTGACAGAACCTGAGCTGAGCACTGAGAAGCAGGTTATTGGTGAGCAGGTGTCACGTGGTGGCACTATTAATCAATGCCTCCATCACTTTGCTGATAGGGTAATAATTGCCTGGGTTAGATTTGTCTTGCTTTTTGTGGATCGGACATACCTGGACAATTTTCCACATTATCAGGCCAATTCAGTATCAAACTGTACTGAAATAGCTTGGCTAAGGGGCCAGTTAACTCTTGTCGGCAGGTCTTCAGGACTACAGGCTCCATAGCCTGTGCTGCATTCAATGTACTCAGCCACTTCTTAATATGTAGAATGAATCAAATTGGTTAAACACTGGCATGTGTAATGATGGGGACTTTGAGTAGGATTGCCACTTGACAGTTTTGGCTGAAGATTCAACTCTTTAACCTTGTCTCTTGCACTCAAAGAGATACATTTTCCCATTAATTGCCTGATTTCCCACCATCATTCTCAAATGAAGGTGACAGGGCTACAGTGCTTTGTTTTGATATATTGGTTTTGGGCTTATTTAGTTCTGTCTATAACTTGCTGCTTTTGCTGTCTAACATCGAGGTAGCCCTGTGTTGTAGCTTTACTGAATTTGTGCTTCATTCCTTGTGCTCTTGGCATACTTCCTGTTGAACCAAGGTAGATCTCTCAGCTTGATGGGGCTGGAGGACTGAGGGATGTACAGGGCAATGAAGTTACAGATTATGATAATATGTAATTCTGCTGTCGATGGATGCCCAATTTGGAGCTGCTAGATTTGTCCTCAGTCTGTCCCACTTACCACAGTGGTAGTGCACAATGGAGGGTGTTCTCGCTGTGAAGGTGAGACTTTGTCTTCACAAGAACTGTATGGTGGTCTCTCCTATCATTGCTATCATGTACAGACATGTCTGCCACAGGTGGGTTGGTGAGGATGAGGTCAAGTTGGTACCCTCACCACCTGATGCAGGCCCAATCTGGCAGCTATGTTCTTCAGCCTGCTCAGTCAGTGCTGGTACTACCAAGCCTCTTTTGGGGTGGACATTGAAGACCCCCATCCAAAGTATATCTGTGACCTTGCTTCCTTCAATGCTTCCACCAAGTGGTGTTCAAAATGGAGCATTAATGATTCGTCGGCCGAGGGGAAGGGTGGTAGGTGGCAATCAGCAGGAAGTTTCCTTGGTCTTGTTTGACCCAAAGTCATGAGACTTTATAAGGTCCAAAGGCAGTGTTGAGGACTCCCAAGGCTAAACCCATCTGACTGTGTACCACTATATACCCACCTCTGATAGGTTTATCTTGCTGGTGGGATAGGACATACCCTGGGATGTTGACAAAGGAGTCTGAGATATTGACTGAAAGAGTACGACTATATCAAGCTGTTGCTTGACTAGTCTGTGGGGCAGCTCCCCGAGCTTGGGCATCAGTCCCCAGATGTTGGTGAGGAGGACTTTGCAAGGCTGACTAGGCTGGGATTGCTGAAGTATTGTCCTGATCCATCTGATGTTTATTTTATTGTTCTGTTTTTTGTAGTGGTTGTTTTACAACTAAGAGATATGCTGGGCCACGTCTTAAAAATATGTTTTCTAAGGTTCATGAATTCAGAAAAGGAGCAAGAAGATAGTTAAATGATAAAAAAAAGCACTGTAGTTAGAGTCAATCAAAAACTACTAATGGATTACAACTCCACCTAATCTAACTTGGTACGCGATCAGGAACCCACAAAAAGTCACGCAGTAGATAAAAGAACGCCAAAATACAGAGATTATACTTGTCCGTATTTTTAATCTGTATGCCAGATGTTTAAGACGAATGCTCACTAATATTGCACCACTATTTATTGTCTGGAACTCCTGTCTGACTCCTCCGGGATTGTAAACCCATTCTTCTGTCTATAGGGAGCTCCAGTCCTATAAATCGTATTAAATAAATATCATCAGTTACTACCATTAGTTCAACTTTAATCATTATTCCTGGTTTTCTCTGGGTATTAAAAGGTTCCCTTGATGTTAGGGGGAGGGGGCTCACATTACCCTTATTCAAAGCTCATTTACCTTGTGATAATCCCAATATAAATGAACTAAAGTACCAGTTTATCTCAGCGCTCCGATTATAATACAGTTACCATTTTTATTTGTGGGAGTTAAAACTTCCCAGTGATTTCATGGCATTCAGAGCTGCCTCGGATCTGCACTGTGGAATCTTTGTTAGTCCATTGAGATTCCTTTCCACTGGTGTAATGTGTGACTATTGCAAAGTATTATAATCCTCGCGTAGTTATTGAAAAAAGTGAAACGTTATTTAAAGCTATCGTACTCCATGATCAAATTGTTTCTGCGTAAGTTTCAAAATATTGGTAGCGATAACCCCCCCAAAAAATCACGACGCTCCGCTGGTGGAACAGACCTTGCTGCGCGCGAACACGTGGCGGGAATTCCAGCACATTTATGTTAGAATTGCAGCGTGGAAAGATTAGGACGCTTGTCTCATTGTGCAATCAACATGGCCCAGATTTTGCGGTCAGCGGCGAAGTGACGGCACTCGCTGCTGACCTCAACAAAACAAAAAAGCTGTCCACAAAGTTTTAACGGACTCTGTGGCTCCCTCAGAAGGGAAGATCTGTGATAGGGTGGAAGTGATTAAATGACAAAAATGACGATAGTGCAAGGTAAAAGGGAGTGGTAATGGGACAAGTAAAGATACAAAAGATGGGTCTAGAGGAGCTGTAAATGGCGACAGCGGAATCATTACCAGCACCTGCTGTCTGGGGGAAAAAAGGGGAGCGGTGGTTATGATCTGAAATTGTTGAACTCGATTTTAAGTCCGAAAGGTTGTAAAGTGCCTAATCGAAAGATGAGGTGCTGTTCCTCTTGCACTGTTCCAATGAAGCTCAATGGAAGCTCGAGGAACAACACCTCATCTTTCAATTAGGCCTACAGACCTACCCTTTCATTCTTTCCTCCCCTCACCCCTTCCCCTGCCTCTGTACTTGCTTAAAACCTGTTACATCTCTAAGCTTTTCCATCTCTGACAAAAGGTCACCGACCTGAAATGTTGACTCTGTTTCTCTCTCCGCAGATGCTGTCTGAGCTGCTGAGTATTTCCAGCATTTTCTGTTTATATAAGATGAAACCTAACTCTGCCACCTCCTCTTCACAAGAGAGATGACAGTACTATTCAATTTTGCTCACATTTCCTACGAGTCCATCAAGCATGGCAAAAACCAAACTTGAGAACTGCAACACTCTCTTGAAGGTACCATTTCAAGCATTGTGCACACCCATTACCCTTTTGCACACACTGTTTCATGGTGCCTGAGCTGCATGACACTCCTGAAGGCGGAGGTGGCAGCGAAGAACAACAAACCGATGGTGAGCGCCCAAGTTGAGGTGCTTCTCTGCAATTAGGGAGTTTATCATTGTGGCCAGCAGCCAGGAACATAGGAACATAGGAACAGGAGGAGGCCATTTAGCCCCTCGAGCCTGTTCCAGCATTCAATGAGATCATGGCTGAATTGCGACCTAACTCCATATACCCGCCTTTGCCCCATATCCCTTAATACCTTTGGTTAACAAAAATCTATCAATCTCAGATTTAAAATTAACGATTGATCTAGCATCAATTGCCGTTTGTGGAAGAGAGTTCCGAACTTCTACCACCCTTTGTGTGTAGAAGTGTTTCCTAATTTCACTCCTGAAAGGTCTGGCTCTAATTTTTAGACTATGCCCCCTAGACCTTGGGGGCAGTCTTGCCAGCCCTGGGGAGGCAGGTTTGGAGGTGGGACTGTTGGGAAAATGGCAGAATCTGGGAGCGCGTATCCATCCCGCCCCCAACCCGCCTCCGTGCCATCTTCCCAGGAGGCGGGTACCCGACCCGCGCCGGGTCCCGTCTCCTGGAGGCGGGAAGGGGATTACAGCCACTTAACTGCCTGTTAACAGGTAGTTAACAGGCAGTTAAGAGGATTATCCCCATTTTTCCAACAGAGGTGCGGGCTTCCCGACGTCGGGAAACCCCGCCAGGGTCAGCGAGGCGAGCAGTGAGAGGGGTCCAAAAGTGCACTGTGGAGGTGAGTGATGGGTGCAAGTGTGGAGAGGTAAGTATGTGAGGTGAGTGAAATGAGTTAGAAAAAGTTTACTTACCTTTGTTTCTTCCTGCAGGCTTCAATCGAGTCAAAGGAGGAAGCTTATAAAGTTGCCAGAAAAAGCGGTCAGCCTGAGGATTGGGATCTTTTTAGAAATCAGCAAAGGGGGACCAAGAAATTGATAAAGAAAGGGAAAATGGAATATGAGCACAAACTAGCGAAAAATATAAAAACGGATTGTAAAAGCTTCTATAGGTATGTGAAAAGGAAAAGACTGGCGAAGGTAAATGTAGGTCCTTTACAGTCAGAGACGGGAGAATTTAAAATGGGGAATGAGGAAATGCAGCGAAATTAAATAAATACTTTGTTTCTGTCTTCACAGAGGAAGACGCAAAAAACCTCCCAGAAATACAAGAAAACCAAGGGTGTGGCGAGAATGAGGAACATAAAGAAATTATTATTAGTAAAAAAACAGTACTAGCAAAATTAATGGGACTAAAAGTCAATAAATCCCAAGGACTGGATGACCTACATCCTAGGGTTTTGAAAGAGGTGGCCATTGGGACAGTGGACGCATTGGTTGTCATCTTCCAAAATTCTATAGATTCTGGAACGGTTCCTGCAGATTGGAGGATAGCAAATGTAACCCCGCTATTTAAGAAAGGAGGGAGAGAGAAAACAGGGAACTACAGACCTGTTAGCCTCACATCAGTAGTTGGGAAAATGCTGGAATCTATTATAAAGGATGCAATAACTGGGCACTTAGAAACTAATAGTAAGATTGGGCAGAGTCAACATGGATTTATTAAAGAGAAATCCTGTTTGACAAACCTATTGAAGTTCTTTGAGGATGTAACTACTGGAGACGACAAAGGGGAACCAGTAGATGTGGTGTATTTGGATTTTCAGAAGGCCTTTGATAAGGTCCCCCACAAGAGGTTGGTGAACAAAATTAGGGCACATGGAATTGGGGGTAATATACTAGCATGGATTGAGAATTGGTTAACAGACAGAAAACAAAGAGTAGGGATAAACGGGTCTTTTTCAGGATGGCAGGCTGTGACTAGTGGGGTACCGCAAGGATTGGTACTTGGGCCCCAGCTATTCACAATCTATATCAATGATTTGGATGAGGGGACTAAATGTAACATTTCCAAATTTGCTGATGACACAAAGCTAGGTGGCAGTGTCAGTTGCGAAGAGGATGTGAAGGGGCTTCAAGGGGATCTCGACAAGTTCAGTGAATGGGCGAGAACATGGCAGATGAAATATAATGTGGATAAATGTGAAGTTATCCACTTTGGTAAAAAAAACAGAAAGGCAGAGTATTTCCTAAATGGGGAATGCAGATGCTCAAAGGGCCCTGGGTGTCCTTGTACATGAGTCACTGAAAGTGAATGTGCAGGTGCAGCAAGCCATTAGGAAGGCAAATGGTATGCTGGCCTTCATTACAAGAGGATTTGAATACAGGAGTAAAGATGTTTTACTCCAATTATATAGGGCCTTGGTGAGACCACACCTGGAGTACTGTGTACAATTTTGGTCTCCTTACCTAAGGAAGGATATACTTGCCATAGAGGGAGTGCAACGAAGGTTCACAAGATTGATTCCTGGGATGGCGGGACTGTCGTATGAGAAGAGATTGAGTAAACTAGGCCTGTATTCTCTTGAATTCAGAAGAATGAGAGGGGATCTCATTGAAGCATACAAAATCATTACAGGGCTTGATAGGGTGGATGCTGGGAGAATGTTTCCCTTGGCTGGGAGTCTAGAACCAGGGGCCTCAGGATAAATGGTAGGCCATTCAGGACTGAGATGAGAAGAAATTTCTTCACACAGAGGGTGGTGAATCTTTGGAATTCTCTACCCCAGAGGGTTGTGGAGGCTCAGTCATTGGGTATATTTATAACAGAAGTCGATAGATTTCTGACTAGTAAGGGCATCAAGGGATATGGTGATAAGGTCGGTGAATGGAATTGAGGCAGAAGATCAGTCATGATCCCATTGAATGGTGGAGCAGGCGTGAAGTGGCGATTGGCCTACTCCTGCTCCTATTTCTTATGTTCTTATGTTGGGGATCCGGAGGCTCCGGCATCTCCACGGCAGAGATAACAGAATGGCTGCTGCATTCTCCGATGCAACAGCCATCTGCTGTCTGCTCAGGAAATAGGTTTGGTCAGCCTTGAGTACAAGAACTCATAAGAACATAAGAAATAGGAGCAGGAATAGGCCACTTGGCCCCTCGAGCCTGCTCCGCCATTCAATAAGATCATGGCTGATCTTGTGCTCAAATCCACTTCCCCGCCCACTCCCCATAACCCTTCACTCCCTTATCTTGCAAAAATTTGTCTATCTCCACCTTAAATGTATTTAATGACCCAACCTCCACGGCTCTCTGGGGCAGAGCATTCCACAGATTTACGACCCTCTGAGAGAAGAAATTCCTCTTCATCTCAGTTCTAAAAGGGCAACCTTTTATTCTAAAACTGTGCCCCCGCGTTCTAGATTTCCCCACGAGGGGACACGTCCTCTCTGCATCTACCTTGTCGTGCCCCCTCAGTATCTTATATGTTTTAATAAGATCACCTCTCATTCTTCTAAATTCCAATGAGTATAGGCCCAGCCTGCTCAACCTTTCCTCATAAGTCAACCCCCTCATCTCTGGAATTAACCTAGTGAATCGTCTCTGAACTGCCTCCAATGCAAGTATATCCTTCCTTAAATAAGGAAACCAAAACTGTACGCAGTACTGAAGGTGTGGTCTCACCAATACCCTGTACAGTTGTAGCAGGACTTCCCTGCTTTATACTCCAACCCCTTTGAAATAAAGGCCAACATTCCATTTGCCTTTTTGATTGCTTGCTGTACCTGCATGCTAACTTTTTGTGTTTCATGCACAAGGACCCCCAAGTCCCTCTGAACTGTAGCATTTTGTAATCACTCTCCATTTAAATAATAATTTGCGCTTTTATTTTTCCTGCCAAAGTGTATAACCTCACACTTTCCCACATTATACTCCATCTGCCAAATGTTTGCCCACTCACTTAGTCTGTCTATATCCCTTTGCAGGTTCTTTGAGTCCTCTGCACAACTTGCTTTCCCACCCATCTTTGTATCATCTGCAAACTTGGCTACATTACACTCGGTCCCTTCATCCAAGTCATTAATGTAGATTGTAAATAGTTGAGGCCCCAGCACCGATCCCTGTGGCACCCAACCGGAAAATGACCCATTTATCCCAACTCTCTGCTTTCTGTTAGTTAGCCAATTCTCTATCCATGCTAATATATTACCCCCAATTCCATGAGCTCTTATCTTATGCAGTAACCTTTTATGTGGCACCTTATCGAATGCCTTCTGGAAATCCAAATACACCACATCCACTGGTTCACCTTTGTCCACCCTGCTCGTTATCTCCTCAAAGAACTCCAGCAAGTTTGTTAAACATGATTTCCCTTTCATAAAACCATGCTGACTCTGCTTGACTGCATTATGATTTTCCAAATGCCCTGCTACTTCTTCCTTAATGAAGGACTCCAACATTTTCTCAATAACAGATGTTAGGCTAACTGGTCTATAGTTTCCTGCTTTCTGTCTCCCTCCTTTTTTAAATAGGGGTGTTACATTTGCGATTTTCCAATCCGCTGAGACCTCTCCAGAGTCCAGGGAATTTTGGTATATTGCAACCAATGCATCCATTATCTCTGCAGCCACTTCTTTTAAGACCCTGGGATGCAGGCCATCTGGTCCAGGGGACTTGTCATCTTTTAGTCCCATTATTTTACCAAGTACTATTTCCTTAGTGATAGTGATTGTCTTTAGTTCCCCCCTCCCTGTAGCCCCTTGATTATCCATTATTGGGATGTTGTTAGTGTCTTCTACCGTGCTGTCCTTACCCAGTCTGGGCTATATGTGACTCCAGACCCACAGCAATGTGGTTGACTCTTAACTGCGCTCTGAAATGGCCCAGCAAGCCACTCAGTTGTACCACATCGCTACGAAAAAGAATGGCCCGAAAATTAGAGCTAATACGGGAGATTACGCACTGTGTACTCTCGCATATTAGGTCCCAAAGTGCCGGTTTCCTGCATGCACTGCGCATGCGCGGGAAACCGGCACTTTGGGTATTGCGAAGGGGGCGGTTCCTAAGTGAACCGCGTGCACACTACAGGTTGCGCGCACGCAGCACACTTAGTTTTTTTTTCAGGTTTGAACCCGCAGGTAAGTGTTGAAGATTTTACACATGAAGAAAGCAGGCGTAAGACCCACTTTTAACAAGGTAAGTAGTTAATTAAGTATTATTTTAAATTTTTTTCAACAGGTTTATCTTTTTTAGAGACTTTAAAGAAAGGTAAGTTTATTTTTATAACTTTTAAAAAGAATTTAAATTTTTTCAAAAATTTAATTTTTTTTTTTAAAGTGGTTAATTATTTAACTATAGTTATTTTATTAATGTGATGGCTTGTTTTAAAATTTAATTGAGGTTTAGCTGTTCTTTTGGGGGCTTGTTGTATTCATAGTTTTGACAGCTCTTCCTGTCAAAACTATGAATGAAAGATGGTGTGCTGCCATTGGCTCTAACTGGCCCACGTGATCCCAGAGGTCGCATCGAACTAATTGCGCCTCTGGGACACGCACACACTGCGCGTCGGCACCAGGGAGAGGCCCAGGAACTGAAGTTCATGTGGACCAAAACCATAAAGGCAGGCGCGGAGTGCGATATCGCGGGGGATCCTTACCCCCGCGGCAACCATCAAACTCCAATTTCTGGGCCAATAGTCCATGTAGTATTGTTTTTCGTAGTGGTTCAAGAAGGCGGCTCACCACCACCTTCTCAAGGGCAATTAGGGATGGGCATTAAATGCTGGCCTTGCCAGCGACGCCCACATCCCATAAGCAAATGAAAAAAAAAAGTGCTCTAGATATAAAGGCCAGCATTCCATTAGCCTTTTTGATTATTTTCTTTACCTGTTCATGACATTTTAAATGGACAGAAAGGCCTGTTTTCCTAAGAGACGTCCATCCAGTGTTCTCTTTGAAATAATGTGGGCACCATGGACTGTCGCACAATGAATGCACCAGATTGCTTCTTGGATATCCATCACTGAAGCCTACTTGAACAAGCTAAGCTGTAGGCATCCCATACGCACAGTTTGTATGGATGATACGCACACTGTGAGAGGAGCCTCGTCTACAGTCAGAAGATTCGGCGTGGGGATCTGTTTCAATAATTTTGTATTTAAGTGGGACTTGTTCATGTCGGTACAGCAGCCTCATTGACTGGTCCCAAATCGCCCATCAGAACATTGATGTGCAAAGGTCAGAGGCTAATTTTCTGACCCACGACTGCCAGAAGCAACGTTCTGTACAATGAAGGGAGCCTCGGAAAATCAGGGCTTTCGTCTCCATAATAACAATGCATCCAAAGAGTGGTAGTCCGACAGATTTCAGAAAAGTCATTTGTAGCCAGTTTCATTAACTATCTCTGCGACCTCCACCAAAGTAGTTTTCACCTCTCGTTTGACAGGATGGTCCAAACCAGGCCACCCTTCCTTGCTGGATCTCCTGCATCAGGACCTCCAATGTGCTCTCTGTTCATTTCTCTGATGATTGATGTGAGAGTCGCCAGCACATCTCAGCCAGTAGATAAAAAGAAAGGGAGGAAAACCATGGGTAGTAAAATTGTTCCTTGTAAAAGTCCCAATCGAGTTTAAAATTGATACAAGACATATGTCTCATTAATAGCTGATTCCCAGTATTAAAAAAAAAAGGTAATGGGATTTTTACAGACGTCAAAAAAATTCAATATTTCTCAGGGCATAATGGCCCAGTTGTACAGGAGTTCCGATCCTCTGAGAGAAAAGAGGTGTAGCAAAATATACAATGCTGCACAAGAGGTTAGAGCACACTATTAGGACATTCTGCTATACAAGGCCTTGGACTGATATCATGGGTATT
Source organism: Squalus acanthias (assembly GCA_030390025.1). Taxonomy (NCBI): domain Eukaryota; kingdom Metazoa; phylum Chordata; class Chondrichthyes; order Squaliformes; family Squalidae; genus Squalus; species Squalus acanthias. The sequence continues at coordinate 156,679,615 of CM059428.1, forward strand.
TATAGTGAAAAGAGAAGGTACATTTTCTAGGCAGAGACAAAAGCATATGTGGGTGGAATTTAAAGTATTCCAGCTACAGCAAATTTGCTACAGGAAATTAAAAAAAACTGCTTGGAAATGGTGAGGGGGCAGAAATTCCTCAGAATAGAAAATGGTGGAGACGTGATTGCACCAGGTCTTGACTGTTTCCCATTTGCCTTGCCTATAGACCCACCAGGGGTGGCGACACAGTGGTATACAGTCGGGAAGGAGTGGCCCTGGGAGTGCTCAACATTTGACTCCGGACCCCATGAAGCCTCGTGGATTCAGGTCATGCATGGGCAAGGAAACCTCCTGCTGATTACCACCTACCGCCTTCCCTCAGCTGATGAGTCAGTATTCCTCCATGTTGAACACCACTTGGAAGAAGCACTGAGAGTAGCAAGGGCACAGAATGTACTCTGGGTGGGGGACTTCAATGTCCATCACCAAGAGTGGCTCGGTAGCACCACTACTGACCGAGCTGGCCGAGTCCTGAAGGATATAGCTGCCAGTCTGGGCCTGTGACAGGTGGTGAGAGAACCAACATGAGGGAAAAACCTACTTGACCTCATCCTCACCAATCTACCTGTCACAGATGCATCTGTCCATGACAGTATTGGTAGCAGTGACCACCGCACAGTCATTGTGGAGATGAAGTCCTGTCTTCACACTGAGGACACCCTCCATCGTGATGTGTGACACTACCACCGTGCTAAACGGGCTAGATTCAGAACAGATCTAGCAGCTCAAAACCGGGCATCCATGAGGCACTGTGGGCCATCAGCAGCAGCAGAATTGTATTCCACCACAATGTGTAACCTCATGGCCCGGCATATCCCTCACTCTACCATTACCACCAAGCCAGGGGACCAACCCTGGTTCAATAAGGAGTGTAGAAGAGCATACCAGGAGCAGCACCAGGCGTACCTAAAAATGAGGTGCCAACCTGGGGAAGTTGCAACGCAGGACTACATGCACGCTAAAAAGCAGAAGCAGCATGCTATAGACAGGGCTAAGCGATCCCACAATCAACGGATCAGATCAATGCTCTGAAATCCTGCCACATCCAGTCGTGAATGGTGGTGGACCATTAAACAACGAATGGGAGGAGAAGGCTCCATGAATATCCCCATCCTCAATGATGGTGGATCACAGCACGTGAGTGCAAAAGACAAGGCTGAAGCGTTTGCAACCATTTTCAGCCAGAAGTGCCGAGTGGATGATCCATAACGGCCTCCTTCTGAGGTCTCCACCATCACAGAAGCCAGTCTTCAGCCAATTTGATTCACTCCACGTGATATCAAGAAATGGCTGAGCGCACTGGATACAGCAAATGCTATGGGCCCCGACAACATCCCGACTGTCGTGCTGAAGACTTGTGCTCCAGAGCTAGCCGCGCCTCTAGCCAAGCTGTTCCAGTACAGCTACAACACTGGCATCTATCCGACAATGTGGAAAACTGCCCAGGTATGTCCTGTCCACAAAAAGCAGGACAAATCCAATCCGGCCAATTACTGCCCCATCAGTCTACTCTCAACCGTTAGCAAAGTGATGGAAGGTGTCGTCGACAGAGCTATCAAATGGTACTTACTCACCAATAACCTGCTCACTGAATCTCAGTTTGGGTTCCACCAAGACCACTCAGCTCCCAACTCACTACAGCCTTGGTCCAAACATTGACAAAAGAGCTGAATTCCAGAGGTGAGGTGAGAGTGACTGCCCTTGACATCAAGGCAGCATTTGACCGAGTGTGGCATCAAGGAGCCCTAGTAAAACTGAAGTCATTGGGAATCGAGGGGAAAACTCTCCACTGGCTGGAGTCATACTTAGCACAAAGGAAGATGGTTGTGGTGGTTGATGGTCAATCATCACAGCCCCAGGACATCACTGCAGGAGTTCCTCAGGGCAGTATTCTAGGCCCAACCATCTTCAGCTGCTTCATCAATGACCTTCCCGCCAACATAAGGTCAGAAATGGGGATGTTCGCTGATGACTGCACAGTGTTCAGTGCCATTCACAACTCCTCAGATAATGAAGCAGTCCATGCCCGCATGCAACAAGACCTGGAAGCCGTTCAGGCTTGGGCTGATAAGTGGCAGGCAATGACTATCTCTAACAAGCGAGAGTCTAACCACCACCCCTTGACATTCAATGGCATTACCATCACCGAATCCCCCACCATCAACATCCTGGGGGTCACCATGAAGGGATAATTATTAGTCCTAGCCCTTTTCGGGCTACCCCAGATCAGGCGTATTCCCCAGACGTTCACCTTCAACTAAAGTTAGAGGTAGCCGAATTCTATAAGATGCTTAAATGGGTCTTAAGTTCCAGACTATCTCTCCCCAAAGGAAAGGAACGACGTGAAGATGTTACCGTCCTCCGCATAGCACTTTTAATAAGTTTAACTAGACTGTAACCTTCCGGATATTATGAAGGTCCGGAAAACCCCCCAGAATTCTGCAACTCCTCACAAAAGAGTATACAGAGATTGAGTTTGCGAGCTTGATACAGAAATACTAATTGAGACAATTCTAAAAATATATAAATTTATTAAAGAACCGACATTCAGTTAACAGCTGATAAATCAATCGCGACTTTAACAGTTCAAAATACAAATAGCTTACATTTTCGTATTCTCAGAGATCCTTATTCTCAAATCTTAACTTCGTACATTTTTACATTTCTTATTCTTAATCCAGAATATTCACCAAAATCAAATAAGAGTACCTTGATCCCCGAGACTCAAAAAGCTAAAAACTTACAGAGCGTGCCCCTGAAGTTGAGAATCGCTTGCCCGTTTCCAGCGACTTCTGCCTTTCCATCTGAAAAGCTCTATTTTTATACCTTTTTTTAGTGGTTTATCCTTTGAAGTTTTCTGCTGATGTAAGCTAATTATCTCTAGTCATCTTTGTTGAATTCTTTCTATTCTTACTGTCATTTCAGCTGCCAACTCTCAGACTTCTATCTGTTGTTTAGGTGTTCAAAACGTATCATAAAATGGCTATAACTTATGTATCTATTTGATGCCATTTTTATCGAAGGTCTTCCATTCAATTCTAAAATGACCTAGCTGTTTGAAAACAGACGTCGTGTCTACTAACTATTCCATTTTCAATACAAAAACCATGTGATTGCTTGGTGTCATCTATTGAAGTCATATTTTCAAAATGTTCTGTAGGTATCTTTTACAACATGTAAATCAAAAACACTTCAACTGAGTATTTACTTGTTTTCTAGCTATCTCAGTTGGTTGTACCACAGACGTCGTGTCTGCTTGCTTCATTTGATGTGATATTATGAAGGCATATGGTTGCTTAATGTTCTAAGTTTCTGTTTCCCTGAGTGTTAGTTTATAACACTTTAAACAGGGTGATGTATTGTGTATCTTCTAAAGCTTAGACTTTCTGGAAGCATCAATGGTTTGCTTCAATAGTGCCATTGTTTCTTGGTCAATATCCCATTTCCATTTCAAAAGTTTATATGGTGTTTTACAGCTTTTGTTAACAACTGATCTTTATCTCAGAAGCCTGTATTGACACAGCCTGTGTTGCCGAGGCTTTCCAGACTTTTAAACCCAGTATGTCATGTATTAATAATATCAGAAATCTGTTCATAGGATGGCGTATCTCTTGGAATATGGCTATTTCCTTTACAACCATTGACCAGAAACTTAACTGGACCGGCCACATAAATACTGTGGCAACAAGAGCAGGTCAGAGGCTAGGTATTCTGCGGTGAGTGTCTCACCTCCTGCCTTTCCACCATCTACAAGGCACAAGTCAGGAGTGTGATGGAATACTCTCCACTTGCCTGGATGAGGGCAGCTCCAACAACACTCAAGAAGCTCGACACCATCCAGGACAAAGCAGCCCACTTGATTGGCACCCCATCCACCACCTTAAACATTCACTCCCTCCACCACCGGCGTACCGTGGCTGCAGTGTGTACCATCTACAAGATGCACTGCAGCAACTCGCCAAGGCTTCTTCGACAGCACCTCCCAAACCCGCGACCTCTTCCACCTAGAAGGACAAGGGCAGCAGGCACATGGGAACACCACCACCTCCAAGTTCCCCTCCAAGTCACACACCATCCTGACTTGGAAATATATCGCCGATCCTTCATCGTTGCTGGGTCAAATTCCTGGAACTCCCTCCCTAACAGCACTGTGGGAGTACCTTCACCACACGGACTGCAGCGGTTCAAGAAGGCGGCTCACAACCACTTTCTCAAGGGCAATTAGGGATGGGCAATAAATGCTGGCCTTGCCAGCGACGCCCACATCCCATAAAACGAATAAATAAAAAAAAATATGGTACTCCACTTTCCCCCTTACAAGATAAATGTTGTGGAGAGCGTGGAGCTGGTGGCAGGGACCCCCCCCCCCCCCCGCCATGCCAACGTTTCCTGCTCCACTGGCCTCCTTCATGACCCTGTATAGTGAGTGAGCTGAGGGTTTACCAGTCTCCACATAAATGGCTCTGTACGCCCCAGTGATGAGATCCAGGCTAGGGAAGCAGTCTGCTCCCCCTGAAGAAGTGTTTCTTCCCAACTTCATTTTTAAAATGTAGTTCAGCCCACTTACATAGGGGCTGAGGGGGGTAAGGCTTTTTAAAAATATTCATTCTCAGCATATGAACGTCGTTGGAAGCCTGGCATTTATTGCACACCCCTAGCTGCCCTGAGAAGGTGGTGGTGGGCCTTCTTCTTGAACTGTTGCAATCCCTATAGATTATTTGTAGCGGTTTGATACAACTGAGTGGCTTGCTGGACTACTTCAGAGGACAATTAAGAGTCAATCACGTTGGTGTGGGACTGGAGTCACATACAGGCCAGACTGGGTAAATATGGCAGATTTCCTTCCCTAAAGGATATTACTGAACCAGTTTGGTTTTTACAACAATCCAACAGCTTAATGAGCCAGCTTTTTAATTCTAGATTTTCTAAACTGAATTCAAATTCTCAAACTGCCATGGCGGGATTTGAATTCACATTCTCTGGATTTTCTAGTCCAGTCACATAACCACTCCACTACTGGACCCTGCGTTGTGGGGGTTCCTGGCCAACTGCCCTCTTATTGTGACCAGGCACAGGAGTTTCTGGCTACATTGGGACAGGTGGGTGTTAGGGAGGTGCCCATTGTGCCACTTGTGCCTTCCTGCCCTGTATAACTGGGAGGCCCTCCCACTAATTCCCCCCCATCTTCTCCAAACTCCCACAGGGTGAGCACTGGCAGGCGCTATCCCAGTATAAACGCCGGGCTCAAGTCCTGAGAAATTTCAGGGCCCAGATCTGTAAGTTGATCCTGAAACAATATACACAGATTGGGCCAAAAAAAAAAAATCAAAGCTGGATAGCAGACTGACACCATACTGGGCCATGGTAGGAGAAATAGCAGGTTCAACATAGACTCCTTTCAAAAGCCATTGGGTTGGTGATTCATACACCAGTGCACTCAGTATATGTTGGCCAGGCATGAGCAAACAGCTTAAATTGCCAAGAGCTAGTCCCTATTCACTGACCCTATGTTTCCTTCTGTTCTGCCAGACCATCCAAACCAGAAAGTCAGAAGTGACTTTTATGAATTGAAAGGATTTACTGATTGAAGATTAGTTGTCATCTTATGTTGAAATCATTCTATTAACTAAAACCTGTAGCACAGGTGATGCATATAAAATCCAAATTTGCTCATTATTGAAAAAGGTAATGGTAGCGAGCACATCATAACTCTTGGAGGAAGAATTTTTGAAGTTCCACAAAGAATATAGGTTTACTCACCTTAAATACTAATGGAGAAGCAAAGAGGAGAATGATAACCATAGAAAATCTGCTGAAGAAACCAACAGACCCATCCTTGGCATTGTTAGCCAGACCACTGGCTTTATAAAGAGAAAAATGAGAAGTCGCACAACACCAGGTTATAGTCCAACAGTTTTATTTAAAATTACGAGCTTTCGGAGCGCTGCTCCTTCGTCAGGTAGAGGTACCTCTACCTGACGAAGGAGCAGCAGCTCCGAAAGCTCGTAATTTTAAATAAAACTGTTGGACTATAACCTGGTGTTGTGCGACTTCTCATTTTTGTCCACCCCAGTCCAACACCGGCATCTCCGCATCATGACCATTTATAAAGAGAGGCATAGAGTACAAAAGAAAGTAAGTTACACTAAACTTTTATCACTGGTTAGGCCTCAGCTGGAGTATTGTGTCCAATTCTGGGAACCACACTTAAGGAAGAGTCAAGGCCTTGGAGAGGGTGTAGAGGAGATTTACCAGAATGGTACCAGGGATGAGGGACTTCAGTTATGTGGAGAGACTAGAGAAGCTGGGATTGTTCTTCTTAGAGCAGAGAAGGTTAAGGGGAGATTTAATAGAGGTGTTCAAAATTATGATGGTTTTTGATAGAGTAAATAAGGAGAAACTGTTTCCACTGGCAGGAGGGTCGGTAACCAGAGGACACAGATTTAAGATAATTGGCAAAAGAACCAGAGTGGAGATGATGAGGCACATTTTTATGCAGCACGTTGTTATGATCTGGAATGCACTGCCTTACAAGGTTGTTGAAGCAGATTTGATAGTAACTTTCAAAAGGGAATTGGATATGTACTTGAAAAGGAAAAAATTCCAGGGCTATGGGGAAAGAGCAGGGGAGTGGGACTAATTGGATTGCTCTTTCAGAGAGTCGACACAGGCATGATGGGCTGAATGGCCTCCTTCTGTGCTATAAGATTCCATGATTCTACCATGCTGCACAACTGACAACTGGCTACATGCCAGTAATGCTGGGTAGTCATCTTAGAACAGTGATACCAGTATTGGCAGCAAATCATGCTCCTCAGTGGCAGCTTGTGGGGCCAAGGGAAATATCAGTTCCAACAAGTGGAAAACTATAATTTCAGACAGAGTGCTACTGCAGTGAAGGTAAGCAAGCTTGAGAAAGCTTAAAAGATTAGGAGAATAGTGCCACGCAAAACCTCAATATCTCAATCGTATGTTACACAAAGACCAAGTGGTTCTGTAAGAGGAAACAGATGGCACCTTCTGTTCATATTCCCAATGAAACAGAAAAAGGCACACCCTCAAAATAACACTCCAGAGGGGATAGATAATTAAAGCAAAGAAGACGAAAGTGCAACGGAACTGGATCAATAATTACTTCATAATTTTGAAGAACAGGAAGACAGAGTTACTCGGGCAGGATTCATGAGAATAGCGATACATCTAAAAAGACCAGAGCTACAACTATAGTTCTGAGAGGGTGAACACTTATGGAAGCGCTGTTATTTAAATTGATTCAGGTAAATGTTATATGCATTAGTTTTCCATGCACTGAGAGCACTTTACAATTAGGAAGTGGGCTAGCTTCCACGCAATTCGACAAGGGCAGCTCTCCACACTGCTGGCACAGGTACGCTCATGCCACAGGTGGGCACGGATTGCCATTTTGGAGCGAATTTATTTTTGCTGTTCTTCCCAGTTCTGACAACAAGTCACGTAGGTCCTGATCTCTATTCCAGCTACAAAGAAAATAAATGGATTATTTTGAAACTTTATTAGTCTAAATCTTCTTTAATTAGGACTTTGTAAAAAAAAAATAACCTGAAAAAACAGGGAACTGTGTAGGTTTAAACCTGTCAGGTGCTGATATCATTAATGTTGCTAGGTAGTGCTGTAGTGCAGTATGTCATTCCAACAGTTAATGGGACCCGAGATGCTCTGTCTGGTTGAGTTTTTTCACCTTGGCTGTGCAATCAAGGAGAAAATGCTGAGCAGATGCCAGGCATTGTGTGGCAGGGAGACTCACCAGTCCTTTCTTGTGACAGATGATTACAGAGCAGCAGTGGAAGATGTCAGGCAGTAGCTACTGTAGGCCACCTGTCCTTTCAGTTGGGAAATAGAGGTGTAGTTCAAAAGAGTGAGAGAGAAAATAGATTACAAGTGGATGAGAATTATAATGAAAATATTCTTCCTGCTAGTGGCAACAATGAATACAATTTATTATCTATCTATCTATCTATCTATCTATCTATCTATCTATCTATCTATCTATCTCTCTATCTCTCTATCTCTCTATCTCTCTATCTATCTATCTATCTCTCTATCTCTCTATCTATCTATCTATATATCAGATTATCTATCTATCAGATTATCTATCTATCTATCAGATTATCTATCTATCTATATATCAGATAATCTATCTATCTATCAGATTATCTATCAATCTATCTAGCAGATTATTTATCAATCTATCTATCAGATTATCTATCTATCTATATCAGATTATCTATCTATCTATCAGATTATCTATCATCTATCTATCAGATTATCTATCAATCTATCAATCTATCTATCAGATTATCTATCAATCTATCTATCTATCTATCAGATTATCTATCTATCTATCAGATTATCTATCAGATTATCTATCTATCTATCAAAATGTTAACAGCATGACCAGTTTATGCAGATGTCACATTCCAAATGTCACACTTTGTTACAGATGCAAAGTAATCTTAAAATCCTTGGTGCTTTTGGTTGCAACACATTCCCATCGCGAAGTTCCCTGACCAAACAGCAATTAAACTCGTGACACCTGGATTTTGCCCTGCAAGGGAGTTCTCCCTGTCTCCTGACTAGCATTTATCCCTCAACCAAAATCACTAAAAGAGATTATCTGGTTATTTACCTCATTGCTGTTTGTGGGACCGTGCTGTGTGCAAATTGGTTGCTGTGTTTCCCTATATTACAACAGTAATCATAATTCAAAGGTACTTCATTGGCTGTGAAGTGCTTTAGGACGTCCTGAGGTCATGCAAGGTGCTATAGATGTGCAAGTTCTTTCTTGACCTCACATCAATGTCATGGTAAAAAAATATTTTGCTACTGATTCCTTATAGTTCTGTGAATCATTTTAATAATTCTATTTTTTCCCCCTCCATACTATGATGGTTAGCGTTCCCCTGAACTTTTCTCTCATCCCTCCTAAGCTCCAAATATGCCATTCTGCATTCTCACTATGTTGAAATCAAGACACGGTTGCACTGTCTCTTACTCTCACTCTTTTCTTAGAACTCTTTATGTTCCTCAATCTTCCATTCCTCTTGACAAGTTACAGGAATTTTTGGGCCAATAATGCACTATATCAGTCTTTTATTCTTTACTCTTTTCAACCTTGGTAGAGTTAACTTCGGCCATCACTAGATTTCTGCTTTTTTTAGAAAGACAGGTTGACGTTTGGTTTAAATGGAATGCTGATATCAGGGCAAAATTCAACAAATTATGGAACTGTGCATTTAATACAGGAAGCGCATGGGCAACGATTCACTCGGTTGATTCCTGAGATGAGAGGGTTGACTTACGAAGAAAGGTTGAGCAGGTCTGGCCTATACTCATTGGAATTTAGAAGAATGAGAGGCGATCTTATTGAAATATATAAGATACTGAGGGGGCTCGACAAGGTAGATGCAGAGAGGATGTTTCCCCTCGTGGGGAAATCTAGAACGCGGGGGCACAGTTTTAGAATATAGGGTCGCTTTTTAGAACTGAGATGAGAAGGAATTTCTTCTCTCAGAGGGTTGTAAATCTGTGGAATTCTCTGCCCCAGAGAGCCGTGGAGGCTGGGTCATTAAATACATTTAAGGTGGAGATAGACAGATTTTTGCAAGATAAGGGAGTGAAGGGTTATGGAGAGTGGGCAGGGAAGTGGCTTTGAGCCCAAGATCAGCCATGATCTTATTGAATGGCGGAGCAGGCTCGAGGGGCCAAGTGGCCTATTCCTGCTCCTATTTCCTATGTTCTTATGTTCCAATATCTCCCTGGTGTGCTCTATTTGCCCTGAGATAAAATTTCCAAATCCTGAATTTCCTTCCATTGCGCTTGAATTATTTATGCTTTAATTGTTCTTAAACTCTGGTCCACGGACGCCCCCATCCTTCTTTGCCAGCAGTGCACGGCATATGATTTTAAATACTGCATTTTGATGGCTTACCAAAGATAAACTGGAATCCACGCAGCAAAACCCTTCCTCTAAATTCTGGGAATTTACTGCGTGCTTCCACATTAGAAAAAGATTATTTTTTCCCATTTGCCTGCATTTCTCTTGATCCTTTTGAAACTAATAAATGACTTGTCATTAATTAAGTTGCAGAGTACTTCCAAATGTTTGACAGTTTAATCATTCCAGGATTTCATAACCCCGTGCATTAACGCACAACATATTACACATCATCTTTTGTTTCCTAACATTTTACCATCCCTGCAATTTATAATCACCCAGTTTAAAAATATTTGATGCCGAGAATGAAAGGACTAAGACACTATGTATGCCTATCCCAAGTTGAATTTAGGACCATTTTATAAACGGTACAAGAAGTCCCATTGAATGCGCAGGTAGGTGTCTTCATCAATCCTAGCGAGAGTCTACTTGCTTTGCTTTGCTTTGTGTATACAATGGTATGCTGGATTTCTTCACATGAATTTATAGGAACTGTCTGCTGGAAGGGCAGATGAAATCTTCACTAATGATTTACAATGTAAACTCTCTGTCTGGAGAGAGGTTTCTTCATGTTCAGAGGGTTATATTAAGTATTGAGTATGACTGCCAAGGCACAAGTTTCCTAAACATGGAAGGCACGAGATTTGCTTTGAAGGTTGAACATATTGGCTCCCCCAGTTGGTAAGTGCCCTGCCCATTGTGGAGCTGAGCCAGGCCTATCTGGAAGGTGGCAGGTTTGATCCCTGTTCTGCGATGAGTTAGCTAATCTCAATCAGGAGGAGATGGAGTATCACAGTCTCCAGTCAAGGAAGGGGGCATTTTTTAATCAGCATTTCTGCTCCTGATTGTTATGTAGCCTGAATCCTTCTAATTGAGGTGTTTAAGATGATTAAAGGAGTTGATAGGGTAGATAGAGAGAAGATTTTTCCTCGGATGGGGGGAATCCAGAACAAGGGGCATAATCTTTAAATTAGAGTTAGGCCGTTCAGGGGTGATGTCAGGAAACACTTCTTCACTCACAGGGTAGTGGAAATCTGGAACTCTATCCCCAAAACTCTGCTTTAGCTGGGTCCATTGAAAATTTCAGAACTGAGATTGATAGATTTTTGTTAGGCATGGGTATTAAGGGAAACAGAACCAAGGCCAGTAGATGGAGTTAAGATACAAATCAGCCACGATTGAATTGAATGGTACAACAGGCCCGAGGGGCTGAATGGCATATTTCTGTTCCTGTGTTCTAGAAAATGCAGGAGTAGATTTTGGGTAAGGTTAGCTACAAACTCTGAGGTGATGCCCACTGCTGTCGAACAGCCTGCCGTTGTATATTTTTAGCCCCACAGATGGAAAGTAGCCACTTGAGGCGAGCTACTGGAGGACGACTGGTGCTAATGGAACCAGAACCCAGCACAAGCCAGTGGAGGAGAAGTGAGGATAAATAAATAATACATAGATAGATACATAGAAGATAGGAGCAGGAGTAGGCCATCCGGCCCTTTGAGCCTGCTCCGCCATTTAATGAGATCATGGCTGATCCTCCAATTCAGTATCCCGTCCCCGCCTTCTCTCCGTAACCCTTAACCCCTTTTGCCTGTAGAAATATATCTAATTCCCTCTTAAATATATTTAATGAGCTGGCGTACACTGCCCTCTGTGGCAATGAGTTCCACAGGTTCACCACCCTCTGAGTGAAGAAATTCCCCCTCATTTCTGTCCTAAATGGTTTAGCCCTTATCCTTAAATTATGTCCTCTAGTTCTGTTCTCACCCGCCAAGGGCACATTCCTTCTGCATCTAGTCTGTCTAGACCTGTCAGAATTTTATACACTTCTATGAGGTCCCCTCTCAATCTTCTAAACTCCAGTGTGTACATCCCTAAACTACATAGTCTCTCCTCATAGGTCAATCCCGCCATTCCTGGTATCAGCCTGGTGAATCGCCGCTGCACCCCCTCCATGGCAAGAACATCTTTCCTCAGATGAGGTGACCAAAACTGTACACAGTACTCGAGGTGTGGTCTCACCAGTGCCCTGTACAGCTGCAGCAAGGTATCCCTGTTCCTGTATTCCAACCCTTTTGCTATGAAGGCCAGCATACCGTTTGCCTTCTTGACCGCCTGTTGCACCTGCATGCTCGCCTTCAGTGACTGGTGTACAAGAACACCCAGGTCTCTCTGTACTTCCCCCTCTCCCAATTTATTGCCATTTAAATAATAATTTGCCCTCCCGTTCCTGCACCCAAGGTGGATAACTTCGCACTTGTCCACATTATAGTGCATCTGCCATTTATCCGCCCAATCACCCAGTCTGTCCAAATCGCTCTGGAGCTTCCTGGTCTCCTCCTCTGAGCCCACCCCCCCTCCTAGTTTAGTGTCGTCTGCAAATTTGGAAATGCTGCATCCGACTCCCTGATCCAGGTCATTAATGTAAATTGTGAACAGCTGGGGACCCAGGACAGATCCCTGCGGTACCCCACTTGTTACTGCCTGCCATTCAGAAAATGAGCCGTTTATTCCAACTCTCTGTTTTCTATCTGACAGCCAGTTCTCTATCCACGTCAATACTTTCCCCTTTATCCCATGAGCTTCAATTTTCCATGCTAATCTTTTATGTGAGACCTTGTCGAAGGCCTTTTGGAAGTCCAGGTACACCACATCTACTGGCTCTCCCCCATCTATTTTACCAGTTACTCCCTCAAAAAATTCCAATAGATTAGTCAAGCACGATTTACCCTTTGTAAATCCATGTTGACTCTGTCCTATCCTGTCCCCATTTGCTAAGTGCTCCGCTATTTCATCCTTAATGATGGACTCCAGCATTTTGCCCACAACTGATGTAAGGCTTACAGGTCTGTAATTACCTGCTTTTTCCCTACCCCCCTTTTTGAATAGTGGGGTAACGTTAGCTACCCTCCAATCCATGGGCACTGTTCCCGAGTCTAATGAATTCTGAAAAATCATACTTAGTGCATCCGCTATCTCTAGGGCCACCTCCTTCAGTACCCTAGGATGCATGTTATCAGGCCCTGGGGATTTGTCCGCCTTCAATCCCTTTAGCTTCCTTAACACCATATCCTTAGAGATATTGATTTGCGTCAGTTCCTCCTTTGCCAATGTCCCTATTTTTCCCGATATCCCAGGGAGGTTTTTTGTGTCTTCCTTCGTAAAGACTGACCCAAAGTATGCATTTAGTTGGTCTGCCATTTCCCTATTTCCCTAATAAAACAACCTTTGAAGGAAAACAACTCGGCATGTGTTTGTCTTGGAATAATAGAATTCATAAACATGCAAAAACACATGTAAATAATTCATGAAATATCTTAGACAAAAGATTCATTCGATGAAACAAAGTGCTGCTGAAATTGGCACGCAAGTTGTTTACATTTGCAGCCAATGAAATAGTTTCTATTTTGCTCAGGGCAACTTTCGGACACCTCTGCACAGTTGAAACAGAGAAGCAGCTCATTGCAAAAGCTAATCGATTGAGGTGAAAGAACGCAGCAATATGTATAAACATCTGCGTACTGACTGGCCTTTTTTCCCCTGTCAGCTTTAAGCATTGAGGAACATCGCCCTGCTTCTGCAGCCGGTACCTTCTCCTTTCCTAGCGGCTCCTGTAGATTTGGAAAGGGACCTCTTCAGGCATAAACAACTCTCTGGCACGAGGCTGATTGTTGCCCCACCCCCAAGAATTTCTTTTTGGAAATAAAGTAGACATTCATCAAAATATTTGAATCGGAGTAGAAGGAGCCCTCTTGGAGGCCTAGCTGCAGTAGTTAGGGAATTCTGGATAGAGCTTATTCTAAATACCACATTATAAAAACAACAGGAGCTGAATGAATGAATCAACGACAATCTTATACACAGGTTTGTTAATTCACAATCACCCCTCACTTCCTGCATCAAGGAAGCAACAATCCTTCAGTGCCCTGTAGCCGTGTGAGACTCTGGGGCCAGAGATCCATGGGTCCGGACAAGCCTGGCTGGGTCTTCTATCATTGATTCCCCCCACCTATGGTTTGTGGTATTTTTATTCGTTTATGGGATGTGGGCGTCGCTGGCAAGGCCAGCATTTATTGCCCATCCCTAATTGCCCTTGAGGAGGTAGTGGTGAGCCGCCTTCTTGAACCGCTGCAGTCCGTGGGGTGAAGGTGCTCCCACAGTGCTGTTAGGTAGGGAGTTCCAGGATTTCGACTGGGCTGGGGTGTGCCGTTGATGTGTCCGTAGCCGGTGCCGAGGTCGATGCCAGGTGGTCCGTCCGGTTTCATTCTCATTGTGTTTCGTAGCGGTTTGTTACAACTGAGTGGCTTGCTAGGCCATATCAGAGGGCAGTTAAGAGTCAACCACATTGCTGTGGGTCTGGAGTCACATATAGGCCAGACTGGGTAAGGACAGCAGATTTCCTTCCCTAAAGGACATTAGTGAACCAGATGGGTTTTTACAACAATCCAATGGTTTCATGGTTACCATTACTGATACTAGCTTTTTATTCCAGATTTATTTAATTCACTGAATTTAAATTCCCCAGCTGCCGTGGTGGGATTTGAACTCACGTCTCCAGATCATTAGTCCAGGCCTCTGGATTACTAGCATACTTTACATGTGAATGGCAGGAGCCCAAAGCACTAGCGGTGTTTCCAGGGCACCTGTTTGTCCCAGCAGGCATGCCGAAGGTCTGGCACAACTTGCAGATTCTGGGGGGCAGGTGCCACGTTTCCCTGTAAGAGAACCCACGTGTCATCCCCAAAGGTTGGGGGCTGCTTTAGAGCAAGTCATTTGCCTTTGTCCATCCAGGGCGCAATCCTACCTGGAACCCCTGCTGGGAAACATTTCCGCCATTTGGCCGCATGGTATGTTTGCTCTCACAAGTGTTTCACGCTGGACCTATACCAGGTCCTAAGCATTGGGGACATGGCAGCTCCCAACATTGGAAGACCCCCCCGCCACGGCCCGACCCCACTTACACTGCTGGCCTTGTAAGGGGCAGGTAGAATCTCCACCCCTTCAGTGGCCTAATGTAAGGCCAGGACCCATCATATCTGAGTCTTGACCGCATTTCCAGTCTTCTTGGCAAACTTCTGCCGAAGGTACAACAGGAGTGTGCCACAAATTTACAGCCCCTCTGCACCGGAACAATCCTCCCTACTTTATGGCTGAACAAACCTTTTAGCCACTAGTCCTTTCAAATGATTTAGCAGCATTGGCTCTCACTGAATGGTCTGATGGGTCGTCCTACACCATAAGACCTGCAACTGAAAGTGCTCGTCGCAGAGACCTCGTTAACTTGCGGGCTATGTTCTAATACGTTTATATTATAATGCAATCCATATTCCTTGTTCTCACTTCAATGTCACAGTTCACCACCTGAAGTATCAACAACAACAACTACCAAAACATACTTTTCTCTGATGGATAACAATTTCTTTTGTCTGTCTGGTCTAGTTCATGTTTGGTGAAGGACACCAGTTTAACAGGTGGTGGCCTAGAAATTCAATGGTTCCGCCCCCGTTTTTGGGATGCTAAACGAGCATCCAAGCCTCCAATATGTCGGGCAGGAAGCGCAAGCTCATTATGAGCCGGAGGTGCACCGCCCACCATATTGGTGTAGGCACAAAATAGGTGTCCATGACCCACGCTTGAAACAGGCATTAAACGTTTTGCATATGCAACTAAAGGACCTTGTTTGAGGCCCCCTTTGCAATATCGGTTTGCTCAGATATTCAGAAAAACCATGGCTCCATGCAGCCTAACAGGCAGTCCTTAAAGGGACCATTGCAGGTCGCCACCAAAAAGGTAATTTAATTAAAAATACTTACCTGAATGTGGAGCAGCGAGGAGCTGGCCCCACATTAAAACTGCGGTGCGCTGCCGGCCACCGCTTGCCCCACCCCCCCCTTCTGATTGCAACCTTGACACCCCCACCCCTCCAATTGACACTACCACCCTCCCTTCTGATCACTGCTACCCTCCCTCCTGATTGGCCCCCTTCCTGGTCGCCCCCTCTTCCGATTGCCCCCTTCCCACGACCTCCGAAGGTAATAACATTGGGGAGGGAAGAGCAGCAAATTTTTAGAGATGCTCTGACAGGAAAGAATCGAACCAAACAAGGGCTGTTCCACCAAGCTGGGCAACGGAGGAGATGCGTTGGAGGAG
Organism: Squalus acanthias; assembly: GCA_030390025.1. NCBI lineage: Eukaryota > Metazoa > Chordata > Chondrichthyes > Squaliformes > Squalidae > Squalus > Squalus acanthias. The sequence continues at coordinate 156,695,777 of CM059428.1, forward strand.
GATGGTGTGGTCGACCAACAAAGGCTGCATAGAAGGGGAGAAGGATGAGGAGGAATGATGCACCACTGTCACAGTCACAGAAGATGTCATTTGGGACTTTGATTAGGGCCGTTTCAGTGATGTGGCAGGGATTAGGAACATAGGAACAGGAGTAGGTCATTCAGCCCCTCGAGCCTATTCCGCCATTCAGTGAGATCATGGCTGATCTGTATCCTAACTCCAGCCACCTGCCTTGGCCCCATAGTGAAACCTAATTGGAGAGAGTCAAAAAGGGAGTGGCAGGAAAGGTGGGCATGGATTGGAGCGTCAACAGCATATTCAAGGACTTTGGGGAGGAAAGAAAGGTTGGAGATGGGGGCGGTAGTTTGCTAGGACAAAGAGGTCGAGAGTGGATTCTGTGATGAGGAGGGTGTTAACGACGGTGATAGGCACTATATAAATGTTAAGTTATCAATGTTGTTTTATCAATGTTAAGTGTCAGCTGTGGCTCAGTTGTTGGCACACTCGCCTCTGAGTCAGAAGGTTGTGGGATCATAGTCCCACTCCAGAGACTTGAGCACATAAATCTAGGCTGATGCTCCAGTGCAGTGCTGAGGGAGTGCTGCACTGTTGGAGGTGCTGTCTTTCGGATGAGACGTTAAACCGAGGGCCCGTCTGCTCTCTCAGATCCCATGGCACTATTTCGAAGAAGAGCAGGGGAGTTATCCCCGGTGTTCTGGCCAATATTTATCCCTCAATCAACATAACAAAACAGATTATCTGGTCATTGTCTGTTTGTGGGAGCTTGCTGTGCACAGATTGGCTGTCGCGTTTCCTACATTACAACAGTGACTAAACTTCAAAAGTACTTAATTGGCTGTAAAGCGCTTTGGGACGTCCGGTGGTCGTGAAAGGCGCTATATAAATGCAAGTCTTTCTTTTATTCTTTTTGGGGCTGTGTCTATATTTTTGATGCTGTTGGTCATCTTCTGCTAGTTTTCTATGTGGCATTAACAGATCATTGGTATATATCTTCCGAAACAAGAAGTTTGCTGGTCAGTAACTTAAGACGTTACTGTGCCAGAAACGGATGTATTTATTGCTTTGCCGAAGTTCTGCAGAGTGTGACCTTCTGAAACAAATGTGTGTTGCCAAGTTTGATTCCAATATCTGGTGCACCTGGCTACACTAATTGATAACATGCTTCCTGTGTCTCAACACACTGCTTTTGTTGCATCCAAACTTGGTAATGAAAAAGGGGCGAGCGTCTGACGTGGGAGAATCAGGCTATGGCATTTTAGTAAGTCAGAGATGGTATCTGACATGCGCGGAACTGATTAACTCCACAATGTTCACAATATAGCCAAATACAGTCTCCAGCTAAGTGTGAAATGTTAGTTGAGATATATTGGGGCTTTCATTTATGTAATACCTCTTCATGTGGACGAGCATCTTGCAGTCCTTTACAAGAGGGGAGAGGAGGAGGATGCCAAGCTGGAGATGAGAAATTATAAGGGTGCATGAACAATATAAATACATAATCAAATAAATAATTAAAGAAAGTACTATGTAATTTCAAGAGGTAACTCCTGTCCTTTAAAAAAAATAAATTCTCATAAATTTTGTCCTTACCCCATATTAAATACCTTGTAGCCTTTTATAGTTTTATATTTAAGTTACGACTCCGGTGTTGTATCATGCCTGCTCCAAGAACAAATAGTACAGATATTTGATAAGACAATCAGCAGTGAAAAGTAGCTGCAATTAAATATTGAGTATGACAAACTGTTGGGAATCAAATGACAAAAGCGAAATACCGCAGATGCTGGCAATCTGAAATAAAAACAGAAGATGCTGGAAATACTCAGCAGGTCAGGCAGCATCTGTGGAGAGAGAAACAGAGTCAACGTTTCAGGTCAATGACCTTTCATCAGAACTAGAAAAAGTTAGAGATGTAACAGATTTTAAGCAAGTGCAGAGGCAGGGAAAGGGGGGAGGGGAGGAAAGAATAAAAGGGAAGGTCTGTGATAGGGTGGAAGGCAGGAGAGATTAAATGACAAAAGGGATGATGGTGCAAGGCAAAAGGAGATGGTAATGGGACAAGTAAAAGAACAAAAGATGGATCTAGAGGAGGTTTAAATGGGAATAGCAGAATCATCATCAACAGCTACCGTCCGAACAAATGGGGGCAAAGGTTATGATCTGAAATTGTTGAAATCTATGTTGAGTTTGGAAGGCTGTAAAGTGCCAAATCGAAAGATGAGGTGCTGTTCCTCGAGCTTACGTTGGAACAGTGTAGGAGGCCGAGGACAGAAAGGTCAGAGTGGGAGTGGAGCGGAGAATTAAAATGACAGGCGACCGGAAGCTCGGGGTCACGCTTGCAGACTGAACGGAGGTGTTCCGCAAAGCGGTCACCCGATCTGCGTTTGGTCTCCCCAATGTAGAGAAGACCACATCGTGAGCAGCGAATACAGTATACTAAATTGAAAGAAGTACAATTAAATCACTATTTCACCTGGAAGGAGTGTTTGGGCTCTGGACAGTGGAAAGGGAGGAGGTAAAAGGGCAGGTGTTGCATCTCCTGCGCTTGGACGGGAAGGTGCCGCGGGAAGGGGAGTGAGTGTTGGGGGTGATTGAGGAGTGGACCAGGGTGTCGTGGAGGTAATCAAATGACATTTTGAATAGTAAGAACTTTATCTGAAATATCAGTCCAAATTTATTGAGGGCCTGCTGGGCTACACTACATATTTTACACTACATAAATTTATTATGACAATCTTGTAGGTAAGGCATTTTTCTTACGATACATGACATATATCTACATGGCAATGTATCCTTATTTATACAATGCCATGTAGGACTTAAAAGGAATTTTGTACACACTCTCTGGCCAGGTCAGTTGTCAAACCCCTGAACACTTTGGGTTTCAAGCATTTGAATCATTTTGTAGAGAGAGAGAAAGAGAAATTCAATGCACAAATGTATCATTTTTTTATACCACCTTATCTCCCAGCAGGCTTTTATTTGTCTGACACACACACACACACTCACATCCTCTGAAGTGGTTATGAGTGATATAGTAAAAGATGTCCTAGAAAAGAATGAGAACGTCATAGAATCACTGAAGTTCCAGCACATAAGGTGCCCATTTGGCCCATTCAGATCATGCCAATGCTACCTCTTCAACTGGAGTTATCTACTCCAAGCCCATTTCCCGATATCGTTTTATATTCTAACCCATCAAGCCCATCCAAAGAAAGTGGAATACATGGAGATCTTGGTAGGTTTGGGAATTGTATTCGGTATCACTGGAGCAAAGTGAGCCCTTGACCCTTCGCCTCATCTCCTCGTAGATTCTATGAGAACATGATCCATCAGTTACGGAGGATGGCTTTGATTTCCTATCACCTTCTGATATGTACAATAGGAATGAAGCGCTAACCTTCCATTGTCCCTAACTGCCTCGAATCATTAAATCACAAATAAAAACAGTTTTATATTCCTGAAAGACGACAATGTTGCAGGCAGGTAATAAGGGTTGAACATTGTGTTATCATTTTTGCAATCATGTAATTCACATCCAAAATATCCTGGTAATAAAAACACGCCTCATTGAGAACTGGCTGAGGCAGTGGGTTAAAATACTGTTGTTTCACTTCATAGACCCGCGCTTCATTCCAACTCAAACTCATGGGATTAAAGCCTCCTGTTTCTGCCAGCTCTAAGGGTCCGATATGAAATAAATCTCCTCAGTCCCAACTAAGTCTTTTTTGGGTGTAAGTCTGCATTCTGAGACTGCCCATAATGTAGCAGCAGCTGGCAGTCTTACGCAGACAGGTCATCAGAATAATTACATGGCCGATGTGGAGAATGGAATGTCACACAAGTGCAATTAAGGGTGATCTTTTATGAAGGAGGTTAAGTCACATTTGGGTCAAATTTCTGGGAGTCAGCCATAAAAGCCCTCAAAGGAGGGGCTGTTCATGCAATACCAAGCATTAGCCAACACCTGGCCACGCTACAGCTCCCTTGGAGCAGCTGGGTGCCACCTGTTGTTCTTGAAGTTAGCAAGCCAACTAGGAACTGAGGCACAATAGCAAAGTTAAGTACCATAACAAGTAGGAAATGAGCCTCTTGGCCTCTGTACAAATCTGTTCTGTTATTCCTTCAATTCATGTTAGCAAAGTGTGGGTCTCCATTATGAATTGGAGAACGGCTCGCTCTGGTTGCTCAGCTCACTCGCTATGGCAGTGAATGATTGAGCAGCAGATGAGGATTGATCCGCAGTCTGTGGCTGAGTTTGCTACTCTCAGTTGGGGTGATAGTAGGGGTGTTATAATGGCCTCTGTCAGCTTTGGTTAGGAAGGGATAATTGGCCAGTACTCCCACTTTGTTTAGTTTAGTGAGTGATCCCTGTTGTAAAGCCATGTGTGTGGGAATTGGGTGAGGACAGGTTCAGGCACAGCTGTAATGCCTCCTATTATCAACCAGCCTGTTGACCCTTTATGAGCTCACATATGCTGTTATCAGTAAAAGTACGGAGCTGTCGGATTGTCGTAAAAACCCAATTGGTTCACTAATGTCCTTCAGGGAAGGAAACCTGCCGTCCTTACCCGATCTGGCCTATATGTGACTCCAGACCCACACCAACGTGATAGAAGCATAGAAGATAGGAGCAGGAGTAAGACATTCGGCCTCTCGAGCCTGCTCCGCCATTTAATGAGACCATGGCTGATCATCCAAATTCAGTACCCTGTCCCTGCCTTCTCCCCATATCCCTTGATCCCTTTAGCCTTAAGAAATATATCTATCTCCTTCTTGAATATATTTAATGAATTGGCCTCAACTGCCTTCTGTGGTAGAGAATTCCACAGGTTCACCATTCTCTGGGTGAAGAAATTCCTCCTCATCTCAGTCCTAAATGGCTTACCCCTTATCCTTAGACTGTGACCTTTGGTTCTGGACTCCCCCGCCATCGAGAACATCCTTCCTGCATCTAGTCTGTCTAGTCCTGTTAGAATTTTATAAGTTTCAATGAGATCCCCTCTCATTCTTCTAAACTCCAGCGAATATAAGCCTAATCGACCCAATCTCTCTTCATACGTCATTCCTGCCATCCCAGGTATCAGTCTGGTAAATCTTCGCTGCACTCCCTCCATGGCAAGAACATCCTTTCTCAGATATGGCGACCAAAATTGCACACAATACTCAAGGTGTGGTCTCACCAAGGCCTTGTACAACTGCAGCAAGACATCCTTGCTCCTGTACTCGAATCCTCTCGCTATGAAGGCCAACATACCATTTGCCTTCTTAACCACCTGCTACACCTGCATGCTTACCTTCAGTGACTGGTGCACAAGGACTCCCAGATCTCGTTGCACTTCCCCTTTTCCCAATCTATTGCCGTTCAGATAATAATCTGTCTTCCTGTTTTTGCCACCAAAGTGGATAACCTCGCATTTATCCACATTATACTGCATCTGCCATGCATCTGCCCAATCACCCAACCTGTCCAAATCATACTGGAGTTTCTCTGCATCCTCCTCACAGCACACACGCCCACCCAGCTTTGTGTCATCTGCAAACTTAGAGATATTACATCTAGTTCCCTTGTCTAGATCATTAATATATATTGTGAATAGCTGGGGTCCTAGCACCGATCCCTGCGGTACCCCACTAGTCACTGCCTGCCACTCGGAAAAAGACCCATTTATTCCAACTCTTTGCTTCCTGTCTGCCAACCAGTTCTCTATCCAAATCAGTACCTTACCCCCAATCCCATGTGCTTTAATTTTGCACGCTAATCTCTTATGCGGGACCTTATCGAAAGCCTTCTGAAAGTCCAAATACACCACATCCACTGGTTCTCCCTTATCTATTCTACCAGTTACATCCTCAAAAAATTCCAGTAGATTAGTCAGGCATGATTTACCTTTTGTAAATCCATGTTGACTTTGTCCGATCCTGTCACTGTTTTCCAAGTGCTCTGCTATTACATCTTTTATAATGGACTCTAGCATTTTGCCCACTACCGATGTCAGGCTTACCGGTCTATAATTCCCCGTTTTTTCTCTACCGCCTTTTTTAAATTGTGGGGTTGCATTAGCTACCCTCCAATCCATGGGAACTGTTCCAGAGTCTATAGAATTTTGAAAGATGACCAGCAATGCATCTATTATTTCGAGGGCCACTTCCTTAAGTACCCTAGGATGTAGATTATCAGGCCCTGGGGATTTATCGGCCTTCAATCCAGTCAATTTCCCTAACACCATTTCCCTACAAATACTGATTTCATTCAATTCCTCCCTCTCATTAGACCCCTATGTTCCCCGACATCTCTGGGAGTTTATTTGTGTCATACTTTGTGAAGACAGAACCAAAGTATGTATTTAATTGGTCTGCCATTTCTTTGTTCCCCATTATAAATTCCCCTGATTCTGACTGCAAGGGAGCTACGCTTGACTTCACCAATCTTTTTCTCTTCACATATCTATAGAAGCTTTTACAGTCAGTTTTTATGTTCCCAGAAAGCTTACTCTCATATTCTATTTTCCCCCTCTTAATTAATCCTTTTATCCTCCTTTGCTGAATCCTAAACTGCTCCCAATCCTCAGGTTTGCTGCTTTTTCTGGCCAATTTATATGTCCTCTCCTTGGATCTTATGCTATCCCTAATTTCTTTTGTTAGCTACGGTTGTGTCACCTTTTTTGTTTTATTTTTATGTCAAACAGAGATGAACAAATTCTGTAGTTCATCCATGCGATCTTTAAATGTTTGCCATTGCCTATCTACCGTCAACCCTTTAAGTAATGCTCCCCAATCCATCCTAGCCAACTCACACCTCATACCATCGTAGTTTCCTTTATTTAAATTCAGGACCCTAGTCTCTGAGTCAACTACTTCACTCTCCATCTTAATGAAGAATTCTATCATATTATGATCGTTCCTCCCCAAGGGCCTCGCACAACAAGATTGCTAATTAATCCTTTCTCATTACATAATACCCAGTCTAAGATGGCCTGATCTCTAGTTGGTTCCTCGACATATTGGTCCAGGAAACCATCTCGTATACACTCTAGGAATTCCTCCTCCACAGTATTGTTACTAATTTGGTTAGCCCAATCTATATGTAGATTAAAGTCACCCATGATAACTGCAGTGCCCTTATTGCATGCGTCTCTAATTTCCCATTTAATGCCATCCCCAAACTCAGCATTACTGTTTGGGGGTCTATATACAACTCCCACTAACGTTTTCTGCCCCTTGATATTTCTCAGCTCTACCCATACAGATTTCACATTATCTCCTCTTTAACCAGCAATGCTACCCCACCTCCTTTTCCTTTTTGTCTGTCCTTCCTGAATATTGAATAACCCTGGATGTTGAATTCCCAGCCTTGGTCACCCTGGAGCCATGTCTCTGTAATCCCAATTATATCATATCCGTTTACATTTATTTGCACAGCTAATTCATCCACCTTATTAGGAATGCTCCTCGCATTAAGACACAAAGCCTTCAGGCTTGTTTTTTTAACACTCTTAGTCCTTTTAGAATTATTATTTACTGTAGCCTTGTTTGATTTACACCCTTGATTTCTCTGCCTTCACTTTTGCTTTTCTCCTTCCTGTCGTTTGCTTCTATCCTTGCTTCCCTTTCCTCTGTTTCCCTGCACAGGTTCCCAACCCCCTGCCATTTTAGTTTATACCCTCTCCAACAGCACTTGCAAACACTCCTCCTAGGACATCGATCCCAGTCCTGCCGAGGTGCAAACCGTCCAGTTTGTACTGGTCCCACCTCCCCCAGAACCGGTTCAATGTCCCAGGAATTTGAATCCCTCCCCCTTGCACCATTCCTCTAGCCACGTATTCATCTGAAATATCCTTCTATTTCTACTCTGACTAGCACGTGGCACCGGTAGCAATCCTGAGATTACTACCTTTGAGGTCCTATTTTTTAATTTACCTCCTAACTCCCTATATTCAGCTTTTAGGACCTCATCCCATTTTTTACCTATATCGTTGGTACCTATATGCACCACGACAACTGGCTGTTCACCCTCCCCCTCCAGAATACCCTGCAGCTGCTCCGAGACATCCTTGACCCTTGCACCAGGGAGGCAACATACCAACCTGGAGTCTCATTTGCGGCCTCAGAAACGCCTATCTATTCCCCTTACAATAGAATCCCCTATCACTATAGCTCTCCCGCTCTTTTTCCTCCCGTCCTGTGCAGCAGAACCACCCATGGTGCCAGGAAGTTGGCTGCTGCTGCCTTCCCCCGTGATAAGCCATCTCCCTCAACAATATCCAAAGTGGTATATCTATTTGAGAGGGGGATGTCCACAGGGGACCCCTGCACTACCTGCCTGCGCCTACTACTCTGCCTGGTGGTCACCCATTCCCTTCCTGCCTGTGCAGCCTTTACCTGTGGTGTGACCAACTCCCTAAACGTGCTATCCACGATGTCCTCAGCATCGCGAATGCTCCAGTATGCATCCATTCGCAGCTCCAGCGCCGCAATGCGGTCTGCCAGTAGCTGCAGCTGGATACACTTCCCGCACACATGGTCAACAGGAACACAGGAAGTGTCCCTGATTTCCCACATAGTGCAGGAGGAGCATGCCACGGGGTTGAGCTGTGCTGCCATGACTTACCCTTTAATTAATTTAAATTAACTCAAATCAATACCACAAATTACACTACAATTAAATGACATACTCGAGGGCCCTTGTATACTAGCTCTCCCTGCTACACAACAGAGACCTTAGAAACTATAACCACAAAAATTAGGACCTTCTAAACTTTATAAACTATTAACCTTAACGGTCAAACTACAGAGTAGTATAAATACTCACCTGGCCCTACTCACCCAATCAGCTGCTTCCTCTTGTCCGCGTCACTTTTTGAATTGTGACGTGGCTCTGGAACACCGCTGCCAGTCTGTGAGATTGGTAAGCCTCTGTAAAAAAGCCCGCGAAAGTGAGCTTAAATACTCACTGTGCTGCTGCTCTCTCCGCTCCTGACACTGGCCTCTGAAAAAAAGCCCGCAAAAGTGAGCTTAAATACTCACTGTGCTGCTGCTCTCTCCGCTCCTGACACTGGCCTCTGAAAAAAAGCCCGCGAAAGTGAGCTTAAATACTCACTGTGCTGCTGCTCTCTCCGCTCCCGACACTGGCCTCTAAATTTACTCTAAACTGCCTCCTGAAGTCACCTTGCAAGCCGCCTAGTTGTATCAAACCACTACCAGCGGTTTAAGAAGACGACCCTCCAGCTCCTTCTCAGGGCAACTCGGGATGGGCAGCAAAAGCCAGCCTTGCCAGCAATGCCCACGTCCCGAGAAGTAATTAAGAAACCATGAAGAATCCTGGAACTCCCTCCCTAACAGCACTGTAGGAGTACCTTCACTACAAGGACTGCAGCGGTTCAAGAAGGCGGCTGACCCACCTTCTCAAGGGCAAGTAGGGATGGGCAATAAATGCTGGCCTTGCCAGTGATGCCTACATCCCAAGAATGAATTGAAAAAAAGGCTGCTTACCTTTGTCGACATTGCAATTCGCTAAGCTCAATGCATGATCTCATTCCCCCTTGGCTTTTAACATTAAAAATTATGCAGTGCTTGAGGAGATGTTTTTAGATCTACCACAGGGACAGGTGATGATCTTCCATTTCTCACTAATGGTTTTAAAAGCTAACATCTGCAATGACTTTTTGACATCTCAGTTTAAATTTACGCAGTAAAATTTAGTTTTGTTTAGGGTATTGCGACTTCTAAAGCAGCTATTTAGGCAATGACCAGGTCATTTTTCCCTGGTCTGTTTTATATCTTCACATGTTACAATTACTATGCCAAGCTAGCTCATTTCTAATTCCTACACACTATTGCTGTTATTTTTGCTTTCAAGAGTCATGTTATTAGCAAAAAGACATATTACTTGCAAAGGGGTAAAATAACAACAGATAAAATCTAATTTGTTCAGCTGGTACACTTAATATTTATCAGAAATCTTTTTAGTGGAACAAACAGAAACATATTTTATTATGGCCTTCGGTTAAACCTAAATATTTTCTTGTGCCAGTGAGATGGCTGAGGTTATATTGTTGGCTCCAGGTGCTGTGTACTCAGTGGGGTTTTCTCTCTATTCATGACTGGGTGGTCAGATCCTTTGACCTTCCACTGTGAATCTGACTGGTTCTAAAGATACTCTTCCGCCTCAGGCTCTCCCCCTTTCTCACCTGTGTAGAACCGGCTTTGTGGAATGGCCGCGTTATGGAAACTGCTCGATTTTTATTTCCACGGAAATCGACGGTAATGAGAATCGGGCGGTCTCTAAAACAGGCAGCCAATCTGCAAAGCCGGCTTTACCTTCGGGTGATAAGTTGAAAATCCACCCTGTTGTTACCAAAGAGTTCCTGCTTATATAGCTGCTGGCTCATGAGCTGAACGGCGATTTCGCTGAATTCCTTTAAGCGAGAGCTGGACCTGTTTCTGGCTGGAGTGGCGATCACCTTGTATAAGAGGTGAAAAAAAAGAAAGACTTGCATTTCTATAGCGCCTTTCACAACCACCCGACGTATCAAAGTGCTTTACAGCCAATGAAGTACTTTTGAAGTGGAGTCACTGTTGTAATGTGGGAAATGCAGCAGCCAATTTGCGCACAGCAAGCTGCCACAAACAGCAATGTGAAAATGACCAGATAATCTGTTTTTTTGTTGTGTTGGTTGAGGGATAAATATTTGCCAGGACACGGGGATAACTCCCCTGCTCTTCTTCGAAATAGTGTCATGGGTTCTTTTACGTCCACATGAGAGAGAGAGCAGACGGGGCCTCGGTTTAACATCTCATCCGAAAGATGGCACCTCCGACAGTGCAGCACTCCCTCAGCACTCCCCTGGAGTGTCAGCCTAGCTTTATGTGCACAAGTCCCTGGAGTGGGACTTGAACCCACAACCTTCAACTGAGCCACAGCTGACCCTACTGCACAATATTAAATCAGGGCCAGAGTGATCTCCTGGACTAGTTTTAATCGCCTAAGTGTCAGCTGTGGCTCAGTTGGTAGCACCCACTCCAGGGACTTGAGCACATAAATCTAGGCTGACACTCCAGTGCAGTGCTGAGGGAGTGCTGCACTGTCGGAGGTGCCGTCTTTCAGATGAGACGTTAAACCGAGGCCCTGTCTGCTCTCTCAGGTGGACGTAAAAAGATCCCACGGCACTATTTTGAAGAAGAGCAGGGAAGTTATCCCTGATGTCCTGGCCAATACTTTTCCCTCAACCAACATAACAAAAACAGATTATCTGGTCATTATCCTATTGCTGTTTGTGGGAGCTTGCTGTGCACAAATTGGCTGCCGCATTTCCTACATTACAACAGTGACTCCACGTCAAAAGTACTTCATTGGCTGTAAAGCGCTTTGAGACGTCCGGTGGTCGTGAAAGGCGCTGTAGAAATGCAAGTCTTTCTTTCTTCTTTCTAAAGAGGTCGGAGAGGAATTTTCCAGATTTTTTCCCCTCCTAATTGCCCTGGGTTTTTAACCTGGATTTTGGGCTCTTCCAGGAGATTACGTGGCTTCCGGGTGGGGTGGGGACTATGCTGCGCTGCCTCCTGCGCGGCCTGTCTTCCCCACTGTGTGGCCCATTCAAATTTTTGCGCATGCGCGGCTCCTGCAATCTAAAAGCCGGTGACCGGCCTGCGCGGGACCGTGCAGCTGACCGCGTGGCTGCGCATCTTAACGGAACATTGGTGGGGAGTGCATACATTGTGATGCACGAGGCATCGCAGTTATGGATGGGCCAGTGGGTCTTTTCCTGTCTGTCACTATTCAGATGTTGCATGTTTATATCTCCAATGCGTCTGTTTTTGTGTTCTCTCTCTGAGCTACTCATAAATAAACGAGATTCAATCACCTCATCCATTCTGAAAATATTACAAAATAAAACACAAAGTTATTCACATTTCAAATGCAATTTTTTTTTTCTTGCCACACATGCCATGACTGGGATTGAATTTCCCCAAGGGTTCTCCTATCAAATGAAAACGAGTGTGTAGTGTACCATGAGACACCTAAGAGCCTGCCATCCAGATGGACAATTGCAATCACATTAATTCAGCAGTGAACGTTCAATTCTAATAAAGAAAGAACTTGCATTTATTTAGCGCCTTTCACGACCTCGGAGCGTCCCAAAGCGCTTTACAGCCAATGAAGTACCTTTGAGGTGCAGTCACTGTTGTAATGTAGGAAACGCGGCAGCCAATTTGCACACAGCAAGCTCCCACAAACAGCAATGTGATAATGACCAGATGATCTGAAAGAAATTCAAGGGGAAAGGATTTGGAAAAAACAATGTTTATTTGGCAAACGATAAGAGATAGATACATCGATTATGACTTTTTATTTTAAGCGCATTATTATTTCACTTTGTCTGCTGTGTAGCTCCTGGAACTCCAGTGACCAATGCTGCTTGATGTGGCGCTGTGGCTGGATGGATCAGAGCCGGGCAACTCAGACCTGTGACCTTGCTCATCTGGTAAAAAGAAATACTTAGGACTTTAAGGTATGTGCATCTTGGGAGGTATTGAAACAGTCCACCCTGCGTAGCTGCACTGCTTCAGCTTGAGGCTTGGAAACTACAGAGTAAAGGGGACAAGCAAGCAGGAGATGGACTTGGAGAGAAGGAGGGGAGACAGAACATTCAAGCCATCGGAAAAGAACTGATCCCTATTTCAGAACTCTGATGGAGGGTCTACGCCTGAAACATTGGCCTAAAGAAGCGATCGCGCCGGAAAATGGGCACGCAGGGGGCAGGGTGTGTGATGCACGCACCTGTTCAAGTAGTGGCAGGGGCCACGTGAAATTAGTGCTGCCAGCTCACTGTCATAACTCAGGCATGTAGCCAGTGCTACCTGCGCTATTCTTTAGCTGCGCACCTGTTTGGGGTGGGGGGCAGTAAATCCGCACTGCGGATGGAGTGCGGCGGAGCGGGACCTGCGCCAGACTGCAGCCAATCACTGGGACCAGATCACTACCATAATAGGGGCAGGTGACTCATGCCTGTATAGACGACAACAAAGGCGTCTGCCCCAACTGCCAGCAGGAAAATTGGAGTGGCGTCTGGCCACTCCGATGGCAGAGTCTGAGGTCTGGGAGGGGCCGAATAGACATGTGCAAAATTATTATTAATTTCTCCGAAGGGAAGCACAAGCCATCAATTTTAATGATAATTGATCCACTTTAGGATTGATTGCCTCTGCCGGGGAACCTTTAGGGGCCTTTGGCAGTCCCATTATGGAACTCATGCCAACTCTCAGCTTGCATGGCTCTACCAGGCCTATAGAAGGTGTGCTGTCTGGATTTTTCAGGGTAGTCCAGGAATTTCAGGGCCACAGTGTTTGATATTGGGTAAATTGTAAGGAGTTTCCTGGTGTGATGAAATGACTTGGATATGTACAGGACAATATTTGTGTTTGAAGTTTGAAAACTGATGGAGATTAACCAGGGTTTGGCTGTTGCATGACCTATTCTGGGAATTGTTGAACATGCTTGAACTGTGATACATTAACTGAAAAATGTATTGCCATGAACAGTCTACTCTGTGATGAAGTATAATTTATAACATTAACTGCCAAAAATAGACTTCTCCCTGTATATCAACTGCTAAATAAAGGGTTGGTGTTGATTTTTCAGCATTTAACTGGTTACAGTCATTCGTCTGCTATACTGAAGATTACAAAGTAATTTGTATATATAAAATTAGGGTTTACTACATAAAAATAGCTAGAGTTTAGTACAATGATGGTTAATACGTATAGAATTATGGTTTAATACATATATATTTAGTGTTTAAGACATATATAAATGCAAGTACTTTTGCATATATATATATATAATTAGGGTCTAAAATACATATATACAATTAAGGTTTAGTAAATATAGGTTTAGAATTTAATATGTATATAATTAGGATTTAACATTCATATAATTGAGGTTTAATAAATATCTATAATACACATATATAACTAATGTTTTATATATATATAATAAAAATATATATACATGGTTTAATACATATATATATTTAGTTTTTTTTAGATTTTTGTATTTTTTGTGGTAATTTTCCTTTTGAACTAAACTGCTTAGCTTATCACATGAGGGAGAAAGGAACAGAAGGTTATGCTGATAGGGTTAGTTGAAGAATGATGGGAAGAAGTTCATGTGGCACATAAACACCGGCATAGGCCAGTTGGACCGAATGGCCTGTTTCTGTGCTGTAAACTCGATGTAATTCTATGTTTTTAAAAATGTATTCATTGACGGAATGTGGAAGTGGCTGGCAAGGCCAGCATTTATTGCCCATCCCTAATTGCCCTTGAGAAGGTGGCGGTGAGCCGCCTTCTTCTTGAACCGCTGCAGTCCGTGTGGTGAAGGTACTCCCACAGTGCTGTTAGGGAGGGAGTTCCAGGATTTTGACGATGAAGGAACGGCGATATACTTCCAAGTCAGGATGGTGTGTGACTTGGAGGGGAACTTGGAGGTGATGGTGTTCCCATGCGCCTGCTGCCCTTGTCCTTCTAGGTGGTAGAGGTCACGGGTTTGGGAATCACTGCTTCTATTTTTCTTTGGTTAAACAATCAAAATGGGAACAAAGTCAGATGAAATCTGGAACTTAAGTATTGGCCTGACACAAGCATTAAAGCGATGAGGGTCGTGGCGCAGAGTGCTGGGAACTTTGTTATTTGACTGCCTGGTAACACAGGTTGCAAAGCAGAATCAGTGAGGTCCAGTAAAACACTGTAAGAAAAGATTGTAGCTTTTCTCGGCGTTAACAAAAAAAACATAAATTTCAGCATTTTTCCCACGAGCGAGGGAGGAGCAGTGTTATTGGGCTAACCCGAAAATTTAAATCCTATGTATAATTATTCATAACAACAGCATGCAGCCTGAAGGAACCGCAAGAAGTGGAACTCTCTCCTAAAACTCACTTTACTGATGCTGAGAGCACAAATTTTCTGGAGAAATGATGCTGTGTCAGCAGGGAGCGTAAATCCATGGCCTGCTGAGGGCATTTGGAATCATTTCAGAATGACGAGATTCCATTGTGACAACAGTTGTTGCCGTAAACATGGAGATCTGCTTTAAAACTTGGTGCTGCTCTGATCATAGGAGACTGACAGCACAGCCACAAGGAACTGACCGTACTTTAGTCTGCCAAACAAAACTGCAATAATCTGTATTACATAGGATTACATAGGATATATGGCACAGAAACAGGCCATTCGGCCCAACCAGTCCATGCTGGCGTTTATGCTCCACTCGAGCCTCCTCCCGTCTTTCCTCATCTAACTCTATCAGCATAACCCTCTATTCCCTTCTCCTTCATATGCTTGTCTAGCCTCCCCTTAAATGCATCTATACTATTTGCTTCAACCACTCCCTGTGGTAGCGAGTTCCACATTCTCACCACTCTTTGGGTAAAGAAGTTTTTTCTGAATTCAAATATAACATGTAGGCTAATAAAATATTCAAACAAAGCCACCAGGTCAATTACTATTTTTTTTACAAGAAAGAACTTTCTATAGCACCTTTCATGACATCTCAAAGTGCTTTACAACCAATGAACTACTTTTGAAATGTAGTCACTGTTGTAATGGAGGAACTCCCCTGCTCTTGCTTAAGTAGTACCATGGGATCTTTTACATCCACCCGAGAGGGCAGACGGGGCCTTGGTTTATTGTCTCATCTGAAAGACGGCACCCGCCCCCACTCCTCGGACAGTGCAGCACTCCCTCAGTACTGCACTGAAGCATCTGCCCAAGACTGGAGTGGGCCTTGAACCTACAACCTGCTCAGGTCTGGAGTGGGCCTTGAACCTACAACCTGCTCAGGTCTGGAGTGGGCCTTGAACCTATAACCTGCTCAAGTTTGGAGTGGGCCTTGAACCTATAACCTTCATAAGCTCAGAGGCGGGCGTGCTACCCACTGAGCCAAAGCTGACACCTATGCACAATGTACAATGCACACTGCACTACAAACTTAGGTGGTTCAGCTCTCTAAATAAATATCCATTGGCTTTTATTACTTTACAAGAGGGAGGAAGAAATTCGGGCCGATTTTAACTCTGCCTGCCCGGCACAAACCAGGCTGGTGGGCAGTTAAAATGGCCACAGTGATTCGTCCCCTCCCATCCCACCACCTTCCCGTGGGTTGTAAGTTTAACCTGCTCTTTTGAGCAGGCGAAAGGGAACACCTGCCTGAAGGCAGCAGGGCCTTCATTAAATATGCAGGTTGGGCTCCTATGATGTCATCAGGGTCTAAGTGCAATTTTAACCCGAGGCCTCCATGGGGAAGAGGAGCCGGGGTCAGAAGAGGCCCAGAAAGGTAGGTTTTTTTGGGTTGTTGTTGGCAACCTTGGGCTTTCCCTGGGCTTCCTTCCCCATCCCCTGAGCATGATGACCTCCCAACCACCAGCCCCCCCCCCCCCAACCACTTACTTCAGTGCTGGGGACCGTTCCTTTGGCCCCTCCTGCCAGGGAGTTTAAAGCAGGACTTTATACAAACTTCTCTTTTTGTAGGTAACAGTTAACTGAAGGATGTTCTCCCACAGATAGAAATCAGGCAGGCGTCTTCAGGTTATGTGAGAGTAAAGAAAATTAGACTTTTGAACCTGCCACAGTATAATTTCACAACAGCAAACATAAAAATAGTGGTTTTCGATATTTAAAGTACGGTCCTTAGGTTCTGCATAAAGAATAGATGATCTCTGATGCGCAGAATCCTGTGAGATCATCCAGTATTATGTAAATAATTTTGCAGCGATACTGTTGGTATTCAGTGTGGATCTGTCTGAAACATTACTGTAAAACTATAAAGCACGTCAGTCCATGAACAAATTCTAAGCAGTTAATACAACATATAAATATTACTGCTGAAAATATGATAATGATTCTTTAATGCAGGGCTGTCATCAATTTTGAATTGATTTGCCTCCTTTTTAATCAAAGCAGATGGTGTTTTTTGATACAAAATTCAAAGTGGTTCACTTCGATGGTTATCTGAGTAATTGATGGGAAATTAAGTTTTGCAGACACAAATATTAATTTCCTGCTGATTGAATCACATGATACCGCCCAGCCCCACTCTTGCCTAATGTACATATTTGTATATGGCATCATCCATTGTATATTTGTAAATATTGCTAAGTTTGTCTAAAAAGGCTTGACGTCAAAGGAATTAGGAGGCAAAAAGCAAGCAATTGATTCAGTTCAAGAGTGCTTGTGCAATTCTGGTGATTGATTTAGACAGGAGGCCCAGTTCACTGCCCCACTTCACAGGCAATTCGAAACAATACCGAGAATCTAAAAGTAGTGCAAGCAGACCAAAATAGGCTGATTAGACAAAAGGCAGAACTCTTTCCAACAAATATGTGTTACTTTCTTTTTATATCTGAAAGCTTTTTTTCAACCGGCAAATGACCTGCCACAAACTATATTTTCTTTTGGTATGTTTTCTACTGAACTGTTGCGTTTCACATTTCTATTTAATTGCAAGTGATATACTTGTTGTAGTCTGTAGAGCCTGATCTGTGTTTCGAGCATATAATTGGCACAGTATGATGTTCTGCTTAAGTCAGTGGGCAGATTGCTGTAAATACGGTGATTGTTAGTCCGGAGTCACTCAAGTACGTAAAGGCCAGATTAGCAACAGAAAAAGGATACCATTTTCAGATCATAGGAGACAAGGTCCATTTGCAGAAATTGCCATTAAACTGCTGAGAACATAAGAACATAAGAAACAGGAGTAGGCCAATCGGCCCCTCGAGCCTGCTCCACCATTCAATAAGATCATGGCTGATCCAATCTTGGCCTCAACTCCACTTTCCCGCTCTCTCCCCATACCCCTTGACTCCCTTGTAGTTCAAATGTCTGTCAATCTCCACCTTGAATATATTCAGTGACTCCGCCTCCACAGCTCTCTGGGGTAGAGAATTCCAAAGATTCACGACCCTCTGAGAGAAGAAATTCCTCCTCATCTCCATCTTAAATGAGCGACCCCTTATTCTGAAACTATGCCCCCTAGTTGTAGATACCCCTACTAGGGGAAACATCCTCTCAGCATCTACCCTGTCAATCCCCCTCAGAATCTTATATGTTTCAATAAGATCCTTGAAAAGCCAAAATTGTAACAGCAGCTATATATGAGACACCAATTATCGCTCTCAAAATTGTATAATCTGCAGCCACGTAGAAGAGCTGGTTTGAATTTACTGCAGTGGCGGAAAACAGGCCTGAGCGTCTGTTACACACCCCGCCTGATTTTCCTTTTCATTGGCTTCAATGTGACACACTGTGCAGCTGGTGGAGCCTCGTAAAATTAATCCTCACATGTCTGGCTCCGATTAGGAGAATCCACAACATCATACTCAGTAAGGTGGGTGGAAAGGTGTGCTTTAATCTTTCCTGTTAGGTTTATCTAAAGTGTTATTGATGACTGCTGGAGGCTGCTGCAACAATCGCCTCTCCCTTGGTAAAATCTTTGCTGCTCTAAAGAATCCTCTTTAAGCAAGTGTTCTCACTGCTCAGCGCTTCAGGACATCCTGAGCTCCTGAAAGAGGTCATCTAAATACAATCTTTCTTTCATTCTTTCTTTCTTTCTTCATTCGTTCCTTTCTTCTTTTCATTTCCTTCCTTCCTTCATTCCTCCTCACAACTACAGTCCAAAAGTATTTCATTGCTGTAAAGTGCTTTGGGACGTCCGGTGGTCGTGAAAGGCACTATATAAATGCAAGTCTTTCTTTTTTCTTTTTCTTCTATTCCTTCCTTTCTTCCTTCCTGTCTGTCAGTCTTTCTTTCTGTCGGTCTGTCTTCCTTTCTTTCTGTCTTCCTTTCTTTCTGTCTTCCTTCCTTCCATTTCATCTAGTTTCTTGCCATCAACAATGGGCCAGAAATTCGGCTGTTGTCGGGTGAGTACGCGTTGTGTACTCACCCGTAAGGCCACCTGAAGTGCCGGTTTCCTGCATGCACTGCGCATGCGCGGGAAACCGGAACTTCCGTTCCCCTGAAAGGAGGGGTTCAGAGGTGAACCGCGTGCGCGGGAGAGGCTGCGCGCACGCAGCAAACTTCAGGGTTTTTTTTCAGGTTTCTCCGGGAAGGTAAGTATGAAGAAGCTGCGCTTTTAAAAAGGAGGCGCAAGGTCTGTTTTTAGCAAGGTAAGTGGTTAATTAATTATAATTTAAAAAAAATTTCAACAGGTTTATCTCTTTTAGATACTTTAAAGAAAGGTAAGTTTATTTTTAGCACCGTTGCAAAGTATAATTAATTTTTTCAAAAATTAAAATTTTTGTTTAAAGTAGTTAATTTATTTAACTTATAGTTATTTTAAAAATGTGATGTTTTTTTTAAATTTATTTGAAGTTTAAGTGTAGTTTTGGGGCCGATCTCTATTCATAGATTTGACAGATCTTCCTGTCAAATCTATGAATGAAAATGCCCTGCTAGGATTGGCTCTCCATGGCCCATGTGATCCCAGGGGACGCTTTGAACTAACTGCGCCCCTGGGATACACAAGTACTGCTCGCCGGCAGCTGGAGGAGGCCCAGGACCCGAAGTCCTCGTGGGTCCAAAGCACAACTGCAGGCGCGGTAGGCAAGTATGCGCGTGATGCTTGCACCCGCAGGAAGCCTGAAAGCTGAATTTCTGGCCCATTGTCTTTTCAAATCCGATTTTGACTACTTTATCTGAACAATGACAAGTGAAAGTTAAATCTAACCTACTGGGATTATTGGCCAATTTCAATGCCGCTTTCAAATGTGACTGGGTATTATGTAATGAGAAAGGATTAATTAGCAATCTTGTTGTGCGAGGCCCCTTGGGGAGGAGCGATCATAATATGATAGAATTCTTCATTAAGATGGAGAGTGAAGTAGTTGACTCAGAGACTAGGGTCCTGAATTTAAATAAAGGAAACTACGATGGTATGAGGTGTGAGTTGGCTAGGATGGATTGGGGAATGTTACTTAAAGGGTTGACGGTGGACAGGCAATGGCAAACATTTAAAGATCGCATGGATGAACTACAGAATTTGTTCATCCCTGTTTGGCATAAAAATAAAACAAAAAAGGTGACTCAACTGTGGCTAACAAGGGAAATTAGGGATAGCATAAGATCCAAGGAGAGGACATGTAAATTGGCCAGAAAAAGCAGCAAACCTGAGGATTGAGAGCAGTTTAGGATTCAGCAAAGGAGGACAAAGGGATTAATTAAGAGGGGGAAAATAGAGTATGAGAGTAAGTTTTCAGGGAACATAAAAACTGACTGTAAAAGCTTCTATAGATATGTGAAGATAAAAGATTGGTGAAGTCAAGCGTAGGTCCCTTGCAGTCAGAATCAGGGGAATTTATAATGGGGAACAAAGAAATGGCAGACCAATTAAATACATACTTTGGTTCTGTCTTCACAAAGGAGGACACAAATAACCTCCCAGAGATGTCGGGGAACATAGGGTCTAATGAGAGGGAGGAACTGAATGAAATCAGTATTTGTAGGGAAATGGTGTTAGGGAAATTGACAGGATTGAAGACCGATAAATCCCCAGGGCCTGATAATCTACATCCTAGGGTACTTAAGGAAGTGGCCCTAGAAATAGTAGATGCATTGCTAGTCATCTTCCAAAATTCTATAGACTCTGGAACAGTTCCCATGGATTGGAGGGTAGCTAATGTAACCCCACTATTTAAAAAAGGTGGTAGAGAGAAAATGGGGAATTATAGCCTGACATCGGTAGTGGGGAAAATGCTAGAGTCCATTATAAAAGATGTAATAGCTGAGCACTTGGAAAACAGTGACAGGATCGGACAAAGTCAACATGGATTTATAAAAGGTAAATCATGCTTGACTAATCGACTGGAATTTTTTGAGGATGTAACTGATAGAATAGATAAGGGAGAACCAGTGACTGTGGTGTATTTGGACTTTCAGAAGGCTTTCGATAAGGTCCTGCATAAGAGATTAGCGTGCAAAGTTAAAGCACATGGGATTGGGGGTAAGGTACTGACTTGGATAGAAAACTGGTTGGCAGACAGGAAGCAAAGAGTTGAAATAAACGGGTCTTTTTCCGAGTGGCAGGCAGTGACTAGTGGGGTACCGCAGGGATCGGTGCTAGGACCCCAGTTATTCACAATATATATTAATGATCTAGACGAGGGAACTAGATGTATTATCTCCAAGTTTGCAGACGACACAAAGCTGGGTGGGCGAGTGTGCTGTGAGGAGGATGCAGAGAAACTCCAGTATGATTTGGACAGGTTGGGTTATTGGGCAGATGCATGGCAGATGCAGTATAATGTGGATAAATGCGAGGTTATCCACTTTGGTGGCAAAAACAGGAAGGCAGATTATTATCTGAATGGCAATAGATTGGGAAAAGGGGAAGTGCAATGAGACCTGGGTGTCCTTGTGCACCAGTCACTGAAGGTAAGCATGCAGGTGCAGCAGGCGGTTAAGAAGGCAAATGGTATGTTGGCCTTCATAGTGAGAGGATTCGAGTACAGGAGCAAGGATGTCTTGCTGCAGTTGTACAGGGCCTTGGTGAGACTACACCTTGAGTATTGTGTGCAGTTTTGGTCGCCTTATCTGAGGAAGGATGTTCTTGCCATGGAGGGAGAGCAGCGAAGATTCACCAGACTGATACCTGGGATGGCAGGAATGATGTATGAAGAGAGATTGGGTGGATTGGGCTTGTATTCGCTAGAGTTTAGAAGAATGAGAGGGGATCTCATTGAAACTTATAAAATTCTAACAGGACTAGACAGACTAGATGCAGGAAGGATGTTCCTGATGGCGGGGGAGTCCAGAACCAGGGGTCACAATCTAAAGATAAGGGGTAAGCCATTTAGGACTGAGATGAGGAGGAATTTCTTCACCCAGAGAGTGGTGAACCTATGGAATTCTCTACCACAGAAGACAGTTGAGGCCAATTCATTAAATATATTCAAGAAGGAGTTAGATATATTTCTTAAGGCTAAGGGGATCAAGGGATATGGGGAGAAAGCAGGGACAGGGTACTGAATTTGGAAGATCAGCCATGATCGCATTGAATGGCGGAGCAGGCTCGAGGTGCTGAATGGCCTACTCCTGCTCCTATCTTCTATGTTTCTATGTTTCATGAAATTAGTTACAATGCTGCATTCGCAAAATTACTGTAACTTTTCAAAAATTGTTTTTTTTAACACGATTAATGTATGCTTACTACACACAGATGAAAAGCAACCAATTTAACTTAACCAACAACTAAAACTTATTCCAGAATCTGCACGAAGTGAAATTGAATGAGAGCTTTGTTGCTGAAGAACCTCAGCATTGGTGTGTTTAATAAAACAGATGGGAATCTTGGAAAATACAAGGATGACAGCCTCGGACTGAGCTCAAAGCAAGTAGGCAGCAATTGAAGCTCAAAAACTAATTTTCAGTGAGTGGGTTGATTCTGCTTTAAAGGCTGAAGAATTTACTAGAATGATTTGGACACGCTAACTATACTGACAGTTACAGCAGTTTTCAACTCGGTATTTAAGCAATGCATCATGATGTGGGGAATCTGCTGTTGTGAGTAATTGAGCTGCAGCTATGTGATCAAAATGATCAGTTCTCCGGTTTAGTGAAGGGTTTACAGGCAAGAGAGGGGCCTGTCAAATCAATTACATTCAACATGATATAACAATCTCCCTCCTAATACCACAGTCAAACTGTGCACATGGACAGTGCTGCTAACTCCTTCATTTCCCAACTATAGGGCCTATAGTTTGGATACAGTTTTTTCCCCCCACAAGTGCTACAAACGCTTCCATAGCCATCACTGGCTTTCAAGAGAAAAATCACTTGCAAATCCTACACTCGAGCGAATTATGAAGAGGAAGATAAAGAAAAGAGGGACCAATACATTAATGCGACTTGGCCATCCTGTTCATGTGGTAGAAGCTGAGTGCTGCTTTTTAGCCACTTGTGTGTTTTTGACACAGGTCAATAATACCTCAGGTGTGTAGCCTGTGATTGAAAACCTCACACCAATGTTTACTGCTCTCAGTGCATTTGAGAATGGGCTTTCTTTTAACACTGCTCGAGGCAACTGTAACTTTGAGAGAGTTGGCTAGATCACAATGGCAAATAGCAGAGATGAGTGCATTATATACCTTCGGTTCTGTCAATTATAAAATAGTCTGGGGTGTTGCCGCACCGGGACCCGCACCCTCCGTGATCACAGCACCCCGCCTCCTCCCCACCCGCAATTACATTGCTGGCGGCCCAATATTAGGAGGTCTCAATCCAGCGAGCTGTATCGCAATGCCCCGTTTGGCGCCGCACAGCTCTCCGGTCCAATGTTAATCAGGCCGGGGCCTCAGAATCGCGAGTACGGGCGGCCGGCCAATAAGGCAAAATCGACCCCTGTCTGTGTTACATTCGGAGTAAACCCTGAATTATACAAACACTGATCGTCAGGATTCCACACAAACACATGTGTCGGTTCCTTCATTAATTGGGACAATTACTTTAAGCATAACACCAAATTGAGATTTTACACTTAATATTGGAATTTTGTCTATAACTTCAGTTATATATTATGACACTGCACTTTCCTAAATTATGACAGCGACTACACTTCAAAAGTACTTCATTGGCTGTAGTAAAGCGCTTTGGGAGGTCCTGTCCTTCCTTTTTTTCTTTTATGTCACAGCATCCACAGCCTGGAGAAATTACAATTGGGAGATATGTACCAAGGTAACTTTGGAGGAATATTTACCCTATCAGGTTCAGTGTGGGGTTAAGGTATATACTTGTAGAGCTGATAATAATGTGAGGATTTTCTTGTCCAGATCATCTATAGGACAAACCTAATATATAACAAATGAAGAGTACAAAACGGGACCATCGTATTTAGATTTGAAGCAAATTTTAAAATGTGCACACTTATTTACTTCTATTGATAATATAGAAGTTATAGAAAATATACTGGTATTTAATTGTTGAATATATAATTTGTCCCACAGATTAAGCTGTCTAAATACCTAATGAGAGTGAATTTGTAGACTCCCTACATGTGTATAGGATAGAGTATTCATTTCGTACAGAAACACGGAGTATCCGTTTATTACAATACTATATAAGCTCAGCTAACCATTCTTCTTGTGAGTCCGGACAGTGAGGGGTCGATATTAATTCCACCCGGTGGGGGGGTTGTGCAGTTAAAATGAAGCGGGAGATTTACCGCCCCAATCTGACAGAAAGGACACCCACACCAAGCCGGCGGGGTCCTCTTTAAATATGCAGACTGGGCTCCGAATTACCTCAGGTCTGAGCGTGGGAGCAGTGGTGGCTTCTCCACCAAGCAAAACATGCCGGGAACCAGGAGCCAGGGTCAGATGGGAACCAGCAAGGTAAGGTTTTTGTTAAATGTAGTTTCCTCGTGTGTCAGAAGGACCCTCCCCTGACCGGGATTCCCCTCCTTACCAGGTGGCGATCTCCTGCCACCCAAATTGAATGGTCGGGCAGCCGCTTCCCGCTGGCTTCTGGCCATTTTGGGGACATTACAACCAAGGCTCTCCTGTCCTGTCCTCACTTGATGGTACATCACATGCATTTTTTCAGCAGATGTTACTGGATAGCAGTCAAGAGTCGGAATCCCGCCCACTTCCACATACTCCGTCCCCAAGCAATGGCCACTGAGGGCGAATACAACACACCTAATGCAGCCTCGGCTGTAATCAGCTAACACAGACTGGAGGTCAGGCATGGGACCATCTTGGTCTGTATGGCTCTGTTACACAATACACAGTAGGTTATGCACTTTCCAACTGATCCCATCACTTGTTTTTTTGTGTCATTTTAATAACACAATTGTAAAGGGGGCGAGGACTTTAATATTCCACACCACTGTGTGTGCTCTGGCTTTCTCTTCTCTGAAGGAGTTTGACCACCAAATGAATTAAAGAAGGAATTGAAGTTAAACGTTCGGAATAAGGTGTCAGCCTTAGCTCAGTGGTAGCACGCTTGCCTCTGAATTTGAAGGTTGTGGGTTCAAGCCCCACTCCCAAGATTTGAAAGACATAATCTAGGCTGTTACTTCAGTGCAGTATGGAGGGTGTGCAGCACTGTCGGAGTTGCTGCCTTTTGAATGAGTCGTTGAACCCAGGCCCTGTTTCCCTGCTCAGGCAGATGTTAAAGACCCCATGGCACTACTTGAAGAAGAGCTGGGAAGTTTTCCTAGTTCTTGGCAACATTTATCCTGTAAGTAACACCTCCAAAATCTGCTCATTTATCTTTTGGTTGTTTGTCCAGCATTGCTGCGTGTAAATTGGCTGCCGCGTTTCTCTACATTACAATACTGACAACACTTCAAAAATCATTCATTGGCCATGAAACGCATGGACATGTCCTGAGGACATGAAAGGTGCTATATAGCAAGTTTGTTCTTCTTGCATTTCTCGTTCCCTAGCTCACCGAAATTATAAAAAGCAAAAACATAAAAATTGTTCCATTTCCACTAACGATATGGTTTCCATTTTAGTCCCGCACTTAACCTGTTAATGGCGAACATAAGCAATTGTTTTTGTTTTCTCCATATTTGCACCCCCAGTGAGTCCACATAAATTTACAGCACAGAAGGAGGGTGCTGCTTCCCCTTAGCCCTGCATCTTCCTCCGATTCAAATGTTTATCCACTTTGCCCTTTAAAAGATATTATGGTCTCTCCCTCAGCCACTCATGACAGCAGAGTTGCAAAGCCGGGAATTTAAACTAGGTCAACAACATATTATTCAAATATTATTAGTTTAGAAATTACTGCCAGTGATATAATCGGACAAATGTTTGGAACCATTTGTTTGACATTCTTCTGTCTGCAATTTCAGCGGCGGCATTCATTCATTTAAAATAAATAGGCTGCATCAAAATAGTGAAAGATGGCATGTTAAACAAATATGTTTAGCACTTGTCCGCTGATATCGGCAGTAGTCATTTTTAGGCTGTGACATTTTTAGAGATGTGAGACTACAAATTGAAAAGACCCGTAGCCCCAGTCTCCAACTGAATAAAATAAGGCAATGGAAGAAATGTGGCATTACTGAGATTAGACTGCAAGAGTAAGGGTTATTTAATTTGGAGAAATGGACACAGAGGGGATACAAGTGAGGCTTTTAAAATGAAGGGGTGGACTCAGTCCAGTTGGATCGGTTATTGGCAATGGATAGGAATGCGGGAACTAGTGAGGATGCATATAAAATACGTAGGCAAAGAATTAGGTTAGATGCCAAGAAGCATTTCTTTTCAGAGAGTCATCACAGCCTACCAAGACATGTGACGGATAAGGAGTTGCTACAGTCTCCAAAGCAGGAATTGGGCAAGTCCCTGAGTGAGTGGGACTATTCCAGTTTTGGTGTAACTTCAAAGTTAGCTTGGATTATGAAGAGTTATGGGGTACCACAGTCTCATAGAAACATAGAAACATAGAAACTAGGAGCAGGAGTAGGCCATTCGGCCCGTCGAGCCTGCTCCGCCATTCAATACGATCATGGCTGATCATCCAAATCCAGTACCCTGTCCCTGCTTTCCCCCACAGAATCCCCATCGAGCCTGCACCGACACATATCCCACCCTATCCCCGTAACCCCACGTATTTTAATTCCCCCTAACATATCCCATCCTATCCCCGTAACCCCACATATTTAATCCCCCCCTAACACTAAGGGTCAATTTATCATAGCCAAATCAACCTAACCCGCACATTTTTGGACTGTGGGAGGAAACCGGAGCACCCGGAGGAAACCCACGCAGACACGGGGAGAATGTGCAAACTCCACACAGACAGTCACCCGAGGCCGGATTCGAACCCGGGTTCCTGGCGCTGTGAGGCACCAGTGCTAACCACTATGCCACCGTGCCGCCCCGTGTCTCCCAGGAGTTACTTGATGGCTTTAGGGAGTCGGAGAGGAATTTCCCAGAGTTTTCCCTAAATTGGCTGCAGGGTTTTTTTTTCTGGTTTTCTTTTGCCACTCTCAAGAGGTTGCATGCTTGGGCGTTGGGTTAATGATCTATTGGTATGAACATCCAACACAGCAACTAAAACATTTGAATACAGGTGGCTCAGTTAGTAGCACTCTCGCCTATGTGTCAGAAGGTTGTGGGTTCAACCCCACTCCAGAGACTTGAGCACATAATCTAAACTGATCCTTCAGTGCAGTACTGAGGGAGTGCATCTTTCGGATCAGATGTTAAACCGGGGGATTGTAAAAGATGCCACAGCACTATTTGAAGAAGAGCAGGGGGGCTCTCCCCGGTGTCCTGGCTAATATTTATCCCTCAACCAACATCACTAAAACAGATTATCTGGTCATTATCTCATTGCTGTTTGTGAGAGCTTACTGTGCACAAATTGGCTGCTGCGTTTCCCTACCTTACAACAGTAACCACACTTCAAATGTACCTCATTGGCTGTGAAGCACTTTGGGATGTCCTGAGGCCATGAAAAGCGCTATATAAATGCACGTTCTTTCATTAAAAACGAGTGTACCCAGATGATGGCGCATTTCCAGCATCTTAATCAAAATTGCATTTTATTGAAGGTTAATTTTGACTTTATTCTCACCACCAGATTTCTTACTGATAATTGTGTATCAAGAACTTTTATTAGCTTTTCACGTTGTCATTGTGCAGTTAAAGAGAATCATTAGCATCAAAGGTACATTTGTCAGTGGTGTTCCCGATGTTTACTTTTACTTTTTTCCTTCAAATTCAGGAAGAAGAATAACACATTGATTTCACCTTCAAGGCCAAGCTGAAAGAATGTTGTTTTTAATCAAATGCTATTGTGAGTTTTTAAAAGGCCATGGTAGTAGGTAACATTCCCAAAAAGATGCTGCGACACGACTCTTGTTATCATGTTTGAAGCTCCCAGTCTTTGAAAGAAAGACTTGCATTCATATAGCGCCTTTCATGACCTCAGGATGTCTCAAATGCTTTACAGCCAATGAAGTAATTTTGAAGAGTTGTAATGTAGGAAACCCGGCTGCCAATTTACACACACCCAACATCAAAAACCGATTTCCTTCACGCCACCATTGCCTTCAGCTGCCTAGGCCCTAAGCTCAGAATTCCTTCCCTAAATCTCTCCGCCTCTCTACCTCTCTCTCCTCCTTTAAGTTGCTCCTTAAAACCTACCTCTTTGACCAAGCATTTGGTCATCTGTCCTAATACCTCTTTATGTGGCTCAGTATCAAATTTTGTTTGTTAACGCTCCTGTGAAGCGCCTTGGGACACTTTACTACGTTGAAGGAGATATATAAATGCAAGATGTTGTTGTAAGCTCCAACTTATAGAGAGCCAACAAACGACTGCTCCCTGATGATAATTCTGAGAGTCTACCTAACTTGAGCTCTGTCATGAACTTGCAGACTTCAATCTGCCTTTTCGCCTGTCTGTCAACCAATATTCTATCCGTACATTCCCTCTTACACCAGATGCCCTAATATTTGTAACAGATCTTCTATGAGGCAACTTACTGAATGCCTTCTGAAAATCCATATACACGACATCTACTGTAGTTCCTTTATCTAATCCAATTGGTCACTTCTTCAAAAAAAACTATTAAATTTGTCAAACACATCTGTACTGGCTGTCCTTGATTATCCCATACATTTCTAAATTCTCACTAATTTGATCCTGAATTTGGGTTCTAAGGGCTGAATTTTAATCTGCAGGAGCACATGGGAAGCCGGCTCAAACTCGCCGACTTCCACATTTCACTCAATCGCGTTAGGCTGTGTGCGCGCAACCCCCTTGGGAGAGGTGGGTTGTCAATTACCATAATCGCTCAATTAGAGAAAGAAAGAATTGTATTTCTATAGCGCCGTTCACAACCACCAGATGTCCCAAAGCGCTTTACAGCCAATGAAGTACTTTTGAAGTGTAGTCACTGTTGTAATGTAGGAAACGCAGCAGCCAATTTGCACACAGCAAGATCCCACAAACAGCGATGTGATAATGACCAGATAATCTGTTTTAGTGATGTTGGTTAAGGGATAAATATTGGCCAGGAACAGCAGGGATAACTCCCCTACTCTGGTCTGTCTCCCCATCTCTGACAGTCAGGGACTCCAAAACTCCACTGATCTCCAGTGCCTCCTCCTCCTGCAGTTTTCAGCTGCATGATCTGTGGAGGGCCCCCTCTGGTTCTCTCCCTCTCCCTGGTGTTTTTTGCTCTGTTCTCCTGCAAGGCGGGAAAGAACAGACCGTTGAGTGAGTGTAATGGCATGTGTTCATCCGATGGATGGAGTGCATTTGGTGAGGGTGACTGTGAGGGAAATGCATGGCATTGCATAAGGATAAGGGTTGGTGGGAGTGGGGGATGGATCGATGCGAATATGAGGAAGTGCATAGAAAGTGGAGGATTGGTGCAACTGCAAGGTAAGTGGGTGT
Organism: Squalus acanthias; assembly: GCA_030390025.1. Taxonomy (NCBI): domain Eukaryota; kingdom Metazoa; phylum Chordata; class Chondrichthyes; order Squaliformes; family Squalidae; genus Squalus; species Squalus acanthias. The sequence continues at coordinate 156,725,206 of CM059428.1, forward strand.
GAGGAGTGATGTGCTGGAGTAGGCTTGAGAAGGCAGAGTGAAAGGGTGGGTGATACGCACAGCAGGATGTAGGTGAATGTGCCACTCTACTCACTTTTCCTGACCTGCTTAGGTCATTAAACCGCTTTCTGCACGGAATCTAGGAGCTTGGCACCACGCTCCTGCTGCTGACCTCCTCCACAACGTCCAACCACGCCGCCTTTGTCTCAGCTGCAAGCTTCTTCCTCCTGTTGCTAGGGAAGAGTATTTCTCTCCTACTTCTCACAGCCCCCAGTGGCACATCCAAGGAGGCGTCAGTGAAGCGGGGCACAGCCTTTGCAATGTCTGGACTCCATTCTGACACTTCCTGTTCTCTGACAGCCAACTCTAATTCCTTCAACTTGCATGTTTGCATTGTCCCTTTAAATAATGGAGTTGAGATCGCATCATGCGGGTCCCCATCACACCCACTGCCGCTGATTGGACGGGAAGCCCGGAAGTAAAATGATAACGAGCTGGCTGAGCTCAAAAGTCACTGACAGATGCACTGCACTTACTTCCGGGTTCCCGCTCGCAATGGGATCTCCCACCCCCACCTTGCTCCCAGCGCATCACAAACTTAAAATCGGAGCCTAAGGGCTGGATTTTCAATGACCCGTGGTGTCAGGTTTAGAGGCGGGGGGGGGGGGGGGTTAAAGTTGCAGATTCGGGGGTCCCGACCCCATCCCGCCTCCAACCCGCCTCCATGCCAGTTTCTCTGGCGGCGGGTACCCGACCTGTGCTGAGACCCGATTCCCCAAGGCGGGAAGGGATTAGTGACAATTAACTGCCTGTTAACAGGTAGTTAACAGGCAGTTTTTTGCATAATCCCTATTTTCATTGCTGAAATGTGGGCTTCCCGACAGGTGGCAACCACGCCAAGTTATCGAGGCGGGCCGTGGGTCTGCAGGGGTTGGAGGGGTCGATATGTCCGGTGGGCAGGTGAGTGATGGGTGCATGTGTGCAGAGGTAAGTGTGGAAGGTAAGTGCTAAGTGTTGGAAAAAGTTTTACTTACCTTAACTTCCTCCTGCAGGTGTCAGTCCTTCAGTTCTCGGGAGTTAGAAATCTCACCGGCACAGAAAGCAGGAAAGCCGTGGTTCTGTCAAAAACTGCAGCCTTCCGTTTTCTGTGGTGGAATGATTTCTAACTCAGCCTGAGAGGAAGGACTGAAGTTAGAAATCATATTGTCAGTGTTTGACAGCTTCACAGAGCTGTCAAACGCTGATATTTCATCTGTCAAAAGCTCTTGACAGATGAAATGTCAATCTGTGACGTCACCTGTTGCCGGGTGGCCCTTAATTGGCCTGCTGAGCCTACTGGGCGGGCTCAACAAGGTCAATCAAGGGAAAATACAGTGGGTTGGCCACATCTCGATGGAGGCGGGTTCACAAGCCAGAATGTGTGATTCCCGACACCAACCCGACCCCAGATTCAAAATCCAGCCATAAGTGTTTACAACTGACAATAGACTAAGTGGTCTAAGACTAAGTGTCATGATGTGGAGATGCCGGCGTTGGACTGGGGTGGACAAAAATGAGAAGTCGCACAACACCAGGTTATAGTCCAACAGATTTATTTATTTTTAATTAAATAAAGGCGGCCTTCGAGATACACGACAGCGCAAAATCATAGAGCAGAAACTGATAGCCAAGTTCCGCACTCATGAGGATGGCCTCAATCGCGATATCGGTTTCATGTCACGATACAGAACGTGACTTGACATCATGGCCGGTCTTCCCAGGTGTTTTTTTTTTTTAAAAGACTAACACAAGAACACAAATTGACAGGATATGCAGCCAGCAGGTGGTTTGACACGTTGGACCCCCTGGGACACATCTCATTGTCTTGGCTGTGCTCTTTGTTGTAGGGAATAATGTGAATAGATTTTGTCTGGGTTTAAATTGTGAATTCTGGGAGATTCTCTCATTGCTAACTTACCTGACGAAGGAGCGAACTGCTTCGAAAGCTTGTAAAATTAAATAAATCTGTTGGACTATAACCTGGTGTTGTGCGACTTCTCATTTTTAAGACTAAGTGGTGTGTATCATTCTCTCCCTTCTTGATAAAAGTGTTAAGTTGATTATCCTCTAGTCTACTGGCATAATTTGCATATCTAAGGAGGAAGGAAAAAATTGTGGCCATAGCCTCGGCTACCTCCACTCTGACTTTGCAAGTTTGTCTGGAGGTGGCCATATACCATGATGGAATTAATAGCCCCTCCTATTTAGATATAGAACAGGATTGATAGTGGACACAGAATGACCACATCCATACAGTCAACAATGCCCTTTGCACTGGTGAAGTCAGCAATGTGGAGAAGATATTGTTGCCTTTGCTGCTGCTCACTGCTCACTCCTAAAGTATATGAAACACGATGCGTAGTTAGACAGGGCTTCAGTTATTTCCTCAATGGAGCGGTACACAGCAAAGTGGCTGCCTCCTGATATGTCTCCTCTAGTTGCTCCAAAGCCCTTCAGATTTCCTTGGATCAGATACATATATCAGTCACAACCTCTTTACTGAGCCTGAGCCTCCTCATGCATCGTGCCTTCAGATGCCGAGGCCCTAAGCTCTGGAATTCCCTCCCTAAACCTCTCCTCCTCTCTACCACTCTTTCCTCCTTTAAGCCACTTCTTAAAACCAAGCTTTTGGTCACCTGTCCTAATGTGGCTCGGTGTCAAATTTTGTCAGTTAACACTCCTGTGAAGCGCCTTGGGACGTTTTACTATGTTGAAGGCGCTATATAAATATGAGTTGTTGTTATTGCTCCTCCATCATGCCCAGGTAGTTGACCCTATTGTGCTAAGCCCATTGCACAGGCTGCTGTGAGTCTGGAGCCTCCTATACCCTCTGTGTTCCCACCATACCCTCTCCTCCTCCAAGCTTGTTGGCTTTTCACTTTGCAGCTACTGGTCTCAGATATGAAGTGCAGTAAATAAAAACAGAAAATGCTGGAAATACTCAGCAGGTCAGGCAGCATCTGTGGAGAGAGAAACAGAGTTAACGCTCCAGGTCGACGGACCTTTCATTAGAACTGGGTCATCGACCTAAAACATTTACTCTGTTTGTCGCTACAGATGCTACCTGATACGCTGAGTATTTCCAGCATTTTCTGTTTTTATTTCAGATTTCCAGCACCGCAATATGTTGTTTTTGTTGTAATGTAGTAAAGTTGGAACTTCAATTCGTTTTACTATAATCTCTCCCTGTTCCTTGTAAGGAAGATCGGTACTTGTCATCCCCCACCCAAATATATTGGGTTTTTTATTTGTTCATGGGATGTGGGCATCGCTGGCAAGGCCAGCATTTATTGCCCATCCCTAATTGCCATTGAGAAGGTGGTGGTGGCCGTCTTCTTGAACCGCTGCAGTCCGTGTGGTGAAGGTACTCCCACAGTGCTGTTAGGGAGGGAGTTCCAGGATTTTGACCCAGCGACGATGAAGGAACGGCGATATATTTCTAAGTCAGGATGGTGTGTGACTTGGAGGGGAACTTGGGGGTGGTACACACTGCAGCCACGGTACGCCGGTGGTGGAGGGAGTGAATGTTTAAGGTGGTGGATGGGGTGCCAATCAAGCGGGCTGCTTTGTCCTGGATGGTGTCGAGCATCTTGAGTGTTGTTGGAGCTGCACTCATCCAGGCAAGTGGAGAGTATTCCATCACACTCCTTACTTGTGCCTTGTAGATGGTGGAAAGGCTTTGGGGAGTCAGGAGGTGAGACACTCGCCACAGAATACCTAGCCTCTGACCTGCTCTTGTAGCCACAGTATTTATGTGGCTGGTTCAGTTAAGTTTCTGGTCAATGGTGACCCCCAGGATATTGATGGTGATGGTGATGGTAATGCCGTTGAATGTCAAGGGGCAGTGGTTAGATTCTCACTTGTTGGAGATAAAAATGAGAAGTCGCACAACACCAGGTTATAGTCCAACAGATTTATTTAATTTTACAAGCTTTCGGAGCAGTTCGCTCCTTCGTCAGGTAAGTTAGCAGTGAGAGAATCTCCCAGAATTCACAATTTAAACACAGACAAAATATATTCAAATCTTTCCCTACATCAAAGAGCACAGCCAAGACAATGAGATGTGTCCCAGGGGGTCCAACGTGTCAAACCACCTGCTGGCTGCATATCCTGTCAATTTGTGTAGGTTCTTGTGTTAGTCTTTTTTTAAAAAAAACACCTGGGAAGACCGGCCATGATGTCAAGTCACGTTCTGTATCGTGACATGAACCCGATATCGCGATTGAGGCCATCCTCATGAGTGCGGAACTTGGCTATCAGTTTCTGCTCTATGATTTTGCGCTGTCGTGTATCTCGAAGGCCGCCTTGGAGAACGCTTACCCGCATATCCGAGGCTGAATGCCCCTGGCTGCTGAAGTGTTCCCCGACTGGGAGGCAACCCTCCTGCCTGGCGATTGTTGCGTGGTGTCCGTTCATACGTTGTCTCAGTGTCTGCATGGTCTCGCCGATGTACCATGCTCTGGAGCATCCTTTACTGCAACGTATCAGGTAGACAACGTTGGCCGAGTCACATGAGTCTCATTGTTGGAGATAGTCATTGCCTGGCACCTGTGTGGTGTGAATCTTGCCTCAGATTATGTACCTCTTTCCCCTCCCCGACTTGAAATCCTAGAATTGCTTTTCTTACCCCTTCCAGTTCCTCATAGGGAGTCTAACCTCTGTCAGAAACGACAGTAATAAAACCAGGAAATGCTGGAGGTGCACAAGTTAGTCCACGAAAGCGAAAAGATTGGAGAACGCTCCTGATGAAGGATTGTTAACCTGCCGCTTCTCCTCCACACGTAAACTGCCAGCATTTTCTGCTTCTTATGCCCCGATTGTTTTAGTAACTCTGCCGTTCTGTGGAAATGGTGTGTACATGCGTAAAATCTACTTTAATATCCATATTACGTGGAGGCTGGTGTTATTTTTTCTGGGAGAGCGCTAATAGTAAATTACTGATGATCTACTGAGAGGGTTCATTTGAAAGACCTTTCCTGAAGACACGGAGGAAGTATCTGGCGGTCATGGCTCGCCGCCAGTCTCCGCCTGGGGCTGTGCTTGGCGTGGATTTGATGCTGTCATGCACCCTAAAGCTAACCGTCCCCTTTCCACCACAGACCCTGACATGCGCCAGAGGCTGCGAGTGCTGTGCAAAAAAGGACAGCCTTGGTCCCAGAGTCTGAACACCCCCCAAATCCATACAAGCCGCGGGGGAAGGGGCTTCTGCTGACTGAGGGCAACTCATCCAGTCGCCTGGCTGTTTAGCACGGGACGGGACGGGACTCAGTCTGACCTGGGCGTGCTAAAGAGGACGAAACAAGCCAAATGTTTAAAAAGTGAGAGAGGGAGAGCAAGGGGGAGGGGGCGGGAGAGGGAGGGAGAGAAAGAAAGGGAGAGGGAGTGAGGGAGAGGTAGGAAAGAAGGGAGAGAGGGGAAGAAAAGAGTGGGTAAGGGTAGGAAGAGAGTGGGAGAGGGGAGGGAGAGGGAGGGGGGAGAGAGGGTAGGAAAAGAGTGGGAGAGGGAGAGAGGGGAGGGAGAGAGAGGGGAGGAAAAGAGTGGGAGAGGGAAGGAGAGAAAGTGAGGGAGGGAGAGGGGAGGAAAAGAGTGGGAGAGGGGTGAGAGAGGGGAGGGAGAGAGAGGGAGGGAGGGGTGGGAGAGAAGGTGAGGGAGAGGCAGAGAGAGAGGGAGTGAGGGAGAGGAGGAAAAGAGAGGGAGAGAGTGGGAGAGGAGAGGGAGAGAGAGAGTGAGGGGGAGAGAGAGAGTGAGGAAGAAGGGAGAGAGAGAGAGGGAGGGAAAGAGTGGGAGACAGAGAAAGTGAGAGAGAGAAAGTGAGAGGGAGAGAGCAGGCGACCTTTCTTGAATGAATCACTTGGAATTGACTTTGCCTTCAGTGAAATTTACAACCGTGCGGCTGGCTGGCGGGAGGTGAAACTGACACTGCTGTCTACAAACACCCCCCTTTCCATTTTGAGATCTGTCTGCGCCGTGTGATCGGAAGGTGCTCCCGGCAGGAAAAAGTACACACTTTTTAGAAACCTGACCGAGCCGTCGTCATGAGGAACATTCTGTTTAAAATCTCCTTAACCTTCTGGTCCTTGGTTTCTGTAAGTATCAGGACAGGATCTTCTGTACCTTGTACTATTAACAAATCGCGGTGTGTGTGTGTGTGCTGTTTCGACAGATTGGATACTGACTTTCAAAAGTGAGCGAAGTTTCATCTGGAATGCGATGCAGTCAATTTTACAGCCAACTTTGGTAAAAAGAAATCATCTTTTGATCTCTCCCCCCCCCCCCCCCCCCCCCGCCTAATCAATTTATTCTTGTATTTAGCCTAAATCTTGTCAATTCTGTTGCGGATAATCCTGGGGACGGGGATTGTTTGGGGAAATTACAAACAGTAACTGTTAGTTTACATTTCCATCTAACAATTTAAAATGGTTTTTATCCCTGTTGCCTTTTGTAGTGTTACAAATTAGTCGGATTTTGCCTGATTTCAGATTAATTTTAATTGCAGTTTCGATGCCATTGTTGCAATTAATATAGAACATATATATATATATATGTATATATTCGATAGTCCTGTGTCGAAATCGGCTGCAAATATGACGGGGACCACTGGCTGAGTTTCCAGGCTGCCTTTGAAGGCGGGGGGGGGGGGGGGGCCGATACACAGATTGCTATTGATGCGGATTTAAGTCTTGAGCCCGTCACCTTTTAACCTGCTGTTGCGACCTGTTCCGTTCTGGGCCCCTTCATAATCTCACAACACCGGGCGCTGCTACTAGATTCTATAAAGGGGAAAACTTGCATTTCTGTAGCGCCTGGTCACGCCGCCGAAAAGAAAGAGATTTTTTCTCAGACTTTGCCAGCAAGAGGGCTGTTCAAAAATCTGAGCGAGTCCGATCTTACCATCTCTCTGGGTGCAATCGATCGCTGGTTATATATTTTGGAGGACATGCAGAAATAGGATGTAACCAAGGGAAGTTGTACATAAGCGCCTTTTTTGTGTGGTTAAAATACTGTCTGCCAGGTGTGTGTGAATATTTGACCCCAGGGTATAAAGTTACTGGGTGGGCAGGGAGGCGCTGAGCTACAAGTCAGTCGAGTCAGTCAATGCATCTATCGAATCAACCCCAGGGCGGTGGGTAACCCGCATTTATATAGCGCCTGCAACGTGCTAAAACATCCCAAGGTGCTTCACAGGAGCGTTCAGTCAAAACCAAACTCCTTCAGTGCTGCACAATAGCACATCTCAAACTCAGCCACTTAAATAGTAATATTTATAACTTGACGTTTTCCACACCTGAGGCTGATCCCATCCATTATCACATAAATCTAGGCTGACACTCCAGTGCAGTGCTGAGGGAGTGCTGCACTGTCGGAGGTGCCGTCTTTCAGATGAGACGTTAAACCGAGGCCCCGTCTGCTCTCTCAGGTGGACTTAAAAGATCCCATGGCACTATTTTGAAGAAGAGCAGGGGAGTTATCCCGGTGTCCTGGCCAATATTTATCCCTCAATCCACATAACAAAAAAAAAACAGATTATCTGGTCATTATCACATTGTTGTTTGTGGGAGCTTGCTGTGCGCAAATTGGCTGCCGCGTTTCCCACATTACAACAGCGACTACACTCCAAAAGTTCTTCATTGGCTGTAAAGCGCTTTGAGACGTCTGGTGGTCGTGAAAGGCGCTATAGAAATGCAAGTCTTTCTTTTTTCATTCGCAATGAGCTATCTGCGCTGTTCCTGGTAGTTTAACAGTGGATGTGTGAGCCGGTGGCACCTGGCATTGTGTGTCCAGTAAACAGCGTGTGTTGTGAGTGCGAGGTGAAGTCTATCCTCCCACTGGTTGAAGTATTAAAGCCGCCGCTCCCTGTGACTGTCCGCAGGTGAGCGGGATCCACCCCGAATGCCGACTGTACCTGGAGATGCAGCGGGAGGAGTTTCGCTGTTTGACTCGACTGAACAAACCCAACAGCACGGATCTCTTGAAAGGTGAGGATGGTGGGGCCGTGTGGTACTGGAGGGGAGGCAACCGAGTCAGTCAATGCATCCATCGAATCAACCCCAGAGCGGTCGGTAACATAGCGCCTTCAGTGTCAGCTGTGGCTCAGTGGGTAGCACTCTCGCCTCTGAGTCAGAAGGTTGTGTGTTCAAGTCCCACTCCAGAGATTTGAGCACAAAAATCTAGGCTGACACTCCAGTGCAGTGCTGAGGGAGTGCTGCACTGTGGGAGGTGCCGTCTTTCGGATGAGACGTTAAACCGAGGCCCCGCCTGCGCTCTCAGGTGGACGTAAAAGATCCCGTGGTGCTATTTCGAAGAAGAGCAGGGGAGTTATCCCCGGTGTCCTGGCAAATGTTTATCCCTCAATCAACATCACTAAAACAGATTATCTGGTCATTATCACATTGCTGTTTGTGGGACCTTGCTGTGCGCAAATTGGCTGCTGTGTTTCCCACATTACAACAGTGACTACACTTAAAATAGTACTTCATTGGCTGTAAAGCGCTTTGGGACGTCCGGTGGTCGTGAAAGGCGCTATAGAAATGCAAGTCTTTCTTTCAACGTGGTAAAACATCCCAAGGTGCTTCACAGGAGCGTTCAGTGAAACCAAACCCCTTCAGTGCTACACAATAGCACATCTCAAACTCAACACTCTGTCCCAAAACTGTAATAATGATCATTAAAAAATATAGAGGGAACTAAAGTTCAATGAATGACGGTGAGTGCAAGCTTCAACAAAAATTAAAAGCATTTGCCAATAAAAGAAAGAACTTGCATTTATATAGCGCCTTTGACAACCTCAGGACGTGTCAAAGTGCTTTACAGCCAATGAAGTACTGTTGAAGCGTAGTCACTGTTGTAATGTAGGAAATATGCTTTGCTCTTTTTTTGGTTGAGTTGACAATTTCAATTAAAACAAACAAAGTAGGTGCGCAACTGAGTCCTGCCGCTGAATTAAAAGTCCAGTTGATAGACTTGTGTATTTTAAAAATGTTGCCATGTTTATGACAATGCTCAGTTTACAGTCAAACACGAAACACAGTCAGTGACAGCTGCAGTCCGCAGGCTCCTGGTGAGGGTTTGGGAAACAGCTCACACATTCCCCTTCACTATATTTTGCACTGTTACTGGATTCAATACTGGATTGAAAATGGTGTTTGTTTGAGTGGGCATTCGGTGGGTAACTAGATGGCCCGTTTTAGCCTATAAGAAACGCAAGGTGATGAAGCTTTAATTTTTTTAAAGGTTTCCACCTCACCAGGACTAAGAATTTCTCGAGTGCTCTAGCTACATTATAGATTCAGAGCGGTGCGCATGTTTCTGGGGGCGGTGGGGGGGGCGAACCCAGAAATGTTGGGAACGAGGAGGTCCCATTGAATTTAACGGGAGGACCTCATTATAATTTTTTTTTTTACTTGCGTTTCCAGATTTAGAGGCTGGCCTGTTGCTGGGCGGGAAAGCCAATGGTAGAAGTCTGTAGCCGGGACCGTCGGGGATGGTCCCCGGCGAGCGGAAAAGATCAGGACATCGTGGGGAGGGGGCTCGGAGTGCGGCAGCAAGGAGGGAGTGAGGGAGGGAAAGATCGGAGAGGGGGGCAGAAGGCGGAGGTTGAACCGGTAATTGGGATGGAGGGGGAGATCATGGAGAGGTAGTTTCAAGGGGAGGGTGGTAGGCCGATTGCGGCAAAAGATTTGCTGGGGGGGGGTGGAGGGGCCGGGGGCAGGGGCGGGGGTGTGGGGAGCACTCCTGCTCCTCCTGGCCCATAAGCAGTGCTCTAAAAACTATTTACCTGAAAGTACTTACCTGCTGGATCCGGCTGCTCCCACCTCCCTTTAGCTGCCGCGTTTCCCGAGTCCTGGGAAACCTGGCCGGACAGCGTTAAATTCAAATGGCTGCAAGATTACCCGAAATCTGCCGTCAAACCGGAAGTAGGCACGTTCTCAGCAGGTTGAGGTCAGGTTTCACTTATTTGACGATTTACCTCCCCACCACCCGAACCTCTTTCGCTCATCGTGGGGGGGGGGGGGGGGGTTAAAATTCCCCCCAGAGTGTCTATACCTACTGAATGGGGGAGGGGTGATATTATTACCTGATTACTGTCTGAACATTCTACAACAGACAGCCTTGAATAAAGCATATAGCAGTAGTATTGGATTTTAATCACAGAGTGTGTTTTAATACACCTCAAACCCCCAGTCAGGAGGTACTGCTTTATACAGCGGGGTAGAGATTACATTTTTAGCAGCAGGGTCTAGGCTGGTGTGATAAGTCGTCGCTTTCTGACAGCCATCAGTAAAGCTGTTTCGTGCTGTCGCAATCCATTTGCTAGTAAGCATGAGTTCACAGCCCAAATCAATCCATCATTTAGCAACTATTTTGGTGGACAATTGGCAGTCTTGTCCAGACAGGCCCAGATGAGAGTAGGTATCGGGGACACAGCGATGACACAAGGAGATTACAATGTTTGACCCAGAAGAGGTGGGAGCTGGGTCTCAAGTCAAGAAAATAAATCAGTGAAATTAAAAATCAAATAAAAACAAAAGCCCTTCTAGGAAGAGAGAAAAAGATGAGATTAATGTTTCGGGTAGAGATCCTTGATCAGAACTAGAGAGGGAAAGTGGGGGAGCTTCCATATAGGACTGACTGAAACAAAGTGTGGGTGGAGAGGGAGCAGGGAGGGGAACAATAGGTCAAGGTAACCTAAAGACAGCACAAACGGGAGTCAGCGGGTTTAATAGTGAGAATGGATTTTCTAAAAAAAATCAACTGGAAAGAGGTGAAAAATGCGAAGGTGACCTCAGTCAAGCTAAAGATGCTTTGCAAATTATTTAACAACTGATTAATTTAAAGGTTTTTGTTTCCATGAAGATTTGGAAAACCCAAGAGTCACAGAGCAATTGAGGGCAATTTTAACCTAACCCGCTCGTCGGGAAACTGACGGGCTCGGGTGCAGCGCTGGTTTTGCACCCCATTCAATTTTACTGTCCATTAAAGTCAATTGAGTGTAATATTGGACGAGGTTCCACCTGATCCCGTGGGTTAGGTTAAAACTACCCCCATTACGTCCCAAGAATGTTGCTACAGTTTTTGTTTTGATCCACATGTTTTATTTTCTGATGTGCAAATAAGGAAATAATAAATAGAATTGATGTTATCTCATTGACTTCCACTATGTTCTTGATGCAGTGATGTAATTTGAATGCCATCTCCTCTGGTACAGCCACAATCCTACAGAGTGTGATGGATAATGCAGGGCCTTTAAAGCCAATCCAACTGCAAGGACGTACTGTGACTCTTCTGTTCCTGAGTTCTGTAAATCTTTACGGAAATTTTTTTAACAAATTAATTGTCATTTAAATAAGACCATTTCAAGTCCAAAGTTAACATTGCTATTCCCTGTTAATTTTAAAAAGACAAATGTGTGTTCTATTCCTTAAGCAGGAGAGGAACCCACCTTTTAAAACATTAATAGGTTATTTCATTAATAAATGAAGTTGAACATCCCTCCTTTCCACAAAGTAAACCCCCAATGACCAGCCCTTAAATTGTTTGAAGTTATTAACTGCTTGGGTTCACCCATTACATCCACAGTCTCAGCAAGTCTGTATTCTAATCAATTCTCCTGCCTCATGTTCTATCCTCTTTTACCCCTAAGCGTTCGGTGACACTTACCATCTTCTCCAGCAGGTCAGCTTTTGGAAAGGTTCCATTTTCAGTAGCCCGCTGTCTGTCAGATACGCTTTTAGTCTGAATGAACTACAAGCTAACACTTGAAAATGCTTCGTAAACATCCCTCCAAACCTGACCCCATCAGCCCACGTTCAATTCCTATACCCTCCGAGAAGGTACAAGTCACTTACCTGAGCCAGTAAGAAATGGTGTGCCGTTGGTACAGTGAGATTTTCTTGCTCTGACTCCCATCAATTCCTCCACCTCAGTGAGCTTCCGCTAGTTGAAGGATTTTCCAACCCTCTACTCCAGTACGTGCTTCTTCTATGCATGTTGAAACTGGCACACACATATATAACATTGAGTTTGCTGCATATTTTCCATCAAATGGAATAAGAAAGAAAGACTTGCATTTCTATAGCGCCTTTCACAGCCACCGGACGTCTCAAAGCGCTTTACAGCCAATGAAGTACTTTTGAAGTGGAGTCACTGTTGTAATGTGGGAATAATTGATGGACAAGTGCCAATCAAATGCTTTTGGGGGCTAAAAGCAGCTTTTGATACTAAATGTGGCAACACCTCACACCTTTGACACTTGGCTGAGTTTCACCCCTCACAAAATCTCCCTCGGGTTTGAAGTTCTGTGAGCAGGTGCATATCTTTGCTAATAAACTGCCCATATCAATGTATCAGCCAGATAATAATACTGTGTGGACTCAACCTGATATGTAAATGAATGTAAAAGTTGCTGTTTTCATTTTTTTCCCCTTCATTTCATTGTATGTTTCCCTGAAACAACATTCCAATCCACAGCACATAATTCCCAGCACAACACATTGTACTCCTCAGTATACCAAGTCCTTGCCTGATACTAAATCTGACTCCCAGCAACCAAGCAACTGAAGCAACTAAACTAGCTCCAGGCCCGTGCTGCTTTGACATTAGCCTGTTCAATATCCACAAATGACAACAGCGATGATCTGAATGCAGCTAACTCAAAACCTAATGTCATAGCATGAGACAGTACAGTGATCATGGGAATCGTTGTGTAAAAATATTACATTTATTTAACGTTAAGTGTCCGCAACACTATGCTGAGGCATGCTAACCTTTTACTTTAATTGCCATTAATACGAGCCAAAGTTAACACTGAGCTCCTTGATAGCTATAGCAGCTGTGAGGCAGTGAAGGCTTTCTTTAGATAGAAACATAGAAAAATAGAAGCAGGAGTAGGCCATTCGGCCCTTCGAGCCTGCTCCGCCATTCAATATGATCATGGCTGATCCTCTATCTCAATACCATATTCCCGCTCTCTCCCCAAACCCCTTGATGCCTTTTGTGTCTAGAAATCTATCTATGTCCTTCTTAAATATATTCAGTGACTTGGCCTCCACAGCCTTCTGTGGTAGAGAATTCCACAGGTTCACCACCCTCTGAGTGAAGAAATTTCTCCTCATCTCAGTCTTAAATGTCCTACCCCGAATCCTGAGACTGTGACCCCTCGTTCTAGACTCCCCAGTCAGGGGAAACATCCTCCCTGCATCCAGTCTGTCTAGCCCTGTCAGAATTTTATATGTTTCAATGAGGTCCCCTCTCATACTTCTAAACTCTAGTGAATACAGGCCTAGTCAACCCAATCTCTCCTCATACGACAGTCCTGCCATCCCAGGAATCAGTCTGATGAACCCTCGCTGCACTCCCTCTATGGCAAGTATATCCTTTCTTAGGTAAGGAGACCAAAACTGCACACAGTACTCCAGGTGTGGTCTCACCAAGGCCCTGTACAACTGTAGTAAGACATCCTTGCTCCTGTTACCAAACATTAACAAGGCACAAACCTTTTAAAGATGGTAATCCATTGGTATCGGTGGAAACAACTGGAGAGAAGTTAATGACAAAATATTGAATGTTTTTAACAGCTGATATCTAAAATTGTGACAGTCGTGAATATACTTTTGCTTCACTGGTTTAGGGAGTTAGGAGTTAGACTAACTTCCCAGCGCCGCTCCCTGTAAATCCACAGGATACCAATCGGAAATATGGAAACCCATTTTTCGTGCATGCACTCAGCACAGTGGCATTTTTAAGGGTACCATTGATGCCAAGCAGTGGGAGGGCATTGCGTTTACCATTGGCCGTAGTCTACTGGTGTAAAAGCAACTATAGCTGTGTCTCTGATCCCGAGATGCTGGAGGTAGGGTATAGAAACAGAGAAACATAGAAACATAGAAGATAGGAGCAGAAGTAGGCCATTCGGCCCCTCGAGCCTGCTCCACCATTCAATGCGATCATGGCTGATCATTCAAATTCAGTACCCTGTCCCTGCTTTCTCCCCATATCCCTTGATCCCTTTAGCCTTAAGAAATATATCTAACTCCTTCTTGAATATATTTAATGAATTGGCATCAACTGCCTTCTGTGGTAGAGAATTCCACAGGTTCACCACTCTCTGGGTGAAGAAATTCCTCCTCATCACTGTCGTAAATGGCTTACCCCTTATCCTTAGACTGTGACCCCTGGTTCTGGACACCCCCGCCATCGGGAACATCCTTCCTGCATCTAGTCTGTCTAGTCCTGTTAGAATTTTATAAGTTTCAATGAGATCCCCTCTCATTCTTCTAAACTCTAGCGAATATAAGCCTAATCGACCCAATCTCTCTTCATACGTCATTCCTGCCATCCCAAGTATCAGTTTGGTGAATCTTCGCTGCACCCCCTCCATGGCAAGAACATCCTTCCTCAGATAAGGCGACCAAAACTGCACACAATACTCAAGGTGTGGTCGCACCAAGGCCCTGTACAACTGCAGCAAGACATCCTTGCTCCTGTACTCGAATCCTCTCACTATGAAGGCCAACATACCATTTGCCTTCTTTACCACCTGCTGCACCTGCATGCTTACCTTCAGCGACTGGTGCACAAAGACACCCAGGTCTCGTTGCACTTCCCCTTTTCCCAATCTATTGCCATTCAGATAATAATCTGCCTTCCTGTTTTTGCCACCAAAGTGGATAACCTCACATTTATCCACATTATACTGCATCTGCCATGCATCTGCCCAATCACCCAACCTGTCCAAATCATACTGGAGTTTCTCTGCTTCCTCCTCACAGCACACACGCCCACCCAGCTTTGTGTCGTCTGGAAACTTGGAGATATTACATCTAGTTCCCTCGTCTAGATCATTAATATATATTGTGAATAACTGGGGTCCTAGCACCGATCCCTGCGGTAACCCACTAGTCACTGCCTGCCACTCGGAAAACGACCCGTTTATTCCAACTCTTTGCCTCCTGTCTGCCAACCAGTTCTCTATCCAAGTCAGTACCTTACCCCCAATCCCATGTGCTTTAACTTTGCTCGCTAATCTCTTATGCGGGACCTTATCGAAAGCCTTCTGAAAGTCCAAATACACCACATCCACTGGTTCTCCCTTATCTATTCTACCAGTTACATCCTCAAAAAATTCCAGTAGATTAGTCAAGCATGATTTACCTTTTGTAAATCCATGTTGACTTTGTCCGATCCTGTCACTGTTTTCCAAGTGCTCTGCTATTACATCTTTTATAATGGACTCTAGCATTTTCCCCACTACCGATGTCAGGCTTACCGGTCTATAATTCCCCATTTTTTCTCTACCACCTTTTTTAAATAGTGGGGTTACATTAGCTACCCTCCAATCCATGGGAACTGTTCCAGTGTCTATAGAATTTAGGAAGATGACCAGCAATGCATCTACTATTTCTAGGGCCACTTCCTTACGTACCCTAGGATGTAGATTATCAGGCCCTGGGGATTTATCGGCCTTCAGTCCCATCAATTTCCCTAACACCATTTCCCTACAAATATTGATTTCATTCAGTTCCTCCCTTTCATTAGACCCTTTGACATCTCTGGGAGTTTATTTGTGTCCTCCTTTGTGAAGACAGAACCAAAGTATGTATTTAATTGGTCTGCCATTTCTTTGTTCCCCATTATAAATTCCCCTGTTTCTGACTGCAAGGGACCTACGCTTGACTTCACCAATCTTTTTCTCTTCACATATCTATAGAAGCTTTTACAGTCAGTTTTTATGTTCCCAGCAAGCTTACTCTCATACTCTATTTTCCCCCTCTTAATTAATCCCTTTGTCCTCCTTTGCTGAATCCTAAACTGCTCCCAATCCTCAGGTTTTCTGCTTTTTCTGGCCAATTTATATGCCCTCTCCTTGGATCTTATGCTATCCCTAATTTCCCTTGTTAGCCACGGTTGCATCACCTTTTTTGTTTTATTTTTCTGCCAAACAGGGATGAAGAAATTCTATAAGAGTAACTGAGAACATACTGGATAGTATTATGATAGAATCATTCCCTCAGCTGAATTGCAGAGCTGTGAGATTTCAGCAGCCAAAATAAAGTTATGCTGCACAGTTACACGAACGTTTATTTTTCAATTTTTGTTGCAATGTTTTTTGCTTACAACACATTGGTATATATATTACGTAGCATGCAGTTTAATAGTTATAAAATATGCTGGATTCTCGCAGGCCTGCACAACAACAGTATATTTTGAAAGGTAAGGGAGCCAAGGGTTATGGGGAGCGGGCGGGGAAGTGGAGTTGAAGCCAAGATCAGATCAGCCATGATCTTATTGAATGGCGGAGCAGGCTCGAGGGGCCAAATGACCTACTCCTGCTCCTACGTCTTATGTTCTTATGTAGCACTCCTACAATCTACCATATTATGTTTGCCAGTATAACAACTGTGACTACACTTCAAAAGTAACTTACTGGCCGTAAAGCGCTTTGAGCTTTTGCTGAGGACATGATAAGGTTGTCTAGAAGTTATTTCATTCTGTCTTTAATTCTGTCCATCTCTTTGATATTTGTGAGTGAGCTTTTTGCTGAGTGGCTGGGGTTGTGGATGACATTAGGGACCAATGCCAGGTACTGAGAGGGGCTCCGAAGCTAATATTTTTCTGCTGGTGTAGCTGCCCTGATAAGTTCCTATTTCCATTAAGATTGACTCTGGTGTTTTATGCCAACCTATTTTAATGCAAATATGATGCGTTGCAAATTAAATCTGTATTTCCCCGATAGGTGTCCGATCTGCTGCAATGATCGCGTTTAAAGATCAGTTCAAAATTTGACTAGACTTATGAGAATATATTTCTTAAATGAATACTTGCACATTAAAGTGTTTAACTATTCTATTAGAAAAAGGTGCCTGGAATTTCTGTGGGGGGGGGGCTGTTCTCCCAATTTACTGCTGTAACAATGGAACATGGGAGTGAGAGGAAGCCATTCAGCCCCTCGAACCTGTTCCGCCATTCAGTGAGATCATGGCTGATCTCTATCTTAACTCCATCTTGGTTCTGTAACCCTTAATACCCTTGCCTAACAAAAATATATCAATCTATGTTTTGAAATTGTCAATTGACCCCCAGCCTCAACAGCTTTTTGGGGGGAGAGAGTTCTCGATTTCCACTGGCCAACTTCAGCATAAGAGTGGCAGAACCCCTTGGAGAAATGGTGTGAACTGTTAAAAATTGCCACTGACACCATGGGCTTGATATTAACCCTCCCCCCCCCCCCCCGCAATGGTCGGGAGATGGTCATGGGGGTGGGGTGGGTTAAAAATTAAAAATCGAGGAACGCGTCTCCAACCCTTCGGCCTGCTGCCATTCTTATGGCGCCGGGTTGCGTTGCGTGCGTGTGTCCTGCTCTTGGAGAGGCGGGGCACCTTATTATAATATTTAAATCAGGCTCCCACAGTGCGTTTGGGGGCCTGATTTAAATTTAAATTTAACTGCTGCTGCGTGGGTTTCCCAGGGCTCAGAGACTGGAGCAGCTGGCTCCAGCAGATTAATGCTTTTCAGAGCACTCCTTGCGGGCCAGGAGGAGCAGGAGTGCTCCCCCCTCCCCTGCCCCAGCCCCGGCTCCTCAAGGAACCCTTCGGCCTCCCTTTTGTCGATCGCAGCCTCTCCTTGCTGCTACGACCAGCAACTACCACCCCCCAACCCCGAACTTTCTCTTCCAACCCCCCCCCGCCCCACCCCCACCCCCACCTCGTTATTGCCAGGCTCTGAACCCCAACTCCAAGCCCCGGTCCCAAGCCCCGATTTTCCCTCCCTCCTCACCTCTGCCGGGCTCTGACCCTCCCACCCCATCAAGTCCCAATCTCTCCCGATGCAGCCTCCCTGTCACTGGAAATTGGCCAGGCTGTCGATTTGGCCGGCTGCCGGGTGGGAAATGAAAGCAATTAACTTCAAAGAAGTTCAATTCGGCAGGATCTCCACGCCCCTGGGTTTTCCAGGTTGCCTCCCCTCCACCCCCTCCCTCCTCCAGCGCTACCATGCTCCCCCGCACCTCCCCGTAAATGTTAGGGCCCGTTTCTCTAGGGCTTCTGCCAATGTCATGGCAGTGGATCCAGAGAACCC
The DNA here is from genome assembly GCA_030390025.1 of Squalus acanthias. Classification (NCBI taxonomy): domain Eukaryota; kingdom Metazoa; phylum Chordata; class Chondrichthyes; order Squaliformes; family Squalidae; genus Squalus; species Squalus acanthias. Next base: position 156,743,317 of record CM059428.1, read on the forward strand.
AGCGGAAATTCTCCCCTATGATGTTCAGTTTTCCGAAACAAATATAAGGTTCATATTAACAATTGGCATGTGGTTTGTTGCATTTTTAATTGATTTTTTTCCCACTGTGAAAGGTCTGCTATATCAGGATTTACTTTCCTGCAGAGCAGGATCCCACTGTGAATTAGCCATAACTGGATTTCTCGAACCATTGTGTGTGTGCGAGTAATGTAGCCCTGATTAAATACTCGAATAAGCTAAGTTGACCAGTTCCAATAAGCACAAAGCACTCACTGTTGTTTACATTCAGGCTTCTCAATCAATGATGTGGGTGTGGTGACTTGGAACCAGGCAGCAGATATGACTCAAATTTTGAATTCAAATCTCTTTTTAGCTGTTGGAAAATTCAATTTTAATAATCTTTTGGCGGCGGTGGTGGTGGGGGAGGGGGATGAAGTTTTATAGTCATCGACATGAGAGATGTCAGTGTTGAGCTTTTTCCACTGTTTGCACTCAAGGGCGGTAACTTTCAACAAACCCCCCCCACCCAATCCCGCCTGTCAATCTGTCCGGCAGCCGGGCAGGAAATGGAAGAAAAACAGGTGGCTGAAAACAGGCGGTGTCTGAACGGCCGCCCGTTATACACCCTGCCCAATTTTCCTGCCAATTGAAGTTGGAAGCCATGGGAGTACATGGCCAAATCTCGGATCTGTTTGGGACGTGTGCTCCAGAATCCATGTTATTATAGACTGCATATTCACTGAAGCTTTCTCTCTCGAAAGAGGATTCAGGGAAGATTGCCAACCGCCACCCATCCTGTTCGATGCCTTCCTCAACGATGTGTTGAATGGCATTGTAAGAGGTCGCCTCGGAGCGTGGGCATTTCTGAATACAGTGACTTTCGCAGAGGATGTTGGTCCTGAAAATCTATGGGACCCTCCCAGTCTCTGCCATAACTCCAGCGGGAGGCCGGCAGAAACCTCTTGGAAATGACATAACCGGCTAAAAATGGCCATTTGTGCCGGTCTCCCATAGGAGTTACAGTGGGAGACCAGTATTGTCCCCATGGAATTCCAAGGCCATCGTGTTCTTAGTGCACTTGTCTGGAAATCTAGTGCTTGCTCCTCATCATCACTTTTGGTTTCAAAAAAATGCAAGTAGATTCCAAAATACTGGAATACACGGCAAAATGTTTTCCAAATTTCCTGCGGATGTGACGCAGAACCGCCCCTCCCCCCCTGCAAGAAATAATTGTTGTATCTTTTAGTGCTCAGTTCCCTCTTGAGAAGTTGTTAAATGTGCCACTGCAAAAATGCACTTTTGAACAATTTGGCTTTCCCTGTAATACAATGATGTGGCACTAGGTACACCTGCAACTTAAGTTACAACAAGCTTACGTCCCATCACTATAACTGTTTGCTTTCACATTTTATTGGACAGACCGTTCCCACAGAAAAACAAACCAAATTGCAGAATATGAGCCCCAAAATTCTGAAATCCCTTGTAATAAAAACAAAATTCAATGTATTCAGTTACCCTAAAGCAGTGGTTTTGGTTATAGGCCTAAGTTCAGGATGGTATTTGAGTTCAACGTTGTTTTCTTTGAGTTGTCAGGTCTTTCGAAGCTGTCTGCTTTTGTGAGTTTTCTAGTTGGCATCTCCTGTGTAAAGAAATACTTCTTGAAGTCTCTCTTAAACCTGCCATTCACGACCTTGAATGTATCGCTGCTTGTCCTGTTGAACTGGTGTACCCAGTGTTCCACTGAAAACTGTCCCTGCAGATTATGCTTTGAGCTGTAGGCAGATATACAGAGCTCTTATCACCGGGCAGCATTAAATCAGAGTGACTGCCTGAGTGCTGAATATTCTTTTCAGCTTTCAGCACACACTAACGCCACAAACACTCACACACACCACAAACACCCACACACCACGAATACACTGACACACACCACAAATACACCCACAAACACACACACACCACACACCAACACACCACAACTACACCACAAACACACACACACACCAACACACCACAACTACACCACAAACACACACACACCACACACCAACACACCACAACTACACCACAAACACACACACACCACACACCAACACACCACAAATACACCACAAACACTCACACACACCACAAACACCCCCATACCACGAATACACCGACACACACCAACACACCAACACACCCAAATACACCACAAACACACACACACCACAAGTACACCATACACACACCACAAACATTGTATACACACACCAACACACACAATAAACACACACACACCCCAAATACACCACACACACCACAAACACACATTCTACACACACACACCACAAACACACATTCTACACACACACCAACACACACACCACAAACACACATTCTACACACACACACCACAAACACACATTCTACACACACACCAACACACACACCACAAACACACATTCTACACACACACACACCACAAACACATCTAAACACACACACCACAAACACACGCCCACATATCTCCTCCACCTACAAACAAGAATACATAAATGACACAACTCATGAATCTATAAATCTAAGCATTATATTATTGAATTATAGAAATGAGTGGAGTCAAAGGGTGGAACCATACAACTACAGCCCTGAATAAGTAAAACTGAAATCTACTTACTCTTTATTTTTGTTGAAACAGATGCTGCTGTAAAACCAGTAATGCTCGAGGCAGGTTTTGCCATTTGCTATCCGTTAATAACAGAGCTATGTTGGAGGAAAAGGCCAGTCAACTGACAAAACAGACCCTCTGTGGGTTTGTCCATTTTTCTGTGCATAGAGACACAGATTCTCCTCATTAGACCTTGCTTAATGTGTTGTGCAGTTAATGTGATTATTCATTTTGTTTTTAAATGTCAATAACGAAATGAAAATGTTACTCTATCACAATTCGTTTTTTCTGTGCGATTTAGGAGAATGCGTCTACCATTTTGTATTCCTACAAAGCAGAAAGGTGATGGTAATGCATGTACCTTGTTTGCAGTCAGATTTGATCCTCCACACTGGTTAGATGGTAGTCTGAGTGACCAAGAAGATACATCTCCTGAAATGGAAGGTCTGAGCTTTATTTATTTATGGCCGCCATTATACTCTGATTTTCATATCAGTGTGAAGTAGTTTCAGGTGCTTATTGACATGGCAGCATAACCTGGGAGTCAGTGCGACGCTAAAGTAAAAGCTGTAGCTGGTCTCACACAGCTTGACTACACTCGGACTGGGTGCAGTGTAATTCCAGCTGGTTGCAACACCACATTTTAAAAGTGCTCAGGCAGTCCTGCGATCTCCTGGGAATTTTACAGATGTGTAGTCTTCAATATAGTTTTAGTGTTGGAAGAGGTTTGAACGTTGCTGTGCTATTTCTCTGCCTGTTGACTGGAATTCTGTGCAAGGTCCAGGTCAGTAAAATTAAAGTTACAATGAAAAATAGTGGAAAAATGAGCAGAAAAAAATTGGGGAATTGATGACATCAGAGCAGGCATAATTACAGTCTTTAGCTTTTTGCATTTATGGTTGAAGTTCTGGTGTAAGTGTGTTTTATTTTCAATTCCAAAGGGTTCTATTACAGTAATAGAGCTTTTAAACCCTATTGCATCTTGAGTTCCACAGTCCTAAACTGGTAAACTAGGCCTGTATTCTCTTGAATTCAGAAGAATGAGAGGGGATCTCATTGAAGCATACAAAATGATTACAGGGCTTGATAGGGTGGATGCTGGGAGAATGTTTCCCTTGGCTGGGGAGTCTAGAACCAGGGGACACAGCCTCAGGATAAAGGGTAGGCCATTCAGGACTGAGATGAGAAGAAATTTCTTCACACAGAGGGTGGTGAATCTTTGGAATTCTCTACCCCAGAGGGCTGTGAAGGCTCAGTCATTGGGTATATTCAAAACAGATAGATTTCTGACTAGTAAGGGCATCAAGGGATATGGCGATAGGGCCGGTGAATGGAGTTGAGGCAGAAGATCAGCCATGATCTGATTGAATGGTGGAGCAGGCTCGAAGGGCCGAATGGCCTACTCCTGCTCCTATTTCTTATGTTCTTATGTTCTTATGTTCCTGGTATTCAGGATATGGAACTTTTTAAGACGCTCCTTAAAACCTATCTCTTCGACCAAGCTTTTGATCATCTGCCCTAATATCTCCTTATGTGGCTTGGTGTCAAATTTTGTTTGATAATGCTCCTATGGAGACCGTGGGACTTTTCACTATGTTAAAGGCACTATATAAATACAATTTGTTGTTGTTGTTGTTAAAAAAATGTCATGGCCCTGAATTTCTGTACAGTTCTCCTGATCTCCTGCCGTAACTTCAGCAGATCAGTGGAACCCCTGGGGAAACAGCGGACCCGAATACAAGTGGCCATTTATGCTGTTTCTCCAGGAGCTTCTGCTGAAGTTTTGACAGGAGATCAGGAGAACTCCCTAGAACTTAGGTCTGTCACATTTTTGATGCACTGACCACCAGCACAAGCTGCCATTATAGTCCAGAGATCATCTTGAATTATATTCCACTTGTCAGACTCTTCGATAAGGCAAATTGAGAAAGTGGTGCACATTGTGTGTAAGTTATATCCTGCACCAAAACATCACGGGGTATAACTGTCTCTTTGTGATCTGGAATGCAATCCCTGAAAGGGTGATGGAAGCAGGTTCAATAGTAACTTTCAAAAGGGAATTGGATGTATACTTAAAAAGGAAAAATTTGCAGGGCTATGGGGAAAGAGCAGGGGAGTGGGACTAATTGGAGAGCTCTTTCAAAGAGTCGGCACAGGCACTAGGTCTGAATGGCCTCCTTCAGTGCTGTAAGATTCTAAGAAGGTGAATTTGTGCAATGACGTTTAAAAGAGTTCCTAAAGTGCAGCATAATCCGAGCATGAATTTTGCCCTCTTTAAACTACATCTGTTGTAAAGAAACAGGACTGTACTTGAATATAACAAAAGAGGACAAAAGAAAAGCCTGTCAGCTTCAGTAACTCGTTTCAATGGATGCTGAGTCTTTGAGTATATTCAAGGCTGAGATAGATAAAATTTTGGACACTAGGGGAATCAAGGGATATGGGGATCGGGCGGGAAAGTGGAGTTGAGGTCGATGATCAGCCATGAACTTATTGAATAGCGGGAGCAGGCTCGAGGAGCCGTATGGCCCACTCCTGCTCCTATTTCTTATGTTCTTATCTCATGTTCTTATGTTCAATATTGGCTTAAATTCGTATTTCTATACTGGGGAACAAGGTATAACTGCATCACTTGACAGTTATCCAGTTTCTTTCTCTTGGACAAACCTCTTCATATAAACAAGGGCTTCCAGTCCCAACCAGCCAAAGCTCCACCTCCACACAAAATCTGCTCCTGTGCCAGTTTCACAGAGGAGACACTGAATGCTGTTGAGCTCTTTCCAAAGACGAGCGCTCAGAGAGGCGGGATTCAGCGTCAATATCACACGTTAAGATGTGAATCAAGATGGTCCCTGAGCCTATTTGATCTCATCCTTTCAGAACAATGCGTTTCAGCTGCCTAGACCCTAAGCTCTGGAATGCCCTCCCTAAACCTCTCCGCCTCTCTACCTCTCTTTCCTCCTTTAAGACGCTCCTTAAAACCTACCTCTTTGACCAAGCTTTTGGCCACCTTTCCGAATTTCTCCTTATGTGGCTCAGTGTCAAATTTGTTTGATAACGCTCCTGTGATGCACCTTGGGATATTTTACTACATTAAAGGCGCTATATAAATGCAAGTTGAAGAAGAAGAAGAAATACCAGCCCTACCTTCTTAAAGCATCTTAATTCAGCCCAGTGCCCTAGATCACAAGCAGCAACTGTGGAAAAGTTCAAGGAAAGACGTTGAAATAATAAATTTCCGTAACAATATTTCGTGTGCAGCACTGTCTTTAAAAGATGTTTGTTTTAAATTGTTAGTTATCATCAATACATTATTATTAGTTTAGAGTAAAATAATCATTTTCAAAAGCAGGGTTGTTAACACAGTGATTACTAACTACGAACATGCATAACTCAAAGGGGGGAATTTTTCGGGGGGGTCAGCGGGTGCGTTCAGTGGCGGGTCGGGTAGAAAAAAAAACCCGCCGCCACATGACTTTCCCAGATGTCGGGTCTGTCAGCGCTGAGCAGACCCAGCATGCAGCGGCGGGGGAAGCAATTCAGGTCATTATGACCTTGTTAACAGCCCATTAAGAAGTATTTTGAGCTCACCTTTACATTTTACGAGGTCGCCCACAGGGTCTACGCTGCTCGGGGATCCCATTAGGTAAGGAGGTTGGGAGTTGTATGACCATGGAATCATCTCATTACTTGACAGCTGAAAATACGCTATAAAAGCTCCCATCTCACAGCTGTTCACTTTCCAAGCTCAGAAGCTGTTGCTTACTGCATTTGGAAGACAGATTGAGCTTTATGCAGGTTGCAAGTGTTTGGAGCAAACTCTCTATCCAGTGTCACCTCATTGGAACAACCTCTCTCACCATTGACAGATCGCTTCTGTCATCTCAACTTCACCTGCCATCTATTATATCAGCATCGGTGCCCTTGAAACTATCTCACCTTGGTCCTCAGAATCTCACCACGATCAGCCCCAACACCAGCAGCACCAGGCACACCAGCAGCACCAACAACAACACCAACCTTCTCCGCAATCAGCTGGTGCTGCACACCCGAGCACATTGCTGCCCGGGATGGCCTCACCATGGCTAGATTTACTTCACTTGATGCTGTACACCCTGGCTGCCACATGATGCGCCAGGTTGGCACCACCCCACACCAACACCATAAAGCATCCCTACAATGCTCAAGCCATTCCTTCCACACTCATCACCATTGCAGGGGGTACCGTTATATCTCACCATTCACTGCAACTCACTAAGCCACTTCCAAAGGTGCACACAACTCTGTCCAAGAACACAAAGTGTTGAAAATACAGGTTTCAATGTTTGACAGCACATTAACAGAAAGTTTACATAAACATTGGATAAGACACCCAAGTGGCTACCCTTGTGTGTTGTTAGTTGGTATGATTGTACTAGGATGAAGGTGAATGTGAGGGGTGGCTAGTGAGATGGGGATGTGTTAATGTAGATAGAGAGGGATGGGTGGAGGTGCAAGGTAAGTTGGTGTGAGTAAGGATGTGCAGGAGTAGGGTAGCAAAGGCAGAGTGATGGAGATGTGATGAATGGCACAGCAGGATGAGGTTGAGTGTGGCTTTGCAGTAACGTTTCGTGATCTACTGAGATCATCGAAAGGTTTGCGCCACTGCAGCCTGGTCCTCCTGGCGACATCCCTGCTTGTGTCCTCCTGTGCAACGTGCAACCAGGCTGCGTTGGTCTCCTGGGGAGGTCTCTTCCACCCATTGGAAGGGAAGAGAACCTCCCTGCGTGCTGTGACTCCCTCCATAAGCATATGGATGGAGTCATGGGAGAGCCTGGGTGCAGCCCTGCTCCTCTATGCAGTGCTTGTCAGTGTTTGCAGCACCTCAATGCTGTAGAACACTGACAGCAGAACTGTCAAAATCAATTTGTGCATGGTCCCTTTAAGGAAACCAGCTGATGACGCGTCATCAAGTGACGTCATCAGACCCGCTTCCTTCAATTGGCCGGGTAACGCGCTGGGCGGGCCCAATCAACGTAAAATCATTTTGGACAGCGGGCTGGAGCCAGCAGTGAGGCCGGGACCCGCCACCGACGTCGCCCGCCACGGACGGGGAAATTGCAGCCAAAATGTCTCAGTAACCCAGCTTAAACTTGTGTGCTTATCTTTCCTCTTGAGAGTAAATTATTGCTTCTTCATTTTACTTGTTGTATTCACAAACTAGGCAGTCTTTTCTACTGCACTCACTCCAGTGTCTGACTTGAATCGGATTACTGCTGGCGTTTAATATTCAGGAATGTTACCTTACATAAACACCGACTGGAAGTACTCAGTTTGGGAGTCTTTTGATCACAGGCCTGAATACCTGTGAAATCTAAGTAACGTGTCTAAATCTCAGTTCATTTCGCATCACAGATGCATTTAAAACAGCAGGATTTTCTAAACATTGCAGTCTCCATCAGATAAGGTCATTATATCTTGCCCTGAACACAAAACGGGATGACACGCAATACCCACAACTCATAAACCAGGCCAAAATGAACAGATCAAACAGCCCCCTGAAAGGACATCTTATATCACCATGAGATTTTGAATGCTGTAGTTCTAGTACTTCTATTACTAGAACTACAGCATGGCAATGCAATATATTTTTTTATCTGTTAAACTTAATAAAATCTCACCTTAAGGAGTGGAAAAGCATTGGAATTCTGACGTTAGTTAAGTGAAAGCAAGAAGGAAAGGAAGTAATTAGATTTATTGGTTCTGTACTTTTTCTAAGTTCATTCGCAGTTGTGTGTACACAAGGAAAATGTACCGGAAGTACAGAACTTAAATATAACGGGAAATTCGGGATAAATAAGGGAGCAAAAGGAAGGCAGATCATGAAATCAAGCCCGTGTAAGAGGCAGCTTCCACCACACACTTAAAATGGCTCTGGCTTCTCTCAAAGGAATATAAAGCGTTTTGGCTGCTGCACTGGACTCATGTCCATGATTTCTATCTCTGTCTCCACCCTTTCCTGTCACCCAGTCATGCTAACTTTTATTCCTCCTTTCTGACCCCAATCCTTTCCCCAACCGGTCACTCTGCCTTCATACTCACCTGCCACAGTTCCAGGCTTGAATCGCTCTTGGATAAACCCAAGGTTACCCTCCGAGCCTCTCTCGGCATTCTCTGAAGGACCCACCAATGCACCCGTTGCTGCCTTCTTATGAATAGCAACCTCCACTGTCCCATCTTCCTTTCTCGCCAACCTTCGCGCCCAGTGCACCTGTTTGGAGCTAATCTTGCCAACCTCCTTCCCATCCCGCTCACACCACTCACCACTACCCCCTTGTACTCTGACAGCGGATTAACAATCCCCACCCCTCTAAACATTTCCTTTTAGAATGTCTGTTCACTTGTGAACAAGGCCCTTGCCATCCATGACCTTATTGTGGATGATTGCATTGGCATCATGGCCTTGACAGAAACTTAGCTCACGGGTGGTGACACCTTTCCTCTTACTGAAGCCTCCCCGCCTGGCAATACCTTCTACCACCTGCCCTGCCCGAAGAGTCACGCTGGCAGTGAGGTCCTTACCACCAAATCTCACCTTGGTCTGTCCCCCTACTCCCTTGGCACCTTCTCCTCCTTTGAGCATCTCACCTTGTTCCACCCTTCTTGCCTCTCCTTTAAAATCTTCATTCTCTCCGCCACAAATTCCGTAGACCCGCCCCTGATTCCATCCCCCTTCCCGGCCATAGTGTCAGGTTGAACCAGACTGTTCGCAATCTTGGTGTCATATTTGCTCCCGAGCTGATTTTCCAATCCCATATCCTCTCCATCACAAATGCCACCTGCTTCCACCTCCATAACGTCGCCCACCTCCACCCCTGCCTCATCTACTGCTGAAACCCTCATCCATGCCTTTGTCACCTCCAGACTCGACCATTCCAATGTTCTTCTGGCCGGCCTCCCATTCTCCACCCTCCATACACTTCAGCTCATCCCAAACTCTGCTGCTTGTATCCTATCCCTTGTCCATCACCCCTGTGCTTGCTGACCAATACTGGCTCCCGGTCCCCCATCACCTCAAATTTTAAATTCTCATTCTCATGTTCAAATCCCTTTATGGCATTGCCCCTCCCTATCTCTGTAACCCTCTCCAGCTCTACACCCCTCCAGGAATCCTATGTTCCTCCAATTCTAGCTCTTTTGAAAGATACTATTGAATCTGTTTCCACCACCCTTTCCGGTCAGTGCATTCCAGAACATAACTTCTCTACATTTTACATTAATGTGCATTTCAAATTGGGGAGTGGGGCTAAAAGAAACCCGGTGAAAAGACGAGAGTCCTCTCTGTAACACCCACGTGAACTCTGGTGGCTAATTATTAAAATCCACAGCAAGGTTCCACTGCTGAGTGAGTTTATCCAGTGCGTAGATGAGTCCAAAAAAAATTGGAAGGTGCTGGGTTCAATCCAGCGATTTCTGCTTTTGGTACTTGTTTTGCTGAATGTTCACAACCAGAATTAGAGCAATGTGCACAATTATAGAGCACTGCTTTATTCGCAATATTACTTCTTTCAAAAGTGAGTCAATGTCGCCTGAAGCAAGAGGTCTAAGTGACCCAGCTTGAGATTGAATACCTGATACCTAGAAAGTGTCCCGCCGGCGCTATAGCCATTGAAGGCACGCTGAGGCTCTTGTTTCATGAGTTTCTACAAGTGCAGGTGTTTTTGGATTGTTTAAAAAACAAATGCTGGACTCCCCGTGTGAATGTTTAGCGTGAACTATTTGGAGTCGATTTTCACTGCCATTGTCTGGTGTTAGCGGGGCGGTAAAGGCCTCAAAATGGTAGCCTTACCGCCCTGTTAACACCGGCGATGCAGCCGGCTCCATTTTGAAAGGGGCCTACGTTTGGGTCTCCAAAGCGCCTGCCTGTTTCTGGCAATAGGACCATTTTAATATGTAAGTCATGGTCCTACGACATAAATAGGATCCTGATTGCCCTTTTAGGTCAGAACATAGGCCGTGCACGCTCCAACCAGTTCCCCGGGTGAGGGAACCAAAGAAGCCCACCAAAGGTAAGTGTTGAATTATTTTTGTGGGCCTTGGAGGAGCAGGAGTGCACGCTGAGGCCCACAAAAATAATCTGAGCCACTGCCACTTAAGAAAGAGAGGCTAACTTTCAGATGGGGTCCTTCATCAGAACTGGCATTGTTAGGACCTCTACCACCTAGAAGGACAAGGGCAGCAGGCACATGGGAATGCCACCACCTCCAAGTTCCCCTCCAAGTCACACACCATCCTGACTTGGAAATATATCGCCGTTCCTTCATCGTCGCTGGGTCAAAATCCTGGAACTCCCTCCCTAACAGCACTGTGGGAGTACCTTCACTATAGGAACATAGGAACAAGAGGAGGCCATTCAGCCCCTCGAGCCTGTTCCCCCCCATTCAATGAGATCATGGCTGATCTGCGACCTAACTCCATATACCCACCTTTGGCCCATGTCCCTTAACAAAAAGCTATCAATCTCCGATTTAAAGTTAACAATTGATCTAGCATCAATTGCCGTTTGCGGAAGAGAGTTCCAAGCTTCTACCACCCTTTGTGTGTAGAGACGGACTGCAGCGGTTCAAGAAGGCGGCTCACCACCACCTTCTCAAGGGCAATTAGGGATGGGCAATAAATGCTGGCCTTGCCAGCGACGCCCACATCCCGTGAATGAAGGGGAAAAAAAGGATGGGGAAGCACCTTTACAGGAGTGACAATGACAAGTCCAGGCCTGCCCAATGAAACAAATAGGGGAAGGGAGGGGAGAGTGGCCCATGGAGATCAGAGTTCAAAATCTACTGAGAACATATCTTTGTCGAAGTAGTTTGAATATTTGAAGTGTTGAACTCCCTCTCCTCCCCTCTTTATATTCTTGACCGTGTGCTCTACAAGGGGCCTCTACCGCCTGACCATTCTGCTTCTGGTGAAGGTCTCCCCCAGAATGTCATGGGTCGTCTCAGTGGCTGTGCATTTCCAGCATTTTCTCGTTTTACTTCAACAGTCACGCGTTTCATCTTTCTCTCAGTCGTTGCTTGTACTGTGGCTGAAACGCACGGCTGACTGATCCTTTTATTAGTGACGTTCGGAGTGTTGCGGCAAAGATAAATAAGGTGAGGCAATGTGTGGCAAGGGTGGGGGCATGTGTCCTTTCCCAGTAGCAGCAGTGTTTGAGTCTAAACTTCCAACACCTGTACAGTATTTACTGAAATGTTTTATGTTATAAAGAAAGATCAACTTTCTCTTCACATTTGGTGCAGAAATTCCTCTGACGTTTAACTTACTAAAGTAGACCTTAAACTTTATCAAACTCAGCAAATTAGAAAATTATAAGTGAAATATAAACTAGTAGAAGGTTGCAGGACAACTGCTTGGCTAAAATAAATTGACGGTAAGATTTACAGGTGAGAGGTGAATCTACAAGTTCTTTGAATTTGGAACTGTCACTATGGTTTAAGTTTGCCTATTTCTGATTTGTAATAATTATATTAGAAATGTGCTTGAAGCCATCATCTTGCAATCTCCTCAAGCTGGTCAGTCATCCAATGCATATTATGCCACCAAGCCATGAACGTTAAGCCTTGCGGAGCTAATTAAGCCCTCAGTATGTCCTCTGATGTGCTCTTGCTGTCCCGTGTGTACACCCTATTGATTACATAGATCACATCGAATGTACAGCACAGAAACAGGCCATTCGGCCCAACTGGTCCATGCTGGCGTTTATGCTCCACTCGAGTCTCCTTCCACCCCTCTTCATCGTACTCTGCTTTAAGTGTAACTTTTCCCCAACAGCATTAGATGACAATGTCTTAAAATTTGCAAACATAACTGGCACGGCCCATAGTTCCTGCAGCACAAATTTGAAGATCACAAGAAGACAGTTACATAACTGAAGAGTTATCATACTTTGCAAAATTGCAATATAAATAAATTGATTAGAAAATATAAGATGAGCTGAAACAAGTGAAACGCAGATTCCCAATAGTAAGTCAGAAGGGAATTATATAGATTGTTTGAGGTGAAGTTTGCTGAGTAATCCTTGTTAGAAGGAATGTGAATGCACTTCTGATGGTTCAGTTTGCAAATGAATATCAGGTGTGGAATTGTACCATCCAGACTAAAAGGGCCCCAGATCCAGGCCCAATTTGTGTTGTGTTAGCTGACTTCAGTTGGGGTTGTGATAGGGATGCTATAGTTGGCCTCAGCACCGCTGATCTAGGGATAGGAAGAAAAAACAGCCATCACTCCCACTCCTGATCGCTGCAAAGATCAGCTGGGGACAAGACAGGATTGGACTTGGTAGCGAGGCTTCTCGTAGCCAAATGGTCTCCTTACTCACAAGTAGCCATTCTTTGTCTGCGCCTAGGGTCACATATGAAGAATGGCTGCTTGTGCGAGAAATAAGAGGGAAGCCAGCACCCGTGGAACCGTGTCCCAACCTGAGGTGACCCTAGGGTGGGGGAAAACTTGGAATATGAAAAAGAACGAGCTGAGTCCATTAGAAAAAAGAAACTTCAGATCAAGTCTCTTGCTTGTTTTCTCAGTGTTTTTCCATCTTTGTGAATGATGAGAAATGATTACACAAAGGACTGAATCGCTTAAAGTGAAAATATGAAACTAAAGGTGTGTTTGTTTTTCTTCTTGGTTCCAGGATGTGTTGGGATTTGGGATAATCTTACCTGCTGGATGCCGGCCAAGGTTGGAGAAACAGTCAACGTGCCCTGTCCAAAAGTATTCAGGCACTTCACCGATAAACCAGGTCTTTATTATTTTTGGATTGTTTGATGAAAGAAGTGATGTTGTAAGGGCTCAGGTCCTTAAGAAGCCCTTTGGTGGGTAGGCTCACTCCGGGCGCTACGTGGCGTGTCTTTGTAAATGTGTTCATGAAGATTCGTTAAAACTAATAACCCAAGGAAATCTTCATGAAGATGTTTAAGATGTCGCAACACAGCAACTAAAGCTATCCCTCTCCCACCCCTCCCCACGATCACAAAAACTCTCTCTCTCTCTCGAGTGAGTTGTTTGGAACAAGCCCTCTTTAGGCCTTCCATAACAGTAGTAGTTCTGTTCAACACGTGACAAGCAAGCCTGCAAATACAGATGTTGCAAATAGACCCCTGTCACTTCGCCAGAGTTAATCTGCAAATATGATCCTTGTGTTAGAATAATTTTACTGGCTCAGTAGCCCTGATTAGAGAAATTAACTTGCAATACTGGATTGCTTAGCTATAGTGTGCACACATTGGTCCATGTTTGTGTAATAAAGCCGTAGTCTTGCCGTACATTCCTATAGCAGTGTCACTGTTGCGGAGGAGTACGGCTAAGACTTCTTCTCCGATAGCATGGAGCCAATTTTGACTCATCCTACAGGGGAAGTAGAAGAGAGTGGCCGTGGGATTTAGGACCATACCCGAGGAAACGAAATGCAAAAATAACACTGGAGCAGTCAGAATATGACAGAAGAGCAAAGAAAGAGACAGAAATTATAAATTGAAGCAAAGGCAGTAGTGAAGAAGAATGATCCCTAGAGACAATTAAAACTAAACGAGTGAATAATAATGTGAATACACATTAAACACAGAGAGAAGGGAAAGGCAAAGAGCAAGTGAAGGGAATAAACGACTAACAAGCAAATAAATCAAATGTAACAAAGGCATTGAAAGACAAAAACTGTAAAGCGAGCAAGAGAAAAAAAGGGATGTTAAAGGTACTTAAAATGAAAACAGTAACATGGCACAGAAGGGCACAGCTTGATTCTTGAGCTTTGACCCTCATTATCATCCTATCTCCCGTTGTGTAAGATATTCCTTTTGGTGAGATAGGAAGGTTAGGGAAGCTGGCCGGGCAAATTTCTGACCCAACCCTTTTGAGTGCCGCGGATTGACTGGATTGAGATGACCAATAGATTTAGTGAGACACATACGTTAAACCCTCAAAGCACCGTCACAAAGGGGAGAGGTAGAAATGACTCTGAGCGGTATTTTTAACCAAAACAGGAAGTGCTGGAAAGTCATATCAAGTCTGTCAGCATCTGGTTGAAGAAAAGGCAGGTTAATGTTTCAAGTGTACACACTTGATCAGAATGGAAGCTCTCTGGTGAAGGATCTGCACTTGCAACATGAACCAGTCTTTCTCTTTCCTGATGCCGAATGACCTGCTGTCTATTTCCACCATTTTGTATTTTTATTTAAGATGTCCGACATTGGCAGTTTTTTTCCTGATCTTATTGTTATTGTTAGTATCGTGGTTAACAGATTTGTGTAAAATGTCTACATCTTAAACATGTTAACGACTTCATTACAATAACGCACACGACAATTCCACACAAGTGTGTGAAGCAAGATGCTTAAATATGCAAATCGGGGTCCTACACACACGTTGTAGGACCCTGTTTGCAACATTCAGGTAGAAATTGGCAGAGCCTGCACTGTGCACACTCCGCCCATTTGCACCAGCTGGTGAACAGCCTAACCAGTGGTCCTTAGAGTCATATACAGCACAGAAAGAGGCCCTTCGGCCCATTGTGTCCGCGCCAGCCATCAAGCCCTGGCTATTCTAATCCCATTTTCCAGCACTTGGTCCGTAGCCTTGTATGCTATGGCGTTTCAAGTGCTCATCTAAATGCTTCTTGAATGTTGTGAGGGTTCCTGCCTCTACCACCCTTTCAGGCAGTGAGTTCCAGATTCCAACCACCCTCTGGGTGAAAATGTTTTTCCTCAAATCCCCTCTAAACCTCCTGCCCCTTACCTTGAAACTATGCCCCCTGGTTATTGACCCCTCTACGAAGGGGAAAAGTTCCTTTCTATCTACCCTATCTATGCCCCTCATAATTTTGTACACCTCAATCAGGTCCCCCCTCAGCCTTCACTGCTCTAAGGAAAACAACCCCAGCCTGTCCAGTCTCTCTTCATAGCTGAAGCGCTCCAGCCCAGGTAACATCCTGGTGAATCTCCTCTGCACCCTCTCCAATGCAATCACATCCTTCCTATAGTGTGGTGACCAGAACTGTTGGTGCAGGAGGGAGGGCTTTAGTTTCCTGGATCACTGGGTCTGCTTCTGGGGAAGGTGGGACCTGTACAAGTCGGACGGGTTGCACCTGAACTGGAACGGGACCAACATCTTTGCGGGGAGGTTTGCTAGTACTGTTGGGGGGGGGTTTAAACTAACTTGGCAGGGGGATGGGATACGGAGTGGAGCTATAGTAGGGGGTGATGCACAGCCAAATATAGAGGAAAAAACAAGTCAGTCTGGAAGGCAGAGCAAATATGTAACGGCACAAGGGAGTATGACAAGGCTGGATGGCATTTATTTTAATGCACGGAGTCTTGCGAGTAAGGCAGATGAATTGAAGGTGTTGATGAACACATGGGAGTATGATATTGCTATCACAGAGACATGGTTGAGGGAGGGGCAGGACTGGCAGCTCAGTATTCCGGGGTATAGAATCTTCAGGCGAGACAGAGGGGGGTGTAAAAGAGGAGGGGGTGTCGCAATATTAATCAAGGAGTCAATTACTGCTGTAAGGAGGGATGATATCTTAGCAGGTTCCTCTCATGAGGCCACATGAGTAGAACTTAAAAACAAAAAGAGGGCAAGCACTTTGCTGGGAGTGTACTATAGGCCCCCAAATAGTCAGGGGAAGATAGAGGAACAGATATGTAGGCAAATCTCAGAGAAGTGTAGAAATAATAGGGTAATAATAGTAGGGGATTTCAACTTCCCCAATATTAACTGATATAGAAACATAGAAACATAGAACAGTACAGCACAGTACAGGCCCTTCGGCCCTCGATGTTGTGCCGAGCATATAGTCAGAGTGTGAAAGGCTTAGAGGGTGCGGAATTCTTAAAGTGCATCCAGGAGAGCTTTTTGAGCCAGCATGTAGAAAGTCCTACAAGAGAGGAGGCGGTACTGGACCTAATTCTAGGGAATGTAGCCGGGCAAGTGGTAGAAGTGTCAGTAGGAGAGCATTTTGGTGACAGTGACCATAATTCGGTGAGATTTAAGGTAGTCATAGAAAAGGACAAAGATAGACCGGAAATAAAGGTTCTAAATTGGGGGAAGGCCGATTTTAATATGATAAGGCAGGATCTGGCCAATGTGGATTGGGATAAGCTACTTGTAGGAAAATCCACATCAGAGCAGTGGGAGTCTTCACAAAGGAGGACACAAATAACCTCCCAGAGATGTCCGGGAACATAGGGTCTAATGAGAGGGAGGAATTGAATGAAATCAGTATTTGTAGGGAAATGGTGTTAGGGAAATTGATGGGATTGAAGGCCGATAAATCCCCAGGGCCTGATAATCTACATCCTAGGGTACTTAAGGAAGTGGCCCTAGAAATAGTAGATGCATTGCTGGTCATCTTCCAAAATTCTATAGACTCTGGAACAGTTCCCATGGATTGGCGGGTAGCTAATGTAACCCCACTATTTAAAAAAGGTGGTAGAGAAAACGGGGAATTATAGATCGGTAAGCCTGACATTGGTAGTGGGGAAAATGCTAGAGTCCATTATAAAAGATGTAACAGCAGGGCACTTGGAAAACAGTGACAGGATCGGACAAAGTCAACATGGATTTACAAAAGGTAAATCATGCTTGACTAATCGACTGG
Organism: Squalus acanthias; assembly: GCA_030390025.1. NCBI lineage: Eukaryota > Metazoa > Chordata > Chondrichthyes > Squaliformes > Squalidae > Squalus > Squalus acanthias. The sequence goes on from CM059428.1 coordinate 156,760,599, forward strand.
AATTTTTTGAGGATGCAACTGGTAGAATAGATAAGGGAGTACCAGTGGATGTGGTGTATTTGGACCTTCAGAAGGCTTTCGATAAGGTCCCGCATAAGAGATTAGCATGCAAAGTTAAAGCACATGGGATTGGGGGTAAGGTACTGACTTGGATAGAGAACTGGTTGGCAGACAGGAAGCAAAGAGTTGGGATAAACAGGTCTTTTTTCGAGTGGCAGGCAGTGACTAGTGGGGTACCGCAGGGATCGGTGCTAGGACCCCAGCTATTCACAATATATATTAATGATCTAGACGAGGGAACTAGATGTAATATTTCCAAGTTTGCAGATGACACAAAGCTGGGTGGGTGTGTGTGCTGTGAGGAGGATGCAGAGAAACTCCAGTATGATTTGGACAGGTTGGGTGATTGGGCAGATGCATGGCAGATGCAGTATAATGTGGATAAATGCGAGGTTATCCACTTTGGTGGCAAAAACAGGAAGACAGATTATTATCTGAACAGCAATAGATTGGGAAAAGGGGAAGTGCAACGAGACCTGGGTGTCCTTGTGTACCAGTCGCTGAAGGTAAGCATGCAGGTGCAGCAGGCGGTTAAGAAGGCAAATGGTATGTTGGCCTCCATAGCGAGAGGATTCGAGTACAGGAGCAAGGATGTCTTGCTGCAGTTGTACAGGGCCTTGGTGAGACCACATCTTGAGTATTGTGTGCAGTTTTGGTCGCCTTATCTGAGGAAGGATGTTCTTGCCGTGGAGGGAGTGCAGCGAAGATTCACCAGACTGATACCTGGGTTGGCAGGAATGACGTATGAAGAGAGATTGGGTCGATTAGGCTTATATTCGCCAGAGTTTAGAAGAATGAGAGGGGATCTCATTGAAACTTATAAAATTCTAACAGGACTAGACAGACTAGATGCAGAAAAGATGTTCCCGATGGCGGGGGATTCCAGAACCAGGGGTCACAGTCTAAGGATAAGGGGTAAGCCATTTACGACAGAGATGAGGAGGAATTTCTTCACCCAGAGAATGGTGAACCTGTGGAATTCTCTACCACAGAAGGCAGTTGAGGCCAATTCATTAAATATATTCAAGAAGGAGATAGATATATTTCTTAAGGCTAAAGGGATCAAGGGATATGGGGAGAAAGCAGGGACAGGGTACTGAGTTTGGATGATCAGCCATGATCTCATTAAATGGCGGAGCAGGCTCGAGGGGCTGAATGGCCTACTCCTGCTCTATCTTCTATGTTTCTATGTTTAAAGAAAAAGAGGAGCAGGAATGCTCCTCACGGCTCCACAAAAATACTGCGGCCATTGATGGCCTGTGCTCGACACCGCCCCCCCCAGTCCAGGACGTTTTTCTCCTGGGAGTTGGCCATTCACTACTCTCCTATAACCAGTGAGCTGCAGCCTCTTTGAGGCCCACGCATTCAAAGGAGGCCAGAACCTGAAAATGGTTCGAGTCTCCTAATGCCGGCATTGGACGCGCAGCAAGGCCTCTCCACCGACTTCACACCCGTTTCAAGCGCAAGTCAAAAATCGCCCCCATAATTTCTTCCCCCATATCCCTCAGGGTCCTTGGAAATATCCCACGAGGTCCCGGCATCTTGTCCTCCTTTAGCTTAATTAACTCCTCTAATATTTCCCTTTTATTTATTATTATATTGCTCATCTCATTTTTAACCAATTCAGGATTTACCTTCATTTCAACACCCTAAACAGAAGTGTATGTAAAGCCATTCTGCAGAGTGAGAGTTGTTTCACATATGCTGGAGTGCTAGGGTAAGGAAACCCTCATCCATGCCTTTGTTATCTATAGACGTGACTATTCCAACGTACTCCTGGCTGGCCTCCCACATTCCACCCTACGTAAACTTGAGGTCATCCAAAACTCGGCTGCCCGTGTCCTAACTCGCACCAAGTCCATCACCCCTGTGCTCGCTGACCTACATTGGCTCCCGGTTAAGCAACGCGTCAATTTCAAAATTCTCATCCTTGTTTTCAAATCCCTCCATGGCCTCACCCCACCCTATCTCTGTAATCTCCTCCAGCCCCACAACCCCCCGAGATATCTGCGCTCCTCTAATTCTGCCCTCTTGAGCATCCCTGATTATAATCGCTCAACCATTGGTGGCCGTGCCTTCCGTTGCCTCGGCCCTAAGCTCTGGAATTCCCTGCCTAAACCTCTCCACCTCGCTACCTCTCTTTCCTCCTTTAAGATGCTCCTTAAAACCTACCTCTTTGACCAAGCTTTTGGTCAACTGCCCTAATTTCTCCTTATATGGCTCGGTGTCAAATTTATTTGTCTTATAATACTCCTGTGCAGCGCCTTGGGACGTTTTACTACGTTAAAGGCGCTATATAAATACAAGTTGTTGTTGTTGTTAGAAACTACCCTTTAAATGCTGGGGAATTTATTGCCTTCACAATAAAACATGGGGTTCATTCTCACAGGGTTTATGGATCACTTCCGAACATTGTTATAAGATGAGTATATACTTTATTAGAATAATTGGAAATTTTACATGCACAAGTCATCAAATACAGAACAACATTATCAGGATTTTCTCAGCATTTCAACGCTGGACTTCAAAACTTTTGCCAACCTTTTTTTATAGTCTATAAACAATTCAAAAAAAATACACATTGGAATAACAGACGGGGGGAGGCTAACTTAAAGTAGTATCGCTTTCTATTAACGGGGATCTGCTTAACCGCTAAGGACACCATGCAGCGGAGGGAAAATAGGGCCCCCTGAGCACTTTGGCAACTAATAAGATTATCACACGTGCAGTTGCCTCAAGGGGTCGTCCAGGTTCAAACCTGCAGATGAACAGAGGTGTGGTTATGAGTGTTGGAACAACTGAAGCCTTAGTCATTCAGAACTATCTATGCAATCACTTTGGCCATTCATTCATCTAAGCAGTATGGCCTCGAAATTCGGCTCAGTAACGCCCTGTTTTTCGGCGCTACAGGTGCCGTTTTGTGTCCAAAATGGCGTCCGCGTATACACACTTCTGGTGCAGGGCCGCGCCGGACGGCATTTTGGTGAGGTCGTTAACTCGGGCACTGGGAGCGTGAACCGGAAGTATGCAGCGTAGGCAGATCGTGATGTCACTCGTGTGAGGTCATTAAATTCCCTGCGGCACTGCATCCAGATCTTCGGGGCTACACTGCTGGCATTGACCGTGACGGCTATCTGCTCCCACTGCCTTCTCAGAGTTTGTCTGGAGGGCTTTCTGTCACCCTGTGGATAGAGGACCTCTCTCCTGTCCATCTCCTGCACCAAGGCCTCCAGTGCTGTATCGGAATACCTTGGAACCCGCGCTCTCCCCTGTTGTGCCATTAGTGTGTCTTCTTCCCGCTCAGAAAGTCTTCCCCAGCCACGTACAGCACCTGCTCCAGCCAGAATGCACCTCCCCTTTAAGAGGTGCAGGCTGGCTTTAAGTAGTGCAGGCTAACTTTAAGTGGTGCAAGCCTCGCACGAACTAGGGCATGCTGAAGCATGCAGCCACTCAACAGTGCATTCAGCCCTGGGCTACACGCTACTATCATGTAAATTACCAGGCAGCAGGAAGTTTAAGTTTAATCAGACTCAACAGGCACGAGTTAATGGCGTTTCCGAGGTCGATCAAATTTAGCCCCCTGTATTTCCTACAGTACTAGGGTTCCTGCACCAAACGGTTGCTCCTAGCTCAGAAGTTCTAGTGATGAAATCACATATTGTGAGGCACTGCACAGCTGTCACTTTGAATGTACCATCCATTTTATTCAGTGATATCTCTTATTCTGTGTAAAGTTCCTATTCTATGATACAATAGAAAACACCCAATTTTCTATTGAGCTGTGCCTGTCAGAGCAATCATGCAGGTTCTACATTGTGTGAATAGAATTTGGACTTTAGGTCCTTCAAGAATAATTTTGAACCCTACCTGTTTGCTACTTGAGGCAAATTCATCACTATTGGAAGAGGTGGGGCACTTCAGGCTGTTTCCAATTCGAAGCGTCTAATGTAATATCATGTGCAATGCTTCAATGCGAATGTATGTTTACAGTTGGGGTTGTGTGTACATACTGGGATCATTTCACACCAGTCTGTTGCAAACACAAAATTTTACTGCTAAAATATGTTTAGATTTGGATTACACTGGGCTGGATTTTACGGACCTCAGTGGGTCCGTGGCGGGCGATGTCAGTGGCGGATCCCGACCGCGCTGCTGTCTCCATCTCAGCCTCTGAAATGAATTTCTCCTGATTTGGCTTGTTAAGCCCGCCCAGTGTATTTCCCGGCCAATTAGAGGAATTTGATGACGCGTCATCAACCGGTTTCCTTAAAGGGACCATGGACAACTTTCTTTTGACATTTGTGCTGTCGGTGTTCTACAGCATTGAGGTGCTGCAAACATTGACAATCGCTGCACAGAGGTGCAGGGCTGCACCCAGGCTCTCCCATGACTCCCTCCATATGTTTATGGAGGGAGTCACAGCACGCAGGGAGGTCCTCTTCCCTTCCCATGGGCAGAAGAGATCTCCCCAGGAGATCAACAACCTGGTTGCACATTGCACAGGAGGGCACAAGCAGGGAAGTGGTCAGGAGGACCAGGCTGCAGTGCCTCAAACATTTCAATGATCTCAGTAGAACACAAAACGTTAGTACAAAGCCATACTCAACCTCATCCTGCTGTGCCTCTCATCACATCCCCATCACTCTACCTTCCCTACCCTACTCCTGCACATCCTTACTCACACCAACTTACCTTGGACCTCCCCCCATCCCTCTCTATCTACATTAACACATCCCCATCTCACTAGCCACCCCTCACACTCATCCTCATCCTAGTCCAATCATACAAACTAATAATACACAAGGGTAAGCACTTGGGTGTTTTATCCAATGTTCATGTAAAGTTTCTGTTAATGTGCTGTCAAACATTGAAATCTTTATTTTCAACACTTTGTGTTCTTGCACAGATTTGTGTGCACCTTTGGAAGTGTCTTACTGAGTTGCAGTGAATGGTGAGACAAAACGGTACCCGCCGCAATGGTGATGAGTGTGAAAGGAATGGCTTGGGCATTGTAGGGATGTTTTATAGTGTTGGTGTGGGGTGGTGCCAACCTGGCGCATCATGTGGCAGCCAGGGTGTACAGCGTAAAGTGAAGTAAATGTGGCCATGGTGAGGCCATCCCTGGCGTCCTGGGCAGCAATGTGCTCAGGTGCTGATGCCCTGTGTCCTGTGCAGCATCAGTTGATTGCAGAGAAGGTTGGTGTTGTTGTTGGTGCTGCTGGTGTACCTGGTGATGCTGGTGTTGGGGCTGATCATGGTGAGATTCTGAGGACCAAGGTGAGAGACTTTCAAGGGCACCCATGCTGATGGAATAGATGGCAGGTGAAGTAGAGATGACAGAAGCGATCTGTCAAAGGTGGGAGAGGTAATGAGGTCAGACTGGATGGAGACTTGTGTAAAGACTTGCAGCATTCTGAATCTGTAGTGGAAATGCAGTTTAGAGAAGCTAGTAGTTAAGGGAACATTTCTCAATCATCAGCTGATTCAATTGCCACTGACCTCCCACCTCAGCTTCACAGATGAGGTCCAGGCACAGCGGGAAACCAGTGGGTGACCTGTCAAATCCAAAAAGCTGGAAAAAAAAATTAATAAGTGGCCGTAAACAAGCCACTAATGATTTTAATTGCCTCCCCGCCACTGCGTGTCAGGTCTGCTGAGCGCTGACAGACCCGACATTTGGTAAAGGCACGAGGCGGCAGGTTCACAGCGGGGTCCCGACCCGTCGGGGAAATAAAACACTTTCCCACCCGACCCGCTGAAAGGATATTTACAAGTCCTAGCCCCTTTGGGACTATCCTGGATCAGGCATATTTCTCAGATTTTCACTTTCAACTAAAGGTTGAGGTAGCCGAATCCTAAAGAGGCTTAACTGGGTCTAAAGGTCTGGTCTACCTCTCCCTAAAGGAAAGGAGCAACCTGAGAATGTTACCATCCTCCAAATAGCACTTTTATTAAATTTAGCCAGATTGTAACGTCCCGGATATTATAAGGGTCCGGAGATCTCCCCTCAGAAATGTACCTCTTCACCAAAGAGTGTACAGAGATTGGGTTCGCGAGTTATTGATACAGAAGACTTATGTGAGACAATTCTAAAAATATATAGAGATTTATTAAAAGAACCGGCATGCAAATTACAGTTGGTGAATCAGTCAATCGCAACGTTAACGGTTCTAAAAAGAGATAAAATTCAATCTTATTTTTAACAGAGAATCTTACTTTTAAATCTTAACTTCGCTACAGTATTACAGTTCTTAAAATTTTCTTTGCAGGATATCCATCAATTATCAAGGTAGCAGTTACCTTCAATCCCTGAGGTACAAAAGAGTGAAGGACTATAGAGCCGCCTCTGTAGTCGAGAATCGCCTTGCCCGATTAAAACGAGTCTGATATCTCATTCGAGACTTCAATATTTATACCCTTTTTCAGTTGTATTTCATAAGGTTTTTTGTTGATCCAAGTTAATTATCACGAAATCATCTTTTAGCTGACCCCTGCGCTTCTTACTGCTGCATCATCAATAGTTATTGAGAGTTTACCATTTATGTTCAAATGGCAGATGTCCTTTGTTTGTGCATTATCCGTTACATCATGTATCATTCTTAAGACGTTTAATCAAGATCATTTATCCAGGGTTGACCATTGTCCTGTTTTAATAAGGTTACTTATTCAGGGTCAACAACTGTCCTGTCCCAACAAGGCCAGAATTCTTTCATAGCTCGGATTTCCAAATCCAACTTGTCAAGTTTTTAATGAAGTTATACGGTAGAGTTCCTTATAAGGTAGTGTATTTTTCTAAAAGGTTTATAAGGTAGAATTCCTTCACACCCCGCTCTTGACCAAAAAATGAGCTCAAGCATCAAGGGCAGGATTTGGTCAATATTTTCCAAATAAGGTTTCAATAGTACATCAAACAACGTTAATTTCACGAGATTTACAATAGCCTAACCATGTGCTACATTAAAATTCCTCTAATTCACTCCCCGGACAATGTTTCGCCTTATTTCAAATTGGACAGAAATTGATAGCATGATAGGTACATTTTCATGCAATTCGCGAAACAACATGTAATTAGAATGTCCAATTGGCAGATGTATGTTCCGTAGAGGTGAGTTATTCATACGAGTCAAGGAGACGTTGCAGTTTTGTTCAAGCTGGCTGAAGCTTGACACGCTGAGTAATGTCCCATAACATCAGCAATTGATAGTTGAATCCAGTTGATCAGGTGGCGGATTCAATCGAGGTGGTGGAAGATGAGTTTCGAATGTCCATGTGTAGGGTTACAAAATCAATTCTCGTCAGAAAGGGTAAATCGTGACGCGTAGCACAAGGCCGTGTGCATATTCAAATGTGTCAACCATCCCTTCCGAGGACCCTTATACATGATTAAAGGAGTGCAGCGGCAGTTTTTGCAATCTGTGATTCCTTAATCAAAGTCTTTGTACCCTTTGGAGTGGATGCCAAAGTAGTCCAATCTTTGGAGGCAACATGAAGGTTATAATGCAAAAGAAAAAAAAATACTGTAGATGCTGGAACCTGGAACAGATACATAAAATGCTGGAAATAGAAACATAGAAACATAGAAAAATAGGAGCAGGAGTAGGCCATTCGGCCCTTCGAGCCTGCTCCGCCATTCAATATGATCATGGCTGATCCTCTATCTCAATACCACATTCCCGCTCTCTCCCCATACCCCTTGATGCCTTTTGTGTCTAGAAATCTATCTATCTCCTTCTTAAATATATTCAGTGACTTGGCCTCCACAGCCTTCTGTGGTAGAGAATTCCACAGGTTCACCACCCTCTGAGTGAAGAAATTTCTCCTCATCTCAGTCTTAAATGTCCTACCCCGTATCCTGAGACTGTGACCCCTCGTTCTAGAGCTCCCAGCCAGGGGAAACATCCTCCCTGCATCCAGTCTGTCTAGCCCTGTCAGAATTTTATACGTTTCAATGAGATCCCCTCTCATTCTTCTAAACTCTAGTGAATACAGGCCTAGTCGACCCAATCTCTCCTCATACGACAGTCCTGCCATCCCTGGAATCAGTCTGGTGAACCTTCGCTGCACTCCCTCTATGGCAAGTATATCCTTTCTTAGGTAAGGAGACCAAAACTGCACACAGTACTCCAGGTGTGGTCTCACCAAGGCCCTGTATGACTGTAGTAAGACATCCTTGCTCCTGTACGCAAATCCTCTTGCAATAAAGGCCAACATACCATTTGCCTTCCTAACTGCTTGCTGCACCTGCATGTTTGCTTTCAGTGACTGGTGTACAAGGACACCCAGGTCCCTTTGTACATCAACATTTCCCAATCTATCACCATTTACAGGATACTCTGCCTTTCTGTTTTTCCTACCGAAGTGGATAACTTCACATTTATCCACGTTATACTGCATCTGCCATGTATTTGCCCACTCACTCAACTTGTCTAAATCGCCTTGAAGCCTCTTTGCATCCTCCTCACAACTCACAATCCCACCTAGTTTCGTGTCGTCAGCAAACTTGGAAATATTACCTTTGGTTCCTTCATCCAAATCATTGATATATATTGTGAATAGCTGAGGCCCAAGCACTGATCCTTGCGGTACCCCACTAGTCACCGCCTGCCACCCCGAAAAAGACCCATTTATTCCTACTCTCTGTTTCCTGTCTGTTAACCAATTTTCAATCCATGCCAGTATATTATCCCCAATCCCATGTGCTTTAATTTTGCACACTAACCTCTTATGTGGGACTTTATCAAAGGCCTTCTGAAAATCCAAATACACCACATCCACTGGTTCTCCCTTATCTATTCTACCAGTTACATCCTCAAAAAACTCGAGTAGGTTTGTCAAACATGATTTCCCTTTCATAAATCCATGTTGACTTTGTCTAATCCCGTTGATATTTTCTAAGTGTCCTGTTATCACATCCTTTATAATAGACTAGCATTTTCCCTACTACACAAATAACTTCCCAGAAATGCTAGGGAACCAAGGGTCTAGTGAGAAGGAGGATTTAAAGGAAAATATTATTATTAAAAATTAGTGCTGGAGAAATTAATGGGACTGAAAGCCGATAAATCCCCAGGGCCTGATAATCTGCATCCCAGAGTACTAAAAGAGGTAGCATTGGTTGTCATCTTCCAAAATTCTATAGATTATGGAACAGTTCCTGCAGATTGGAGGGTGGCAAATGTAACCTCACTATTTAAAAAAGGAGGGAGAGAGAAAACAGGGAACTATAGACCAGTTAGCCTAACATGGAAAAATAGGAGCGGGAGTAGGCCATTCGGCCCTTCGAGCCTGCTCCGCCATTCAATATGATCATGGCTGATCCTCTATCTCAATACCACATTCCCGTTCTCTCCCCATACCCCTTGATGCCTTTTGTGTCTAGAAATCTATCTATCTCCTTCTTAAATATATTCAGTGACTTGGCCTCCACAGCCTTCTGTGGTAGAGAATTCCACAGGTTCACCACCCTCTGAGTGAAGAAATTTCTCCTCATCTCAGTCTTAAATGTCCTACCCCATATCCTGAGACTGTGACCCCTCGTTCTAGAGCTCCCAGCCAGGGGAAACATCCTCCCTGCATCCAGTCTGTCTAGCCCTGTCAGAATTTTATACGTTTCAATGAGATCCCCTCTCATTCTTCTAAACTCTAGTGAATACAGGCCTAGTCGACCCAATCTCTCCTCATACGACAGTCCTGCCATCCCTGGAATCAGTCTGGTGAACCTTCGCTGCACTCCCTCTATGGCAAGTATATCCTTTCTTAGGTAAGGAGACCAAAACTGCACACAGTACTCCAGGTGTGGTCTCACCAAGGCCCTGTATGACTGTAGTAAGACATCCTTGCTCCTGTACTCAAATCCTCTTGCAAGAAAGGCCAACATACCATTTGCCTTCCTAACTGCTTGCTGCACCTGCATGTTTGCTTTCAGTGACTGGTGTACAAGGACACCCAGGTCCCTTTGTACATCAACATTTCCCAATCTATCACCATTTACATAATACTCTGCCTTTCTGTTTTTCCTACCGAAGTGGATAACTTCACATTTATCCACGTTATACTGCATCTGCCATGTATTTGCCCACTCACTCAACTTGTCTAAATCGCCTTGAAGCCTCTTTGCATCCTCCTCACAACTCACAATCCCACCTAGTTTCGTGTCGTCAGCAAACTTGGAAATATTACCTTTGGTTCCTTCATCCAAATCATTGATACATATTGTGAATAGCTGAGGCCCAAGCACTGATCCTTGCGGTACCCCACTAGTCACCGCCTGCCACCCCGAAAAAGACCCATTTATTCCTACTCTCTGTTTCCTGTCTGTTAACCAATTTTCAATCCATGCCAGTATATTATCCCCAATCCCATGTGCTTTAATTTTGCACACTAACCTCTTATGTGGGACTTTATCAAAGGCCTTCTGAAAATCCAAATACACCACATCCACTGGTTCTCCCTTATCTATTCTACCAGTTACATCCTCAAAAAACTCGAGTAGGTTTGTCAAACATGATTTCCCTTTCATAAATCCATGTTGACTTTGTCTAATCCCGTTGATATTTTCTAAGTGTCCTGTTATCACATCCTTTATAATAGACTAGCATTTTCCCTACTACACAAATAACTTCCCAGAAATGCTAGGGAACCAAGGGTCTAGTGAGAAGGAGGAATTAAAGGAAAATATTATTATTAAAACTTAGTGCTGGAGAAATTAATGGGACTGAAAGCCGATAAATCCCCAGGGCCTGATAATCTGCATCCCAGAGTACTAAAAGAGGTAGCCATGGAAATAGTGGATGCATTGGTTGTCATCTTCCAAAATTCTATAGATTATGGAACAGTTCCTGCAGATTGGAGGGTGGCAAATGTAACCTCACTATTTAAAAAAGGAGGGAGAGAGAAAACAGGGAACTATAGACCAGTTAGCCTAACATAGAAAAATAGGAGCGGGAGTAGGCCATTCGGCCCTTCGAGCCTGCTCCACCATTCAATATGATCATGGCTGATCCTCTATCTCAATACCATTTCTGGGAAGTTATTTGTGTCCTCTTCCGTGAAGACAGAACCAAAGTATTTGTTTAATTGCTCTGCCATTTCCTTGTTCCCCATTATAAATTCTCCCGTTTCTGACTGTAAGGGACCGACATTTGTCTTCACTAATCTTTTTCTTTTTACATACTTGTAGAAGCTTTTACAATCTGCTTTTATGTTCCTTGCAAGTTTACTCTCATACTCTATTTTTCCCCTCTTAATCAATCTCTTGGTCCTTTTTTGCTGAACTCTAAACTGCTCCCAATCCTCAGGCTTGCTACTTTTCCTGACAACTTTATATGACTCCTCTTTGGATCTGATACTATCCTTAATTTCTTTTGTTAGCCATGATTGGGCCGCTTTTCCTTTTGTGTTTTTGCACCAGAAAGGAATGTATAACTGTTGCAATTCATGCATTCGTTCCTTAAATGTTAGCCATTGCCTATCCATCATCATGCCTTTTAATGAAGCTCCCCAATCTATCATAGCCAATTCCCTCCTCATACCTTCCTAGTTTCCTTTGTTTAGATTTAGGACCCTAGTTTCGGATTGGACTTCTTCACTTTCCATTTTAATGAAGAATTCTATCATGTTATGGCCACTCTTCCCTAAAGGACCCCGCACAACAAGATTATTAATTCACCCCTTCTCATTGCACAATACCCAATCTAGGATAGCCTGTTCCCTCATTGGCTCCTCAACGTACTGGTCTAAAAAAACCATCTCGTACACAGTCCAGGAATTCATCCTCCACAGTATTATTGCTGATTTGGTTTGGCCAGTCTATATGTAGATTAAAGTCACTCATGATTACTGTAGTACCCTTGTTACATGCATCTCTAATTTCCTGTTTGATGCCATCCCCTACATTACCACTACTGTTTGGAGGCCTATAGACAACTCCCACCAATGTTTTCAGCCCCTTGGTGCTTCTGAGCTCCACCCAGACTGATTCTACATCTTGATTTTCTGAGCCAATATCCTTTCTCACTATTGCTCTGATTTCATCCTTTACTAACAACGCCACCCCACCTCCTTTTCCCTTTTGCCTGTCCTTCCTAAATCTCAGCAGGTTAGGCAGCATCTGTGTAGAGAGACTATTATTTAGAACCAAGATGAGCATCACGATCCCAATCACAATGAATAATGTATGAGAATACATCAAAAATACTTCCAAATACTCCTGAGACAGCATCAGTGATCCAATCAATAGTAGATTTAGTAACCAAAACCAACCCTGGCATTGCCTGTATAATACCTTGACCTATAGCATTGAGCCAATCTGGAGCTTGCCAAATATTATCTAATTCAATTTGCGACAGCAAGTGTTGTGTCCTTTTAATCGTACACTCGACTGAGTAATTGGTAAAGGTAAGAATCAGTTCTATGCCCTGCAATTGACTAAGAAATATACTAAGTTTGCTAAGTTTGATAGGTTCATAAACAATACTAGGGGCATAGGAATTCCTAGATCTAGTAGATTTAATGTATTGGAGAGTGTGTCCACAACAGGCGACATCTCTAGAGGGTGTTATCATCCAAGTGCCTGTGTCCAGTCCACAGTTGGAACACTTGGAAGCTGTAATGACCGCATAGGATCCATTCCCAAAGAGAAATGTCTCCAGTAATCCGGTTTAATGGGTGTGGAGGTGATTGGGCAGTTTGCTCTGTCGGAACCATTTCCACATTGCTTAAATTTCTCCCATTTATTATAGATAAGGAACCCTTGATTTGTGCATTCCTCCGCTTGAAGGAAATCATATAATATGGAGGTAGAATTGAAAGTGGAATTAGGCTTCAAGTATGGACGGGCCATCCGGTCATACGGGTGTTGAACCGTTACCAAGGTCCTGAATGATCCTGAGGTCTTAATAAGGCCTAAATTAAGAATTTTCCACTGTTTGTAATAAATCTCTGTCTGTTTTATCAATGGGATTGTAAGGAGGATATCCAGTCTCCATTTGATAGAATCAGCGAGCCAAACAGTATCTCCGAGTATGGTTCTCTCGGTGGGAAGGGAACTAATATTGTGAAGCATGGCATGACATGTGAGTCTAGCAAGGGCTTTCTCTCTTATGGTGTTGAGTCCGAGGTCACTGAGGAAAGGAGTTCCATACCATGACCAAGGAACTTTATTAGACTGAAGTTTTAAAAGTGACATGTGAATAGCTGTCATAAGGCTATTGAGTGTAATGCCCTTGTCTGTAGAGAGGAGTTCTTGGTGGATAGTTCGAAGACCTGTGACTATGAGCGATTTCTGGAGCTTAATGAAATCCGCAATTTTCTGAAGGCTGTGATCTTGATCGCTGTTCCATCGATCCAGCGTGAGGACAGATTCTGCTAGTAGCAGAGAAGACCATTGGAGCGAGCGGGTGTTCATTGATGTAGGACGTTTCTTGTGACGTCAGGAAGAGTCATTAGATTTTATAAAGTCCGTAAAAGATTGATTTAAAGGTACAACCGCTCTTTTTCATCCGATTGGTATATCGGGAGAGAAGTATTATCAAACCGTTCCTCAAACGATGATGAACCATTAGAGAGGTAAGATTCTGAGACGTTGCCAAGCATCGTGTGGAAGAGTCGGTGACACTGTCTGGCTGATGGTCGTCAGTAGTTCGATCGCATCCGTTTCCAGTTTCGTGCTCCAAGCTGGGTCTTGGAAGACAGTGTACGACTGCACCTTGTATTGTTCCTCCATTCTGGTATCCCACAGGACACCTTTTCAGATTGTCTATGGAGACAGTTTTAAGAGTTTGCTTGCCATTCGGCTGATTAGTATGTATTTCAACAGTTCTTTCATTAATAACGGCACGTATTTGAACAGGTTTCTTCCCCTTAGGTCTTAAACCAGGTCTTTGCTCGAACTTCTTTTCCTGTACCCATTCTCCTGCTAGGGTTTGCCATGCTTTGTTTGTCAATTGTTTTTGCCTGTTTGTCTCCCTTATCCTCTGATCAATTTTATGTATCTCATCTGTTATTTCTTTTTTTAAATCTAACTGTTGCTGTCAGGTCAAGGAATCAGAGAGTGTAGAGGCAATAAAAGAACCATGGGTAAGCGGTGTATGCATCTCAACTCCATACATTAGATAATATGGAGGTTTAGGGGACACTATCCCTGATGCAGATGTGGGCACATTATTAAGTGATAGCTGCACTTCCGGTATGACGGCGGTCCACTTATTTCCTCTGCTTCTCAACGGTTTGACCAATAGCTTTTTTACTTCCTGGGTTTTATGTTCCACCAGCCCCGCTGATTGCGGATGACGTGGTGTGCTGTGCTCTAACCCAATCTCCCTTTGCTCGCAGTAGTCTTTGAAGACCTTGGAGACAAAGTCTTCACCTTGATCGGAGTGTAGGATTTTGGGTGCACCAGCTACAGTAATTATGTCAGTAATAGCATTGGTGAGTGCGTTTTCTGAAACAGTTTTTGTGAGGACCAACCAGCAGAAGGAAGTGCATCCATCAACACAAACGAGAACATGCCTGCATCCCAAAGACGGGGGAAGTGGTCCAATGAAATCAATAAAGAATTTTCCCATTGGTTCATCAGCTTTCACAGGAGCCAATGGTGGGGGCTTAATTAGTGAAGATTAATTGGTTAAATTGCATGGCTCACAATTTGCCACGTATGTTTTACAGGCCTTAAGCATGCCTGGCCACTAATATAAGGGAGCCAACTTGCAGAATGTTGTTTTGGCACCGCAATGTGCTTGACCCGTGCCCTCGTGAGCTTCTTTTACAAGCTGTTATCATTTGTGTCTCGGGGGTACTTCTCGGGTTCCCTTGGGCAACTTAACTAGCACAGTACCAGTAGGGGTTTCCGAGTAAAAGTACTTTGATAGATATCCTGGTGGGTTCTCTTTTGTTGGGTCTAATAGCCGAACCAGTTCCTCATCCTGATTAGCTGCCCGTTCTGTCCTAGTGATAACACTAATTTTGGCAGGCCCCTCTCGAGGGGGTGTCATGCAGACCAAACGTTTCGCTTGTTTGTCTGCAAGACTGTTGCCTTTGGAATGTACTGTTCCAGTGGTATGCCCGTTTACATGAAACACCTGACAATTCTGTTTCTCCCTCTTGGGGGTATCATTCTTTCCAGTTCCCGTAGGGGGTTTGTCGGACCGTTTAATATCTCGACGATCCTCCCGTTGGGATGGACGTTGGTTCTGCCGGGAATCTTTTTGATCCCTATTTCGGTTTTCCCGGTATCCTCCCATGGCTCTCTGATAGTTTTGGCCAGTGTAAAAGCTGTCCCCATAGAGATTCCACTGTCCTTTGCTTTCCCTTCAAGGTCTAGCCCCTTGTCTATCCCATCTTTCCAGGGAGAGATCTTTCTCCTGCTGTGGGCGAGTTGGGGGCTGTAAACCTTCTGGAATACCCTCCTGGGGGTCCCGAGCCACGAGTTTGAGTCTGGGCGGGGTGGGCTTGAGACTTGGGTCTATGCAGGTCCTTGTTTCTGAGTACTAAGGGTACATTCTCTGGTATTTCTATCTCTAGTTTCTGGCCTCATTATAGGTTTAGTTTGGGCTAGACCTAATAGGTTGTGATTT
Organism: Squalus acanthias; assembly: GCA_030390025.1. Lineage (NCBI taxonomy): Eukaryota > Metazoa > Chordata > Chondrichthyes > Squaliformes > Squalidae > Squalus > Squalus acanthias. The sequence continues at coordinate 156,776,231 of CM059428.1, forward strand.
AATTGGATAATGCGCTTGACATTATCCCATTTTTGTTGGTTATCTCGATAATCGTTTAGAGCACCTTCACAGGCAAGTTTGAGGGCTGTATTTTGGTATTGATTGGCCAGGCAACCGTGGACAGTGTCCCAGTTATCCTGTGTGAGTACTTTGCCTAATCTGTAGGCAGCGACCAACCCTTTAGTTGTGGCTTTATTAGTGAGTATTTCCTGATGGAACCCATTACATGCCCTCCCTGAGTTGCCGTGAGAACATAGGCGTATATTTGAACCCAGTTGTTACACTGGTTTAATGGGGGAATTAAGTCTGAACTTAGCATCATTTGTAGTAGTTGCCTCAGGTGTTGGGCAACAGGTTTCCTATTTATCAAGGTTAGTTAGAATCCAGCAGGTTTTTTCCTAGCTGCTGTTTCCCGGTCTACCACACATTGTGTAGATAGAGCTCAGGTTTACTTGACCTAGGGGCGCAATGTGTGGTTGCTGGGGTTGGCTTACTGGACCAGCAATTCCTACGCCTCCAGCATTGAGATAAGATTGAGCTAGTGCCTGTGTGCATTGATTATAATGGATTCTAAGCTGTCTATAGTCTTCTCGAAGATTCTGTTCATTTATTTCGTCATGAGCTTGCCACCTTAACCGGAATCCATGGCCCCCAGGAACATAGGCTGCTCCGGATCCTGCTATTCGGCCATGGTTGCCTCCGCCTTGTTGGGCACCGTTCATCAGGCCTCCCAATTGTGCGGGTGTGCACCTTATCATTAAGGAATTTAGTGGTTTTGGAGTATTTTATTATCCCACTGTTTATTCTGTATCCCCTGGTTCTGCGGATCAACATCAATCGTGCCATGGGTTCTAATGGCTCCATCGGCATCAAAGCCTTCTATTTCAAAAATTATGACTTGGTCTTGTGGAGGTATATGGATAGGATTATTTCCCCTAATAAAGCAATTGCTTGAATTTCCTAATAAAAAGACTTGGCCAATTCCGACAGGGTTTGCCATTTCGTCAGGACCTAACCTCGGTTAGGATTTAATATGAACTTTATAGGAGATTTCTAAATCTCAATGGTGTATTGAGGGAGTTCTGATTTAAGTTCTACAAGGCCTGATCAGGGACTTGTCGTCTCTAGAGACTTAAATCTGGGTCTTAGTACCACTGACAGTAAAACACTCCTTCTATACTTAACAATCTACGAGATGGATATAGATAAAAATGTTAGTATAGGGTTCTGTATCAACTCGTTAACACACACATTGGGCGCCAACTGAAAGGATATTTACATGTCCTAGCCCCTTTGGGACTATCCTGGATCAGGCATATTTCTCAGATGTTCACTTTCAACTAAAGGTTGAGGTAGCCGAATCCTGAAGAGGCTTAACTGGGTCTAAAGGTCTGGTCTATCTCTCCCTAAAGGAAAGGAACAACCCTGAGAATGTTACCGTCCTCCAGATAGCACTTTTATTAAGTTTAGCCAGATTGTAACGTCCCGGAAAATATATGGGTCTGGAGATCTCCCCTCAGAAATGTACCTCTTCACCAAAGAATGTACAGAGATTGGGTTCGCGAGTTATTGATACAGAAGACTTATGTGAGACAATTCTAAAATATATAGAGATTTATTAAAAGAACCAACATGCAATTTACAGTTGGTGAATCAGTCAATCGCAACGTTAACGGTTCTAAAAAGAGAAAAAATACAATCTTATTTTTAACAGAGAATCTTACTTTTAAATCTTAACTTCGCTACAGTATTACAGTTCTTAAAATTTTCTTTGCAGGATATCCATCAATTATCAAGGTAGCAGTTACCTTCAATCCCTGAGGTACAAAAGAGTGAAGCACTACAGAGCCGCCTCTGTAGTCGAGAATCGCCTTGCCTGATTAAAGCGAGTCTGATATCTCATTCGAGACTTCAATATTTATACCCTTTTTCAGTTGTATTTCATAAGGTTTTTTGTTGATCCAAGTTAATTATCACTAATCATCTTTTAGCTGACCCTTGCGCTTCTTACTGCTGCATCATCAATAGTTATTGGGAGTTTACCATTTATGTTCAAAGGGCGGATGCCCTTTGTTTGTGCGTTATCCGTTACATCATGTGTCATTCTTAAGAAGTTTAATCAAGATCATTTATCCAGGGTTGACCATTGTCCTGTTTTAATAAGGTTACTTATTCAGGGTCAACAACTGTCCTGTCCCAACAAGGCCAGAATTCTTTCATAGCTCGGATTTCCAAATCCAACTTGTCATGTTTTTAAAGAAGTTATAAGGTAGAATTCCTTATAAGGTAGTGTATTTTTCTAAAAAGGTTATAAGGTAGAATTCCTTCACACCGCCACCGATCGCGCCCGTTGACCCCCCGCAAAATCCAGCCCACTGTCACTGGAATTGTGTGGGGCAAAGATTTAAAACTGGGACCTCAGTTTAAAACCAGTTCAGATTGACTGGATGAAAGTCTCTTCTTGCAATGATCCTATCTGAAATGAGGTTGGACCATATCAAACCAAATCCCATAACACAGGGACGCTCATGGTTCAGCAATAATTGGCAATCTGATTCGAGAGTGGGAATAGAAATGTCACATTTATTTAGTCGGGGTGTTTACCTCTATGGTTGGGCAAGGCCTTCATGAAAAAGTACTTGTGAGCTCTCTTACTAATTGGAGAGGGAGGAGAAGCTGTGCATGATTTAGTTGTAATGCAGTCACATATAAATAGTTTAATGTGATTCAATACAGTTTACATACAGCAAACGTTAGGACAGACTGGAAGGGAATTGACTCCTGTACCTAAATCATCTAACATTGTGGGGTGTGGCTCCCAGTGTAAAACCTCACTCGATGGAAGCACGCATTAGAGATTCGGATTTAGGAGTTAGTGTGTCCCTTCGCTGAGAGTTCACAAATCCTTTTTTCACGAAGACCTTGCCCAACCACAAATATATTTAGAATCATAGAATCATAGAATGGTTATAGCACAGAAGGAGGCCATCAGGCCCGTCAAACCCGTGCCAGCTCTCTGCAAGAGCACTTCAGCTAGTCCCACTCCCCTGCCCTTTCCCCGTAGCCCTGCAAATTTTTTTCCTTCACGACTTAGCCAATTCTCTTTTGAAAGCCACGATTGAATCTGCCTCCAGCACCCTTTCAGGCAGTACATTCCCGATCATAACCACCCAGTGTGTAAAAAAGTTTTTCCTCATGTCGCCTTTGGTTCTTCTGCCAATCACCTTAAATCTGTGTCCTCTGGTTCTTGAACCTTCCACCAATGGGAACAGTTTCTCTCTATCTACTCTGTCTAGACCACTCATGATTTTGAAAATGTTTAAACAATCTAAAAGAAAATCTGAAGAGAATAAATTATTTTAGATGTATTTACGATGCTTCAAGTGGTGTTTTGTTGAAGTTGAAGTAGGCAGTCAACATGATCAGGGGTAAATCCATTAATCTTTCTCTTAAAGGGAACGTCAGCAAGAACTGCACGGCTAAAGGCTGGACAAACACCTTTCCAGCATATGGTATTGCCTGTGGATATTACACCAGTGAAGTTGCTGAAAAGGTAAGCACACAAGAAACATATGTCTTTTCGCCCTATGGTTGGGCACCCAAACCCTGCTTAGCTATCACTTCGCATCCTCACTGAACAACATTGTGCTGCGACCCTCAATGGATCGAATTTAAAGACCTTGTCCTCGTTTACAAATCCTTCTGCGGCCTCGTCTCCACCCACCCTACCTGCACCATCTGGTCCTCTGCCTCTGGCCTCCAAGACAAACCTGCCCCTACATCAAGGGGCCTGTTTGGGGGAGTTCCTGGGCTAACCTGGGAATTCCGCCCAATACCCCCTCAGCAGGCATCAGCTGAACAGATGCCAGCTGAGAGCTGATGTGAGGTCTACTGAAGCCTCAGGAAGTGTCCCAAAGCTCTCCCGGCTTAAGTTGACTGATCCCAGAGGAGAGTGACTACCTTTAGACAATGTCTCCATAACTCCCTGAGTAGCTGAAGACTTCACCAGGTCTCCTATCCTCCATCTGAGCAGCATGGACCAGTCAGGGTCTGGGCCTCCTCACTTGGCTGTTCTTACAGGTGTTCCATTGCACTTCTAATGACCAAGTGAGCCAAACGGAATTTTAACCCCATAGATAATTGTTCAGTCATAAAGAGCAGCGACAAACCACTCATATGTTACAGTCTTGTTAGACTCCAAGTGACAACCTAGTACTGAATATAATTTTTTTTAAATTAAAATTGTGGACATACAGTCCCAAAGCCTATTATTGCCTTGGCAGTGTTCGAAAGATCAGTCTGTTAATTAAGCTTGGAAAGAAAATATGTTAATAAGTTGCTGTGTAGAAGCCATATCTACAATTGCATGCCGTTCTAGAGTTGTACTGAATTAAGCTGATTGGAAAGATCTTTATAGATTTCGACTTACTAACTGCATTAATAGAAATAATTTGCGTCATGCAGGTTGTGTGAAGGACATAAAAACAGAAAATGCTGGAGATACTCAGCAGGTCAGGCAGCATCTGTGAAGAGAGAAACAGAGTTAACATTTCAGGTCGATGACCTTTCGTCAGAACTGGAAAAAAGCAGGAAATGGAACAGATTTTTAAGCAAGTGTGGGAGCTGGGAAAGGGGGGAGGGGATGAAAGAACAAACGGGAAGGTCTGTGATAGGATAGAAGGCAGGAGAGGTTAAGAGACATTAAGAGATATTCAAGGCAAAAGGAGATGGTAATGGGACTGGTTAAGAAACAAAAGATGGCTCGAGATGAAGTGTAAATTGCGCTGGCAGAATGAAAGACAGCTGCCATGTGGGAGAGAAGAAAAAAAAAGTGTGGAAAAATATATATATGATAGGGGCCGAGGTTATGATCTGAAATTGTTGAACTCGATGTTGAGTCCAGAAGGCTGTAAAGTGCCTAATCGAAAGATGAGGTGCTGTTCCTCGAGCTTACACTGAGCTTCAGTGGAACAATGTAAGAGGCCGAGGACGGTGAGGTCTGAGTGGAGCGGAGAATTAAAGTGACAGGCGACCGGATATATTTTTTGTCCACACTTTTTTTTTTCTCTTCTCTCCCACATGGCAGCTGTCTTTCATTCTGCCAGCGCAATTTACACTTCATCTAGAGCCATCTTTTGTTTCTTAACCTGTCCCATTACCATCTCCTTTTGCCTTGAATATCTCTTAATGTCTCTTAACCTCTCCTGCCTTCTATCCTATCACAGACCTTCCCTTTTGTTCTTTCATCCCCTCTCCCCTTTCCCAGCCCCTACACTTGCTTAAAAATCTGTTCCATTTCCTGCTTTTTTCCAGTTCTGATGAAGGGTCATCGACCTGAAACATTAACTCTGTTTCTCTCTTCACAGATGCTGCCTGACCTGCTGAGTATCTCCAGCATTTTCTGTTTTTATTTCAGATATCCAGCATCTGCAGTATTTTCTTTTTGTATTGTGTGAAGGACATGCAGCTTTTTTTAGGAAAGTTAAGCAGAAATTCTGCTTCCAGTCTATTTATTTCACAGTATGGTTTAAGTATTTCAGTAGGACTGCACCGTTAGTTATAGCGTGATTTTTTTTGTCGTAGCGAATGTTGCGTCGCTTAAGGGCATTAAGAATCAGCCATGTAGACATCTACCACTTGAGCACAAAATCTTGGCTGACACTCCAGTACAGTACTGCGGGATTGCTGCACTGTTGGAGGTGCCGTCTTTCGGATGGGAGATTAAACCCAGGCCCCGTCTGCTCTCTCAGGCAAACATAAAAGATCCTGTGGCACTATTTCGAAGACTTATCCCCGGTGCCCTGCCCAATTTTTATCCCTCAACCAAAATTTGTGGGACCTTGCTGTGCGCAAATTGGCTGCTGCGTTTCCTACATTACAATGGTGATGACACGCCAAAAGTACCTCATTGGCTGCAAAGCACCTGAGGTCGTGAAAGGTGCTATATACTGTAAATGCAAGTTCTTTCTTCCTTTAGTTGTTCCATTGTTGCAGAGTCTGCCCTGCAGTATATTCTGAGTAAATGTGACATCCATGGAATCAGAACCTGTTGCGGAATAGCTTCCAGTGTAAGCAGTTCCACTGTGTAAAGGGGGCGTTCATTTACTGTTGAAACAGTATCTAAAAAAGAAGATTGTGCTTGGGCACTATGGCTCCTCAGTTTACAAATAGATCTTCTAGTCTTCAAATGCTCAATCTACTCCTGAGATCAGAGAGAAGAGGAGGTAGTCTCTCCACTGATTTATATGTGTTGTATTAATTAAGTGTCTCTGAAGGGTTGCATTTAGTTGTACAAAATCAAAATAGGCAACACAGATTGTAAAGCTTTTCAATTATTATTGATGATGTCACTGCAGTTAATTATTTCATTTGCAACCTTTTCTTATAACATTTATAAAGGATCAACCAAAATGATATCCCAGTTAAGACATAACTACATAACACACACAGACCAAAAAGTAAAAATTTGAAAGTGATGAATAAAAAATAAGGCAGTTTTAATGCCTATGCGCCAGTACTTATTAAAATACATTTTTCGGGGCAGGCTTGATGGTCTTTTCCTGCCTGTCAATTTTGTATGTTTGTATGCAGGCATCACTGGCAAGGCCGGCATTTATTGCCCATCCCTAATTGCCCTGCAGAAGGTGGTGGTGAGTTGCCGCCGCCTTGAACCGCTGCAGTCCGTGTGGTGATGGTACTCCCACAGTGCTGTTAGGGAGGGAGTTCCAGGATTTTGACCCAGCGACAATGAAGGAACAGTGGTATATGTCCAAGTCAGGCTGGTGTGTGATATGGAGGGGTACTTGGAAGTGATGGTGTTCCCATGCACCGGGTGCCCTTGTCTTTCTAGGTGGAAGAGGTCGTGGGTTTGGGAGGTGCTGCGGAAGATGCCTTGGCGAGTTGCTGCAGTGCATCCTGTAGTTAGTGCACATTGTAGTTAGGTCACATCCTGTAGTTAAGTCACATCGTCCGCATGCCCGATACGAGACTCCCAAAACAAGCGCTCTACTCGGAGCTCCGGCACGGCAAGAGAGCCCCAGGTGGGCAGAGGAAACGCTTCAAGGACACCCTCAAAGCCTCCTTAAAAAAGTGCAACATCCCCACCGACACCTGGGAATCCCTGGCCCAAGACCACACAAAGTGGAGGAGAAGCATCCGGGAAGGCGCCAAACACCTCGAATGTCTTCGCCGGGAGCAAGCGGAAGCCAAGCGCAGGCAGCACAAGGAGCGCACGTCAGCCCAAGCACCCCACCCACCTGCTCCTTCAACCACCGTCTGCCCCACCTGTGACGGAGACTGTAGGTCCCGCATTGGACTCATCAGTCACCTGCGAACTCATTTTTAATGTGGAAGCAAGTCATCCTCGGTTCCAAGGGACTGCCTAAGAAGAAGAAGAAGAAGAAGACGAAGGAGTTAGTGCACACTGCAGCCATGGTACGCCAGTGGTGGAGTGAGTGGACCTTTAGATTTATGATGCACTTTCGGAATTTAAGAGAACTGATTGCAGTTAAAGCAGAGATTTGCGTTTCAAACTGTCTGTGCACTTTAATTTAAATACTGTGAGGAGAACTTCAACTCCGAGGCAGGAAGGCGGCCTAGTGCACCCATCTGGATTTTAACGGCAGGGCTTCATTAACATGCTGGCAGACTTCCCGACCAAAACTCCGGGATGTCGGCAGAAAGCAGCGGAAAGTTGGGCGGCTCGGAGGCTGCCCACCAGGCCCAAGGTTAAGTGTGGGGATGGTGGGTGGGGGTTCTCGGACAGTCAGTGCTTCGTGAAGGAGGGGGTGGGTTTCCAGGCAGGGAAGGCCCAGACCTTCCTTGTGGGGCCCAGAGTAGCATTCCTGCTCCTCCAGACCTTACAAAGTAAAGAAATATACTTACTTTGAGGGGCCCCTTCACCCGGTGATTGGCCTCTGGTCCACTTGAGTCTGGTGGGAAAGGATCACCCGCTTCCTAGAACTAGGGATCATAGTCTCAGGATAAGGGGCCGGCCATTTAAGACTGAGATGAGAAGAAATTTCTTCTCTCAGTTGTGAATATTTGGAATTCTCTATCCCAGAGGGCTGTGGATGCTCAGTCGTTGAGTATATTCAAGGCTGAGATTGATAGATTTATGAACACTAAGGGAATCAAGGGATATGGAAATAGGGTGGGAAAGTGGAGTTGAGGTAGAAGATCAGCCATGATCTTATTGAATGGTGGAGCAGGCTCGAGGGACGGTATGGCCTGATCCTAATCCTATTTCTTATATTCTTGTGTTCCTTGCTCAGGCTAAAATGACAGCCGGGGTCTCAATAATGTCGCCGGGGCCCGGTCAGCTTATTTAATGAAGGTGGCTTCGGATGGGTGTCCTTGGTGCCTACAATTTAAAATGACAGTGGTGGGATCTGAGCGGGAGGCCAGCGGGTCAGTCTCCCGCTCCTTTTTAAACGTGCCCCCTGCCCGGGTTCCACCAGGGAGTTGACATTACCCCATTGCCCTTTACCAATGGAAATCTCAGGCTTCCTGCAGTTAAAATTTATTCAGCAAATCAGTTCAATTATGAAGTTTTGTTCCAGTTAACATAACATTATCTCCAAATCTGCAGTGGTTTAAAAATGTCATTGCAGTCATGAATATATTGAATTTTAAATCTAATGCTCTTTTATGGTGCAATCTGCATTTTAATTATTTATGTATCTTCAACATGACTTTCCTGTGCTTTTTTTCTTACCAATTATCTTGCTCCATGTTTGATTAAGCACATGCCTGAATATTCTATATTGCTGTTTAGATAACTTATAGAGATATAAGTGAAACCAAGGTGGTTGGTGTTGTTCCAATTCTCTGTTCCCTCTCTCCTGTGGGTACTGACTAGAGCTAGAACACTGTGTTCAGTAAGCTCGCTCAAGTGGCCATTCTTCATGAGTGACCCACGTCGACCTGGAGTACTGTGTGCAGTTTTGGTCTCCTTACCTAAGAAAGGATACACTTGCCATAGAGGGAGTGCAGCAAAGGTTCACCAGACTGATTCCAGGGATAGCAGGACTGTCGTATGAGGAGAGATTGGGTCGACTAGGCCTGTATTTACCAGAGTTCAGAAGAATGAGAGGGGATCTCATTGAAACGTATCAAATTCTGACAGGGTTAGACAGACTGGATGCAGGGAGGCTGTTTCCCCTGGCTGGGGGGGTCTAGAGCGAGGGGGTCACAGTCTCAGGATATGGGGTAGCACATTTAGGACTGAGATGAGGAGAAATTTCTTCACTCAGAGGGTGGTGAACCTGTGGAATTCTCTACCAGAGAAGGCTGTGGAGGCCAAGTCACTGAATATATTTAAGAAGGAGATAGATAGATTTCTAGACACAAAAGGCATCAAGAGGTATGGGGAGAGAGCGGGAATATGGTATTGAGATAGAGAATCAGCCATGATCATATTGAATGGCGGAGCAGGCTCGAAGGGCCGAAAGGCCTACTCCTGCTCCTATTTTTCTATGTTTCTATTTGATCGCAGAGGGTAGTCACAGATGAGCCTGATCCCGTTCTCACCCAACAGCCACAGACACACAACTCCCCCGATCCTTATTTCCATTGAAGGCAACGGAAATAAGAATCGTTTGAGATGTAGAACGGGCTATTGACTCGCTACCACACTTTGTAGCAGGGATCAGTGGTTAGTCGTCAAGAGCGGGAACCGCGGCTGAATTTTCCCAGCCTAGCACTGAGTCCAGTTGCTATCTTGGTGGGAGGTCATCGAATTCAGTGCAGCAACTTGGTGTAGTTACCCACAAAACCAGCAGGGGGGCTTGTAAAGTTGCCAGGTTTAATGGTCTGTAGTCGCATAAATAAAAGTTGCAATAATGTCATTGTAAGCTTGCATTCAATGCGAGGAAAACATTTTATTATTTTCTGAGGTGAAGCCACTGGAACTTTATGAGCATAGGCAAAAGTTAGGGACCACTGCATCAACACTAATGAACGGCTTTAGCACGCAATTAGCACTAGCAATAACGCACGGAGCAAATTAACCCGCTGGTTTTTACTTTTACTGCACGGATTAAAAAGTCCATTCGGAGTCAAAAAGCCATGAACCAAGACGGATTTTTGAAAAGGCTTTTATTTTAAAGAGATGAGGTAAACAGATGTGATTCCTGATCATTCTAATAGGCCGACAAATGGGAGCCTGTCTCTTTCAGTTACTCCAAGGGCTTGATAACTACACGGAAAATACCTGCAGGCAATCCATGTCATTCCAGTTAAAATTAGCAGCTACTAAGTATGGACATGAAGTCAACGTAGCTAAAGAGAACATTAAAGCATGCTTGGTATAATAAAGTGTGTTAATGGGATCTTATTATCAACAACATCTACAAGTAAATATGACAGAACATAAGAGAGAACAGAAACCACCCAACTGAAAACGATGCGAAGTAATGACATGGCAGATACTTTCGCTGTAAAAATGTTTCATCTGCCGCACAGCCTATTGGAAACCCATAGGCCTAGATTTGCCAATCCTAAGGGGGTGGCGATCCAGCGATATGTTACACGTAATTTCCGGTCAGCTGAAACATTGACATTGAAGGTGCTCGCCTCAAACAGGCAGAAGCTTTATTCAAATATTAATCTGGAGTGGGAACATCCCGCATGTCATTTCCCCATGTTCAGGCACGCAGAGACTGGTATCTAACTTCCACCAATGTGAAATGTGCAGTCCGACTGCTAGGCAGTGGTAGGTACATAGAAGGCCTCCTTTCTGCTGTCACTTAGGTTCTCATAAGTCATTGTCCCAGTTCTAATGAGAAATAGAATGGCCTCCCACATTCCACCCTACGGAAACTTGAGGTCATCCAAAACTCTCCTGTCCGTGTCCTAACTCGCACCAAGTCCCGTTCGCCCATCACCCCTGTGCTCGCTGACCTACATTGGCTCCCGGTTAAGCAGCACCTCGATTTCAAAATTCTCATCCTTGTTTTCAAATCCCTCCATGGCCTCGCCCCTTCCTATCTCTGAAATCTCCTTCAGCCCCACAACCCCCCCGAGATATCTGAGCTCCTCTAATTCTGCCCTCTTGAGGATCCCTGATTATAATCACTCAACCATTGGTGGCCGTGTCTTCTGTTGCCTAGGCCCTAAGCTCTGGAATCCCCTGCCTAAACCTCTCTGCCTCACTACCTCTCTTTCCTCCTTTAAGACGCTCTTTAAAACTTACCTCTTTGACCAAGCTTTTGGTCACCTGCCCTAATTTATCCTTATGTGGATCGGTGTCAAATTTTTTGTCTTAAAATACTCCTGTGCAGCGCCTTGGGTCATTTTACTACGTTAAAGGCGCTATATAAATACACGTTGTTGTTGATGAAATGCTACCAGCTTAATTTCTGGCCCCAATGGGTTTTCCAATGGGAATCCCCCTATCTGAGCTGGTTGGAAGAAGAAGCACAGGACCAACATACCAGGCAGGTTAGGCTGCATAAGAAGTACTATGCACCCAGCCACTGACATCCACAACTGCAGATAGAGCTCACTTTGGCAGATAATTAGTGCTCTTATGTGGAGACTCCTAGTCCCAAGGTAAGTTCGGACAGCAGACCCAATGGCATCACTAAGAGACGTAAATGCCTGAGTAGCCCGAATGTTGAACACTTCCTTGGGTGCACCTGGTATTTTTTGACCATTTTTCCACAGAACGAATTTGTAGTTAAGGTGGTTTAAAATATTAATGAGCTAGACTTTGTTGTTGTTTCCCCAAAGACCACAAATGATAAACAATTCACTAGCCTGTCGAAGCAGTCAATAAACACCTCGCGCTCATTCTGTTGAGATGCCTCTGGTCCTGGGCACTTCTCATGGGTTGTCAGGTATACGCCTTTCTTTCTATCGTGATTGCAAGCAGATTACCAAAAATGGAGTGAGGTGGCAAGATCAGTCAGGTTCTGTAAAAGGGAAAGCTACAAAAGCAATCAGGCCGAGCAAAGGTTAGAATGCAGGGCAGTTGTTTTTTTAATTTATTCATGGGATGTGGGCATCGCTGGCAAGGCCAGCATTTTTTGCCCATCCCTAGCTGCCCTTGAGAAGGTGGTGGTGAACCGCCTTCTTGAACCGCTGCAGTCCGTGTGGTGAAGATACTCCCACAGTGCTGTTAGGGAAGGTGTTCCAGGATTTTGACCCAGCGACGATGAAGGATCAGCGATATACTTCCAAGTTGGGATGGTGTGTGACTTGGAGGGGAACTTGCAGGTGGTGGTGTTCCCATGCGCCCGCTGCCCATGTCCTTCTAGGTGGCAGAGGTTGTGGGTTTGGGAGGTGCTGTCGAAGAAGCTTTGGTGAGTTGCTGCAGTGCATCTTGTAGATGGTACACACTGCAGCCACGGTGCGCCAGTGGTGGAGGGAGTGAATGTTTAAGGTAATAGTTAGAAATTATTTTGATTAAGTTAAGCACTCATGAGCACTTGGTAGGGAAGCATCGCATGTTCAGTAATTTTGTATTATTATGCAAAGACAAGTTGTACTGATTGGAATAAGTGAGCCCAATCATAACTGCTGCTCCGTATGTCATGCGCTGTGAAATAAAATAGCTTGATGATTCATATTTGGCCTTGTGTTACCCGGTTCACCTTTGAAAAGGTCAGGGGATGTGTATGTGATGGCATGTGTGAAAAGCACAATGGCCCTGAATTTCCGACCCCCACGGGTGCGTACGAGGTGTGTACGCGCCCATAGGGGCTGCGCAAGTTCCGGGTTTAGGTATGCGAAGCGCATGCGCTGAAACCCGGAACTTGCGATCTGTCAAGATCGCACGCGTGTCCAAGAAAAGTGGCTCTGCAGGTGGAGAGTTGTGCTATTTGCTCAACTTCCGCCCGCTGAAAGGCCACAGAATTCCTACGCCTGGTAAAAGATTTTATCACTCACTTATAAATTAAAAACCCTGTCCAATAAGGTAAGGTTATATTAAGCCCCGTTAAAACATATTCAAAAAAAAATTCAAAAAATTAAATTTTTGTTTAACATATTTAATTAAATGCCATTTTAATTCATTTTATATATGTAAAGATTTTTATTTATTTATTTCAGTGTGTTGGCGCATTTTTGCAGTCATCCCCATTCATACTTTTGACAGTTCCGTGCGTACGGGACTGTCAGAAGCATGAAGGGGGATTCCCTTCTTCCATTGGTTGAGCTGGCCCACGTGATCCCAGGGACGTTTGCGAACCGCATGTGCCCCTGGGATACGTGGACCTCTGCGCATTTCCAAGAGGAGAGGCCCAGGATCAGAAGCCTCGGTATCTACGGAACCAGCAGGTAGGTTCGTAGAATTTTTTCTGATCGGAGGCATCTGCCCGCAGGAAACCTCCGATCGGAAATTCAGAGCCAATATCCAGTTCAGATCACAAGGAGCTATGATTATTACACACTATTACATGCTATCATATAATTAGATATTGGGCAGTATGGGCATGCTTCTGAAGTTAAGGCACCCAGACCACTTACAGGAGTTTTCTAGCATTCCATTTTGTCATTATTCTTTACTGTATGTTTGAACTCTAAGCACAATAATCTTTTTGCTTTCGAGTCTGTCAACTGCAGGATGTTTGAGCTCATTATTTTCTTTGGGTGGCCAACAGTAAAGTACTGGAGTTGCTGGCGAGTCCAGCAGCATTGTTACCAGTTTACTCATTCTATGAATATTGCCAAGAAATAAAGGTTGGGGTTTTCCACCTCTGTGCTCAACAGCTGGTGATTTTACTCCCATTCACTATCACAGGCCAGTTAGCACAGAGGCAGAAAACCCCAGCTCCGAGTCTGTTGTTTGTATATTTCTCTCACTTCACTTTAAAATATTAAACTATAGAATGTCGATATTTAATCTATTCTGCAAGCTTCAAGTTAGTTTTTTTTGATGAGTAATGTGGTAATTCTATCCATCTCAGTGTTACGTGGCTATCTTCAGCTGCTTGTCACTGTTACCCAACGAACTACCGGAATCTGCAGAACAAAGCCAAATTTGGCAATGCCAAGCCAGCTCAGCATTGTAAGCTGATTAAGGCTTGCAATGAGAGGTCACATTGCAGGTGAAACGTCATCAGACAGAATGAGAGACTCAAGATTGTATTAGGTCACAGAGTAGGCCGTTGCGATTAAACTCTGCATTATTATCAGCAGCCCAGTGATTGTTCCCTCTAATGCACTGGCTATACCGCTGACTGCGAGCTGTGAGTCCAAATCTTAGCCTTTGTTGGGATTTGCACCCAGGATTTCCTCAGATAGGAATCCACTGATCACAACATGGCTGGAGGCAATGTGCTGAGCCAGAAAGAGGAGAGATGTGGTGAATGTATATACACTTTGCCACACTACGTTTTGGCTGAAGCTATAATACATATGGCTAGAGGCCCAGTCTCCCTGCCACCTCATAATGGTATCTCCTTAAACAATTTAAAAATATCTATTCATTTTACATTCTCTGTCGCATTGGTAGTGATCAGTGGTGAGGTTTTGCGTAGTTTCAGATTCAGAGACCTAGAATTCACAAAGTTGAATACTAATCCTAATTACCCAACTGGTGTGCAAGGCAATGGAGCACTTGGGAACACAATTTTCCCCATCCCCCAACACATAAGAACATAAGAATTAGGAGCAGGAGTAGGCCATACGGCCCCTCGAGCCTGCTCCGCCATTCAATAAGATCATGGCTGATCTTCAAACTCAACTCCACTTTCCCGCCCGATCCCCATACCCCTTGATTCTCCTAGAGTCCAAAAATCTGGTCACTTTAAGTTTGGGGTGTCCAAGTTCTGGCAATCTGGCCTATAACTACTACATCCCAGTTACCAAGAATGCCAGAGAACATGTACTGCAAAGGTTCACGCCCAGTCCTTTTGCTCTCCCAGTCTCCTTAGATCACCAAACAGGCATACACTGCGACAAGTGTTGTCATCCCCAGGAAACACTTAGCTTCCTGAGCAGCGAAATTCAGCAAAAAAAGAGAAAAGAAACATTTCATTCTTCCGAGACTGTCAAAGTTACCACAGCTCCTGTAGTCATAAGAACATAAGAATTAGGAGCAGGAGTGGCCCATACGGCCCCTCGAGCCTGCTCCGCCATTCAATAAGATCATGGCTGATCATCGACCTCAACTCCACTTTTCCACCTGATCCTCATATCCCTTGATTCTCCTAGAGTCCAAAACTCTGGTCACTTTAAGTTTGGGGTGTCCAAGTTCTGGCAATCTGGCCTATGAAGCCCAGGCAACAAATACTAGTTCAATTTGGGCTTATATTTCTTAATCGCTGCTTTGTCCTGTTTGAATTTTATGTGCCTGAAGAGTTATTCTTAGTGCTGTTGCTTCATTTGTAGATAACTCCTAAATCAGGACACCTAGACCCAATAATATCCATAGCTTTAGATGAATGTCAGCCTCGGCTCAGTTGGTAGCTTTCTTATCTCTGAGTCGGAAGGTTGTGGGTTCAAGTCCCACTACAGAGACTTGAGCACATAATCCAGTGCAGTACTGAGGGAGTGTTGCACTGTCAGAGGTGCCGTCTTTCGGATGAGACATTAAACCAAGGCTTGTCTGCTCTCTCAGGGGAATGTTAAAGATCGCTTGGCACTATTTTGAAGAAGAGCAGGTGTGTGTCCCGGTTTTCCCTCCAATATTTATCCCTCAACCAATATGACTAAAAAAACAGATTACCTCATTGCTGTTTGTGGGAGCTTGCTGTGCACAATTTGGTTGTCGTGTTTCCTACATTACAACAGCGACTACACTTCAAAAGTACTTCAGTGGCTGTAAAGCACTTTGGGACATCCTGAGGTTGTGAAATGCGTTATATAAATGCAAGTCTTTCTTCTAGCTCCAGGTGTTCGCAAACGAGGGTTTGAACCCTCTACCTTCTGATTCAGAGGCAGGAATGCTACCACTAAGCCAAAGGCTTGCTGCCCGGATTTGATGTTGAGTTTATTCAACGCTGTGTTGAGTAATCTCAGCCAACATTATTTAGCGAGTCCCAGCAGCTGACAGGAAGTAAAGGGTTGATTCCCCAGCAGGGTGCTCCCAGCGAGGCTGCTCATCGGAGTCTCTGTACCACAGTGATCAAGTAAGCTTCGCAGGACAGGAACATTCATCTATCTGTTGTTCCCTTTAAAAACTCCGGGCCATTATTTGCCAAAATTTCCTTATCATAGATAACAATCTGCCTTTCCATCAAGCTGAAGGTAGGTCATCTAAATTGAAAGATTTACTGCAGAAATCTGCCCTTATCTTAAGTTACTATTTACACAGATGTCAGTGATCACTTTATTTAAAACTGAGCTCTAACATAAACAACATGAACGCTTTTGTACAGCCAGAGAATTTGATCAAACCATATATAGATGTGACTTTTTTTTAATAGTTCTGACCTACAAGCTCTCTAAGCAAGGGTTAGGTGTACCACTTTTTAAAATGAGGTTGGGCAAACCATGTGCCAACCATGGGGTATATTTTGATCTATGTGTAAAGTTAAAGAAAAGTTATCTTACTGACCCATCATTAGCTTATACAGATAGTTTAATAAAAGAATGTTTAATATGCGCACAAAGGAAATGATCTTAGTTCTGATGCGTACTAAGAACCAGCTTTCTTGCATTGTATGTATACTGGACTCAGACCCTTTCACAGCGATTAAAGCTCAAGGGGGAAAAATTGGTTGGTTAGCGCCTCCAGGGGGCGCTAACGGGGCGCTAGGTACTTCGCGCCGCTCGCAAAATTGACCAGTCGTTTTGCGGCGGCGCTAAACACTACCGCCATGATCTCCTGCGCCTGCAGATCGTGACGTCAGTCAAGTGTGCAACGCCCCGGTAGTGCCCCGGACCGGATATTGAGTCATGCCCCCTGCCTTAGCGCCTGCCGCTAGGAACTACAGGTAATGGGGAACGTTTTCAAGGCGGGAAGGGGCTGGGGGAGCGCTATTTAAAGGCAGGCGCTTCCTGCCTTTTCTTGGCGGCAAAATTTTTGGTTTTAACGCTGTCCTAAGGAGTTTTGGCCCTCAGCACCACTTTTGAGGTTCCTAAGCGCCGAGCTCTTTCCCTGGGCCTATCCATTAGTGCTTCCAACACAATTGCTTTCGAGGTCTCTCCAGGCCGAGATTCAAGGCTGCAATGAGCAGGGTGTGGCTGGTCAGCAAGATGGCCCCTCCCCTTTAAGAACTGGACGGCGCCAGTCTGTCTGGCTTCCATGGTAATTGGCATCGCCTGAGCTTCCGGTAGCGTTCTGAGGTAGCGCCTCGCTCCCTGACGTTTGCGCCTTAAGAGAGGTGTGTAGCGCCTGATATAGTGCTCAAATCACCTCCAGGGGCGAATTTTGATGTCGGAGGCGATAATTAGCACCGGGCGCTAAACTTTGTGCCCGGCCGATATTAGTGCCCCAAAATGGGCGATATCGAATTTTTCCCCCTAAATGTTTAGAAAGTGCAGACGGGAGCATTTGTACTCTCCAAATATTTAAATGAATTCCAGGTAGGTTAACAAATAGCCCGGTGGTCTAAGGGGGCTTCTGAAACCTGGTTTACATTCCAGGCAGTGGCAGGACCGTGGAGCGGTTGTCTGCTCAAGGGAGCCTCACACCGCTTCTCTCTGGAGTCAGGTCAAGCCCAGGCTCTGGATTGGCACTGCAGCCTTCGCGTTACTGTGAAGAGGAGAGCACTCGGCAGTAGCACTAACGCTGCAGTATAAACACGGCCCTAATTTTAGTTGGTTTAAACAGGCGCTGCACTTATGATCTCTACTCTTCAAGGTTTGTGCCGGACTAAGTGGAGCAGTATCTGGACTGTCTCTGAGACTCACTCAGTTGGGTAGCTTGGATTGTGCTGCTTGCCTGCACCATTCGCTGCATTAGCATATTTAATCATGTACACAAAGCTGGCTGCCACTGGAATTTCTAACGTTGGGGAAAAGATGTCGACGGAAGAGTCAGTTCTTTTCTACCACTGGAGGCGTGCAAGATTCACCGTAATGCCTGCGTTCTATTCAACTTCACAACAGTTGGTTCAGTAAAACAGCACTGACAGCGTGAAGTATTCCTTCCAGTTGCGTCGCTGCACTAAACTGCTGCTTTCTATGAAATGAGCAACGTTACAGTGCATATTTGGTGCCGTGTAAAAGAACGCACAACCTTGATGCCAAATGTGCAGTATAACTGAGATATTAAAGGCAACAAACACAGTGGCCGGAATTTTGCCGGCGCTCAGAGGGCGGGTTCTGAGGCGAGTCCGCTGTCAAAATCTGGAAGATTGACAGCGAGTCGGGATCCTGCTCTGAACAAAAGGAATAAGAGCAGGAGTAGGCCATACGGCCCCTTAAGCCTGCTCTGCCATTCAATAAGATCATGGCTGATCATCGACCTCAACTCCACTTTCCCGCCCGATCTCCATATCTCTCGATTCCCCTAGAATCCAAAAATCTATCTATCTCAGCCTTGAATATACTCAAAGACTCAGCATCCATAGCCCTCTGGGGCAGAGAATTCCAAAGATTCACAACCCTCTGATTGAAGAAATTCCTCCTCATCTCAGTCTTGAATGGCCTACCCCTTATCCTGAGACTATGCCCCCTAGTTCTAGACACTCCAGCCAGGGGAAACAACCTCTCAGCATCTACCCTGTCAATCCCCTTCAGAATCTTGTATGTTTCATAAGAACATAAGAAATAGGAGCAGGAGTAGACCAATCGGCCCCTCGAGCCTGCTCCGCCATTCAATGAGATCATGGCTGATCTGATCCAACCTCAATTCTAAAGAGCACAAGAAGCAGGAGAAGGACCAGGCCACTCGGCCCCTGGGCCCGCTCCGCCACCCACAGGGCCTTGACCGATCCGAACTCAAACTCATGTCCAATTTCCAGCCCGCTCCCCGTAACCCCTGATTCCCTTTACTTCTAGGAAACGGTCTATTTCTGTTTTAAATTTATTTAATGAAGTAGCTTCCACAGCTTCCTGGGGTAGCAAATTCCACAGACCCACTACCCTCTGAGTGAAAAAGTTTCTCCTCATCTCAGTTTTGAAAGAGGAGCCCCTTATTCTAAGATTATGTCCCCTAGTTCTAGTTTCACCCATCATTGGGAACATCCTCACCGCGTCCACCCGATCAAGCCCCTTCACAATCTTATATGTTTCAATAAGATCGCCTCTCATTCTTCTGAACTCCAATGAGTAGAGTCCCAATCTACTCAACCTCTCCTCGTATGTCCACTCCCTCATCCCCGGAATTAACCGAGTGAACCTTCTTTGTACTGCCTCGAGAGCAAGTATGTCTTTTCTTAAGTATGGACACCAAAACTGTATGCAGTACTCCAGGTGCGGTCTCACCAATACCCTATACAACTGCAGCAATACCTCCCTGTTTTTATATTCTATCCCCCTAGCAATAAAAGCCAACATTCCATTGGCTTTCTTGATCACCTGCTGCACCTGCATACTAACTTTTTGATTTTCTTGCACCAAGACCCCCAGATCCCTTTGTACTGCAGTACTTTCCAGTTTCTCGCCATTAAGATAATAACTTGCTCTCTGATTTTTCCTGCCAAAGTGCATAACCTCACATTTTCCAATATTGTATTGCATCTGCCAAATCTCTGCCCACTCACCCAGCCTGTCTATATCCCCTTGTAGGTTTTTTATGTCCTCCTCACTCTCTACTTTCCCTCCCATCTTTGTATCATCTGCAAACTTTGATATGTTACACTCGGTCCCCTCCTACAAATCGTTAATATAGATTGTAAAGAGTTGGGGACCCAGCACCGACCCCTGCGGAACACCACTGGCTACTGGTTGCCAGTCCGAGAATGAACCATTTATCCCAACTCTCTGCTTCCTGTTAGATAACCAATCCTCCACCTATGCCAGAATATTACCCCCAATCCAGTGATTTTTTATCTTGAGTAATAATCTTTTATGTGGCACCTTGTCGAATGCCTTCTGGAAGTCTAAATACACTACATCCACTGGTTCCCCTTTATCCACCCTGTACGTTATGTCCTCAAAGAACTCAAACAAATTTGTCAGACATGACTTCCCCTTCATAAAGCCATGCTGACTTTGTCCTATTAAATTATGTTTATCTAAATGTTCCGTTACTGTCTCCTTAATAATAGACTCCAAAATTTTACCCACCACAGATGTTAGGCTAACTGGTCTATAATTTCCAGCCTTCTGCCTACAACCCTTTTTAAATAAGGGTGTTACATTAGCAGTTTTCCAATCTGCCGGGACCTTTGCTGAGTTCAGGGAGTTTTGGAAAATTATTACCAAAGCATCCACAATTCCTACTGCCACTTCCCTCAAGACCCTAGGATGTAAGCCATCAGGTCCAGGGGATTTATCCGCCTTGAGTCCCATTATTTTACTGAGTACCAATTCCTTAGTGATTTTAATCGTATTTAGCTCCTCCCCCACTAGAGCCCCCTGTTTGTCCAGTGTTGGGATATTCTTAGAGGTAAAAATTCAGTTGGTTGCGCCTCCCGTTAGCGCCTTAAGTGGGCGCTAATGGGGCGCAAAGCCGCTAACGCCCGGGCGCAGCGATGTTTGCGCCGCTCGGGAACTTAACTAGAGATTGTGCGGCGGCGCTAAACTTTACCGCTGCGACCACCTGCGCGCGCAGATTGTGACGTCATTCCATGGTGCAACGCCCTTGTGGCGCCCCGGAGCGGAAATTGAGTGGTGCCCCCTGCCTTACCGCCTGGCGCATCCAACGACCAGAAGACTGGAACGCTATCAATTACTGTGGGGCTGGGGGGGGGGGCGCTATTTAAAGGGGGCCTCTTCCTGCCTTTTATTGTTGGTGGCATTTTTGAACTACGCATTCTGAGAGAGAGAGGGAGAGACTTCTGGAGAGATTCAACGTTGTGTGAAGGAGTTTTGGGTACTGAGCAGCACTTTGCAGGTTCATTTTGATTTGCCATTCCTTGTATCGATTTAGCAGAGACTGTGGGAGCTGCACTCTGAGCTCTTTGCCTGGTACTCTCCATTGTTCTTTCCAGCACATTTGATGTGCAAGTCTCTCCAGGCCGAGATTCAAGGCTGCAATGAACAGGATGTGGATGGAAAGCAAGATTAACCATCCCCTTTAAGAACTGGCCCGTGCCATTGTGTGTGTGTTCCATTGCTGACTGACATTACATGAGCTTCGCCAGCGCTCTGAGTTAGCGCCTCACTCCTTGGCCTTTGCGCCTTAAGACAGGTGTGCAGCGCCTGCTTTAGCGCTCCACTCACCTCCCGGGGCGGTAAAAGTGAAGTTTCCAGTCAGTGCCGATAATTAGCGCCAGGCGCTAATATTTGCGTCCAGACGATATTTGCACCCCAAATGGGGCGCGACCTAATTTTTCCCCCTTAGTGTCCTCTACCGTAAAGACTGAAACAAAATATTTGTTCAGCATTTTTGCCGTCTCCATGTTTCCCACCATTAATTTCCCGGTCTCATCCTCTAAGGGACCTACGTTTGCCTTAACCACCCTTTTTCTTTTTATATAACTATAGAAACTCTTGCTATCTGTTTTTATATTTTTTGCTAATTTATTTTCATAGTCTATTTTCCCTTTCTTAATCAATCCTTTAGTTACTTTTTGTTGTCTTTTGAAGACTTCCCAATCTTCTATCCTCCCACTAACTTTGGCTACCTTATATGTCCTTGTTTTTAGTTGGATACTTTCTTTAATTTCTTTACTTAGCCATGAATGACTGTCATTTCTTTTACACCCTTTTTTCCTCAGTGGAATATATTTATTTTGAAAGTTGTAAAATAACTCCTTGAATGAACACCACTGCTCATGTACCGTCTTACCCTTTAATCTATTTTCCCAGTCCATTTTAGTCAATTCTGCTCTCATGCCATCATAGTCTCCTTTATTCAAGCTCAGTATGCTTGTTTGAGAACCAACCTTCTCACCCTCTAATTGGATATGGAATTCAACCATGTTATGGTCACTCATTCCAAGGGGATCCTTAACTAGGACATTATTAATTAATCCAGACTCATTACACAGTATCAGATCCAAGGTTGCTTGCCCCCTTGTAGGATCAGTTACATACTGCTCAAGAAATCCATCCCTAAGACACTCAATAAACTCTTCCTCAAGGCTGCCCTGCCCAATTTGATTTGTCCAGTTAATATGATAGTTAAAATCCCCCATAATTATAGCTGTTCCCTTATTACATGCCCCAACTATTTCCTGATTAATACTTCTTCCAACAGAGTTGCAACTATTAGGAGGCCTATATACTACGCCCACCAGTGTTTTTTTCCCCTTATTATTCCTAATCTCTAACCAAACTGTTTCATTATCCTGATCTTTTGACCCAATATCATTTCTCTGTATTGCAGTGATTCCTTCCTTTATTAACATAGCCACCCCCCCTCCCCTTCCTTCCTGCCTGTCCTTCCTGATTGTTAAATACCCTGGCATATTTAATTCCCAGGCGTTTTCACCCTGCAGCCATGTTTCTGTAATGGCCACAAGATCATACCCATACATAGTTATTTGTGCCGTTAACTCATCAATTTTGTTACGAATGCTACGTGCATTCAGATAAAGAACTTTCAAATGTGTTTTGCGACACTTACTTCCTGCTTTTTCCTTATTTAACACTTTACCTTTTACTCCATACCTTCTGTCCCTTCCTGACATGCTTTCCTCTGTCTCCCTGCTCAGGTTCCCAACCCCCTGCCACATTAGTTTAAATCCTCCCCAACAGCACTAGCAAACACTCCCCCTAGGACAGCGGTCCCGGCCCTGCCCAGGTGCAGACCGTCCGGTTTGTACTGGTCCCACCTCCCCCAGAACCGGCATGTTTCAAAGAGATCACCTCTCATTCTTCTAAACTCCAAAGAGTATAGGCTCATTCTATACAATCTCTCATCATAGGACAGCCCTCTCATCCCAGGAATCAATCTAGTGAACCTTCGTTGCACCGCCTCCAAGGCAAGTAGATCCTTCCTTAGATAAGGAGACCAAAACTGTGCACAGTACTCCAGGTGTGGTCTCACCAAGGCCCTGTACAATTGTAGCAAGACTTCCTTACTCTTATACTCCAACCCCCTTGCAATAAAGGCCAACATGCCATTTGCCTTCCTAATTGCTTGCTGTACCTGCATGCTAGCTTTCTGCGTTTCTTGCACGAGGACACCCAAATCTCTAACAGCACCAACATTTGAAAGTTTCTCACCATTTTAAAAAATATTCTGTTTTTCTATTCTTCCTACCAAAATGAATAACCTCGCATTTCCCTGCATTATACTCCATCTGCCACCTTACTGCCCACTATCTATATCCCTTTGCAGACTCTTTGGGTTCTCCTCACAGCTTACTACCCCACCTAGCTTTGTATCATCAGCAAACTTGGATACATTGCACTCGGTCCCTTCATCTACGTCATTAATGTAGATTGTAAGTAGCTGAGGCCCCAACATTGATCCTTGCGGCACCCCACTAGTTATAGCCTGCCAACCTGAAAAAGATCCGTTTATCCCTACTCTCTGTTTTCTGTCCGTTCACCAATCCTCTACCCATGCTACTATATTACACCCAACCCCATGAGCCCTAATCTTGTGTAATAACTTTTTATGTGGTACCTTATCAAATGCCTTTTGGAAATCCAAATATACTACATCCCCTGGTTCCCCTTTATCTACCCTACTAGTTACATCCTCAAAAAACTCTAATAAATTTGTCAAACACGATTTCCCTTTCATAAAACCATGTTGACTCTGCCTAATCATGTTATGATTTTCTAAGTACCCTGATACCACTTCCTTAACAATGGATTCCAGCATTTTTCCGATGACTGATGTCAGGCTAACTGGCCTATAGTTCCCTGTTTTTTCTCTCCCTCCTTTCTTGAATAGCGGTATTACATTTGCGACCTTCCAATCCGTTGGGACCATTCTAGAATCTAGGGACTTTTGTAAGATCAAAACCAATGCATCCACTATCTCTTCAGCCACCTCTTTTAGAACCCTAGGATGTAGGCCATCAGGTCCAGGGGATTTGTCGGCTTTTAGTCCCATTAGTTTCTCTAGTACTTTTTCTCTACTTATATTAACTACATTAAGTTCCTCACCCTCATTAGACCCTTGGTTCCCCACCATTTTTGGTATGCTTTTTGTGTCTTCTACTGTGAAGACAGATACAAAATATTTGTTTAACGTTTCTGCCATTTCCTTATTCCCCATAATAATTTCTCCTGTCTCAGCCTCTAAGGGACTAACGTTTACCTTTGCTACTTTCTTCCTTTTTACATACTTGTAGAAGCTCTTATAATCTGCTTCTATATTTCTTGCTTGTTTTCTCTCATATTCTATTTTTTCACTTTTTATCAATTTTTTGGTCAACCTTTGCCTCCGTGTCAGTTTCCCAAGAGTGGGGTCTGCCTGTGCTTTGCAGACCCGGCACTAAGCAGCGGGTCAGCCAATTGAGATCATTTCGAGGGTCTTTAAAGGTAGTTGAACAGCATTTTACCACCTTCCAGATATTTTTCCAACTTTTCCACGAGGTTCCCATTGCTCGGGGTTCACATCAGGTAAGTGTGTCATGTTCTCTATGACTCTCCATTGCTGTGAACAGGTGACAGCTGCAAAAGTGGTATAAAAGCTACCACTTCACAGCTGTTCACTTTCCAATGTCAGAAGCTGGAGCCTTCAGGATTTGGAAGACACTTTTGAGCTGTATGCAGTTTGAAAGTGTTTGGAGTAAGCTCTCTATCCACGGTTGCCTTCTTGGAGAAACCTCTCTCACCATTGACAGATCGCTTCTGTCATCTCAACTTCACCTGCCATCTATTCCAGCAACATCAGTGCCCTTGAAAAAATCTCACCTTGGTCCTCCGAATCCCACCATGATCAGCCCCAACACCAACATCACCAGGCACACCAGCAGCACCAACAACAACACCAACTTTCTCCACAATCAACTGATGTTACACAGGACACAGGGCATCAGCATCCGACCGCATTGCTGCCCGGGAGGCCAAGGATGGCCTCACCATGGCCAGAGTTACTTAACTTGATGCTGTACACCCTGGCTGCCACATGATGCGCCAGGTTGGCACCACCCCACACCAACTCCAAAAAGCATCCCTACAATGTCCAAGCTATTCCTTTCACACTCATCACCATTGCGGCGGGTACCGTTATGTCTCACCATTCACTGCAACTCACTAAGACACTTCCAAAGGTGCACACAAATCTGTTCAAGAACACAAAGTGTTGAAAATAAAGATTTCAATGTTTGACAGCACATTACCAGAAACTTCACATGAACATTGGCTAAACCACCCAAGTGCCTACCCTTGTGTGTTGTTAGTTGGTATGCTTGCAGCAGGATAAGGGTGAGTATGAGGGGTGGCTGGTGAAATGGGGAGTGATACTGTTGATAGAGAGGGATGGATGGAGGTGCAAGGTAAGTTGGTGTGAGTAAGGATGTGCAGGAGTTGGATAGGGAAGGCAGACTGATGGGGATGTGATGAGAGGTACAGCAGGATGAGGTTGAGTGTGGCTTTGTACTAACATTTCGTGATCTACTGAGATCATTGAAAGGTTTGCGCCACTGCAGCCTGGTCCTCCTGGCGACATCCCTGCTTGTGCCCTTCTGTGTAATGTGCAACCAGGCTGTGTTGGTCTCCTGGGGAGGTGTCTTCCACCCATTGGAAGGGAAGAGGACCTCCCTGCATGCTGTGACTCCTTCCATAAGCATATGGAGTCATGGGAGAGCCTGAATGCAGCCCTGCACCGCTGTGCAGTGATTTTCAGTGTTTGTAGCACCTCAAACTGTAGAACACTGACAGCACAACTGTCAAAATCAATTTGGACGTGTTAGGGGGGGATTAAATATGTGGGGTTATGGGGATAGGATGGGATATGTTAGGGGGAATTAAATACGTGGGGTTACGGGGGTAGGGTGGGATATGTGTACTGTGGGGATTAAAGCAGGGACAGGGTACTGGATTTGGATGATCAGCCATGATCGTATTGAATGGTGGAGCAGGCTCGACGGGCCGAATGGCCTACTCCTGCTCCTAGATTCTATGTTTCTATGTTTCTATGAAACCGGCTGATGACGCGTCATCAAATGACATCATCAGACCGCTTCCTTTTAATTGGCTGGGAAACGCGCAGGGCGAGTTCAACAAGCCCAAACAACGTAAAATCACTTGGAGAGAGTGGGCTGGAGCAGGCAGCGGGCTGGGACCGCGCTACTGATCCCGGCCACCCCAGACTCACCTCGGTCGGCGAAATCGCGGCCAGTGTCGAAGTTGTTGCACTATGGCGTACGGTAGTGTAGTGGTTATGTTACTGGACTGGTAATCCAGAGGAACAATGGAACAGGAGTAGGCTATTCTGCCCCTCAAACCTGTTCCACCATTCAATTAGATCATGGCTGATCTGTATCTTAACTCCATCTACCTGCCTTGGTTCCGTAATCTTTAATACTCTTGCTTATCAAAATTCTATCAATTGTTGAGGCCTGGACCAGTTTGAGAATTTAAATTCAATTTAACAGGAAAAAAAAGCTGGTGTCAGTAAAAATAACCATGAAGCTCTTGGATTGTCATAAAGATGACAACTGGGTCAGTTGCTTGGACTAATGATCCAGAGACGTGAGTTCAAATCCCACCATGGCAGCTGGGGAATTTAAATTCAGTTAATTAAATAAATCTGGAATAAAAAGCTAGTATCAGTAAAAGTGACCATGAAACTATCGGATTGTCGTAAAAACCCATCTGGTTCACTAATGTCCTTTAGGGAAGAAAATCTGCCGTCCTTACCTGGTCTGGCCTATATGTGACTCCAGACCCACAGCAATGTGGTTGACTCTTAACTGCCCTCTGAAATGGCCTAGCAAGTCACTCAGTTGGAACTAACCGCTACGAAACACAACAAGAATAAAACCGGACGGACCACCCGGCATCGACCCTGGCACCGGCTACAGACACGACAACGGCACACCCAGCCCAGTCAACCCTGCAAAGTCTTCCTCACCAACATTTGGGGAATTGTGCCAAAATTGTGAGAGCTGTCCCACAGACTAGTCAAGCAACAGCCTGACATAGTCATACTCACAGAATCATACTTTTCAGCCAATGTCCCAAACTCCTCCATCACCATCCCTGGGTATGACCTGTCCCACTGGCAGGACAGACCCACCAGAGGTGGCGACACAGTAGTATACAGTCGGGAAGGAGTGGCCCTGGGAGTCCTCAACATTGACTCCGGACCCCATGAAGTCTCATGGCTTCAGGTCAAGCATGGGCAAGGAAACCTCCTGCTGATTACCACCTGCCGCCCTCCCTCAGCTGATGATTCAGTACTCCTCCTCCATGTTGAACACCATTTGGAAGAAGCACTGAGAGTAGCAAGGGCACAGAATGTACTCTGGGTGGGAGACTTCAATGTCCATCACTAAGAGTGGCTCAGCTGCATAGCTGCAAGTCTTGGCATGCGACAGGTGGTGAGAGAATCAAAGAAAGAAAGAAAGACTTGCATTTATATAGCGCCTTTCACGACCACCGGACGTCTCAAAGCTCTTTACAGCTAGTGAAGTACTTTTGAAGTGTAGTCACTGTTGTAATGTGGGATACGCAGCAGCCAATTTGCGCACAGCAAGCTCCCACAAACAGCAATGTGATAATGACCAGATAATCTGTTTTTGTTATGTTGATTGAGGGATAAATATTGGCCAGAACACCGGGGATAACTCCCCTGCTCTTCTTCGAAATAGTGCCATGGGATCTTTCTACGTCCACCTGAGGGAGCAGACGGGGCCTCGGTTTAACATCTCATCCGAAAGACGGCACCTCCGACAGTGCAGCACTCCCTCAGCACTGTACTGAAGTGTCAGCCTAGATTTATATGCTCAGGTCACTGGAGTGGGACTTGAACCCACAACCTTCTGACTCAGAGGTGATTGTGCTACCCACTGAACTACAATGAGCCACAACACGAGGGAAAATCCTATTTGACCTCGTCCTCACCAATCTATCTGTCGCAGATGCATCTGTCCTCAGATAATGAAGCAGTCCATGCCCGCATGCAACAAGACCTGGATGACGTTCATGCTTGGGCTGATAAGTGGCAGGTAACATTCGTGCCACAGAAGTGCCAGGCAATGACTATCTCCAACAAGCGAGAGCCTAAACACCGCCCCTTGACATACAAAGGCATTACCTTTGCTGAATCCCCCACCATCAACATCCTGGGGGGTCACCATTAACCAGAAACTTAACTGGACCAGCCACATAAATACTGTGGCAACAAGAGCAGGTCAGAGGCTAGGTATTCTGCAGCGAGTGTCTCACCTCCTGACTCCCCAAAGCCTTTCCACCATCTACAAGGCACAAGTAAGGAGTGTGATGGAATACTCTCCACTTGCCTGGATGAGTGCAGCTCCAACAACACTCAAGATGCTCGACACCATCCAGGACAAAGCAGCCCGCTTGATTGGCACCCCATCCACCACCTTAAACATTCACTCCCACCACCGGCGTACCGTGGCTGCAGTGTGTGCCATCTACAAGATGCACTGCAGCAACTTGCCAAGGCTTCTTCGGCAGCACCTCCCAAACCCGCGACCTCTTCCACCTAGAAGGACAAGGGCAGCAGGCGCATGGGAACACCACCACCTCCAATTTCCCCTCCAAGTCACACACCATCCTGACTTGGAAGTATATCACCGTTCCTTCATCATCGCTGGGTCAAAATTCTGGAACTCCCTCTCTAACAGCACTGTGGGAGTACCTTCACCACACGGACTGCAGCGGTTCAAGAAGGCGGCTCACCACCACATTCTCAAGGGCAATTAGGGATGGGCAATAAATGCTGGCCTTGCCAGCGACGCCCACATTCCATGAACAAATAGAAAAAAACGAATGTCCTTTAAGCAGCTGTCCTTACACTTTCTGGCCTATTTGTGACTCCATTCCCACACCAACGTGGTTGAGTCTAAACTATCCTCTGAAGTGGCCTAACAAGCAACTCAGTTGCATGAATCTGCTTTGAAGGACGCGGCCCACCACCATCTTCTCAAGGCAGGGGATGGGCAACGAACCTTGCCAGTGACACCCAGGTCCCGAAAATTAATTTTTCAAAAATGATTACATTATTCAGCAAGGTAGATTTGTTGGTTTAAATTCGGAACCAGCAAAATTCTTTCTGAAAGCAACAGTAAATGAAAAGAATATGCTTAAAATATGGAACTTGCCACCACGTGGAGTAGTTGAGGCAAATAGCATAAATGCATTTATGGGGGAGCTAGATAAGTTTGTGAGGGAGAAAGGAATGGAAGGATATGCTGATAGGGTGAGATGAAGAGGGGTGTGAGGAGGCTCGTGTGCTATAAATGCCACCAGCGCATACTCAGAAAATGATCCCCGGTGGTTTAACAAGTGCCCCTATTTAACTGTTACATTAATCCATAATGCAAACATAAAAATAATTATTTGTATATTAAATAACCACTGCACCATCTTTGTAGAATGATAACAATTTTTATAAAAGAAAACAAAGAAAGACTTGCATTTATATAGCGCTGTTCACAACCTCAGGATGTCCCAAAGCGCTTTACAGCCAATGAAATACTTTTTGAAGCGTAGTCACTGTTGTAATGTAGGAAACGCAGCAGCCAATTTGCGCACAGCAAGCTCCTACCAACAGCAATGTGATAATGACCAGATAATCTGTTTCGGTGATGTTGAGTGAGGGATAAATATTGGCCAGGACACCGGGGATAACTCCCCTGCTCTTCTTCGAAAAAGTGCCATGGGATCTTTTACGTCCCCCCGAGAGAGCAGACGGGGCATCGGCTTAACGTCTCATCCGAAAGACGGCACCTCCGACAGTGCAGCACTCCGCTGGAGTACAGCCTAGATTTTTGTGCTCATGTCACTGTTGTGGGAGCTTGAACCCACAACCTCCTGGCTCAGAGATGAGAGTGCTACCCACTGAGCCACGGCTGACATGTATATATACAGAATACCCGGTCTCTGAATTTTCTGGGTGCCACTTGGTGGCCTCGTTAAGTGCAAAACCCGCATCCATCAAAGCAAATGACAGGAGCCCAGGTGTGGGGACTCCCTAAGCTGGGAGATCCTGCCCTGTAGGCTGGACTGGGACCCAGTGTATCATTGGAGGCATACTGACCTCCAGAAGGGCAACTGTGGGCCCCACCAATGGGGTGGCTTTGACCCCTGAAGAGAGCAAATTATTATTTTTTTAAAATCAAGGGACAGATCTGCTCCATTACCAAGGGAGTTGAGGGAAATGTGATCAGGGTCAGTGGAAGGAGTGGGGGTGGGGGGAGGGAACTGGAGAATTCCCCATTAATGTTGGGAGGGTTTCCAGGCACGTAAGGTAGGTGAGTGGCTGAAGTGACGCCTGCAGCCACCAGCCCCCATGTTAATGAGATGCTCTTCCAGTGAACCCACAAACTCTGGCAGAAACAGTGCTGCCGGGCTCCACTGCAAACAGAGCAGGGGTGGGGTTAAGAGGATGACGAGAGGGAAGGTCTGGGACTTGAAGCCAACCTGGGAGCCACTCTGGAGCTGGTGAATATGGAAAAGGCACTTTCTTAAGGGGCGATTTAATAGAGGTGTTCAAAATTTTGAGGGGTTTTGATAGAGTAAATAAGGAGAAATTGTTTCCACTGGGCCGGTAACCAGAGGGCACAGATTTAAGATAATTGGCAAAAGAATGAGAGGGGCGATGAGGAGAATTTTTTTTTACATATCAAGTTGTTGTGATCTGGAATGTACTGCCTGAAAGGGTGGTGGAATCAAATCCAATATTAATCTTCAAAAGGGAATTGGATGAAAAGGAAAAAAATTGCACGGCTATGGGGAAAGAGCAGGGGGGTGGGACTAATTGGATAGCTCTTTCAAAGAGCCGACACTGGCACTTTCTGTGCTGTAAGATTCTATGATTCTATGAAACACTCAAGATCATCATT
Organism: Squalus acanthias; assembly: GCA_030390025.1. Classification (NCBI taxonomy): domain Eukaryota; kingdom Metazoa; phylum Chordata; class Chondrichthyes; order Squaliformes; family Squalidae; genus Squalus; species Squalus acanthias. Next base: position 156,807,175 of record CM059428.1, read on the forward strand.
TTGTTACAGGAATATTTGACGGTAAGCAGTAGGCCAGATATATAGGGGATAAATTTCCCAGAGAAACTGGGTTTCTGCGGATCTTCTGCCAAAGTTACGGTGGACGATCGGGAAAACCCCCACATTTAGGATTGCCGATACTTAATATAAATGATTTTTCTTCACTTCGAGGTTTGTTTTGTTTTAGAAAGCGCCAAAATTTAATGACTGAATTCAATGTTTTTCATTGCTTTAATATTTTTAAACGTGGATTTTTGCTGAAATGTCATAATTAGATTCCTACCCAAGACGAGAGTGGAAGGGTTGGGGGTTTGCATGAGAGGAGGGGCTGGATCAGCTGACCCATTTTGACTCCAAAACGCGTTAATAAAACGTCAAAATTCATTTTTTTTCTGGGGGAGATGTCCACAGACTCCCTAGAAAAGAACGCTTGTTCCTTCAACATTTGCATGCCCCGTTAGCCTTTCGTATACGTTATGGCCCGGAATTTGCAGTCGGGATGCCTGCGAACTGGCATTCCGTCTTTGAAACTGACCGCAACTTCGGGATTTGCCACAGGCACAGGCGCCTGCGTAAATCCCGAAGTTGCGGTCCGTCAATGACAGCTCCGAAACTGGCTGCGCTGTGAACCACCCACCCACCCCACAGCTTGGCTGGTTATGAAAGGATGAAGAAAAATACAAAAAAAAAATACCGAAAAAGATTATGGCCCAAAAATTAGTGCCGCTATGCGAGAGTACGCACTGCATACTCTCGCGTATTCTGTCTCCAATTGCCGGTTTTCTGCATGCACTGCGCATGCGCTGAAAACCAGCACTTGGTGAATGGAAAAGGGGGCGGGTCCTAGGTGAACCGCGTGCGCGCTACAGGCTGCGCGCATGCAGTGCACTTAGTGGTTTCAACGCGCAGGTAAGTACGGAAGATTCTACACATAAAAAAAGGAGGAGTAAGACCCACTTTTAACAAGGTAAGTAGTGAATTAAGTATTATTTTGAATTTTTTTTAACAGGTATATCTTTTTTAGAGACTTTAAAGACAGGTAAGTTTATTTTTATAACTTTTTAAAAGATTTTAAATTTTTTCAAAAATTTAATTTTTTATTTAAAATGGTTAATTTATTTAACTATACTTATTTTATTAATGTGATGGGTTTTTTTTTAAATTTAATTGAGGTTTAGCGGTTCTTTTGGGGGGCTATAGTATTCATAGCTTTCACAGCACTTATGTGAAAGTTATGAATGGAAGATGGTGTGCTGCCATTGGCTCTAACTGAGTCACGTGATCCCACAGCTCGCACGAATTAACTACGCCGGTGGGATACGCAAGCCCAGCACAGCAGCTGTCCAGAACATCAAGTTCGTGCGAGCTGGAACTGAAAAAGCCAATGCGCAGTGAGAGATCGCGGGGAGGCCTTACCCTCGCACGAAGGCTTCCTCACGAATTTTTGGGCCATTATTAATGCCAGTTGCCTGTCCTCTGCAGCCCACGTGCTGATGCATTGTTCCGTGCATCTTCCTGCCGCTGCGAAGTTGCAGCAGTAGAAAGCCTGGGGAAATTCAAGAACTATGTTTTGTGTTTTTGTTGCAAGATAATATTTCGGATATACAGCTCTGGTCTGAAAATCTCATGCTTAGGATTTGTCCAGTGTTGACAGTTCTGGCAAAAGGATGAAGAAGATATGCAAACGTTTTCTCCCACATGTTCAAGAATAAAGGGGGTCATTTTAACTTAACTCGCCGGGCAGGAAACCAAAGGGATCAGGTGAAACGTCAGAGGGTTGTGAATCTTTGGAATTCTCTACCACAAAGGGCTGTGGATGCTGAGTCGGTGAGTATAATCAAGGCCGAGGTAGATAGGTTTTTGGACTCTAGGGGAATTAAGGGCTATGGGGATCGGGCAGGAAAGTGGAGTTGAGGTCAAAGATCAGCCATGATCTTATTGAACAGCGGAGCAGGCTCGAGGGGCCGTATGGCCTACTCCTGCTCCTAATTGTTATGTTCTTAAGTTCTTACACTCCGCCCAAGATTACTCTCCACTGACTTCAGTGGAGAGTAATATCGGGCGGGTTTTAAGACCAGCGTTGCACCCCATCCCGTCAGTTTTCACACGAGAGGGATAGGCTAAAATTGCCCCCAAAAGCTCTGCTGCATCAACACGATGCAGAACCAAGAAACATACAATCCTCAGTGCACAGTATTCGTGTGTACAGCAATTATCCAGATATTCATGCAAGATATGGAAAAGCTTTATTAGTGGCCTGCCTGGATTCCAATGCATTCATTTTTAATTCATTCTCAGGATGTGAGCTTCGCTGGCAAAGCTGGCATTAACTGCCCATCCCTAGTTGCCCATAGAAGGTGGTGGTGGGTCGTCTTCTTCTTGAACTGCTTGTAGCAGTTTGATACAACTGAGTGGTTAGCCAGGCCAAATCAGAGGGCAGTTAAGAGTCAACCATAGAATCATAGAAGTTTATGGCACAGAAGGAGGCCATTCGGCCCATCATGTCTGTGCCGGTCGAGAAAGAGCGATCCAGCCTAATCCCACTTTCCAGCTCTTGGCCCATAGCCTTGTGGGTTACGGCACTTCAACTGTATTTCCAAGTACTTCTTAAATGTGATGAGGGTCTCTGCCTCTACCACCCTTTCAGACAGTGGGTTTCAGACCCTCACAACGCTCTGGGTGAAGAGATTTTCCCTCAACTCCCCTCTAAACCTCCTACCAATTACTTTAAATCTATGCCCCCTGGTTGTTGACCCCTCTGCTGAGGGAAATAGGTCCTTCCTATCCATTCTATCTAGGCCCCTCATAATTTTATACACCTCAATCAAGTCTCCCCTCAGCCTCCTCTGTTCCAAAGAAAACAACCCTAGCCTATCCAATCTTACTTCATAGCTAAAATTCTCCAGTCCTGGCAACATCCTTGTAAATCTCCTCTATACCGTCTCCAGTGCAATCACATCTTTCCTGTAATGTGGTGACCAAAACTGTACACAGTACTCTAGCTGTAGCCTAACTAGTGTTTTATACAGTTCAAGCATAACCTCCCTGTTCTTATATTCTGTGCCTCGGCTAATAAAGGAAACTATCCTGTATACCTTCTTAAGCTACCTGTCCTGCTGCCTTCAGGGATCTGTGGACATGCACTCCAAGGTCCCTCTGTCCCTCTGCACTTCTCAGTATCCTACCATTTATTATATATTCCCTTGCCTTATTAGCCCTGCTCACCTGACCAGTCCAGTGATATCTTCCTGCAGTCTACAGCTTTTTTCCTCACTATCAACTACATGGCCAACCATGTTTTTTTTAAATTAGTTTATGGGATGTGGGCGTCGCTGGCAAGGCCAGCATTTATTGCTCATCCCTAATTGCCTTTGATAAGTTGGTGGTGAGCCGCCTTCTTGAACCGCTGCAGTCCGTGTGGTCAAGGTACTCCCACAGTGCTGTTAGGTAGGGAGTTCAGGATTTTTACCCAACGACGATGAAGGATCGGCGATATACTTCCAAGTCAGGATGGTGTGTGACTTGGAGGGGAACTTGGAGGTGGTGGTGTTCCCATGCGCCTGCTGCCCTAGTCCTTCTAGGTGGAAGAGGTCACGGGTTTGGGAGGTGCTGCCGAAGAAGCCTTGGCAAGTTGCTGCAGTGCATCTTGTAGATGGTACACACTGCAGCTACGGTACGCCGGTGGTGGAGGGAATGAATGGTTAAGGTGGTAGATGGGGTGCCAATCAAGCGGGCTGCTTTGGCCTGGATGGTGTCGAGCTTCTTGAGTGTTGTTGGAGCTGCACTCATCCAGGCAAGTGGAGAGTATTCCATCACACTCCTTACTTGTGCCTTGTAGATGGTGGAAAGGCTTTGGGGAGTCAGGAAGTGAGACACTCGCCGCAGAATACCTAGCCTCTGACCTGCTCTTGTTGCCACAGTATTTATGTGGTTGGTCCAGTTAAGTTTCTGGTCAATGGTGACCCCCCAGGATGTTGGTGGTGGGGGATTCGGCGATGGTAATGCCGTTGAATGTCAAGGGGAGGTGGTTAGACTCTCGCTTGTTGGAGATGGTCTTTGCCTGGCACTTCTGCGGCGCGAATGTTACCTGCCACTTATCAGCCCAAGTCTGAACGTCGTCCAGGTCTTGTTGCATGCGGGCATGGACTGCTTCATTATCTGAGGAGTTGTGAATGGGGCTGAAGACTGTGCAGTCATCAGCGAACATCCCTATTTCTGACCTTATGTTGCAGGAAGGTCATTGATGAAGCAGCTGAAGATGGTTGGGTCTAGGACACTGCCCTGAGGAACTCCTGCAGCGATGTCCTGGGGCTTCAACCATCACAACCATCTTCCTTTGTGTTAGGTATGACTCCAGCCACTGGAGCGTTTTCCCCCCAATTCCCATTGACTTCAGTTTTGCTAGGGCTCCTTGATGCCACACTCGGTCAAATGCTGCCTTGATGTCAAGGGCAGTCACTCTCACCTCACCTCTGGAATTCAGTTCCTTTGTCCATGTTTGGACCAAGGCTGTAATGAGGTTGGGAGCCGAATGGTCTTTCCGGAACCCAAGCTGGGCATCAGTGAGCAGGTTATTGGTGAGTAAATGCTGCTTGATAGCACTGTCGATGACACCTTCCATCACTTTGCTGATGATTGAGAGTAGACTGATGGGGCGGTAATTGGCTGCGTTGGATTTGACCTGCTTTTTGTGGACAGGACATACCTGGGCAGTTTTCCACATTGTCGGATAGATGCCAGTGTTGTAGATAAATTGGAACAGCTTGGCTAGAGGCGCAGCTAGTTCTGGAGCACAAGTCTTCAGCACGACAGCCGGGATGTTGTCGAGGCCCACAGCCTTTGCTGTATCCAGTGCGCTCAGCCGTTTCTTGATATCACGTGGAATGCAGCAGCCTGCTTCTCTAATGATAGCTGTTGTTATGTCGAACAAGTATACTGTTTTGCTGTAATCATTCTTGTTGTAGTTTATTAAACCCCAGTTCAATCAACTTTTAAGCTATATCCCATAATGTACAGTAAATATTTGTACTATGTTAATGCAACAAAGAGGAGAGGGAATGAGAAGGGCTGAAATAGCATTGGCAGTGTTAGCGATAAAGGCATTAATGCATTCCTATGCAATTTCTCTGTCCACTACCGGTTCAAAATTAAAGATTAAACACCTTCATTAAATAATGAAGAAAGGAATGTCACTCGCATGTGTTTTTCTATTAATTACTAATATTGCACAGTATGATATCAGCCCCACAACCTTTAAAAATGCCATCAGCGATAGACAAAAACAACATTTAAATAATCCGCTGGCTTAGATGTTGGATGGAAACTTTGTGATTTGCTGGACTTGAGCCCTGCAACAGGAAGCCGCCACTTAATACACAGCATTTGGTAGAATCTCTCACGAACAATAATTTATCAAATGATGTAGGATCGCAGAATTTGTTTGTCTTTCTACCAGACACGTTATCAAAAGCCTACCTAGATTCAAGGCAAGGGTAGACATCTCAAAGGTAAGGGAAATGCACCCATGAGAGTGATTTAAGATACAAGAGCCAAAATAATCTAGGATGCAAAGGTTAGAAATTGCCCATAAACGTAAAAGTGGTGTGTGATTTAATGAATGGGTGTTTTTACAGATTGGGTATCCCGCTACACTATATAAGTCTATATGTAACAAGTAACTTGCAGAGTTATGAAAGAAAGGGGAAGCAATATTACCATATTAGTATGCTATGGAATACAACCAACATGCCCAAACACTTCAGTTTGAAGCACTAGATCAAGTTGTTGAAGCATGCTGTCCACCAGGACATCCCCTGAGTAACAAAACAAAGACTTGGCCAACAACAATTAAATGGTCCTCTGTAAAGATCCAGCTGTTGTATTAAGTAATATAACACAGGGTTATTGTTTAGAGCCTGTTCAACGGGTGTGACACATCTTGAGGGCTGGCAGTGATTTCTGACCTCATTGGAACCCCCGATGTGTTGTAGGTTTGTGGCAAACTTCAGCTTAGGTCTTCTGCACTGTACAACTATTAAAAAGCCAGGAAGGGGGATTATAGTAGCAGCCAACCCCAAGTTGAATCCACGATATCTGGATCACAGACTGGTTTTTTAAAATTTGTTCATGGGATGTGGGCGTCGCTGGCAAGGCCAGCATTTATTGCCCATCCCTAATTGCCCTTGAGGAGGTGGTGGTGAGCCGCCTTCTTGAACCGCTGCAGTCAGTGTGGTGATGGTACTCCCATAGTGCTGTTAGGGAGGGAGTTCCAGGACTTTGACCCAGCGACGATGAAGGATCAGCGATATACTTCCAAGTCATGATGGTGTGTGACTTGGAGGGGAACTTGGAGGTGGTGGTGTTCCCATGCGCCTGCTGCCCTTGTTCTTCTAGGTGGTAGAGGTCGCTGGTTTGGGAGGTGCTGCCGAAGAAGCCTTGGCGAGTTGCTGCAGTGCATCTTGTAGATGGCACACACTGCAGCCACGGTACACCGGTGGTGGAGGGAATGAATGTTTAAGGTGGTGGATGGGGTGCCAATCAAGCGGGCTGCTTTATCCTGGATGGTGTCAAGCTTCTTGAGTGTTGTTGGAGCTGCACTCATCCAGGCAAGTGGAGAGTATTCCATCACAGTCCTTACTTGTGCCTTGTAGATGGGGGAAAGGCTTTCGGGAGTCAGGAGGTGAGACACTCGCCACAGAATACCCAGCCTCTGACCTGCTCTTGTTGCCGCAGTATTTATGTGGCTGGTCCAGTTAAGTTTCTGGTCAATGGTGACCCCCAGGATGTTGATGGTGGGGGATTCGGCGATGGTAATGCCGTTGAATGTCAAGGGGCGGTGGTTAGGCTCTCGCTTGTTGGAGATAGACATTGCCTGGTATTTGTGTGGCGCAAATGTTACCTGCCACTTATTAGCCCAAGCCTGAACGTCGTCCAGGTCTTGTTGCATGTGGGCATGGGCTGCTTCATTATCTGAGGAGTTGCGAATGGCACTGAACACTGCGCATGTCCAAAAGTAGGAGTCAAAATGAAGTGTCATGATATCTGATAAGGGGCAAAGTGCTTTAAAAGGACTATAATACCCCCTTTTCTGAATGAATTGCCCCAAACATAAAGCTTAAAGAATATTAATTACTGTATAATATAAATTAAACCAATCATTCCCAGGTTCTGCATCTTCCACTCATTAAGCGTGAAGCTATCTGCTACGGCCACTTTCAACAATCACTGTTTATTAAGCAGCAAAATGCCTTCTGGTGCTTCTCACAGGAGTCAGATGATTGTTTTATAGGGACGGGAGTATTGTGCCATGTAAGGTGCAATGTATTATTCTGCTGCTTAGGTAGCGATGTGTTTTACTTGGCCTATCCCTTTAAGGTCACAAGGTCCACTTGCTATGAAGCAGCTGATTGCTGTTAAGCACATTTGGAGGTAAGTCAGAGGCCGATGACCGCCTTTGCTTTTTAATTTTTTTTTGTTGTCTAATTCAACTATGGCACTTTGGCATGGGCCATCTGAAGTTTGCCTCAAAACTTTTATGTACTTTAGCATTACAACAAAAAGCGATAGCCATTAACCATTTGCATTAACGACAATTTCAAATTCGCCGGTTATAGCGTCTGAAGTGTTCCGTTTATTTCGGGCAGAAACAGCTGTGCTTACTTGGCATTAGTTCGCACCTCGTTAAAGTGCACGGGGTATTAAAATAAAATTCCCATTCCCATATTGTAGCAGTAGTACTAATGAAGAAGTTGAAATCTTCCCTGCTCATCATTTACGTTGACATCACGCTCCTGCAAATTGTAGCTAGCACAATTAGCACAATGGTAAATCACCCTGTACTGCATCTTTACTTATGTTGCCTGCTAACAAGCACTTAACAGCAACTTTCGATTTAAATTCTACCCATGAATTCAAGTTACTCAACTGTTCACCTATGCACCTATACACTCTAATTTTGCCCTCCTGAGCATCCCTGATTATAATCGCTCAACCATTGGTGGCCGTGCCTTCTGTTGCCGAGGCCCTAAGCTCTGGAATTCCCTCCCTAAACCTCTCTGCCTCTCTACCTCTCTTTCCTCCTTTAAGACGCTCCTTAAAACCTACCTCTTTGACCAAGCTTTTGGTCACCTGCCCTAATTTCTCCTTATGTGGATCAGTGTCAAATTTTTTTGTCTTAAAATACTCCTCTGCGGCGCCTTGGGACGTTTTACTACGTTAAAGGAGCTATATAAATACAAGTTGTTGTTGTTGTTGTTGCAACAAAAAAAGAGAGAGGCAGAAGAAAAAGATCTTTAAGTGCTGGAATTGTTTTCTCAGTTGTACGCCGTGTTAACTAACCTTGCAATGTAGGAATACATTGAATGAATGGTTATTTACGGAACTGAGTTTCCATTTAAGTTGCATTATTAGTATGATTAGAAATACGAATGTGAGCCGTGACGGATGCTTTTACTGCATTTCCTGGTTTCCCTTTGGATTTGTATTTTTCCGTCTGCCTTGGTTTCACAGCTTGGCCAAGATCGCTGCTAAGAATTGCGACATAACTCCCTTTCATCCCTTTAGCGGTGCTGTACATTAGTAAACCAATGTGTTGCGTCACATGACTACTTTCTAGCACAATTCTTCATCGTGACATTTTAGATGAAGCCGCTCTGCCGGCCATCGCATACAGTGGGCAAATGGCCCTCGCGTGATCACGCCCGCCATAAGCGGCGGGGACTGTACTCATGGTGAGTCAGACAAATAAAACTGCTGGTTTTTAACAATAGGGCTGTTTATTACATATAGGGCATAATGCCAGGGCCAATGATTTACAATGACTTAATAAATCTAATTCCATTTTTATTAAATGGTGTTCTGGATTTTACTAGTTCTTTGGGGATTGAGTTCCACAACTCTAGCCATTATTCTGTGAAAACTTTATATCTATATTCCTTTACCAGTATGTATTAAATTTTACAAAAGCAAAATACTGCAATGCTGGAAATCTGAAATAAAAACAGAAAATGCTGGGAGTACTCAGCAGGTCAGGCAGCATCTGTGGAGAGAGAAACAGAGTTAACGTTTCAGGTCGATGACCTTTCGTCAGAACTGGAAAAAGCTGGAGATGTAACAGATTTTAAGCAGGTGCAGAGGCAGGGAAAGGGGGGAGGGGAGGAAAGAACAAAAGGGAAGGTCTGTGATAGGGTGGAAGGCAGGAGAGATTAAATGACAAAAGGGATGATTGTATATGATAAGAGGCTTTGTTAATGCTAAAGATTATTTGTTTATGTTTGTGTCAGAATTATAGCAGCCTTTTCAAACTATTCTGGTGCAACCACAGTTTCTATTGTGGAACCCGTGAAGATTGTGAGTCAAGAGTTCTTACAGAGAGAGGCTTATTCTTGATCTGGTCAGTGCTTATAGGGATTACTTGATGCTAACACTGGGAAATAGTTCCACCCTGCCTAGCACTGGCTCAGCTTAATGAACACAACACAATAAAAGTTGTTTTTTCAGCTAAGTAATACAAGAGTGAAGTAGCAGAATTACAAGTCTGTCACTGGAAGGGGTAGTGGTGGAGACAATGTGAGGTGATGAATTAAGAGTAGCGCATGGGAAGTATATTGGTTTAAGTTCAATGTTTCCAGTAGTGCATTAGTACTAACACACTAAATAAACCTCGTAATAACATTGCTATTGGACCCAATGGATGAGGCACCAACTGGAGCTGGTCATTCCCCACATAATCTCAGGGTAAGGCTAGAGTCTGTGATGTCGGATTTTGTTCAAATACTGTTACTGACTGTCCCGTATAATTGACGATGGTTTGGTTGACCTACTGCTATCTTTTATCTCACCAAGGCTGCCTTTTTCGTGCTAGTGAAGGCTATTTATACGCTGGGACACGGTGCCTCCTTGGTTGCCCTCACGACTGGATCAGCGATTCTTTGTTTCTTTAGGTGAGAAACTTTTATTTCTATCATTTATAGTCACAGTAATTCCCTTTCATGGTCAATGGGTGGAGGCGTGTGGGGTGGGAGGGGTGGGGTGACGTTGGTGCGGGGGGAGGGGGGTACTCTATGATTGAGGTAGTCTTGCATGAGCTTGATGAGTCAAAAGGCTTTATCTGCTTTCTTATGTTCACCCCAAGCCATTTTGTTTTATTGAAAATCCCCCATTATGTCACAAAAGTTTTCAGGTATAACTTGTGAAAAGACTCACGCATACTTCTAATAATTTAGCTAAACCCCTTTATTGACAATTCCGAGAGCACTTACAGAACAGTGTACATACGGGCCATATTGATTGCCCATTCATTGTGAGTGGGTAGGAGATTTAGCCCGTATAACCACTCTGATCTCTCCGATCCATGCCAAATCCTTCAATGTCCTGAGTTCAGAGAAAGGTCTTGTTTGTTCACTTCATTAGAAACCAATATGCTGTAACGCATTAGCAGCTGTTATTGGATTCTGATTAGCAAGAGCCAAGGTTCCTGTGTCCCATATTTCAAAAGGTGAACATTAAAGTTGCTGCCAGATGTATTTTTGCCATGTGGAATGTGTTGCTGTGAGAGTGAACATCTGCTGCACTTTGTCGGGAAAAATTAACAAAATAACTAATGTGAAGATTAGAGCAAACATTCCCTAACAAGGGAATTTCCAGGTGAGCGTACCCCACTATGAGCTGACTGTGGTGGAAATGAAGTCAGGCACTGCGGGAGACAAACAACTGCTATTAACTGTCCGCGGGGCTTGCACTATACTTTCCTCAAAATGTTCATTATTAAGTAGCCCAACTGGCTATTGGTGGATTGAAATTAAAAAAATTGCACAGTCTGTCAGTCGAGTGGTTGCATCTGGAGAAGCAGCAAGAGTTAGAAAGTTTGTGTAGAAGCAGCAGTGATAGGCAGCAATGAATTACTGACATGTAAGGGATTCTCTGTGATTCTGTGATTCCAGTGAGGAACCGGGGCTCAAAGAGAATGTGGCTCAAAGATAGGGCTACCCCACTGTGGTCCCGAGTCTTTGACCAACACTACCTGTGGATGTGGCTCCCTCCTAAGAGATTGTGGAATTGACGTTACAGATCGTATGGTAAATATGGAGGAGAAAGGCCATTCAGTCTCTCCTAGAAAGAGTAAAATCTCCCCACTGCAGCATCCAGTTGTTTCTTAAATAATTCCATGTGTTCACCTCCAATGCTGCACCCAGATGTCCCTTCCATATATTGATCACTCTGTGTGAAAAATAACTTCCTGATATCAGTCCTAAATTTGCCTTTGAGCCTGTGTTCTCTTGCAACACTCTCACAGTAATGTTACATACTGTTTATCATCATACACAATTAATTTTCCAGATCTATCTTTTCCATACAATTTGTTATCCTATCCAGCGTTTCCCCACACCTCAGATCTTTGAGGTAGCACGTAAGAGACTTATGGCAAAGATAATGGCACGATTAATCAAGGCACATGGATAAAGAGATGGTTGGAGAGTGAAAAGCAAAGGGTACAGGGTAAAAGGAAGTTTGTCAGACTGGAAAGATATAGTAAGTGATGTAACACAAGGATCTGTGTTGGGGCTGCTCCTACATACTTTATCCATAAATAATCTGGATCAAGAAATTGAGGGAACAATTTCAAAATTTGCTGATGACACCAAATTGGGGGAGTACAGTGAATTGTGATGAAGATTGTGAAAGACTGCAGTAGGGCATAGATGGATTGACAGATAAGTAAGTGTCACATGTAGTTCAATGTAGAAAGTGTGAATCAATAGATTTTGTAAGTAAGGATCGGGAAAGGGAACAGAGGGACTTTGTTGTGCAGATACACAGTTCATTAAAAGTGGCAGCGCAAGTAGTAAAAGGCCGTAAAAAAAGGCAGACGGGGATCCTTGGTTTTGTATCTCGAGGCACAGAATACAAAAGGAGGTCATAGTAAACCTGCACAAGACCTTAGGCCATGGTTGGAGTGTTGGAGCCTCAGGATGGATGTGTGGTGTAGCTAGGGTTGCCCTGGCATCTCCAGGAATTATAGACTAATCTCCAGGACACTGGAACCCAGGAGAAAAATCATATGGGCAATAAAACACTTTTTTCAAAATTTTCTTTGAGCATTTTTGTCTATTAGTTATAAAAATATCAGACAATAGAAAAAAACCTGTTTGACAGTCAAGAATCATCCAATCGGGTGGTGAAGAGTCTATTACTTTCCAATTGGTGTGGGAAGGCGATGCACTGCGAGTTTGGACATGTTGGGCAGACAGATATGCTTTTTTATTATTTGCCAATCCTGCCGGAAGGATTGAGCCAATCATGGCCTTCTGATTCCTGGTTTCACTCAGCAGCCAGAAGGCTCCTTTCTCTGAGGCCTGAAGTGCAGTTGCAGGCCTGATGTGAACACATTTACACCCCTTCCTTAAGCATACAGCCTACCCAGGGATGGGACTGCTTCGGAGGTGCCTCTTGGCCAAGTTAATGTCCTGGGACGAGGAACACCAATGCTCTTGGGCCATTGCAGGGGCAACCAAACTTCGGATGCACTGTTCCCGTCCAGTACCCTCTCCTCAGACCTCCTAAACCCGATCTTTTTAATGCTTTGGCTCCATCGGAGGCCTGCAACAAATTCCATCTTTACCTTGTCGGGACTCTTCTGTCCCCCTGTAAGCTTCTCCTGCCCAAGCGGTTGTCACTGCCGCTTCTTCCTCCTCCTCCCTCTTGTTGACGGAGATACACTGGGTGCTTGCCCTACATAGGTAATGAACCTCAACCCAGGGAATTGAATTGGGGCCAGAAAGGGGTCAGGGTGGTGGGTAGATGTCCTACCCCTCCACTTCTTTGGCTGGAGGAGGAAAATCCAGTCCATACTCTATTGATTCTATTGCTTGGTTCATTGCTTTACCCCAGAGGGCTGTGAATGCTGAGTCTTTGAGTATATTCAAGGCTGAGACAGATAGACTTTTGGACTCTAGGGGAATCAAGGGATATGGGGATCGGGCAGGAAAGTGGAGTTGAGGTCGAAGATCAGCCATGATCTTATTGAATGGCGGAGCAGGCTTGAAGGTCCCACAAACAGCAATGAGGTAATGACCAGATAATCTGTTTTAGTGATGTTAGTTGAAGGATAAATGTTAGCCAGGACACCCGGGAGAACTCCCTGCTCTTCCGTCCACCTGAGAGGACAGACGGGGCCTCAGTTTAATGTCTCATCCGAAAGACATCTTAAACCGAGGCCCTGTCTGCCTTCTCAGATGGACATAAAAAAATCCCATAGCACTATTTCGAAGAAGAGCAGGGGAGATCTCCATGGTGTCCTAACCAATATTTATCCATCAACCAAACATCACTAAAAAACAGATCACCTGATCATTATCACGTTGCTGTTTGTGGGAGCTTGGCGTGCACATATTGGCTGCCACGTTTCCTATATTGCAAGAACGACTACACATCAAAAGTGCTTAACTGGCTGTAGGCTGCTCTGGGATATCCTGAGGTCGTGAAAGGTGCTATATAAATGCAAGATCTTTCTTTCTTGATTAAGTGGTATTTGTTTTTGGGACCGACCAGATGTGGGCTGCAAAGTCTTTTCCGGTCCTGTACTTTCCAATGTTCCTATTTTAACCCATTTAACATAGACAGGCTAAGACTTCTGTTAAAACAATATGCAGAGGAATGTCATGTGAATGCATTAAGTGCTTGTTTATTATGGTGGCCATCAATATTTTTGGTTTATATCTTCTGCCACATCACTCGCCCAACTAAAGATGATTCATGAGTATGTATGACAGTTGACACTCTGTATTACTGTAGTCATCCTCGGTTCCGAGGGACTGCCTAAGAAGAAGAGTGTATTACTGAGTAGGGTTGAAAAGCCACTAAAGCAATTTTGGTGCTTAATGTCTAGGTTAAAAATGACACAAAATGAAGACGATTCATATTAAGGGCAAGAGCTGTTCAGCCAATGATGCAAAATATTGCAGTTCAGATTTTATATAGTCCTTTAAGGGACACAAGCCTCGATGATTTTTTTAATGGATATTATTTTAACACCAGCGGTAACCAATTTAAAATTAACACTGATTGGAAAATCTAGGTGAAAGGGATATTATTCAGACAAACTAATTTCTTTCTGCTCTTTTTTCCCCTGAATACAGAAAACTTCATTGTACTCGGAACTACATCCACCTGAATCTGTTTTTCTCTTTCATTTTGCGGGCAATATCTGTTTTACTAAAGGATGATGCACTGTATTCAGAACATAGTTCTGGTCAGTGCAATGAAGCAGCACTGGTAAGTCACAAGAATTCATTGTTAGATTCTTTTAAGCACAATGTATCTCATCAAGTAATATGCCCACAGATTACTAACAAAAAGAATGATCAGAGGACTGTTGCTCTTAATAAAACTTGTATTGATGTTGAACCTAATCACATCAAAATGCATCCAAGAACTTCAGGTACAATGGATTACTTTGAAATGCAATGACTTGTGTAAACATGGTCTATACCATATAGTGAACCTATAGCACTATATTGGAATGATTTAGTAAGTTAATAACCATAAAATTTTGTTCTGAGTCTTTCCAGATAGATATTTAACTTTTTTAAATCAGCTTGAACAAAAAACGCTTCTAGGAATCAATGGGGGCTCAGACATCCCATGCTGTGCTGAGATAAACCATAATGCACCTCCTCCGGCTATGTGAGGCTGCATCAGTGGTTCTAGTTCTTGACTAGCCCATTCTCCTCGCAACCCCCAATAACCCAGGCACGTCCCCCACCCCCCCCCCCCCCCAGTTTGGTAACATCTGGTGTAGGCAAACGCTGCCATCAAACATGCACGCAGCAAGGTCCCGCGAACAGCAACGAGATGGCTGAATGGTTGATCTGGTTTTTTTGGTGGTGTAGGTTGAAGGAGAAATGTTGGGGACCTGCTGACTCTTCTTCAAATCATGTCATGAGATCAACTGAACAGACATGATTTAACATCTCAGCTGAAAGACAGAAAGATAAGGCCAGAACAAAGGCAAACAGAATTGTTGATTTTGTATCTAGATGCATCTGATTTTTGCTAGCCAAGGGATATGGAGCCAAGGCAGGTGGATGGAGTTAAGATACAGATCAGCCATGATCTCATTGAATGGCGGAACAGGCTCGAGGGGCTGAATGGCCTCCTCCTGTTCCCATGTTCCTACAAATGGTTAGTATGAGCTATGTAATTATAGTTCAGTGGAGAGGATGATCTATATAACTCACTAAAGACTGTCACACAGCGTTATATAAAACCATCTAACCATATAAGTACGAACAATATCACTTGTCGGCAACTCGGATGTATGCAAATTAAAAATCCCATCTCATGATTTATTTAAATAATAAATAATCGTATGATATCGAGGTTTGAATACATCCAAGTTACCTACAGATAATTTCTTCTCAAGTTTGCATCCCACTTGGCTCCTGGCTTCATGTGTCAGATTAAGCCTCACTGCCCCAGCTTCAAACCCATATATTAAACCTGTCAAAATGGGAATAGGGCTAATCTGGATTATTTAATGTAGGTGAAACCTCCTTAGTTTGACAGGTGTAACTTGGCTTTGTAGATTCTTATTGCCTGGTCCTTTTGTCTGCCAGCCTTCTTCCTCTGGATTCAGTTTTCAATCCCTGGTGTCTCTCACAATCTCCAAGCTTCAGTTTATTGTCTGGCCTTTAGTTCTACTTGGTATTGGTTCCAAGGTATAGGCAAAGTCATTCTTTTTAATATTCATTCTTAGGATATGGGCGTCACTAGCAAGGCCGGCATTTATTGACCATCCCTAGTTAGCATTAAGAAGGTGGTGGTGGGCCACCTTCTTGAACCGCTGCAGTCTGTGTGGTGAAGGTACTCCCACAGTGCTGTTAGGGAGGGAGTCGCAGGATTTTGACCCAGCGATGATGAAGGAACGCTGATACATGTCCAAGTCAGGATGGTGTGTGACCTGGAGGGGAACTTGGAGGTGATGGTGTTCCCATGCGCCTGCTGCCCTTGTGCTTCTAGGTGGTGGAGGTCACAGGTTTAGGAGGTGTTGCCGAAGAAGCCTTGGCGAGTTGCTGCAGTGCATCCTGTAGATGGTACACAGCGTTAAAGGGTCATTGCACAGACGCTAAGAGCGTGGAGGGTGAATTTCCACAAAGCTTCTCCCGCTGCACCTCCGTAACCGCAGCGCAGAAATGGGGTTCTCCGCCGCACCGCCGCCAAGGTTACAGTGGCGGAGCGGCAGAAGGTCCGAGGAGACCCGCCTCCAATACCACTACCATTCTGACCACAACGGATTGAGAGTGGCAGCAAGACAGAATCTGGGAGAGTCAAAGGTAAACGAGGTTGGAAAGAAAGCCCAGTGAGCAAAGCTGGTGACCAAGAGGAGCCAGAAATCAGAGCTCCATAAAAGCAACACATGCTGCTTAGCATAGCTGAAACCGTTCTGTGTTACACAGGTGGTGCATCTACACTGACTAACATATCTAAACATCGGCTGTGTTTTTATAAATTTGCAGAGATAAGTTTACTTGTATACAAGATTCTTTCGGTTTGTTTTATCTGGCAAGCTGATGTCGCATGGAAGCTGGCTTTACTGCGTTCCCACTTTCCCATTACGCAAAACCTTCTTATCTTACTTCATATTTGCTTTTATAGAGTCACAGCCCAAGTTAATGCCATTCGATTGCGCTGGGTTTGGAATTCCAAGTTGAGTTCTTACTTTCTGGTCCCCTGTCCTTTAATGGTCACAAACTACATGGGCATTTCGACACGCACCAAGTGTTTGAGATCAGCCAGTGGGGTTTATGCAATGTTCAATTCAAAACCAAAACGAGCAGTAACCTTTAGAGAGTGAAAACTGAAAAATGACAAGTCACTCCACTCACAGGCAAAGGTCATAAAGAAATGTATACACAGTTTTAGTGTAATGTCTTTGTGATTAATTAATATTGTTTTAAAGTAACAGTACACCTCCCACAAAAAGGACCCGGATCACCCCAGAGGTTACTGCTTCTTCGATAAATAATTTAACAAGGTGAATAGTTGTCGAGTGCACTCCGAACCTAGCCAGTCATATCTCTCTGCAGATCAGCTGGAGTGTTAGCTGTAACAATGAGCCTGACATGTCTGTCACTGAACTGCACTTTAGCAGTGCAATGGGATTAAAACCAAAGGCGTTTACCGTTCGGAAGCAGGCCATTTGGCCAATTGTGACTGTGCTGACTCTTTGCGAGAGTAATTCAAACCAAATCCCGCTGCCCCACTCTCTCCCCGTAGCCCTGTATGCCCCTCTCCTTCAGACAGTTATTCACTGTTCCCTTAGAAGATGCACTGGTTCCTGCCTCAATCACTGCCTGTGGCGAAGCATGTCATGCTTCAACTAATCTCTCTGTGTAAGAAATCGTGGCGAGTTTCCGGCGCTACAGGTGCCATTTTGTGACGAAAATGGTGTCCGCGCCACGCACGTAAACTTCTGGTGCGTGCCGCGGAGGACGCCATCATGGTGAGGGCAGTAGGGCGGGCGTTAGAAGCATGCGCCGGAAGTATGTTCAGCGCGCAGATCGTGACATCAGTCAGCGGAGAACGCTGATTTGACACCAGTGCTGCCATTTTCATCCTCAACGCTGGAGCAAACGCCTTGTCTTAACCTCGCACAGCTGAACATGCATTCAGCAGCAGCAAGGACCTCCCACCAGCGCTATTTAAAGGAATCAAGTTCGTTGCTGATTAATTTCTACTGGCTCTGTGTAAGTTTGTGGAAGTGTTCGGAGCTTTAAAGTTGTTTAAAGTTGGTGAGGTGACAGGGAGTGGTGCTGTAAGTGGAGAAGGCCTTGCTTCTGACTTCAGGGGTTCTGGTCAGACCACTTGCTCCCAGTCATGGGGGCTCTAGTTGTCATCCCCCTTGGCCTGCAGCATGACAGGGAGATGGAGCAGAGGCAGCGAAGAAGAGGACAAGCTGCTCGCAGAGGGAGAGAGGAGGAGGGGGAGAAGTGCGCTCAGCACGAGGCCTGACCCACCTAGGGTCTTCCGAGAACAATTCTCTTACCTCAGCCTGAGCTGGGAGCAGTGTGTGAGGCATCTGCGCTTTACAAAGGAGGTGCTCACAGAACTCTGCCACCTCTTGCGACCAGACCTGCAGCCTCACTCCAGGGCAAGGACAGCACTGCCAGTGGCTGTGAAGGTGACCGTGGCCCTGAATTTCCTCACGTCGGGATCCTTCCAGGCTGGAGCAGGCGACATCTGTAACATCTCCCAGTTCGCCGTCCACTGCTGCATGAGAGAGGTGACAGACGCTCTTTATGCCAGGAGAGGAGATCTCATTGTCTTCTGTCTGACCAGAGAGTAGCAGGCGGAGCGTGCACGTGGCATTGCCAGGATAGGAGTATTCCCCATGGTGCAGGGCGCCATCAACTGCATGCACGAGGCTTTCCGGACGCTGCATCTAAATGCTGAGATGTACCGCAACAGCAAAGGTTTCCACTCGCTGAATGCGCAGTTGATATGCGACCATTCTCAGCACATCATGATGGTGAATGCCCAGTATCCTGGCAGCAGTCATGATGCTTTTATTCTGTGCCAGTGTGTTGTTTCCTCAGTCTTTGAGCCACCACGACAAACCAGAGGGTGGCTACTGGGCGACAAGGGGTTATCCGCTGACCACCTGGCTCATGACTCCGCTCCGCAACCTAACCACACGTGGGCAGCATGCGTACAATGAGAGCCATGCTGCCGCACAGAATCTGATAGAGCAGGCCATTGGCATCCTTAAACAATGCTTCTGCTGCTCTGGAGCTCTTTGGAGGATCCCTGCAATACTTATCAGAATGCGTTTCAAGATTCGTCGTGGTCTGCTGCATGCTCCACAACCTCGTTATCATGAGGGCCCAGCCCTTGGCACCAGGCATACGGTGACCAGCTGAGGAGAAGGAGGAGGGGGAAGCAGAAGAGGAGGAAGCGGAAGGGAGGAGGCAACCCAGACAGCTGCTTTCTGCCCGGGCTGTCCGTGATCGACTCATCTGACTGCGAAACCAGTGAATGCAACCCAAATTCCCCATTCAACAATAGTCCCACACCTTACCCTTCCCTCTGTTATTGACCATCACAGTGTCCTCTTGGCCATAATGCTGAAATAAAAGCCACCACAAAAGAAACATTCCAATCCAACTTTATATATCAATCCATCCAATATTACATAACAAAGTCAACTAATCATCCTTGTACATTCCCTTAGTGCCTGCCTTCAGTGACCCTTTGCCTGTCCTAGTGCTCCTATGAAGTGCTGCCCCAGTGGCTGCAGCATGGCTGGTGGAAGGCTGCTGACGTTCAGTGGGGGAGACTGTAGATGGTCTTGCAGGACGACCTTGAGCAGCTCCGAGGATAAAAGGCCCGGCTGCGGACTGCACCACCTTGGCATGGGCGGCAGCAGTCTGGGCTGGCTGGCTGACAGGCAACAGCAAAAGCACTGGAGGAGTGGCAGTGGTGGGAGGACGAATGCCATCCTGAGAGAGGACAGCAGGTTCCACGGAGCCACTGCTTCTCCTCCGGGACAGCGCTTCAGCAATCCTAGTAATCTGTTGGAGGACAGATTGCTGGACTGCTGCGACACCCTGCAAGCCCCTTTCCATACTGGCAAACCCAGCCACGATGGCAGCAGTCTGAGCTTGCGTGACTTCAGTCTGAGCTTCCACTGCAACACTCAGATGTTGGGTGGCTTATGCTTGTGCTGCAATGGAAGCTGAGGCATCAGCCATCAGACGCTGCATGATGGTTGTTTCCACAAATGCACTATTGGATCTGCCCACCCATTCCATGCTGGAAAGGATGGGCTCTAAGCTCTGCGCAAAGCCCTGTGCAAGGTTGGTGCCGGACTCCTCCATGCTCCTTGACGTTGGACTCAGGCTTTCTGGCAGGTCTGCCAATGCACCACGCATTTTGTTGTGCATACCCATCAGCGTTCTTCTGTAGGCCGCCCCACCGAAGTCCTCATCTGAGTCCTCTCTGCAGCAGAACTCGTGTGCGACCTCGCCTTCTGGGGAGCTGGCACTGAGCTACCCTTTCCCCCTGCCCTGGCTGTAGCCCAATCGTGGGATCACCACATGCAGATCCCACCACTAAGCTACCCTCTAAACTCTGCGCTGTGCCAGTATCTGAGCTGGTGGCTGCAAGTGTCAGATCGAGTGAGGGTGTTTCTTCTTCGTCATCACTCTCCGCTCCCTCTTCTTCTTCATCCACTGGCTGGGCAGGTTGGATTTCTTGGGTCTCTGAAATGAGAAAGGCACAAGGGTAAGGGTTGTGATGAGGGGAGGGGGGGAAAGCAAGCTGCATGCTTACACCATGTGCAGATTGTAAATCAGAAGCGATTGTGGGATGAGGGGGAAGTGGGACGTGAGAGGGAGGATAACATGAGGATACCGGCATCTTGTACTCTTTCAGCCCCGCCGCTGGCCACGGGCTCAGCCATTCCCCGCCCAAGAATTTCCAGCACCGTGTCCTCCAATAGGGGGTGAGGTGATACAGGCGAGTCTGTTCCCTGCCGGTTAGGTTCTGCTGGCTCCAGTTATGCACCACCTTTTCCTGCAAGAGAAAAGGAAGTGTGTCAGTGAGTGTGGTGCAATGTGTTTGGGTGATGTGCCTGTCATGATTGAATAGTTGGCAGTGTGTGCAAGCTGTGAGATATGGGTGTGAGGCTTGCAGCAGAGGTAAGTGTGTGAGAGTGTGGTGAAGCTATAAATGTGAGGTATGAGTCGTGATTGGTAGAGATTGTTGGTAGGTGAGTGATGGGGGTATGGTGCATTGAGCAGTGTGTGAGGCTAGTGGTGCAGTTGGTGGGATATGGCATTTGAAGATGAATTCACTGACTTTGACCACTTGTATGAGTTCACTAAACTTCTTCCTGCACTGCAGCCAGGTCCTTGGAGCAACATTGCTGGCATTCACCACAGTGGCTATCTGCTCCCATTGCACATTTGTCTGTTGCCTGGAGGGCCCCCTGGCCCCCTGTGGAAACAGCAACTCTCTCCTCGAATTGACCGCCTGCAACAAGGCCTCCAGTGCTGCATCGGGGAATCTTGGTGCACACTCTCTCCCCTGTTGTGCCATCATTTATATATTTTTTCCACGGTCTTCCTCAGCCAGTTCAATGACCTGCTGCAGGCAGAATGTACCTCCCCTTTAAGAGGTGCAGACTGCCTTTAAGTAGTGCAGTCTAGCTTTAATTGGTGCTAGCCTCGCAGGAACTTGGGCCCCCTGCTGAGCGTTCAGCCACTCAGCAGCGCGTTCAGCGCTGGGCTGAACGCCACAATCATGCAAAGTTCGCGTGCTGCTGCAGTCCTCTGAACAAGCATGGGTTGCTAGCGCATCACGATCCTTGTGCCCGTTTTCGAGGGCAAACAAATGTCTAGGCCAAAGTGCCTGAAAGGGGCGAAATAAGAGGTGACATGGCAGGGTGACAGAAAGGGGAGGAGACAGGAGAGAAGGACCAAAGAGGGACCAAGAGAAGAAAAAAATAGGAAGATATGAGTAATGGGCTCGGGTCCGGAGCGGCAGCCAAAATGCGCACATGAATGGACACAGAGGGAATTTGCATTGCATAGGCATGGCAGAATTAAGGAGAGACATGTTTCGATCATAAACAGAGGAGACGATTTGAGAGAGTCTGTGGTGGGATGAAGTTGACTTGTAGACAGGGTAGAGTCAACTTGGGTCAACCAATGGAGCTAGTTGTGGAGAGGGAGTGAATCCAGGACCTGTTTGAGGGGCAGATTATCAGTGGGTGCATTGTTGGAGGTTGTCCAGTGGAAAATTAGGCGCTGAGGAGGAGTGGAGAGTTGACCATGAGCCAGAAGAGGTTGCTCCAGGGGTTCAGCAGAGGTGCATGGTGGCCTCGGTGTTAGAGGGGCACACCAGTGGATCCAGTGGATCAACAGAGCAGCAAGGAGTGAAACCCAAGGACCTAGAGCAGTGAAGCTCAGGGAGTCAGCGGACAATGAAAGATAAATCCACAGGATCAGTGTGGGTGAGGGCGCTGGTTGGAGGTACAGTTGTAGGGAGGTGAGAGGCACCCAAGATCAGAAGCAGCAGCAGGAGTTTGAGGAAACGGTGCAAACCAGCCCAACGAGGGAAGACGGAGGAGTTCTGAAGGATGAGTGGAATCAGCGGCCGTGGGAAGCAAGCGGAAAGCAGCAAAGCAAGAATTATTGGGCAGCAAGGGGGCGGCATCCAGATAGAGTTAGATAACGTGCCTTAATTGCATTGTTGGCATTAAATCAAGAATATTTTACTTCTGTGGTTGACGATTCCAAATTAAGGTTTATGATTAGAGATATTTCATTGAAAAAGTAGCTTTACATGTGGCTGGGCTGAGCAGACATTTCTGCCCGTCAGCTGCCTATTCATGGGATGATGGTGACAATAAGAAATTAGAGCTATGAGGAGAGACTCGAAATACTGAGACTTTTCCAGTGGAGCAGAGAAGGCTGAGGAAATTTAACAGAGGTTTTTCAAATGATGAAGGCTTTGATAGATGAAAAGGGCAAGTCTATTTCCTCTGGCTGGAGAGTCAGTGACGAGGGGGCCATCCACCTTCACCTCCAACAACAAGTGTGAGGACCTCATGGACGTCCTTATCACCAAGATTGAGACCATCCGTTCAGCTGCCTCTGCCGCTTCCCTCCCTTCCCCTAGCCCACCGGGCCAAACTTCCTCTAAGGTTCCCCCCTACCTCACCCACCCTAGCCCTGAAGTCACATCTTTCCCTAGTATCTCCCCTCATTCCCGCTCCAAACTCATCTTGTCCATAAGATCCACCTCCTGCTCCCTCGACCCTATTCCCACCAAACTGCTAACCACCCAACTTCACTTCCTGTCCCCATGTCAGCTGATATTATTAACGGTTCTCTCTCTTCAGGTACTGTCCCCCTCCCCTTGAAATATGCTGTCAGCACCCCCTCCTCAAAAAACCCAGCCTTGTCCCTTCTCTCCGTGCAAACCACCGCCCCATCTTACCGCCAACTCCATGTTTGAACCCCTACAATCAGGTTTCCGCCCCTGCCAAAGCACTGAAGCGGCTCTTATCAAAGTTACAAATGACATCCTGTGACTGTGATAAAGGTAAACTATCCCGCCTCATCCTTCTCGACCTGTCTGCATCCTTTGACACGGTTGACCACTCCATCATCCTCCAACGCCTCTCCACCGTCGTCCAGCTGGGTGGGACTGCACTCGCCTGGTCCCATTCTTATCTATCCAGTCGTAGCCAGAGAATCAATGGCTTCCCTGCACCGCTACCTCTGGTGTCCCCCAAGGATCTATCTTTGACCCCCTCCTATTTCTCATCTACTTACTGCCCCTCACAGTTCCACATGCATGCTGACAACTCCCAGCTCTACTTCACTACCACCTCTCTTAACCCTTCCACTGTCGCTGATTTGTTACGCTGCTTGTCTGACATACATCCCGGATGAGCAGAAATTTCCTCCGACTAAATATTGGGAAGACCTCAACTATTGTCTTCGGTCCCCATCACAAACTCTGTTCCGTAGCCACCGGCTCCATCCCTCTCCCTGGTCACTGTCTGAGGCTGGACCAGCCCGTTCTCAACCTGAGATGAGCTTCTGACCATATATTCACTCCTTCACCAAGACCACCTACTTCCACCTCCGTAACATCGCCCATCTCTGCCCCTGCCTCAGCTCATCTGCTGCTGAAACCCTCATTCATGCCTTTGTTACCTTTAGACATGACATTTTTTTTATTCGTTTATGGGATGTGGGCATTGCTGGCAAGGCCAGCATTTATTGCCCATTCCTAATTGCCCTTGAGAATCATAGAATCATAGAATCATAGAAAGTTACAGCACGGAAGGAGGCCATTTCGGCCCATTGTGTCCGCGCCGGCCAACAAAGAGCTATCCAGCCTAATCCCACTTCCTAGTTCTTGGTCCGTAGCCCCGCAGGTTAGAGCATCCCAAGTGCACATCCAAGTACTTTGTAAATGTGGTTAGGGTTCCTGCCTCTACCACCCTTTCAGGCAGTGAGTTCCAGACCCCCACAACCCTCTGGGTGAAGAAATTTCCCTCAAATCCCCTCTAAACCTTCCACCAATTACTTTAAATCTGTGCCCCCTGGTTTTTGACCCCTCTGCTAAGGGAAATAGGTCCTTTCTATCCACTTTATCTATGACCCTCATAATTTTATACACCTCAATAAGGTCTCCCCTCAGCCTCCTCTGTTCCAAGAAAAACAGACCCAGCCTATTCAGTCTTTCCTCATAGCTAAGATTCTCTACTCCCGTCAACATCCTTGTAAATCTCCTCTGTACCCTCTCTAGTGCAATCACATCTTTCCTGTAATGTGGTGATCAGAACTGCACGCAGTACTCTAGCTGAGGCCTAACTAGTGTTTTATACAGTTGAAGTATAACCCCCCTGCTCTTGTATTCTATGCCATGGCTAATAAAGGCAAGCATTCCGTATGCCTTCTTAACCACCTTATCTACCTGGCCTGCTACCTTCAGGGATCTGTGGACATGCACTCCAAGGTCCCTTTGTTCCTCTACACTACTCAGTGTCCTACCATTTAATGTGTATTCCCTTTCCTTGTTAGCCCTCCCCAAATGCATTATCTCACACTTCTCCAGATTGAATTCCATTTGCCACTGTTACATAGATACATAGATACATAGAAGATAGGAGCAGGAGTAGGCCATCCGGCCCTTCGAGCCTGCTCCGCCATTTAATGAGATCATGGCTGATCCTCCAATTCAGTATCCCGTCCCCGCCTTCTCTCCGTAACCCTTAACCCCTTTTGCCTGTAGAAATATATCTAATTCCCTCTTAAATATATTTAATGAGCTGGCGTACACTGCCCTCTGTGGCAATGAGTTCCACAGGTTCACCACCCTCTGAGTGAAGAAATTCCCCCTCATTTCTGTCCTAAATGGTTTAGCCCTTATCCTTAAATTATGTCCTCTAGTTCTGTTCTCACCCGCCAAGGGAAACATTCCTTCTGCATCTAGTCTGTCTAGACCTGTCAGAATTTTATACACTTCTATGAGGTCCCCTCTCAATCTTCTAAACTCCAGTGTGTACATCCCTAAACTACATAGTCTCTCCTCATAGGTCAATCCCGCCATTCCTGGTATCAGCCTGGTGAATCGCCGCTGCACCCCCTCCATGGCAAGAACATCTTTCCTCAGATGAGGCGACCAAAACTGTACACAGTACTCGAGGTGTGGTCTCACCAGTGCCCTGTACAGCTGCAGCAAGGTATCCCTGTTCCTGTATTCCAACCCTTTTGCTATGAAGGCCAGCATACCGTTTGCCTTCTTGATCGCCTGTTGCACCTGCATGCTCGCCTTCAGTGACTGGTGTACAAGAACACCCAGGTCTCTCTGTACTTCCCCCTCTCCCAATTTATTGCCATTTAAATAATAATTTGCCCTCCCGTTCCTGCACCCAAGGTGGATAACTTCGCACTTGTCCACATTATAGTGCATCTGCCATTTATCCGCCCAATCACCCAGTCTGTCCAAATCGCTCTGGAGCTTCCTGGTCTCCTCCTCTGAGCCCACCCCCCCTCCTAGTTTAGTGTCGTCTGCAAATTTGGAAATGCTGCATCCGACTCCCTGATCCAGGTCATTAATGTAAATTGTGAACAGCTGGGGACCCAGGACAGATCCCTGTGGTACCCCACTTGTTACTGCCTGCCATTCAGAAAATGAGCCGTTTATTCCAACTCTCTGTTTTCTATCTGACAGCCAGTTCTCTATCCACGTCAATACTTTCCCCTTTATCCCATGAGCTTCAATTTTCCCTGCTAATCTTTTATGTGGGACCTTATCGAAGGCCTTTTGGAAGTCCAGGTACACCACATCTACTGGCTCTCCCCCATCTATTTTACCAGTTACTCCCTCAAAAAATTCCAATAGATTAGTCAAGCACGATTTACCCTTTGTAAATCCATGTTGACTCTGTCCTATCCTGTCCCCATTTGCTAAGTGCTCCGCTATTTCATCCTTAATGATGGACTCCAGCATTTTGCCCACAACTGATGTAAGGCTTACAGGTCTGTAATTACCTGCTTTTTCCCTACCCCCCTTTTTGAATAGTGGGGTAACGTTAGCTACCCTCCAATCCATGGGCACTGTTCCCGAGTCTAATGAATTCTGAAAAATCATACTTAGTGCATCCGCTATCTCTAGGGCCACCTCCTTCAGCACCCTAGGATGCATGTTATCAGGCCCTGGGGATTTGTCCGCCTTCAATCCCTTTAGCTTCCTTAACACCATATCCTTAGAGATATTGACTTGCGTCAGTTCCTCCTTTGCAAATGTCCCTATTTTTCCCGATATCCCAGGGAGGTTTTTTGTGTCTTCCTTCGTA
Source organism: Squalus acanthias (assembly GCA_030390025.1). Classification (NCBI taxonomy): domain Eukaryota; kingdom Metazoa; phylum Chordata; class Chondrichthyes; order Squaliformes; family Squalidae; genus Squalus; species Squalus acanthias. The sequence goes on from CM059428.1 coordinate 156,833,552, forward strand.
AAGACTGACCCAAAGTATGCATTTAGTTGGTCTGCCATTTCTTTATTTCCCGTTATATATTCCCCCGTATCTGACTGCAATGGGCCAACTTTGGTTTTCACCAGTCTTTTCCTCTTGATATACTTATAAAAGCTTTTGGAGTTAGTTTTTATATTTTCCGCCAGCTTGCTTTCTGCCCACCTGACCAATTTATTGATATCTCCCTGCAGTCTGCAGCTTTCTTCTTCAGTATCAACCACACAGCCGATTTTAGTATCATCTGCAAACTTCTTAATCATACCCCCTATATTCAAGTTTAGATCATTGATATATACCACAAAAAGCAAGGGACCTAGTACTGAGCCCTGCGGAACCCCACTGGAAACAGCCTTCCAGTCACAAAAACACCCATCAACCATTACCCTCTGCTTCCTGTCTCTGAGCCAGTTTTGAATCCAACTTGACACTTTGCCCTGGATCCCATGGGCTTTTAACTTCGTGACCAGTCTGCCATGTGGAACCTTATCAAAAGCTTTGCTAAAGTCTATATACACTATATCAAACGCACTACCTTCATCTACCCTCTTTGTTACCTCCTCAAAAAATTCAATCAAGTTTGTCAGACACGACCTTCCCTTAACAAATCCTTGCTGACTATCCTTGATGAATCCGTGTCTTTCTAAATGAAGATTTATCCTGTCCTTCAGAATTCTTTCCAATAATTTTCCCACCACCGAGGTTAGGCTGACTGGCCTGTAATTACTCGATCTATCCTTTTCTCCCTTTTTAAACAAGGATACCACATTAGCAGTCCTCCAGTCCTCCGGCACCACACCTGAAGCCAGAGAGGATTGAACCTTTTGTTTCGCTTAACAGCCTGGGATACATTTCATCCGGGCCTGGGGATTTATCCACTTTTAAAGCTGCTAAACCCCTTAATACTTCCTCTCTCACTATGTTTATTTCATCTAATATTTCACACTCCTCCCCCCGATAGCAATGTCTGCTTCGCCCCACTCCTTTGTGAAAACAGACGCAAAGTATTCATTAAGAACCCTACCGACGTCTCCCGCCTCCACACACAGATTACCCTAATGATCTCTAATAGGCCCTACCGTTTCTTTAATTATCCTCTTACTCTTAATATATTTATAAAACAAGGTAGTGGTGAGCCGCCTTCTTGAACCGCTGCAGTCCGTGTGGTGAAGGTACTCCCACAGTGCTGTTAGGTAGGGAGTTCCAGGATTTTGACCCAGCGACGATGAAGGATCGGCGATATACTTCTAAGTCAGGATGGTGTGTGACTTGGAGGGGAGCTTGGAGGTGGTGGTGTTCCCATGCGCCTGCTGCCCTAGTCCTTCTAGGTGGAAGAGGTCACTGGTTTGGGAGGTGCTGCCGAAGAAGCCTTGGCGAGTTGCTGCAGTGCATCTTGTGGATGGTACACACTGCAGCCACGGCACGCCGGTGGGGGAGGGAGTGAATGTTTAAGGTGGTGGATGGGGTGCCAATCAAACGGGCTGCTTTGTCCTGGATGGTGTCGAGCTTCTTGAGTGTTATTGGAGCTGCCCTCATCCAGGCAAGTGGAGAGTATTCCATCACACTCGTTACTTGTGCCTTGTAGATGGTGGAAAGGCTTTGGGGAGTCAGGAGGTGAGACACTCGCCGCAGAATACCCAACCTCTGACCTGCTCTTGTTGCCACAGTATTTATGTGGCTGGTCCAGTTAAGTTTCTGGTCAATGGTGACTATTCCAATGCTGTCCTGGCTGGCCTCCCATCTTCTACCCTCCATAAAATTGAACTCATCCAAAACTCGGCTGCCCGTGACCTAACTCGTACTAAGTCCCATTCACCCATCATCCCTGTGCTCACTGAATTACATTGGTTCCCGGTACGGCAATGCCGTGATTTAAAAATTCTCATCCTTGTTTTCAAATCCCTCCATGGGCTTGGCCCTCCTTATCTCTGTTACCTCCTCCAGCCCTACAACCTTCTGGGATCTCTGCGCTCCTCCAATTCTGGCCTCTTGCACATCCCCAATTTTAATATCCTATGTGCCTTCAACTGCCTGGGCCCTAAGCTCTGGAATTCCTTCCCTAAGCCTCTCCACCTCTCTACCTCTCTCTCTCTCTCTCTTCCTTTAAGACGCTCCTTAAAACCTACCTCTTAGACCAAACTTTTGGCCAACTGTCCTAATATCTCCTTATGTGGCTCAGTGTCAAATCTTGAATGATAATATAAGAGTATATTACATATAGTTAGGCCGCAGCTAGAGTACTGCATACAGTTCTGGTCACCACATTACAGGAAAGATGTGATTGCACTAGAGAGGGTATAGAGGAGATTTACCAGGATGTTGCCAGGACTGGAGAATTTTAGCTATGAAGAAAGATTGGATAGGCTGTGGTTGTTTTCTTTGGAACAGAGGAGGTTGAGGGGAGACTCGATTGAGGTGTATAAAATTGTGAGGGACCTAGATAGAGTGGATAGGAAGGACCTATTTCCCTTAGCAGAGAGGTCAATAACCAGAGGGCATAGATTTAAATTAATTGGTAGAAGGATTACAGGGGAGTTGAGGAGAACTTTTGTCACCCAGAGGGTGGTGGGGATCTGGAACTCACTGCCTGAAAGGGTGGCAGAGGCAGAGACCCTCATCACATTTAAAAAGTACTTGGATATGCACTTGAAGTGCCGTAAACTGCAGGGCTACGGACTATGAACTGGAAAGTGGGATTAGGCTAGGATTAGGGTGGATAGCTCTTTTTTGGATGGCACAGACATGATGGGCCAAAGGGCCTCCTTCTGTGCCATAAATTTATTTGATTCTATGATTCTACAACACTCCTGTGAAGTGCCTTGTGATGTTTTACTACATTAAAGCATCAAATAAATGAAAGTTATTGTTGGTGGTGGTAGTCTGTAGTGGTTCAATTCAAAGATATTATTGCCTTTGTTGTGGCACAGATATAAGAGACAAAACTGATTCCAAATATCGGGAATTAAAGTTACGAGAACAGTTTAAAGTGGTTGACCTTATGTTCTTTGAAAAAGAGACTTCAAAGTGACATAAGTTGAAGAGTTCAAGATTATAAAGAAAATTGACAAACTATTTACTATCCAGATAAATTGTTTACTGTGGTAAAGTGTTTAGATATCAAGGACTCATGTTAAAAGTTGGGTTGAGATGTATTAAATATGATGGACTTGTTGGTCATAAAAAGGCTGATGTTTTAACTTCTTCATTCATGCCAGCATTGTTCAATTGATGAACGGTGGAACTAGACTGACTAGTCAACAAGTCAATAGTTAGAATTTACAACTTCATGTAGAGGAGATGAGATGTGCATGTAGGAAGTCTTCCTTTGGGACTGCCTCTGGCTATAAAGCCTCTTTGCAGACAGCAGTCACTCTGTTGGCAAGGTTCATGATCCTTAGTAACATTGGAAAGTATGCACCCTCCTGCATTTTCCATGCTATTTTTAACTAACATGTTTACACAGCCTCTTCTTTTGATCACAGCTGAACTCCATTCCTCTCTTTGTTTCGTTCCAGGTTGGCTGCAAAGCTATCTTGGTATTCTTCCAGTACTTCATCGTTGCCAACTTCTACTGGCTGCTAGTGGAAGGATTGTACCTGCACACGCTCCTCATGGTCTTTTTCTCTGAAAATAAGTACTTTGTTCTCTACATGCTGATTGGCTGGGGTAAGCCTTTTTTTGATGATCAGAAAACGTTATTAACAGATTTCAGATGAAATCCAACCAAACTTATTTTGGCTTTAATGGACAGAATGTTTTCTGCAGGTATCCCAACACTCTTCACAATTATCTGGACTATTACGAGAATCTATTTAGAAGACATCGAGTGAGTATGAACAGTATTAGAGAAAAAATTCTTTGATTAATGACAGTTTTCGAGTTGAGGCATTTCACCAGCATAAAACCTTCGTTTGGGCTGAGCAAAATGTTGCATGGATAGACGAAAATGCTTCTCTCTCTTTTTTTGATTTTCTATCTTCTGGGGATATTATCTGGTTTATTTCTCCATTTTTGGGGTCTTTTTTATCGTCATTTCTTCATCCTCTAGGCGTGACACCTGAGGGGTGGGGGAGAGGGGGACAGAGGGGAGGGGGTGTTGGTGCACAACCTCTCCCAGGCAAATGTCACTACCCCTTGTAACTGGCCTTCTAGAGAAAGAAAGAGTTGCATTTATATAGCACCTTTCACAACCACAGGACATCTCAAAGCACTTTACCACCAATGAAGTACTTTTTAAAGTGTAGTCACTGTTGTAATGTGGAAAATGCGGCAGCCAATTTACAAACAGCAATGTGATAATGACCAGATAGTCTGTTTTTGTGATGTTGGTTGAGGGATAAATATTGGCCAGGACAGCAGGGAGAACTCCACTGCTCTTCTTCGAAATAGTGCCATGGGATCTTTTATGTCCACCTCAGAGGGCGGACGGGGCCTCGATTTAATGTCTCATCCGAAAGCCAACACCTCTGAAAGTGCAGCACTTCCCCAGTACTGCACTGGAGTGTCAGCCTGGATTTGGCAATTCTAACCCGACTCGCTCAGCAGAAAGCTGGCAGGTGGGCAGTTAAAATCACCCTGGCGCTTACCTGTCAGAGAGCCGCCATGATCGCAACATCTGCAATTTTAACCTGCTCTCCTGAGCAGACAGCAAGGACACGCGCCGGAGCCAACAGGGCCCTTCTTTACATATGCATGTGGCGGCCCAATGACATCATTGAGACCCGACTGTAATTTTAACTCAGGCCTGAGCGGGAAATCCACCTGGAGTTAAAATCGGGGCCTTTCTGGCGTGAGGCTTGAGCCCACAACCTTCTGACTCAGAGGCGAGTATTCCACCACTGAGGCACAGCTGAGCTCCATTCCTCTGTTTGTTTTGTTCTAGGTTGGCTGTAAAACTATCTTGGTATTCTTCCAGTTCTTCATCATGACCCTCTAGTCCCTAGCGGCACTAGGGATTCCACACGTGACTTTCCCCTCTGGGGGATGGGGGGTGGGGGGAGGGGGGGGTGAAACCGAAGCCTCTGCTCGGCACTCATTCAATGTGCCCATGTTGGGAACTGAACAGAAGGAGACTTGAAATAAAAACAGAAAATGCTGGAAATACTCAGGCAGCATCTGTGGAGAGAGAAACAGAGTTAACGTTTCAGGTCTGTGACCCTTCGCCAGAACTGGAAAAAAGTTAGAGATGTAACAGGTTCTAAGGAAGTACAGAGGCAGGGAAAGGGGGGGAGGGGAGGAAAGAACAAAAGGGAAGGTCTGCGAAAGGGTGGAAGGCAGGAGAGATTAAATGACAAAAGGGATGATGGTGCGAGGCAAAAGGGGGTCGTAATGCAACAATAAAAGAAACAAAAGATGGGTCTAGAGGAGCTGAAAATGACAAAAGCAGAATCATTACCAGCAACTGCTGTCCGATAAACGGGAGTGGTGGTTATGATCTGAAATTGCTGAACTCGATGTTGAGTCCAGAAGGCTGTAAAGTGCCTAGTCGAAAGATGAGGTGCTGTTCCTCGAGCTTCCGTTGAGCTTGAACCTTTTTCTGTTTGTCAAATGATGAAATTCCCCATGACCCAGCCAATGAATGATGAAGTCAATTACGTTTATCTAATGCGGTCTATCTATTGTATACACAAGTTTTTAGACTATCCATCATACTTTAGGCTTAACACTTCAAAGTGTCCAAAATTACAAAAGAGAAAGGCCCAGGAATTTCACGCTGAGGTCAGTGGCAGGTCATTCGAACTGGATGGGAGAAACGTGCAGGTTGCCCTGAGACCGGAAGTTGACAGGCACTTGGCAATCCGCGAGCTGCCCTCACCACAGTCATTGAACTCTGCGTTGGTCTTGTGCTTGTGCTTATTTACAGCCGCTCGTGACCACTTTAAACACAGCTGTGCCTCAGCAGTGGAATAATACATCGAGTGTGTGTTACACGGTGTCATGGCTCCTGTCATTATAAAACAGCGTAAGATCCAACTGACTGCGAGTGACACAACCGCCAGTCCGTTAGTCAGAATAAAAATGTAAAATCTCACTCAAGCTGGTCAAACGCAAAGTCGGGTGAGGCCTGCTGCTAAGTTGGTACCATAATAGGTCATCCCTGTCTGCTAAGTTAGGAATGCTCCCTTTTTAAAATTTTATTAGCTGTTACAGTCATGATGTAGGGAGCCAATCTAAATTCCGACTGTTACCTTGGCTAGAAAATTCTCCAACAGCTGGATTCATTTTTGCTTCCATTAATTGGCCAGACGTCATTCGTGTAGGTGGCAGCTGGCATCATTTCCAATTGCAGCAATTGCACGGAAATATGAAAGTGGACAGGTGGACAATAATAGTGATCATTTTCAGGCTTCACTAAGAATAAACAGTTTCACAGAAACCGTAATTAAATGCCATCATAAAAACTTTGCAGTAACTTTTATATCAGCAACACCTAGACAAAGGGCCAAAGGCAACATTCTTAAAAGTATTCGGTACAAGAGGGGATAAATCAAGAAGCAATAGTTGGAGGATGTCAAGCTGGGGATTTCAACCCAACATCTATCTGGGACAGAGGATTCCTTCATCTTCTCTCTTAGCTTGATTCGACCTGAGGTCCCAGAGGTGGAACCTCAGCTTGATGCTTTTAGGGACAGGGATGGGGGGTAATTTTCACATTCACTGACTGAGCCGAAATCCGACAGAGGGGATCGCCCATGCGTTGAAAGTGCAAATTACCCCCAGGGTGTTTCTGGACTGATGAAAGGGTTAAACAAAGTATTAGGTTGGCTTTTCAGATGGGTAATGTAGCAGGTCCAAGAATCTGTACAGTTTTGATTCATAAGAAATGCTATAGTTTATCTTTTAATATAAATTTATAGCTTGGCTCAGGCACTAGAAAGTTTAGTGGTTTTCCTCTTAGCTTTTGAGCCATCGGCAAATCATAATGGGGAGGGGGAGGGGGAGAGGGTCAGGGTTGACTTCTGCCCAAATCAGAAGTGAAGTCGGCCGAGCAGCCGTGGTGCCCACCTGAAGCCAGTGTCAGGAGGCCCGAACCAGGTATGGGCCTCGTTTGAACGTAGGCGGCAAGTTGCAGGCACCACACGGGCGCTTCACCGCAGCTCGCCAGTTGAGCCGACCAGCAGCTCCAGCCTCGGGAGGAAGAGGGGTAGGGGAGCCGGTCACAGAGAGGAGCGAGCGCAGGCCCCAGTCATTTTATGGAGCCACTGGACCCACAGAACAAAAAAAGAGTTTTGGGGGCCCTTTTGTGTCCCTTTTAAGGGCCTTTGGTTAGGCTGCTCACCACTTGGTATAACTGGGCAGAGCGTGAACGGTGCTCTCTCTGTCCATTTGTACTTCAGTATTGCAATTGGTGTCCTACAATGGCATAGGACCCCAACTTGCATATTTAACCAGCCTCCCGTCTGGTACAAGTGGTCCTGCTGTTTGCTCATTTACAGGTCCGCTTGAAAACTGCATCAGGTGGGCCTTGGGCATCCATGGGGCGGCCGAGGTGTCCCCCCCCCCGCAACCTACAATTGTCAACTGATGGCTGCCCATTTTCCAGGCAAGAAACAGGCAGCTAGCAGTTGAAAATGGCCCTTGGTATCTCTCTGGGCGTGGCACATATTAATGACAAACTTACAGTAGCCCTGTTGGCTGCATTGCTGAAAAGAAGTTATTTGATTCCTAAAGCAAATGAGGCAGATACTAAAATGATATCCTATGTGACTGTAACAATGGTAAACTGTCCTTCCTTGTCCTTCTCGACCTGCCTGTAGCCTTTGACATGGTTGACCACTCCATCCTCCTCCAATGCCTTTCTACCGTCATCCAGCTGGGTGGGACTGCGCTCGCCTGGTTCCATTTTTATCTATCTAGTTGTAGCCAGGAATCACCTGCAATAGCTTCTCTTCCCGGTCCCGCACCATTATCTCTAGAGTCCCCCAAGGATCTATCCTTGACCCCCTCCTATTTCTCATCTACATACTGCCCCTCACAGTTCCACATGTATGCTGACAACTCCCGGCTCTACCTCGCCCCCACCTCTCTCAACCCCTCCACTGTCGCTGATTTGTTACGCTGCTTGTCTGACATCCAGTCCTGGATGAACAGAAATTTCCTCCGACGAAATATTGGGAAGACCGAAGCCATTGACTTCAGTCCCCCCAACAAACTCCGTTCCCTAGCCGCCGACTCCGTCTGTCTGAGGCTGAACCAAACCGTTCGCAACCTTGGTGTCCTAGTTGACCCTGAAATGAGCTTCGACCACATATTCCCTCCATCACCAAGACTGCCTACTTCCACCTCCGTAACATCGCTCGTCTCCGCCTCTGCCTCAGCTCATCCGCTGCTGAAACCCTCATCCATGCCTTTGTTACCACTAGACTTGACTATTCTGATGCTCTACTGACCAGCCTCAATTTTGAAATTCTCATCCTTGTTTTCAAATCCCTCCATGGCCTCGCCCCTCCCTATCTCGGTAATCTCCTCCAGCCCTACGACCCTCCGAGATATTTGCGCTCCTCCAATTCTGGCCACTTGAGCATCCCTGATTTTAATCGCGCCACTGTTGCCGGCCGTGCCTTCAGCTGTCGAGGTCCTAAGCTCTGGAATTCCCTCCCTAAACCTGTCCGCCTCTCTACCTCTCTTTCCTCCTTTAAGATGCTCCTTAAAACCAACCTCTTCTGCCCTAATTTCTTCTTTTGTGGCCCGGTGTCAAATTTTGTTTGCTTGCGCTCCTGTGAAGCACCTTGGGATCTTTCACTACGTTAAAGGTGCTCTATAAATACAAGTTGTTGTTGGGGCCAGTCGCTAATGAGGTCAAATCTGCACTGGCAAGGCTCAGTATGGGTTAAAGCTGTTTACACTTGTGCATTCCTTTTGACTTTGTCACTGCAGGAAGTCATTCAAAGCAGCCCCATTTTGATTAACTCAGAAGAACAACTTTCCTTTTAGCTTAAAAAACAAAACAGAAAATGCTGGAAACATTCAGGTGGGGCAGCATCTGTGGAGACAGCAGACGAGTTAACGTTTCGGGTGTGGGAATCTGAAGATATGACCGACAAGCAGTATGTAAAAAAGGGAACAGATCAAGGCGGAGGGGAAGAAACCCCAGAAACATCAAATACAGGAAAAGAAATAGAATGCCCTGTAAAATACTTAAGTGGAAGACAGCAAATGGTTACATAGCAGGACTGATTAGCATAAGACCACAGGAGGCATAATGAGAGAAATTATAGAAATAAAAGACGTATACGATACACACATATATAGGCCCCGATCTGAACTCTGGGTGGATTCCCCGCTCAGGCCTGAGTTAAAATTACAGTTGTGTCTCAATGATGTCATCGGGCTGCAACGTGCATATGTAAAGAAGGACCCAGTTGGCTCGGGCGCGGGTCCTTGCTGCAGCATTCGGACAGGTAAGAGCCAGGGCGGTTTTAACTGCCCACCCGCTAGGTTTCTGCTGAGTGAGTAGGGTTAAAGTGTGTACATAGCTAAAGGTGTGGCGGGCAGGAATACAGGAACAGAAGTAGGCCATTCAGCCCCTTGAGCCTGTTCCACCATTCAGATAGGTCTTGGCTGATCTGTACCTCAATTCCATTTACCTGCCTTTGCTTCATACCCTTACCCAACAAATATCTATTGATCTCAGTCTTGAAAATTGATCCAGGATCCAACCCTTTTGGAGAAGCGGTTTCCAGATTTCCACTACACTTTGTGTGAAAAAGTGCTTCCTGATTTCTGCTTCTGGATTCCCCTACCATAAGAACATAAGAAATAGGAGCAGGAGTGGGCCATACGGCCCCTCGAGCCTGCTCCGCCATTCAATAAGATCATGGCTGATCATTGACCTCAACTCCACTTTCCCGCCTGATCTCCATATCCCTTGATTCCTCTAGAGTCCAAAAATCTATCTATCTCAGCCTTGAATATACTCAAAGACTCACAACCCTCTGAGTGAAGAAATTCCTCCTCATCTCAGTCTTAAATGGCCTACCCGTTATCCTGAGACTATGCCCCCTAGTTCTAGACACTCCAGTCAGGGGAAACAATTCTCAGCATCTAACCTGTCAATCCCCTTCAGAAGGAAATAGTTTCTCTGTATCTAGCCTGTCAAATCCCTTTATTATTTTAAATATCTCAGTTGGACCACCCTCCACTTCTCCTCATAATGTAACTAGCAGGGTAGATAAAGGGGAAGCAGTGGATGTAGTATATTTAGATTTCCAGAAGGCATTCGATAAGGTGCCACATAAAAGGTTGCTATGCAAGATAAAGGCTCATGGGGTTGGGGGTAATATATTAGCATGAATAGAGGATTGGTTAATGGACAGAAAACAGAGAGTAGGGATAAACAGATCATTTGCTAGTTGGCAGGCTGTAACTAGTGGGGTGCCGCAACGATCAGTGCTTGGGCCTAAGCTATTTACAATCTATATTAATGACTTAGATGAAGGAACCGAGTGCAATGTATCCAAGTTATCTGATGGTACAAAGCTAGGTGGGAAAGTAAGCTGTGAGGAGAACACAAAGAGCCTGCAAAGGGATATAGACAGGTTAAGTGAGTGGGCAATAAGGTGGCAGATTGAGTATAATGTGAGGAAATGTGAGGTTATTCACTTTCGTCAGAAGAATAGAAAAACAGAATTTTTTTAAATGGTGAGAAACTATTAAATGTTGGTGTTCAGAGAGATTTAGGTGTCCTCATACAGGAAACACAGAAAGTTAGCATACAGGTACAGCAAGCAATTAGGAAGGCAAATGGCATATTGGCTTTTATTGCAAGAGGGTTGGAGTACAAGAGTAAGGAAGTCTTGCTACAATTGTACAGGACCTTGGTGAGACCACACCTGGAGTACTGTGCGCAGTTTTGGTCTCCTTATCTAAGGAAGGATATACTTGCCTTAGAGGCGGTGCAATGAAGGTTCACTAGATTGATCCCTGGGATGAGAGAGTTATCCTATGAGGAGAGATTGAGTAGATTGGGCCTATACTCTCTGGAGTTTAGAAGAATGAGAGGTGATCTCATTGAAACATATAAGATTCTGAGGGGGATTGGCAGAGTAGATGCTGAGAGGTTGTTTCCCCTGGCTGGAGCATCTAGAACTAGGGGACATAGTCTCAGGATAAGGAGTCAGCCATTTAAGACAGAGATGAGGAGGAATTTTTTCACTCAGAGGGTTGTGAATCTTTATAATTCTCTACCCCAAATAGCTGTGGATGCTGAGTCGTTGAGTATATTCAAGGCTGAGATCGATAGATTTTTGGACCCTAGGGGAATCAAGGGCTATGGGGATCGGGTGGTAAATTGGAGTTAAGGTCGAAGATCAGCCATGATCTTATTGAATGGCGGAGCAGACTCGAGAGGCCGTACGGCCTACTCCTGCTCCTACTTCTTATGTTCTTATATTCTTTTGTAACCCTTTAAGCCCTGGTATCATTCTGGTGAATCTGCATTGTACTCCCTCCAAGACCAATATATCTTTCCTAAGGTTCGGTGCCCATAATTGAACACAATACTCCAGATGAGGTCTGACCAAGTCTCTGTACAACTGAAGCATCACTTCCTCACGTTCGTATTCCAGCCCCCTTGAAATAAAGACTAAGGGCTGGATTTTGTCTTGGGGTCGGGTTGGAGTCGTGTCATCCGCATTTCGTGTTTCCCCCCCCGACTCCAGATTAATGTGGATGAATGATGCAATTTTCACTTAATTGGGCAATTGAGTTCCAGCATGTGGGAACCCATGAACTAATTAGTGGTTTCAGTCTGAAAGTCGCCTCTGATGATGTCATAATTGCTGCTGCATTGTAGGTCAGAGACTGCCTGCCTCGTCTCAGAGACGGTCAGGCTGTTGCTGAGAGAGGACCTGCCTGGCTTTTGATGTGATTGGACCTGGATACAAAATTGATATGTGAGAGAGAGAGAGAGAGAGAGAGATCTCCAATGCAGCAGCATCAGAGGCGACTTTCAGACCTAATACTACTACTACCTTCATCACATTTCCGTTGTAATAGTGGACCTACAGCTGATAGTCAGCTATCCACTTGTGCTCCCGCCAGGTTTCACTGGCGTGTTTCACATCAGGCGTACTTCACGTCAGAAAAGGGTTAAACTAGCTAAAACGTTTCAAAATGGCATTACAGAGCCAATTTAGGGCTTGTTAAGGGCTTTAATGGCCTCTCCCGCCTCTTGGAGGCGGGACGGAGTTGGGAACCCCGCGACTGATTTTGTCAAAATTGCGTGGAGGCGGGATGAAGTCGGGACCACCGACCCCGCAAATTTAACCCCCCCCACGCCTCCAAACCTGACTCCATGGGTCATTCAAAATCCAGCCCTAACTCTCCATTAGCCTTCAAAATCCAGCCCTAACTCTCCATTAGCCTTTTTGCATTCGTGCACTAGCTTTTAGTGATATGTGTACATGGGCATCCAAATCTTCTGCTCCTCCGCAGCTCCTAGTGTCTCACCACCAAGAAGATATTCCGATTTGTCTTTCTCGGATCCAAAGTGGGTGACCTCACACTTCCCCACGATGAACTCCATCTGCCATAGTTTTGCCCACTTACACCCACTCACTACGATTAAAATCACTAAGGAATTGGTACTCAGTAAAATAATGGGACTCAAGGCGGATAAATCCCCTGGACCTGATGGCTTACATCCTAGGGTCTTGAGGGAAGTGGCAGTAGGAATTGTGGATGCTTTGGTAATAATTTTCCAAAATTCCCTGGACTCAGCAAAGGTCCCAGCAGATTGGAAAACTGCTAATGTAACACCCTTATTTAAAAAGGGTAGTAGGCAGAAGGCTGGAAATTATAGATCAGTTAGTCTAACATCTGTGGTGGGTAAAATTTTGGAGTCTATTATTAAGGAGACAGTAACGGAACATTTAGATAAACATAATTTAATAGGACAAAGTCAGCATGGCTTTATGAAGGGGAAGTCATGTCTGACAAATTTGCTTGAGTTCTTTGAGGACATAACGTACAGGGTGGATAAAGGGGAACCAATGGACGTAGTGTATTTAGACTTCCAGAAGGCATTCGACAAGGTGCCACATAAAAGATTATTGCTCAAGATAAAAAATCACTGGATTGGGGGGAATATTCTGGCATGGGTGGAGGATTGGTTATCTAACAGGAAGCAGAGAGTTGGGATAAATGGTTCATTCTCGGACTGGCAACCAGTAGCCAGTGGTGTTCCGCAGGGGTCGGTGCTGGGTCCCCAACTCTTTACAATCTATATTAACGATTTGGAGGAGGGGACCGAGTGTAACATATCAAAGTTTGCAGATGATACAAAGATGGGAGGGAAAGTAGAAAGTGAGGAGGACATAAAAAACCTACAAGGGGATATAGACAAGCTGGGTGAGTGGGCGGAGATTTGGCAGATGCAATACAATATTGGAAAATGTGAGGTTATGCACTTTGGCAGGAAAAATCAGAGAGCAAGTTATTATCTTAATGGCGAGAAACTGGAAAGTACTGCAGTTCAAAGGGATCTGGGGGTCCTAGTGCAAGAAAATCAAAAAGTTAGTATGCAGGTGCAGCAGGTGATCAAGAAGGCCAACGGAATGTTGGCTTTTATTGCTAGGGGGATAGATTATAAAAACAGGGAGGTATTGCTGCAGTTATATAAGGTATTGGTGAGACCGCATCTGGAATACTGCATACAGTTTTGGTGTCCATACTTAAGAAAAGACATACTTGCTCTCGAGGCAGTACAAAGAAGGTTCACTCGGTTAATCCCCGGGATGAGGGGGTGGACATATGAGGAGAGGTTGAGTAGATTGGGACTCTACTCATTGGAGTTCAGAAGAGTGAGAGGCGATCTTATTGAAACATATAAGATTGTGAAGGGGCTTGATCGGGTGGATGCGGTAAGGATGTTCCCAAGGATGGGTGAAACTAGAACTAGGGGGCATAATCTTAGAATAAGGGGCTGCTCTTTCAAAACTGAGATGAGGAGAAACTTCTTCACTCAGAGGGTAGTAGGTCTGTGGAATTTGCTGCCCCAGGAAGCTGTGGAAGCTACATCATTAAATAAATTTAAAACAGAAATAGACAGTTTCCTAGAAGTAAAGGGAATTAGGGGTTACGGGGAGCGGGCAGGAAATTGGACATGAGGCTGAGTTCGGATCGGTCGAGGCCCTGTGGGTGGCGGAGCGGGCCCAGGGGCTGAGTGGCCGGGTCCTGCTCCTACTTCTTGTGTTCTTTAGATTTGAGGTGAGGATCAGATCAGCCATGATCTTATTGAATGGCTGAGCAGGCTCGAAGGGCCGATTGGGCCTACTCCTGCTCCTATTTCTTATGTTCTTATGTTCTTATGTTCTTAGTCTGTCCATGTCCCTTTGCAACTTCCTGCTCCCATCCACAAACCTTACTGTGCCTTCTAACTTAGTGTCATCTGCAGACTTGGATATACCACTCTTTATTCCTTCAACTTAGTCATTAATGTATATGAGGAAAAGCTGAGGCCCCAGTAGTCAAGTAGAAAGGGAAGCATGAAAAACTGGCATAGTGAAGCAGACTCCAGTGACCCAGGTGCCTACTAGAAGAAAAAGGCAGGTAGACACCAGGGGTGCAGACCAGCCTGCCAGCACACTGTCTGATGCGGGGTGAGCCTGTCTCCATGCACCAACCCTGCACCTTTCCCCTATTCCCAGAGATGCTGACACACTCATCCCACGTTGCCAGCATCTCTTTCCAGGGAGAGAATGGGAGATATAGTTACAGTCAGACGTTGTTAAAGCCCATATTAAGATCAGAGGGCTGCAAAGTGCCTAGAAGAAAGATAAGGTGCCAATCCTTAAGCTTGTGCTGAGCTTCATTAGAACAGTGTAGAAGGCGTTTTACAGGTCATTCTATTTCTTTTCCAGTATTTGTGTTTGTGGAGTTTTTTTCCTTCCCCTTTCCCTTCTTCTGTTCCTATTTAAATGCTGTTCATCTGTAATGTTTCTGGCATAATCTGGGCGTGGGGGGGGTGGGGGGTGGGGGGTGCAGGTGGTGTTGGCAGTTAAAATGGAGCAAAGGACTTTCGCCTCGATCCAGCTGACTGCAATTTTAAGTTGCAGGCGGCAAGGGCACCCGCCTAAGCCAGTAGGGTCTTTGTTTAAATACGTAGATCGGGTTCTGATAATGTCGTCGACACCCGACTGCAATCTGAAGCCCTGGCCTGCGCGAGGAGGCCCTCGTGGCTTCCCTGCCAGGCCAAGTTGGTCGGGAAAAGCAAACAGAGCCAAAAGGGGCCCAGAAAGGTAAGTATATTTAATTTTTACGTTGTTTCCTTATGGTCCATTAGGAGCAGAGGTGTTTGCTACTTATTCAAGACTTGTATCCTACATGCGTACAACATAGTTCCCTTTACAGCTAGTCCCTATTTTGGAATGAACTGTGAGTATGGATATTTATCCCACATAAGGCCAACTCGCTCCCCTGCCCCTTCCCTTCTCATCTATCGACCGTGACATGTTCTCTACCCGATTGATGTGATGATCTTTTTGCTATTTTAGCAAAATAAATATGCAAAAAAAATCTGAAATACCCTCTTCAGATACTGATAATTGATATAAATATTCTGGTGGCTTGGAACAGCATGGCAGCGTAGACTTTGGGAAATGCTCAGGAAGTTAGCGACGGTCAGTAAGGTGAATATTCTGCTTCACCCCCCTGGGCTGTACCCTGACGGAGCGGATCGCCCGTCCATTATAGATCCTGCCCAATTTACATTCCTTTCAAACCAGGCGGTATGAATATGAAACATTCACGAACTCCCATTTCAGCGCGCGTTCAAAATATTCATTATGGGTGATCTTTATTTTTTATATAAAAGATCTTTGGAATTACATATTCATTGAGATTGTGAGAGTTGGCTAAGGGGGTGTTAGGCTAACTTTTAGCGCCCGAAAAAGTTAGCGCCCCCGTGCCCGAAATTCACGAGTAGCGCCCCAAGAGGGCGGCGGGGCACTACTGGTGGCGCTGCGAGTGAATATCGTGCCGCGGTACTGCAGGCCTTTCTGCCCTATTAAAGGGGCGGGGCCTAGCGCATCGCGACCTGGGGCCCAGCTGGGCCATCAGGGATCGGAGTGCCGGCAAAAGAGCCCGGCACTCAAGAGGATGTCGGGCTCACGGAGCGCAGCCGGCACCCCGCAGGGGGGGGCTTCACAAGAGGCTGGGGACAGCAACGGGGGGCAGGTGCTGGCAGGCGGCCAGCAACAAAAATGGCCGCCCTGGCACCTCTCGTTTAATTTGCGCCAACCCGGCCACATGTACGCCCCCCCTAACCCTATCGGGCATAGCGTCCGGCGGTAAGACAGGGGGTACTACCGAAGATCGCGGCCGAGGCGCGAGCGGGGCGCTGCGCACGGTGATGACGTCATCGGCGGAGCGCTGCGGGGCGCTAATGGTTACTGCCGCCGCTAACCTCCCGCTGAATTTCACGGGAGGCGTTAGCGGTGCCGCGCCCGGGCGCTAGTTGCTTTGCGCCCCGTTGGGCGCTAACGGGAGGCGCAAATCAACCGAATTTTATAAAATACATGTTCTTCTTTGAATTTAGCTGCTGGGATACTAATGACCACAACATTCCATGGTGGACAATCAGAGGACCTATCTTAGCATCTATCATAGTAAGTGATGAATAAAAGTCTGCACCTCTTCAAACAGGAATATCTTTATCAGATTCCGACCTCAACGTGTGTGCTTCTGATGGTTCTATGGGCTTGCAAATCAATATGATTACTAATCTTTATATTACTGTGATACAGTCTCCAACTATCTAAAGTATAGTGGCATTACGTGTAATGAAATAAGAATTACTCAAAAATTGTTAGCACCATGCTTCCACTGCCTGGGATTCGCAACACAGCAGGTCAGGAACATGCTGGTGTTGGGCATGCGTTGCTGATAAGATACACCAGATCAGAAGGCACGCACTGAGGAATTGAACTCTCAACCCCGATCCTTGTGCGGTTCGAATTTATCAATTTATATCATCTCCTGAGAGAATGTTCTGCAAAATTTCTTCCTCACTTCCAAAGGTGACCGAGTGAGACTCAACGGCCTAACCTGACACCCTGAATTATTCAGCTCTGTTGGACTGCTTTCCACAACCCATGTTCCCCCCAAATTTATTTTTGGGTGCGCGGTCCCTTTAACGGACTGCGCGGCCCATTCAAAATTTCGCGCAGCCTCGTGGCCACACAGCTTAACGGGAACATTGGTTACGACAGAACAAGAGCCATCCAGTTCCATAGGTTACTTGATGAAGAATGTTTATGCTAATCCCTATAATCTACTATGGCACTCCTCCAGTTTGTTTTCAAAGGGATTAACCATAACATTAATTGCTTTTTGCAGACAATCTGTTCCACATATCCAAAACTGTGTGGGCTAAGAAATCTTGCTATTCTCACTTAAGGCTTGTTTCTTATATTGGTCTAATTCACAGAAATTAAATAACTTGCTGATTTATAGAACAGATGCGAATGCATGAAATATGACTTTAAGACAATGAGAGGGGTGATCTGTGCCTATTTTTTTTCTTTCTGAGGTCCTTCTGTGAGTATTTCTGGATAGGAAAAGTGAAAATCATGTGTTCAATTTAGAAAGTAAGAGGATTGAAATCAGCCGTGGCTCAGCGGGTATCACTCTCACCTCTGAGTCAGGAAAGTTATGGGTTCAAATCCAATTCCATGAGATTGGAGCACAAAATCCAGGCTGGCACTCCAGTGCAGTGCTGAGCGAGTGCTGCACTGTCAGAGGTGGCCACTTCAGATGAGAGGTTAAACCGAGGCCCCTTCTGCCCTCTCAGGTGGACGTAAAAGATCCCGTGGCACTGTTTGAAGAAGAGCAGGGAAATTCACCTGATGTCCTGGCCAACATTGGGGATTATTTTGGTGTAAGGGTGAAAACAGGCGCTAAATGGGCGCTGTGCAAATAAGACACGCCTGTTTGAAAGTCAGGTTTTAGCCCATAATTATGAGGCTAATTGAAAACCATGATTTAAACGTGCCTGGCGGCGCTAAAACAGACACCTGCAGGTTTACCGCTCAAGCACTGTTTAGAAGCAATTTTCATGGAGCGGTATATGTAGCCTCCAGGCACCCACTTCCACTGAAGGTGTGGAGTGTTCTGGCTGACGCACAACGGAAAGTTTCAGGATGGCTCAGGGACTGAGGGAGAGGGCGTGGCACTGGAGGTCCTGGTGGAGGAGGTCCAGAGGAATGTTCTGTAACTGCAGGGGTGGAAGGAGTCCACCTCGCCCGCCTGTCCCTCTCTCTCCTGCAGCAGCTGGTGCTGCTCTGCTGGCCTCACATTCTCCTCCCAGTCCTCCTGCAGACCAAGGGGGACCTCTCGCAAGATGCCCATGACCAAGCACTGCCCTTTCTCCTGGTGACTCCTACAAGGACTCCAGTAAGGTGGAGTAGTACAGCACTCACTCTCTTTAGGTGAAGTCCTCAGATAATTTCCGGAATAAATGCTGATAGAGTGTTGGTGAAGTCTTGACAAAGTGTCCCAGAAAGTCTCCAATGTGTCTCAAAGGTCCTCTTCAAAACTTCAAGAGCAAGTGAACAGGGAAAGCCGAGCATGGCTTTGAGTAGCGCTGGAAATCCTCAGCAATGACGTGTTTACTCCTGTTCAGCTGCTCACTGTTAGGAGAGGTCGTTAATTGAAGCACTAGCCGCTAAAATGCCATGCAGCCTCTTTATTGAGCTCCAGCTGGCACTTTAATTGTCAATCAGACCTTTAACGATCCTCCGGGCGGCCATTCCTAGCTGTTGGCGTGCGCTAAACGCAGGCTGAACCGGCGTTTCAGCTCAAGACCCCATCTTGACCACCTCGGAGGCTCTTTAGCGCCTAAAGTATCCGGGGAAAAATCGCCCCTTAGTCTTTATAAAGTAACGCACAGGACAACACCTCTCTACTCTGATGAATGCTAAATGGAATGCCTGATTGTAAATTGGTGTCATTGTGGAAAGCTGTGGGGTTTTACACCAGAGTAACCACAATGCGGGCAGTTTCTTTGTATGTCAGTAATATGTAGTAATAGTTGGCCTATCCAGATTCACGTAATTTTCACAGTCGCCTACATTAATGTTTAACATCAGAGAAAACTTTGTAAAAAATTCATATATATGTAAACAAGTCATTTGTTCAGGTCGGATCACTGATCCTGTACTCCCAGCAGGCAGTCCTGTTTAGAAGGAAGTGTATCACTGTCTATGAACATCCTCAGTTTACTGATCATAGAATCAAAGGGATTTACATAGAAACATAGAAGATAGGAGCAGGAGTAGGCCATTCAGCCCCTCGAGCCTGCTCCGCCATTCAATGAGATCATGGCTGATCATCCAAATTCAGTACCCTGTACCTGCCTTCTCCCCATATCCCTTGATCCCTTTAGCCTTAAGAAATATATCTAACTCCTTCTTGAATATATTTAATGAATGGCCTCAACTGCCTTCTGTGGTAGAGAATTCCACAGGTTCACCATTCTCTGGGTGAAGAAATTCCTCCTCATCTCAGTCCTAAATGGCTTACCCCTTATCCTTAGACTGTGACCCCTGGTTCTGGACTCCCCCGCCATCGGGAACATCCTTCCTGCATCTAGTCTGTCTAGTCCTGTTAGAATTTTATAAGTTTCAATGAGATCCCCTCTCATTCTTCTAAACTCTAGCGAATACGGCACAGAAGGAGGCCATTCGGCCCATCGTGTCTGTGCCAGACAAAAAAGAGCTATCCAGCCTAATCGCACATTCCAGCTCTTGGTTCGTAGCCCTGTAGGTTACGGCACTTCAATCATAGACTCATAGAAAGTTACAGTACAAAAGGAGGCCATTTCGGCCCATCGTGTCCACGCCGGCCAGCAAAGAGCTATCCAGCCTAATCACACTTCCGAGCTTTTGGTCCGTAGCCCCGCAGGTTACAGCATCCCAAGTGCACATCCAAGTACTTTTAATGTGGTTAGGGTTTCTGCCTCTACCACCCTTTCAGGCAGTGAGTTCCAGACCCCCACAACCCTCTGGGTGAAGAAATTTCCCCTCAAATCCCTTCTAAACCTTCCCCCAGTTACTTTAAATCTGTGCCCCCTGGTTTTTGACCCCTCTGCTAAGGGAAATAGGTCCTTTCTATCCACTTTATCTATGCCCCTCATAATTTTATACACCTCAATAAGGCCTTCCCTCAGCCTCCTCTGTTCCAAGGAAAACAGACCCAGCCTATCCAGTCTTTCCTCATAGCTAAGATTCTCTACTCCCGGCAACATCCTTGGAAATCTCCTCTGTACCCTCTCTAGTGCAATCACATCTTTCCTGTAATGTGATGACCAGAACTGCACGCAGTCCTCTAGCTGAGGCCTAACTAGTGTTTTATACAGTTGAAGCATAACCCCCCTGCTCTTGTATTCTATGCCACGGCTAATAAAGGCAAGCATTCCGTATGCCTTCTTAACCATCTTATCTACTTGGCCTGCTACCTTCAGGGATCTGTGGACATGCACTCCAAGGTCCCTTTGTTCCTCTACACTACTCAGTGTCCTACCATTTAATGTGTATTCCCTTTCCTTGTTAGCCCTCCCCAAATGCATTACCTCACACTTCTCCGGATTGAATTCCATTTGCCACTGTTCTGCCCACCTGACCAATTGCATATCCAAGTAGTTTTTAAATGTGATGAGGGTTTCTGCCTCTACCACCCTTGCAGGCAGTGAGTTCCAGACCCCCACCACCCTCTGGCTGAAAAAAGTTCTCCTCAACTCCCCTCTAATCCTTCTACCAATTATTTTAAATCTATGCCCCCTGGTTATTGATGTTCTGCTTAGAGGGAGCATGGTTGCAAAATTGGAGCCATATGGGAGCAATTTTCCCATTGGAGGCGAGATGGAGGCGGGTTTCAGTTTGGGTGGGTTTGAAACTCGCCTCCACTGATAGGTTTCAAAAATTTGAGATTTTCCCATGATTGGCCACTTGATTTCAGAGGTGTGGGATTCCCTTGCTCAATTAGTGTTTTGGGACTGAAACTCGCCTCTGTTTACAGCACTTTTCCACTCTGATTTTGTGGCTTCTTGCTCCCTTGGCTCACTCCACAGCATTTCTGCATTTCCTGCACCACCTCCAACATCTTTTGAGAAACCACTATGTCCAATTCCAAGGCAAGGGCCTACCCGAGGCTCTTGGATGAGGTGCTGCAAATGTTGTTTGAGGGGGTGACAGCTAGCATAGAGGTGCTTTTCTACTCATCTGGGAGGAAGAGGCCTGCCAAAGAAACCAAGGCTGTGTGGATACAGCTGGCAAGGGATAGAACCTCCAGATCTGTGTGCAGATTGGGAGACTGTTTCTGTGTATTGATGAAATGCCATCCCTGTTGGAAAGCATTAAAAGGATTTGAAGCCAAAATGTTGGTGTTATGCCATCTGTTCTTTTGCCTTAGGCAGCTCCACATTGCCGGCACCGCCACACTTGCGTTGTCAGGTTGGTGGCCTGAGTGAAAGGAGGCCAGAGAGTCATGTCCATTGTCAATGATGTCCTAGGATGGAGCCAAGGACATGTGCCAACTTGGGCAACCTATACAAATCTGGCCATGATAAGTTCATCCCTTGCATCCCGGGCAGCCGTGTGCTCGTGTGCTGCCACTGCCGCTGGTCGATACACCGGCGCCCTGACCTTCTCCTGCTCCTCCTCCTCCTCCTCCAGATCCTCCTCCGCCTCCTCCTCATCCTCATCTGAGGTCCATGCAGAAAGAAAACTAATGGTTCCCATGCTGCTGGTAGATGCTTCCTTTGGGGAAGTGCTCATTGCAAGCGGGGAGAGGGTCTTCCAAAGAGGTCCCACAGTTGGTGGAGTCAAGCTGCAGCACCTCCGACTTCGGAAGGCCTTCTAAAAGTGCTCAGAGACCTTTTAAAGCCAAGGCCTGGCACCTGCAAGTAATCCTTGCTGCAATAAACGATGTCTTGTTAGACCTGCAGCAGTGAGGAGGCCACCCACGAGTCAACCCGTCAGGTTTACCTGGCGTGGTTGAGGAGGTGCGTGGATCACACCGAAATGCTGGAAAAATCACGAGGGCCTCTCAAAATAGGCTTAGAGAGGCCCTTAACGAGCATTTAAGGATCTTTAATAGCGCAATG
Organism: Squalus acanthias; assembly: GCA_030390025.1. Taxonomy (NCBI): domain Eukaryota; kingdom Metazoa; phylum Chordata; class Chondrichthyes; order Squaliformes; family Squalidae; genus Squalus; species Squalus acanthias. Next base: position 156,855,669 of record CM059428.1, read on the forward strand.
GCCAGCTGGAGGCGGGAGCGTTTCCCGACCTCCAAAACCGACACCAGAAAAATCCCGCGGAGGCGGGTTGGAGGCGGATTCCGACCCCGACCTCTTCGATTCTGATTTTCCCGCCTTTCCCGCCTCCAAACCCGCCTCCTCCGACGTCAGAAAATCGCCCCCATAGTGCTGTAGCCCTATCTCTGACTCTTGCTTCCATCAAGTTCTGCTTCCCTGCTGGGAGCTCAAGACTGACGAATTATTTACAGACAGGAGAACACGTCAGCAGCTTAGGTGCAGTAATACGTTCATTTTTCTTGGGAGAAGATCGTCACCCTTTCACTTGCATTGAAATTTTTCACAATTGTGAAATAAATCCAGTGATACGCTGGTTGTGACGCCACACTCGTTCTTCGTGTTTCTAAACTGGGACGGAGGTCTGAAGCTCCCAGAGTTTCTCTTCAGCAGGCCCTGGAATTAACTTGAACATCAGTAAAGTGAGGACGTTTGTAGACAGTGATGCACTAACCAGGCTGTAGCCGTGTAGCTTCTGGCTTCTTTCGAGTAACTTCCAAGCCCACAACCTGCTTACGTTGCACAAGGTTGCGCTATGATATGTTCACTTGCTTTCTAACTCTATTCATTACTGTGCTAAGTGGAATGGTTTACGTTACTATTGCCAAAACAAACCGTTATGAAGCCGCAAAGAAATGGTTATCGGATAGATTGATGGCCAAATGGTTACTGGTAGAAGAAACCTCCAAAGAAGGGAAACAGCTTGCTTTCCCGGAGCGCTTTGCCAAATCAAAGCAAGGCTCCGATCGGTCTGGGCAGCTTAGTTTTACTGATAGAATCTGGTGGCCATGCTGTGCCCTGCAGCACCCAGTGGAGGCTAAGTATGGCACCAAAGGGAGGGACAGTGGCCAAGAGAGGACCTCGCACCTGCACTGCTTTAGTGCCCCTTTATCTTCAAAGCAGGTTCAGTGATAACAGAAAGAGACAGTCAGACATAGGGGGGTAATTTTAACCACAAAAAAGACAGGTGGGTTGGGGTCGGGTGGGATGTTAAAATCTTAAAAAATCTCAAAGCCAACCCCAAGCCGCCTCTAAACTGCCCACTTCCGGTTTTGACGGAAATAGGACAGGGAGAGGGCAACCAACCCAGTCCCAGGAGGCGGGTTGGCCATTTAAATATTATAATAAGGCTGCGTGCCTCAGATTTATCCTGTCTTCCAGGTTTAACCTGGCAGCTGAAGGGAGGTGAGGACAGCTTTGTGGAAGAGGTTAAGTGCCTTTCCAGCACTGCTTGTTGGCCAGGAGGAGTAGGAGTGCTTCCTCCCAGCAGATCAAACTTACTTTCTTCCCTGCCATCGGACCCCCCCACACCCTCCCGCTATCAGACCCCGTCCAAAGAACCCCACCCCCGGGATCCAACCCCCCCACCCCCCCAGGATCAGACCCCAGGGATAGTGGACCGCCCCCCTCAATATCTGGACCCCCCCCCCCCCATCCAGCACGCTAACACTAATGCTGCTGCAGGCTCCCTACCTGCTCCTGCGGCTGTGGCCTCCTCTGGAGCGTTCCTCGCCCAACAGGGAGCCAAGCCAGTCAACCAGGCTGGCTCCCGGGCAGAGAACCTGCTAGACAAAAAAGACTTAAAACTTCACAGCGTGCAGGGTCCTGAACAAAATTAACCACCCCCCCCCAACCCCACTCACAGAAACCGCCCCAGTAAATATCAGGACCATACAGGCCGGAGGAGGGAGGGGGTCTGGGGGCGTGCTGATGTTGGTGAAATACAGGGAGTTTTAAAAGTCTTTTTACTTTGACAAGCAGCGCACTCCCCAGAAATGATGGCCCGGAATTTGCTGTCAGCGGCGAAGCAAAGGCGTTCGCTGCTGGCCCTGAATGAAGCTTCGCACAAAGATCCCGCAATCTCTGTGTCGAGAATTTCAGGTTTTCCGACGCGTAATTGTGACGTCAACAAGCTTTCTAAGCAGCCAATCAAAACGCAGAATTCTCACACACAGCGAACCAGGAAGTGGGTAAGCTCTAAATATTCTAACTTTTTAAAATGATAGAGAAAGCAAAACAAAGATTGGGGCTCTCACATGGGGAAATGGCAAACCTGAAATAAAGATGAACAAACTTTAAAAAAAAAGTTTACATATTTGTTAAAGTTTCTTAAAAATTTTACTATTTATTAAAATGGATAAATTTGACACTGCACAAAATTAAAATTAGTTTTTCAGGGCCATAACCTTTGTTTAGCAGTCAATACGTTGCACCTAATCCCTTCGGGTCTAACTTTTAATGGGGTATTTAACAGCGTAATTACTGCGGAAGAACCAAAGTTTTTGTCAGTTTCTCTGATTTGAGAGATTTCACTGATTGCCGGCTCCGTGGGCGTGTGGGGGTGGGGGTGCGGCGGTCCACAGCACAGCCTGTGGAGGAGCAGTGAATAACAGACCGCAACTTCAGGATTTCCACATTAGGCTGCGCACGCGCTAAATCCTGAAGTTGGTCAGGACCACAAATTCCGGGCCAATAATTGGCTCTTAAAGTATGTGCGCATGCGCCTTATAAAAATTCCTTTCTTACCAGTATTACACCAGGTACTTACTCAGCAACAAGAATAGACTGTGGAACTAACCCAGCCTGCACTGGAGCTGTTAAATTAAGAGAAATAGATGGAGGTAACTGATGTTTTCCCTGCTCTAACCTTGCATGTAGAAAGATTAAAATCCTAGAAGTTAAATTAGATCAAGCTTATTTTTCAAGCATTATGTAAATGATAATTTTTTTGACTTCTCATAGTAACTTTTATTTCATTTCCCCAATAATTGTTTCTTTATAGGAGGAGGGATGAGTAAACTAATCTAAGTTTAAATTTCTGGCTCAGTTTGATCTGAGCTGTCTCCAGTTCATCGACCTCGACCCAAGGTTCCCATCCAGTGTAGCTGCTGAGATACAGTCTATGACAATGGTGAAACTCTGGCTGGGTGACGAGTTTTTTCCTTTAACTTTCCTTTGGTGGATTTTGAGGTTCATTCAGGACAAGAGGGGTTTTGATAGAGTAGATAGGGAGAAACTGTTTCCACTGGCAGGAGGGTCAGTAACCAGAGGACACAGATTTAAATGAATTGGCAAAAAAGCCAGGGGGGAGATGAAGAGAAATTGTTTTACGTGGCGCGTTGTTATGATCCGGAATGCACTTCCTGAAAGGGTGGTGGAAGCAGATTCGATAGTAACTTTCAAAAAGGAATTGGATCGCTACTTAAAACGGAAACATTTGCAGGGCTATGGGGAAAGAGCAAGGGAGTAGAATGTAATGGCCTGGAATTTGTGGTTGCAATGACAGCGAAACTGTCAGCATTCGCAATCACTACTCTGTGAAACTGACAGCAACTTCTGGCGTCCGCACATGCGCAGTTAAACTCAGAAATCCAAAAGTTGCTGTCAGTGATTTTCCGCTCCTCCACAGGGTGCGCTGTTGAAGTCTTCGCAGATGTAAATCTTACAAATCTCTTGAATTGACATGAACTTCCACTTTTTACAATGTAATCTCACTGTGAAAACCCCCGAAAAAGTTAAGCCTTGTTGAATGAGGTATAACTGGGTATTTAATGGCATACTAAGTCATAATTACTACTGAACAACCTCTCTGGCCCTGAAAAACTAATTTTATATTTGTGGAATATCAAATTTTCTCTATTATGATAAAAATTCCTAGATTTTTAAATAATACATTTTTTAAAGTTTGTTTATGATATTTCAGCTTCTACCTTAATCCCATGTGCATGTTCCAATCTTTGTTTCACTCTCTGTAAAATGATTAAAAAGTGAATGATAATCAGTGCTTTTTACTTCCCGGTTTGCTGTCTGTGAAAATTCTTCAATGTGATTGGCTGCTTAGCCTGCTTGATAACATCACTGTTGCTGCACAATGGCAATCTCCTATAGGTGACGCCAGAATGAAATTAACGTCGGGAAAGGTGAAATCCACGCCACAGAGTTTGCTAGATCTTTGCGGGCAGCTTTCTTCAAGGTCAGCGTCGAGTGCTATCACTTCGCCGCTGACTGCAATGTAATTAGATAGCTGTTTCGGAGAGCAGGCACAGACAAGGTGGGGCGAATGGCCTCCCTCTGTGCTGTATGATTTTATGATTCTAAGAGGTGCGGGTGGTCGAAAAAGGAACCTTCCCATTTGTCTGCGATAGCTCCTGAAACATTTTTTGAAATGAGTCTTTTTACATTTAGACCAGAGGTACAGTGAAATGTTACTTCAACAATGAATTCAGGAGAGTAAGAGAGGACAGGATGAGACTGGTGGAAAAAACGTTGGGGATTTCAAGAAAATTAATCAAAAGCAATGAAACAATAATCACATTAGGGGCTTCTACATAATTCCAGCCAGTGAGTTCAGAGGTGTTGAGCAGCGCGCCTGCAAAATCAATTTATTACCCATAGCAGAAATAACCTGAAAGAATATTTTATTAAATGCAGAATTATACACGATGGTTTTCGTTCGGATTATATCTAGTTTAATAAAAATGTTGTTTTTTGTAATTAAACTGGAAGAATGAAAAGGTCATCTTGTGAACTCCCAAACCTTGAGTTAGCCCAGACCCACCCAGGAAATTGGGAGCCCTGAGGAGAGAATAGCTGCCTGGGCTCAGAATCTGTGTGCCTAAAACCTGGACACTTTCTGGTCACAGGTTTGCCCTCCCACACAGTGGTTTTCTGATCTTAATGAACAAAAGAAATTGCAAAATCAGAGATGAAAACGAAACTGTGTATTTAAAAGAGGATCAAAGTGTGCACAGACACTAGCGTACAGATACACACGGATTGTGTTTGCATACGCAGGCGATTTTCTTTTCCTCTTATTTTTTATTCCTGGGTAATTTAGCCAATTTGTTATGGTCTCTATTTCCAATTTTTTTTTTTAGCTGCAAGGCGCAGTGAACGAGCCAAAGCTTGTTCCACCAGCTCCAGGTTCATGCTGGCTGTGAGCAGAGATGCCATAAGCATCCTCGATTGAGCGCCTCTTTCCTTCGGAAAGAATTCCCACCGCAGAGCAGTATGGATTTGTGCGTCATGCAGTCAAAGTGCTGGAGCTACTTTGTAGAGGAAGAAAGAAAGACTTCCGTTTATGTGGTGCCTTATGATGTCTCTTAAAAAAACATCTCAAAAACGCTTCACATCCCACGAATTACTTTGAAGTGAAGTAACTGTTGTTGTTTAGGCAAATGAAGAGCAAGTTCCAATTTATCCCAATTGGACAGTTTTTTTTGGCCGTGCTGGTTGAAGGAGGAATGTCGGCCCCGACACTTTGAGAACTCCCTTCTTCAAATAGAGCCACGGGTTCTTTCATGTCTACCTGAACCACCAAAACAGAGAGACAGGGCCTCAGTTTAGAAAGAAAGAACTTGCGTTTATAGAGCACCTTTCGCAAGCTCAGGACATCCCAAAGCGCTTTACAGCCAGTGAAGTACTTTTTCGAAGTGTAGTCATTATTGTAATGTAGAAAACGCAGCAGACAATTTGCGCGCAGCAAGGTCCCACAAACAGCAATGAAATCCATGATCAGATCACCTGTTTTAGTGATGTTGGTTGAGGGACAAATATTGACCAGGACACCAGGAGAACTCCCCAGCTCTTCTTCAAGTAGTGCCACAGGATCTTTCTCAAATAGTGCCACGGGACCTCCGACAGTGCAGCACTCCCTCAATAGTGCACCGGGGTATCAGCCTAGATTACGTGCTCAAGTCTCTGTCTGGAGTGGTGCTACCACTGAGCCACAGCTGACACATATCTAGCTTGTTACTGGGTCACCTGAGAGAATTAAGATTTTGTTATTTGAATTAAACAAAGTTCACCAGTACAGCGTGCCTCAGTATAATTTTTACTGTCAATTCTTCACAGTGCTTCACGGAACTGTTAACTCCCCCCTCTCCCACCCCAGATAAGGCATGACAGCTAACCCATAATTACAGTCCTTGGACACTATTCAACGTCTCTATAGAGTGACATTTTTCTTCGATTACAAGCAATGCACGAAGTGGGATTTATATTTTTGCACATTTTTTCCACGCTCGCGTGAATGCCTCTTTTGACCTAGTTCTACTGGGTTGTTTATTTGCTTTGAAGAAGCTTGGGAACGGCCATTTAGCTTACAATTTCTTGTGTCAGTGACATGAAGTTCTCCTGAAATGATTATATAAATAAAGAATGCTACGCACACACATCCCGCACATGTCACTGATTTGGATCTAAATGATGCCATTCAAGAGAGAAATTCTCCAAGGCATGTATTTCTCTATCTGACTTACCAGCAGTCTTAGAATCATGGGGCTGGATTTTCAATGACCCGTGGAGTCGGGTTTGGAGGCGGGGGGTGGGGGTTAAAATTGCAGATTCGGGGGTCCCGACCCCATCCCGCCTCCAACCCGCCTCCATGCCAGTTTCTCTGGCGGCAGGTACCCGATCTGGTCTGAGACCCGACTCCCCGAGGCGGGAAGGGATTAGTGACAATTAACTGCCTGTTAACAGGTAGTTAACAGGCAGTTTTTTGGATAATCCCTATTTTCATTGCTGAAATGTGGGCTTCCCGACAGGTGGCAACCACGCCAAGTTATCGGGTCGGGCCGTGGGTCTGCAGGAGTTGGAGGGGTCGATATGTCCGGTGGGCAGGTGAGTGATGGGTGCATGTGTGCAGAGGTAAGTGTGTAAGGTAAGTGCTAAGTGTTGGAAAAAGTTTTACTTACCTTAACTTCCTCCTGCAGGTGTCAGCCCTTCAGTTCTCGGGAGTCGGAAATCTCACCGGCACAGAAAGCAGAAAAGCTGTGGTCCTGTCAAAAACTGCAGCCTTCTGTTTTCTGTGCTGGAATGATTTCTAACTCCGCCTGAGAGGAAGGACTGAAGTTAGAAATCATATTGTCAGTGTTTGACAGCTTCACAGAGCTGTCAAACGCTGATATTTCATCTGTCAAAAGCTCTTGACAGATGAAATGTCAATCTGTGACGTCACCTGTTGCCAAGTGACCCTTAATTGGCCTGCTGAGCCCACTGGGCGGGCTCAACAAGGTCAATCAAGGGAAAATACAGTGGGTTGGCCACATCTCGATGGAGGTGGGTTTACAAGCCAGAATGTGGGATTCACGACCCTAACCCGACCCCAGGTTCAAAATCCAGCCCATGGAATCTTACAGCACAGAAGGAGGCCATTCGGCCCATCGTGCCTGTGCCGGCTCTTCGGTAGAGCTATCCAATTAGTCCCGCTCTTTCCCCATAGCTCTGTAATTTTTTTTTTTTCCTTTTCAAGCATATATCCAATTCCCTTTTGAAAGTTACTGTTGAATCTGCTTCCACCAGGCACTGCATTCCAGATCATAATAACTCACTGCGTTAAAAAGTTTCCCATCTCTCCTCTGGTTCTTTTGCCAATTCTCTCCAATCTGTGTCCTCTGGTTACCGGCCCTCCTTAATGCAACAACAAAAGGAGATGGCATCAGTCTCAACACATTTGCCTTTATAAAGCTGCCCTTATGTGCAGGAAGATGCCTCAAAGCACTTTACCATAAAGAGGAAACTGATACGGTGGACACCGCACGAGAGGAGAGGGGAGAGGAACGGAGAGGCTAGAATGGGAGCCAAAGACATGACTGGAGACGACGGTGTTGAAACAACTTTTGAAAGCGGTGGTGGTGGCCAACTAGCTAGACAGTTTCAGAGGGCAAGAGTTTTTGTGACTGAACAAGCAGCTGCCGATGGTAGAAAGGTGAGAGCGAGGAAGGAGGAGAAGTCTAGTATTAGAGGAGTGGAGGCTAAGTACAGGGATGTAAGGGAGGAGGAGATCACTAAGGTAGGGTGGCAAGGCCGTGGAGGGAGTTTGATGCAGGGTAAAGAGAGCTGTTGGGGGTATTGAGCGTGTGGGCCTTGGGGCAGAATTGTCAATGAGTTGAAGCTTCTTGAGGGGTTCCTTTTTAAAAAACATAGAAACATAGAAACATAGAATCTAGGAGCAGGAGTAGGCCATTCGGCCCGTCGAGCCTGCTCCGCCATTCAATACGATCATGGCTGATCATCCAAATCCAGTACCCTGTCCCTGCTTTAATCCCCACAGTACACATATCCCACCCTACCCCCGTAACCCCACGTATTTAATTCCCCCTAACATATCCCATCCTATCCCCATAACCCCACATATTTAATCCCCCCTAACACTAAGGGTCAATTTATCATAGCCAAATCAACCTAAACCACACATTTTTGGACTGTGGGAGGAAACCGGAGCACCCGGAGGAAACCCACGCAGACACGGGGAGAATGTGCAAACTCCACACAGACAGTCACCCGAGGTCAGATTCGAACCCGGGTCTCTGGCGCTGTGAGGCACCAGTGCTAACCACTATGCCACCGTGTTGCCCACTGAGTTATGCAGCAATTCAAAACAATTTTTCCTTTAATTATGATAATTATATCTAATTTGCATATACGATCTATCAGGAACGATATATTGGCCTTGGAGGCGGTAGTACGCAGATTTACCAGGATGATAAAGGGCTTAAAGGGTTAAATTATGAGGACAGGTTGCATAAACTTGGTTTGTATTCCCTTGAGAAAATTGAGCGATGATCTAATCGAGGTCTTTAAAATGATAAAGAGATACGATAGGGTAGATAGAGAGAAACTATTGCCTCTGGTGGGGGAATTCAGAACAGGAGGGCATAATCTTAAAATTGGAGCGAGGCCGTTCAGGAGTGAAATCAGGAAACTCTTCTTCACATAAAGTGTAGTGGAAATCTGGAACTCGCTCTCCCAAAAGGCTGTGGATGTTGGGGCAATTGAAATTTTCAAGACTGAGATAGAATTTTGTTGGGTAACGGTGTGAAGGGATATGGAGCAAAGACGGGTAAATGGAGTTAATATACAGATCAGTCTTAATCGAATTGAATGGCACAAGAGGTTCGAGGGGCTGAATGGTCTATTCCTGTTCCTATTAAAATATGGCCTCTCTCTCTCTTCCAATGTGTGCAATGTGTTGAGAGGCTACAGCCCTACTATAAACAGAGTGGTTTCAGGAACTGGTAAGACTATTCCAATGCTCTCCTCACCAGCATCCTCCCTTGCACCCTTCATAAACTTGAGCTCATCCAAAACTCGGCTGCCCGTATCCTAACTCGTACCACGTCCCGTTCACCCATCACCCCCTGTGCTCGCTGACCTACATTGGCTCCCGGTTAAGCAATGCCTCGACTTTAAAATTCTCATCCATGTGTTCAAATCCCTCGATGGCCTCGCCCCTCCCTATCTCTGTATTCTCCTCCAGCCCTACGACCCTCCGCGATCTCTGTGCTCCTCCAATTCTGGCCTCCTGCGCATCCCCGGTTTTCTTCGCTCCATCATTGGCGGCCGCGCCTTCAGCTGCCTCAGCCCGAAGCTCAGGAATTCTCTCCCTAAACCTCTCTTCCTCGCTAGTTCTCTCTCCTCCTTTAATACGCTCCGTAAAGCCGACCTCTTTGACCAAACTTTTGCTCACCTGTCCTAATATCTCCTTATGTGGCTCGGTGTCAAATTTTGTGAGACTAGAACTAGGGGGCATAATCTTAGAATAAGGGGCTGCCGTTTCAAAACTGAGATGAGGAGAAACTTCTTCACTCAGAGGGTAGTAAATCTATGGAATTTGCTACCTCAGAGAGCTGTGGAAGCTGCGACATTAAATAAATTTAAAACGGAGATAGACAGTTTCCGAGCTGATAAGGGAATTAAGGGTTATGGGGAGCGGGCAGGGAAGTGGACGTGAGTCTAGGTTCGGATCAGCCATGATCCTATTGAATGGCGGAGCAGGCCCGAAGGGTCGTATGGCCTACTCCTGCTCCTACTTCTTATGTTCTTATGTTCTTATGATCGTTCCTGTGACGTGCCTTGATACTTTTACTATGTTAAAGGCGCTATACAAATGCAAGTTGCTGTTGGTGATGTTGAATTACAGAAATGTTGATCAGCTGTACCAGGAGTGTGCGCATACGGACCTGATGACCTGCTAACTCAACCGTGTCGTAGTAAAACACTTTGTGATATAGGAACAACATCTGATGTAACCATCATTATTTAATGGCTCTTTCATGAAACAGAGTCCATATAAATTAATCTCCCTATAACATTGTAACATTGGAGGTGTTGGACTCATCAGTCACCTGCGAACTCATTTTTAATGTGGAAGCAAGTCATCCTCCGTTTCGAGGGACTGCCTAAGAAGAAGAAGAAGGAGGTGATTTTCAACTGCCGCCCACCCGTTTCACAACTGAAAAGCATGGCAGCCAGTAGAGAAAAATCGGGGGGGGGGGGGTTGGGGAGGAACATCAGTCACCCCTTGGCCACCCAAGGCCTGCCTGATGCAATTTTTCGGCGGACCTGTAACCGGGCGGACTACACTTCTGTCCATTTCGGGCAGGAGGCTCTTTAAATATGCAAATTGGGGTCTTATGTCATTGTAGGACCCCAGTTGCAATTTTGAAGTACAAACGGGCTCAGCATGCACCGTGCCTAAAAGCATCAAAGTACCAGAGCTGCTTGTTGTGCAGTTGGAATATTAGTAAACTATTAAATGACATGCTTTAAATGTACTTTCAAGAATAACAGATACGGCAATTTTGTATTCTCATGAGTGAATGCAGCTCATGCGCACGTTCTCATTTAATTTACAGCTAAACTTTCTCCTGTTTGTTAGTATTGTACGAATACTGATACAGAAGCTAAGGTCACCAGACATTGGGGGCAACGATCACTCACAATACAAGTAAGCAATTTATTTGTTATCTCATTCTATGTGCACAGTAGAAAATATTGGGCCACACACACTAGATTTGTACAATCGGGCCTGATTAATCCACTAACTTGAGAAAACTCAGTAATCATAAATATTAAAAATCCACAGACGGATGGGGCATCAATTCATTGTATCAACCTTTTTTTAATCAAAATCAGCTGCTAATGTCATAATAGCGTGAAAAAATATGTGAAAATGTTGTCGCATTCTGGCAATAAAGCTGTTATATCTCGAGGTGCCTCATTTGTCTGACTGTAGAGCTCAACAGGATCATTGAAGCAAATTACACAATAGCAAAATACTGCGGATGCTGGAAATGTGAAATAAAAACAGAAAATGCTGGAAATGCTCAGCAGGTCAGGCAGCATCTGTGGAGAGAGAAACAGAGTTAACGTTTCAGGTCGATGACCCTTTGTCAGAACTGGAAAAGGTTAGGAAGGAGAGATTTTTAAGCAGGGGCAGGGAATAGGGGAGGAAATAACAAAAGGGAAGGTCTGTGATAGGATGGAAGACAGGAGAGATTGACTGACAAAAGGGATGATGGTGCAAGGCAAAAGGAGATGGTAATGGGACAAGTTAAGGAACAAAAGCTGGCTCTAGATGATGTGTGGATGATGATGGCAGCAACATTAACAGCTACCATGTGAGGAAACAAGACAAAAAGAAAGAAATACAGGGGCCAATTTATAGTCTGAAATTGTTGAACTCAATGTTAAGTCCAGAGGCTGTAAAGTGCTTAATAGAAAGATGAGGTGCTGTTCCTCGAGCTTTTTTTTCTCTCTTGTTTCCTGACATGGTGGCTGTTAATGTTGCTGCCATCATCATTCACAGCGCTACATGCAGCAGCGCCACGTGCGTAGCGCCGCGGTACTGCAGGCTTCCCGCCCCTGATTATAGGGGAGGGGCCTAGCGCAGCGCGCACCGTGGCCCTGCTGGATCCCCGGGGAGCGGGGTGCCGGCAAAAGAGCCCGGCACTCAAGAGGAGTGTCGGGCTGACCAATCGCGGCTGGCAGCCCGCAGGAGGAGGCGAGAGGGGGCAGGTGCTGGCAGGCGGCCCAAACAAAAATGGCCACCCGGCACCCGCCCTTTAATTATTGCCGCCCCGACCGCAAAAACGCCACCCTGACCCTGTCGGACATAGCGTCCGGTGGTAGGTCGGGTGGGGGGGGGGCACGAGCATGGCGCTAGGCACGTCGATGATGTCATCGCCGGAGGCGCAGCACCGCGGGGCGCTACCAGCCGCCGCCGACACTAACCTCCCGCTGAATTTCGCAAGGGGTGTCAGCGGCGTCGCGCTCGGGCACTAGTTACTTTGCACCCCGTTAGTGCCCCCTCGAACGGGAGGCACAAAGCAACTGAATTTTTCCCCCCAGGGTTCTTGGCCAACAGAAGACCAACTCGTAAAGGGGGGGATTACAAATCCCTTCATCCGGCAGAAACTGGGTGATGCGGGAGTTAAAATCAAAGCAGTCCACTTACGCTTTTTTCCATCCTACGGCCATCTCAAAGCTGGCGCCTGCCTGACTCCTGAATTTATATTAATCGGGTTCATATTACGTAGATAGGACCCTAATACCATTATCATGGCCTGCTGGGCGGAGCGTAGAAGCTGTCAGACCAGGAGTGGAGGCCCTCAAAGGTAAGTAAAAAAAAATAATTGTGGGGACTGGAGAAGCAAGGGTTCTCCTCTAGACCCCACAAAATAGTTTGGGCCACTACCGCATGGGGTCCTCGCCATTCTGGATTCCCGAAACCCTCCGCCCCCCCCTCCCCCAACGGACTACCTTGTTGCTGGGTGGCCGCCCGATATTGAGCTGGCCTGAACCCAGAGAGATGCCTCCGGACGCCTGTTTGAGACGGGCAGCTCGTCTGCTCCACTTAAACGAGGCCCAGCAGTTAAAATGGACCGGTCCTCCCGCTACACCTGCCGCGCGTTGGCCGGAAGTTAATATTCCTGCTGTAATGTTTGATCGTAAACCTGCTAGTTGTCCTTGGTTCTAAAGTTTTTGCACAGTGAATTGGCTATTCCTGTTTGTTCTGTAATGAGATATTTCCTCGACTGAGCAGGTTTTATATAGGTCACATCAGTGATTGTTTCTGTTCTTCCCAATTAACCAGGAGACTTGCCAAATCCACGTTGCTCCTAATCCCGTTGCTTGGGGTACATTACATTGTGTTTGCCTTTTTCCCGGATAACGTTTCAGAAAAATATAAGATCTCGTTTGAACTATGCTTTGGATCTTTTCAGGTAAAAAATCATTTCCTATCCTACCTCTTATGTCAACAGAATTTATGGTGAATTTATATATTTTTTTTAAATCTCTCTGAACTGTTTCTCTTGCAGGGGTTTATCGTTGCAGTTTTGTACTGCTTTTTAAATAGTGAGGTGAGTTACTTTGCTGACTTTCGAAGTTTCGAAGCTAATTCATGATTTTGTTTGTAATTAATTTGGGATAACTGTTCCCAGCAGAGCGTAGGACAGTAAATCAGTAGTGGCGTATTTTGTGGGACTAAAGAAGCTACGGCATCTGCTTGAGCCTGTTATATACATTGAAAAGCTAACAATCTCAAGCCGTAAGTTTTTTTTAAATATGTAAGTTAGAGGTGTGCATGTGATATTACAAACGACAAGTATTAATCAAGTATTGCTCTTTTCAGTAAATCAGTAAGAACCTCGACCTACCCATTGTGCAAATTAAAAAGTGCAAAGAACACCTAGGTACAGCAGCGCAAATGTCATTATCAATTTATTTCAGTCCAGTTTCGAATCCGTAACTCCACATCAATATTGCGTTTGCGATATCATGTTGGCACACTGGGTGATTCTGCTACCCAGCACCCACAGCTTGGATCCTCACTCATGGGAAGCATACGTTGGAAGCTCCTGGGCACACAGTCTGTGATCATAGAAACATAGAAACATAGAAGATAGGAGCAGGAGTAGGCCATTCGGCCCCTCGAGCCTGCTCCGCCATTCAATGAGATCATGGCTGATCATCCAAACTCAGTACCCTGTACCTGCCTTCTCCCCATATCCCTTGATACCTTTAGCTTTAAGAAATATATCTAACTCATTCTTGAATATATTTAATGACTTGGCCTCAACTACCTTCTGTGGTAGAGAATTCCACAGGTTCACCACTCTCTGGGTGAAGAAATTCTTCCTCATTTCTGTCCTAAATGGCTTACCCCTTATCCTTAGATTATGACCCCTGGTTCTGGACTCTCCGACCATCGGGAACATTCTTCCTGCATCTAGTTTGTCCAGACCTGTCAGAATTTTATATGTTTCGATGAGATCCCCTCTCATTCTTCTATACTCCAGCGAGTATAAGCCCAATCGACCCAATCTCTCCTCATATGTCATTCCTGCCATCCCAGGTATCAGCCTGGTGAATCTTCGCTGAACTCCCTCCATGGCAAGAACATCCTTCCTCAGATAAGGCGACCAAAACTGCACACAATACTCAAGGTGTGGTCTCACCAAGGCCCTGTACAACTGCAGCAGGACATCCCTGTTCCTATACTCAAACCCTTTCGCTATGAAGGCCAACATACCATTTGCCTTCTTCACCGCCTGCTGCACCTGCATGCTTACCTTCAGCGACTGGTGCACAAGGACACCCAGGTCTCGTTGCACTTCCCCTTCTCCCAATCTATTGCCATTCAGATAATCCTCTGCCTATTGATTTCAATAGCTAGGAATCGTGGGCAGTGTGATTTCCCCACAAGCGCCAAACTGCGCTGGGAGTGCTGGATCACAGAATCACCCCCGTAGGTTGCCGCAGCATATAAGGCACACTTCCCAAACTTGACCAACCCCCTCAGAAAAGTTATTAATTTAAATTGCTTGCATATGGGTGACACCCCAACTTCAACTGAATTTTTTTTGTTTTAATAAAGTCCAACCTACATGCGAGCTAGTCCAGTATTTGCTTAGGATTTATCCTATGCTCCTCGGTCAAGTTAAGCTGCTCAGTTGTGGTTTGGAACAGTAACCGGTCATTCAGTGCAATAAGTCCTTCCTTCTATTGTAGGTGACCTGCGCCTCGATTCCACCTCAATCATATCCCTCAGTCTCTTCTCTCTCCAGAACTCTATCCCATTGTTTCTTGAATTTATTGGCTGGGTTTGTTTTCCTTGGAACAGAGGAGGCTGAGGGGAGGTCTTATTGAGGTGTATAAAATTATGAGGGGCCTAGATAAAGTGGATAGAAAGGACCTATTTCCCTTAGCAGAGGGATCAAAAACCAGGGGGCCCAGCTTTAAAGTAATTGGTGGAAGGTTTAGAGGGGATTTGAGGGGAAATTTCTTCACCCAGAGGGCTGTGGGGGTCTGGAACTCACTGCCTGAAAGGGTGGTAGAGGCAGGAACCCTAACCACATTTAAAAAGTACTTGGATGCGCACTTGGGATGCTGTAACCTGCAGGGCTACGGACCAAGAGCTGGTAAGTGGGATTAGGCTGGATAGCTCTTTGTTGGCCGGCGCAGACACGATGGGCCGAAATGGCCTCCTTCTGTGCTGTAACTTTCTATGATTTCTATGATTTATCTGTTCCGCTTCAATGACCTTCCCTGGTGACTTGATTGCAAGTCTTGAACTTTAAAAGAAATATAATTTTCCAACGGATGACAAAAACTAGAAAATACTCAGCCAGTCAGTCAGCATCTGAAACCTGGCTGTACCCCTGCAAAGGTGCACCCCAACAGAATGAGTGAGTCACTTGGCCTCAAGGAAGACCAGTGGCTGAGCAGGCAGCGGCCAAGGCCTCACCGAAATAACAACAGCTTGCAACTTATGTAGCATAGGTTTAACATAGCAAAACGCCCACGGCACTTTGCAAATACATGGCCGGACAATGAGCAGGAGTTTGAGAAGGGAGTTGCGGAGGACACTGAAAAAATAGTTGAAGAGGTAGATTTTGAAGAGTCTTTTGATAGCAATGAGAAATATCATAGAGTCATACAGCACACAAGGAGCCCATGCGGCGAATCGTGCCCGTGCCGGCTCTTTGAAAAAACGATTCAATTAGTACCACTTCCCTGCAGCCCTGCAAATTTTTCCTGTTCAAGTATAGATACTGATGGAAGGGTCCCATCCCTGAACGACATTAACAACTCACTTGGGCTTTTACAACACTCCAGTAGCTTTCGTAATCACTATCCCCCTCCCCCCCCCCACCCCCGCCCCCAGCCAGGGTTGGAGATTACAACCTCTGTGTTACTAGCCCAGTATCATAACCACGACACTGCCTAACTGCTAGATATCGCAAGGCGGAGGATGTTAGGAAGGGAGTTTTAGAGTGTGGGAGCAGAGGGAGGAGGGAATGGACGAAAGAGCAGAGGGTGCGTGCTGGAACATGGGGCAGGAGAAGATTGCAAAGACTGGGTGTGGCAAGGAATTTATAGAAAAGGGCAAAGGTTTTCAAATCACTGCACTGGGGGCTGGGCAACTACTAGAGGTCAGTGAGGTCAAGGGTGATAGCGTGATCTAGAATTCGGGCAGGATGGGGTGAGGGCAGCGGAGCTCTGGATGAGTTGGAATTTTGTAAATGGAGTTTGGGAGGCCGGCAAGGAGAGCGTCAGAGAAGTTGAACCAGGAAGGATGGATGAAGGTTTCGGCGGTGGTCGGGCTGAGGTAGGGGTGAAGGCAGACAATATTATGGAGGTGGAAAAGCTGACTGATCTGCATTCAATGTTTGTATTTCAGATTTCTAACCTCTACACCTTTTCCCGATATCTCCTTTATAATTGGCAACCTGAGTTTAGTCAAAAAAGACAATTCGAATCAGGCCCTTGCTTTATTTGCAATTGCTGATTTTTTTAAATTACCCAATAGTATCCGCCTTGGCGCTAGTCTGTGAGCTCACTGCAGACTTTGGAGCAAGGCTGTTTTTGAAGAATGTAAATCGTCTGATATTTCTAGATGTCAATTAAGGGGTCGTGGCAATACCATTTTACAGACTTTACTCATCCCTGTCCAGCCAAAGGCTTTTTCAGAGCGTAACATCTCATGAATGACGAGATGACGTCAATCACTCAAGCAGATGAATGAACGAATGCTGCTCCTGATCCAGAACTACCTCATCAGTGAGATTGAAATTTTCCAACTTTGAGAATAGTTAATAAATAGGACATTTTAACACATTCAATCGGTCCAATTTACACCTTTGTGAATGCAGCTGCTCTTGGCAGAGTCACTTGGTAGAAGTCCTGTAACTTGCTAGTCAGGCAGCTGAGTTTATCCTGGGATTACCATTCACTAAACTGATGAAGCATTGCTAGATGTCGGTGCGCGAATAATTCTTGTTTAAACAGCACACCATCAGGGAAAGGTTAGGAGTGAGACTGACGATTAAAGAGTGATAGATTACAAATTTATTAAAATATATATATATATATGTGAGGCTGTGCTTATTTTTAGGACTAAGAAACATGAAAATAGGTTGAACGTCTTCTATCCATTGACATTCTTCATCCTTAAAATATAGGTTCAAGCTGAACTGAAAAAGAAATGGCGGAGCCTGGTTTCGAGTTGTCACCTAAACTCCGATTACAATATGCACAGAACATCGATTTCAGGGAACGGTTCTGCTCGCAGAAATACCCGAGCTCAGTCCTTCCTGCAGACGGAAACCTCTCTGGTATAAATGCGGTTCCGTGGGCTGTGCTGAATCCTGCAGCCTTGTACATACCATGTGTTCGGGGGGGGGGGAAACAAGCCACCTACCTGTGTTCTGTGATGAAGACATAGGAGAAACTGATGGGAACATCTGGCACAGGTGTTTTCTTTCCAAACTCTACTTTCAAAACTTGCATTTTGAGATGTGTACATTTAAAAATTTTCAACAATATGGACAGATAGTCAAGACATCTTTGGCTGGAATGCCTTTTTAAGGATTTCTTGAAAATCGATAATATATATATAGTATTGTGCACATAATAAGTGACTGCTTGAACATTCATTTACCGAGCCTTGTGACGTTTAAGGACATTTTCACTTAGAAAATGGTCCCTATTTCATACTCAACTCTTTGCAACATGAACAAGGCACATCACCAGTTCCTCGGCTGCTGTGAGTTCCTGACGTCTGAGATCCCAGAGGATTTATGGGCACTCATAAGTTTGAATGTGACTTTCATTGAACTCCATCAACAGTATTCATTGGCATTCTGCCATGTCACAGCTTGGACTGTCTCGTCGCAAGATTTAAATATGTGAGGTCTTGCTTTTATTTTTCAAACATTCCAGGATTTCAAATCGGATAAAGTTGTGTTCTAATGGTTTGGTAACTTGTTGTTTCTGAGGGCGATTTCATCCCCAAAGTATATATGGAGGAATTATTATGGGGCTGTGTTGTGAATAAATATCTGGTAGTGAGAAACTAGTACTGGCGATCAGTGGGCTTTTAGTGCTCGGCAAGAAATTACAACCTAGAAATTACCGTAGCCAATGTTGAAACGTTTGACAGGTCCAGATGACATTCCTCTCTCCGCTATTTTCATAGAATCATAGAATGCGCAGCTCAGAAGGAGGCCATTTAATCCATCGTGCCTGTGCCGGCTCTTTGAAAGAGCTCTCCAATTAGTCCCACTCCCCCGCTCTTTCCCCAGAGCCCTGCAATTTTTGCCACTTCAAGTATTTATCCAGTTCCCTTTTGAAAGTTACGATTGAATCTGTTTCCATCACCCTTTCAGTCGGGATCATAACAACTCACTGCGTAAAAAAATTCTCCTCATCTCATCTCCTGTTCTTTTGCCAATTACCTGTGTCCTCTGGTTACCGACCCTTCTGCTGCCGGAAACAGTTTCTCCTTATTTACTCTATCAAAGCCCTTCATTATTTTGAATGCCACTATTAAATCTCCCCTTAACCTTTTCTGCTCTAAGGGCAGCAACCCCAGCTTCAGGAGTCTCTCCACGTAACTAAAGTCCCTCATCCCTGGTACCATTTTAGTAAATCTCCTCTGCACCCTCTCTAAGTCCTTGACAAAGCATGAACCTGTTTATTTTGAATGGGTCGAAGCCCCACTATGACTGCAAACAGTAATTTCTAGGCGTACCGCTCCATTCAAATAATATCAACAGAAGTCGTACAAGATATAATGGATGTATATAGAATCCGCCCTCTACTGAAGAATATGAAGCACTTTTTTGGTCAACTTAGAATGATCCAGTTGGTAAAAGTATAATCTATGCATTTCCATCCCATTATATGTATTAACTACTGTTCTAACAAAATAAATATGTTGACAAATGCCAACTATTCTTGAGTTGGCACCTAATAACACAAATTTCCCAGCCGCCAATATGTGAAGTATAGAATTAACAGTGACGTTGATCTACTCACCTTCTGTAAAGTCACTTAATTCAAAATAGCTGATAATTCCATTTGTTTAGCGCTAAACTCCCACTTTGCTTTTTCACTTACATTGCTTATGTCAAATAATTGGATGATTCGTAAAAAAAAATTATTGCAAAATTCCAGGAGTAGACTGTATTTCAATACAATGGTCAGTATGACTCTTATTTCGGTGAAAGAGTCACTGTGATCATATGAGCATCTGGAAGCCTCGAATCGGCTCTGATGTTTCGATGAATACCTGTAACGTACGAACAGCAACAGAATCTTTGTGTCGACTAATTCTATACCAAGTCAGATGCCGAATTTTCCTGCTATGTTACTTAAAGTTAAGATTTTAGATTCTGCTATCGCTTTTCTAAATTTAAATGTTAAAGTGCAAAAAGAGTGTAATGTAGCCAAGTTTGCAGATGATACAAAGATGGGTGGGAAAGCAAGTTGTGCAGAGGACTCAAAGAATATGCAAAGGGATATAGACAGGCTAGGTGAGTGGGCAAACATTTGGCAGATGGAGTATAATGTGGGAAAGTGCGAGGTTATCCACTTTGGCAGGAAAAATAAAAAAGCAAACTATTATTTAAATGGAGAAAAGTTACAAAATGCTACAGTTCAGAGGGACCTGGGGGTCCTTGTGCATGAAACACAAAAAGTTAGCGTGCAGGTACAGCAAGTAATCAAAAAGGCAAATGGAATGTTGGCCTTTATTTCAAGGGGGTTGGAGTATAAAAGCAGGAAAGTCCTGCTACAACTGTACAGGGTATTGGTGAGACCACACCTTGAGTACTGCGTACAGTTTTGGTCTCCTTATTTAAGGAAGGATATACTTGCATTGGAGGCAGTTCAGAGACAATTCACTAGGTTAATTCCAGAGATGAGGGGTTTGACTTATGAGGAAAGGTTGAGCAGGCTGGGCCTATACTCATTGGAATTTAGAAGAATGAGAGGTGATCTTATCGAAACATATAAGATACTGAGGGGGCTCGACAGGGTAGATGCAGAGAGGATGTTTCCCCTCATGGGGAAATCTAGAACTCAGGGGCACAGTTTTAGAATAAAGGGTCGCCCTTTTAGAACTGAGATGAGGAGGAACTTCTTCTCTCAGAGGGTCGTAAATCTGTGGAATTCTCTGCCCCAGAGAGCCGTGGAGGCTGGGTCATTAAATACATTTAAAGGTGGAGATAGACAAATTTTTGCAAGATAAGGGAGTGAAGGGTTATGGGGAGCGGGCAGGGAAGTGGCTTTGAGCCCTAGATCAGCCATGATCTTATTGAATGGCGGAGCAGGCTCGAGGGGCCAAGTGGCCTATTCCTGCTCCTATTTCTTATGTTCTAAGAGCAGATTTATTGAAAGGTACAGGGAAATCATGCTTGACGAATCTTCTGGAATTTTTTGAGGATGTTTCCAATAGGGTGGACGGGGGGGAACCAGTAGATGTGGTGTATTTGGACTTTCAGAAGGCCTTCGACAAGGTCCCACACAAGAGATTGGTGTGCAAAGTTAAAGCACATGGGATTGGGGGTAATGTGTTGACGTGGATTGAGAACTGGTTGGCACACAGGAAACAAAGAGTAAGAGTAAATGGGTACTTTTCAGAATGGCAGGCAGTGACCAGCGGGGTACCGCAGGGTTCGGTGCTGGGGCTCCAGCTGTTTACATTATATATTAATGATTTGGACGAAGGGATTAATTGTAATATCTCCAAATTTGCGGATGACACTAAATTGGGAGGCAGTGTGAACAATGAGGAGGATGCTAGGAGGCTACAGAGTGACTTGGACAGGTTGGGTGAATGGGCAAATGTATGGCAGATGAAGTACAATGTGGATAAATGTGAGGTTATCCACTTTGGTGGTAAAAATAGGGAGGCAGACTATTACCTGAATGGTGGCAGATTAGGGAAAGGGGAGGTGCAACGAGACCTGGGCGTCATGGTACATCAGTCACTGAAGGTGGGAAGGCAAGTGCAGCAGGCAGTCAAGAAAGCAAATGGCATGATGGCCTTCATAGCAAGGGGATTTGAGTACAGGAGTAGGGAGGTGATGCTACAGTTGTACAGGGCCTTGGTGAGGCCACACCTGGAGTATTGTGTGCAGTTTTGGTCTCCTAACTTGAGGAAGGACATTCTTGCTATTGAGGGAGTGCAACGAAGGTTCACTAGATTGATTCCTGGGATGTCCAGACTGACATATCAAGAAAGACTGGATCAACTGAACTTGTATCCTCTGGAGTTCAGAAGAATGAGGGGGGATCTTATAGAGACGTTTAAAATCCTGACTGGTTTAGACAAATTAGATGCGGGCAGAATGTTTCCAATGTTAGGGAAAACTAGAACCAGGGGTCACAGTCTAAGGATAAAGGGGAAGCCATTTAAGACTGAGATGAGGAGGAACTTCTTCACCCAGAGAGTGGTGAATCTGTGGAATTCTCTACCACAGAAGGTTGTTGAGGCCAGTTCGCTAAATATATTCAAAAGGGAGTTAGATATAATACTCACAACTAGGGGGATCAAGGGGTATGGCGAGAAAGCAGGAATGGGGTACTGAGGTAGCATGTTCAGCCATGAACGCATTGAATGGCGGTGCAGGCTCGAGGGGCCAAGTGGCCTATTCCTGCTCCTATTTCTTATGTTCTTATGTTCTAAGAGCAGATTTATCGAAAGGTACAGCTTCACATAAGTCGTCCCAATGGGGGTAATTTTAACCCCCCAGGACAGGTGGGAGAGAGGCGGGGGAGGAGGTTCAAATTTTCAAAATGAGAAGCCTGACCGTAGCCCGTCTCTAACGCGCCCACTTTTTAATGGAGGCGTGTTGGGGGCCAAGCAACTAACCTGCTCTACGGAGGTGGGCCCCCAATTTCAAGATTTTTATGTGGGCTGCGTGCCTCCAATTTTAGCTGTGTTTCAGATTTAACGGCTGCGGGCCGGGTTTCCCAGGACTCGGAGAACCCGGCACCTGAAAGGAGATGACAACGGCCGGATCCAATAGGTAAGTGTTTATCCAGCACTGTTTGTACGTCAGGAGGAGCAGGAGTGCTTCCCACCGGCTTCCCAAGCAAACCCGTTAACCTCCCCGTGATCGCCCCCTCCCCCGCAATCTCTCCAACCCTGATCCACCTTTCCAGCCCCCGACCGATCTCTCCAACCCCCAATCCAACTCTCTGGGCCCCGATTCACCTCCCCGGCCCCCGGCAGATCTCTCCCGGCCTCACCCCCACCCCCAACCCGACAGAGGATTTAAGTATAAGAGTAAAGACGTCTTACTGCAATTATATAGGGTCCTGGTGAGACCACACCTGGAGTATTGCGAAATAACAGAAAATGCTGGAAACACTCAGCAGGTCAGGCAGCATCGAGGAGAGAGAAACAGAGTCAACGTTTCGGGTCGACGACTCTTCATCAGAACTGAAAAAGGTTAGAGAAGAGAGATTTTTAAGCAGGGGCAGGGAGGAGGGGAGGAAAGAACAAAGGGAAGGTCTGTGACAGGCTGGAAGGCAGGAGAGATTGACTGACAAAAGGGATGATAGTGCAAGGCATAAAGAGAGGTAACGGGACAAGTTAAGAAACAAAAGATGACTCTAGATGATGTGTGAATGGCGATGGCAGAATCATCAACAGCTGGAGTATTGTGTACAGTTTTGGTCTCCTTACCGAAGGAAGGATATACTTGCCATAGAGGGAGTGCAACGAAGGTTCACCAGACTGGTTCCTGGGATGGGGCGATTGCCCTATGAGGAGAGATTGAGTAGACTAGGCCTATATTCTCTAGAGTTTAGAAGAATGAGAGGTGATCTCATTAAAACATACAAAATTCTTACAGGACTTGACAGGGTAGATGCAGGGAGGATGTTTCCCCTGGCTAGGGAGTCTAGAACCAGGGGTCACAGTCTTGGAATAAGGGGTCGGCCATTTAGGACTGAGATGAGGAGAAATTTCTTCACTCAGAGGGTGGTGAATCTTTGGAATTCTCTACCACAGAGGGCTGTGGAGGCTCAGTCGTTGAGTATATTCAAGACAGAGATCGATAGATTTTTGGATATTAAGGGAATCAGGGTATATGGGGATAGTTCAGGAAAGTGGAGATGAGGTAGAAGATCAGCCATGATCTTATTGAATGGCGGAGCAGGCTCGAAGGGCCAAATGGCCAACTCCTGCTCCTATTTCTTATGTTCTTGTCTCCTGGCACCTCCTCCCCCGATGTCGCCCCCGACCGAACTCTCCAGGCCCCCACCCGACCCACGATGGTTTAGAAGATAGATACAGATGAAGAAAGCATTCATCCCATCGTAACTCATCCACCCAGAAAGAAGACCAAGAACTGCATTTATATAGCACCTTTAATGTAGTAAAATGTCCCAAGGTGCTTCACAGGCACATAATCAAACAAAATTTGACTCCAAACCACATATTTAGGACAGGTGACCAAAAGCTTGGTCAAAGAGTTAGGTTTTAAGGAGCGTCTTAAATGAGGAGAGAGGTGGAGAGGTTTAGGCAGGGAATTCCAGAGCTTAGGGCCGAGGCAGTTGAAGGTACAGCCTCCAATGGTGGAGCAAAAAATCGGGGCTGCGCAAGAGGTCAGAAATAGAGGTGCACAGAGATCTCACAGGGCTGGAGGCGATTACATAGATAGGGAGGGGCGAGGCCATGGAGGGATTTGAAGACAAGATGGGAATTTTAAAATTGAGGTGTTGCTGGACAAGGCGCTAATGTAGGTCAGTGTGTACAGGGGTGATGGGTGAATGGGACTTGGTGCGAGTTAGGATACGGGCAGCAGAGTTTTGATGAGCTCAAGTTTACGGAGGGTGTAAGGTGGGAAGCCAGCCAGGAGAGCATTGGAATAGTCGAGTCTAGAGGTAACACAGGCATGAATGAGGGTTTCAGCAGCAGATGAGCTGAGGCAGGGGTGGAGACAGTCGACGTTAAAGAGGTGGATGTAGGCGGTCTTGGTGATGGGAGAGGATATGGGGTTAGTAGCTCATCCACCCAGAAAGAACCAAGGAAGAGCCCGCAGTGCCCCTGTTTACAGCATGTGGGGCTTCAATTACTGCCTCCACATCGAGACCTGGAAGCTCATCCATGCATTGATCTCTCTTTGGGTGAAAAAGAACTTCCTATCACTTTAAGTGCAGCTTTCATCTTCCAGGTTAGAATTTGAACTCTCAAGATTTAGAAGTGGAACTGCTCCCGAGTATATGTTGGAAAGCCTCCAGTTGCTTTTACTGTGGTTTGATCTTTCCAGCATGTAATTTTTTTATTTTTAATAACGGTCTTCCAACATTTCCAGGAATATTATGGGTCATGAGTTTCACTTTCCGGCAAACTCTCCAAACCACACTGGTCTGATGCCCTGCATGGAGGAGTGCAGTCGGGAGGCACATTTCATTCTCCAGCGAGACTGTGAAACAATGTTTATTTCATTTGTGGATGAGAGAGCAGCTTTACAGACTCAAGACTAGATGTTACTGTTTGCAATATTAGCGTAAGATGCCTAACGCACTAACCCAAAACAGGCTAATGCGTCTGTGTTAAAATAACAGACAAGGAAATGTCATTAAGCCAACGTCATAAACAGTCATCTCTTGTTTCAGATCAAGTCCTTTTCTTAGACAGTGTCCCTGTCCAAAATCACGCTAGCGATTACAGTATAGAGCGAGAATATAATCAATCCCTGGAGTGCATAGCAGGTGAGGCAGCATCTGTGGAGTGGGAAACAGAGTTAACGGGCTGGATTTTGTCTTGGGGTCGGGTTGGGGTCGTGTCATTCGCATTTTGTGTTATCCGCCTGTCTGCAATTGGATGTGGGAGATTGATGCAATTTTCACTTAATTGGGCAATTGAGTTCCAGCATGTGGGAACCCATGAACCAATTAGTGGTTTCAGTCTGAAAGTCACCTCTGATGATGTCATCATTGCTGCTGCATTGAAGGCTTTCAGACACTGCCTGGTCTCAGATACTGCCTGGCCTTTGCTGTGAGAGGACCTGGATGCAAAATGAGCAGCATCTCAGAGAGAGAGAACGAGAGAGAGAGAGAGAGAGAGAATTTTTTTTGCAACCAAGTCCTCCCAGGCAGTCTCTGAAGACATTCAATGCAGCAGCATCAGAGGCGACTTTCAGACCTAATACTACTACTACCTTCATCACATCTCCGTTGTAATAGTGGACCTGCAGCTGATAGTCAGCTATCCACTTGTGCTCCCGCCAGGTTTCACTGGCGTGTTTCACATCAGGCGTGCTTCATGTCGGAAAAGGGTTAAACTAGCTAAAACGTTTCAAATTGGCATTACAGAGCCAATTTAGGGCTTGTTAAGGGCTTTAATGGCCTCTCCCGCCTCTTGGAGGCAGGATGGAGTCGGGAACCCCGCGACCGATTTTGTCAAAATTGCGTGGAGGCGGAATGGAGTCGGGATCAGGTCCGCCCGCCACTTTTCGCTATTTTAACCCCCCACACGACTCCAAACTCGACTCCACGGGTCATTGAAAATCCAGCCCAACGTTTCAGGTCAATGACCTTTCATCAGAACCTTTCTGTTTTTGTTTCAGATTTCCAGCCTCCGCAGTATTTTGCTTTTGTATTAGACTGTAAACCCCGGTCGCAGAAATGTTTCATGGCAATGCAGGTGGACGTTCCTTTGTGCAGAGCATTGCGATAATATGCCAATCGCTGCTTACACTAAGCAGAGTACACAGACATTTCCCACAAAAGTCAAGTTGCTGCAAACAAAGTAACAAGTTACAAAGAGAAAAGCAGAAACAATTCTTTCGATCTTAAAAAAGCACAGCAACATTTCAGCAAAGTGAACTTATTGTTGAAGGTTTTCCTCAGCGCTGGTATCGCTGATGTTGAGTTGGCGCCCGCCCAGTTGTCCCGCTGCTGACCCCGGCACATGTCATAGGCTCGGCCTAATTTGAATTGTTTTGTTGGTTCCTTTTTGGTGTTCTTGCTGCACCAGAAGCCAACTCCCCCCCATTGGGCAGCTGCAGCAGCTTAAAGAGGGCATTCTGGCAAACGGCAGATAGATCTGTTGGGGCTTCCCAGGAATGTGGCAAATTTGCTGCTGTGGAAGGCTTCATTGATGAATTTACCATGGCCTTCTGAAATTTGTATCCCCTTCTTCCAGTCCTAGCAATGCTGATTTCCACTATATTGCTGCCATGACTAGCATCCAGCAATTGCTAAGGCAGAATGATGGATAATGTGACATATGACGCCACTCCATCATTGCCATCTTATTTGGATATGCCCGTCTGTATTTGGGTGGGTGTACCTGTTGTCTAACATCACTTCCGACGGAATATCTGAAGTGACCAGAATTGGCACAAAGTGGCATAATGGCTCTCCTGCCTTCAGTACGACTGTCGGAAACTGGTAGGTATTTCCTTGGAAAATCCTTCCCTCTGTGATGATAATATGTCAAAAGGAAGCAGTTAATTTGTGTTCTATTATCCTTGGCTAGCTGGCAGAACTGAACTCCCTCGAGCTCTGGGTTCCACTATACCACTCAGAAAATAGGAGTTATATTACACTCTTCAAAAGAGGTGCCATTTATTCTCCCATTTCACATTACAATAGCCATACCATCTTAAAAGTTAGTAATTACAAAGAAATCTAATCAAATTGTTGAATGTTTTATTTACAGCAAAAATGTATCAAATTAACTCAATGGTAATACCATATGTTTACATTTTATAGTGTAGTCGCATTATGAAGAATAATCAAGCAAAATTTCCCACTCTCTCCCAGGTAGCAGGGTCGACTATTGAACTTTACCAATGTCCTGGTGAGGATCCTGCAATGAATATTGCACATTAACAGATAAATGGAGAAAAACAAATCTGATCACAAATTATAGCTCAAAGCTTCACCATCTGGTAAATGTTTCACTCAGGATATTAAGTAATAACACCAGAATTTATGTGCTTTTACACTCTCAGCATACACCCAACAGGTCAGTTCTAACTACACATTCAGCATCACTAAGAAATGATTATAGCCTGCCAGCAGTGCACAATGTGTTGTATAACTGAAGCAAAACCAGACTCTGTATGAGATGTAATCTTGCAGAACACAGGCTTCATGTTATTTGGTACCACGGTAAATGGTGCAGAGCAAATGTTTTAAATTACTTAAAATTCAGAGACACCACGTTCATTTTTCCAAAATAAAAACCCAGCCTCTACACCATTGAAACCCAAACTCTACACCATTGAAACCCAAACTCTACACCATTGAAACCCAAACTCTACACCATTAAAAGCCAAACTATACACCATTGAAACCCAAACCCTACACAATTGAAACCCAAACTCTATACCATTGAAACCCAAACTCTACACCATTAAAACCCAAACTCCACACCATTAAAACCCAAACTCCACACCATTGAAACCCAAACTCTACACAATTGAAACCCAGCCTCTACACCATTGAAACCCAAACTCTATACCATTGAAACCCAAACTCTACACCATTGAAACCCAAACTTTACACCATAGAACCCCAAACTCTACACCATTGAAACCCAAACTCTACACCATAGAACCCCAAACTCTACACCGTTGAAACCCAAATTCTACACCATTGAAACCCAAACTCTACACCATTGAAACCCAAATTCTACACCATTGAAACCCAAACTCTACACCATAGAACTCCAAACTCTACACCATTAAAACTCAAACTATACACCATTGAAACCCAAACACTACACCATTGAAACCCAAACTCTACACCATTGAAACCCAAACTTTACACCATAGAAACCCAAATCTACACCATTAAAACTCAAACTATACACCATTGAAACCCAAACTTTACACCATAGAAACCCAAACTCTAAACCATTAAAACCCAAACTCTACACCATTGAAACCCAAATTCTACACCATTGAAACCCAAACTCTACACCATAGAACTCCAAACTCTACACCATTAAAACTCAAACTATACACCATTGAAACCCAAACACTACACCATTGAAACCCAAACTCTACACCATAGAAACCCAAACTCTACACCATTAAAACTCAAACGATACACCATTGAAACCCAAACTTTACACCATACAAACCCAAATCTACACCATTAAAACTCAAACTATACACCATTGAAACCCAAACACTACACCATTGAAACCCAAACTCTACACCATTGAAACCCAAACTTTACACCATAGAAACCCAAACTCTACACCATTAAAACTCAAACGATACACCATTGAAACCCAAACTCTACACCATTGAAACCCAAACTTTACACCATAGAAACCCAAACTCTACACCATTAAAACTCAAACTATACACCATTGAAACCCAAACTCTACACCATTGAAACCCAAACTATACACTATTAAAACTCAAACTATACACCATTGAAACCCAAACCCTACACCATTGAAACCCAAACTCTACACCATTGAAACCCAAACTTTACACCATAGAACCCCAAACTCTACACCATTAAAACTCAAACTATACACCATTGAAACCCAAACTCTACACCATTGAAACCCAAACTATACACTATTAAAACTCAAACTATACACCATTGAAACCCAAACCCTACACCATTGAAACCCAAACTCTACACCATTGAAACCCAAACTTTACACCATAGAACCCCAAACTCTACACCATTAAAACTCAAACTATACACCATTGAAACCCAAACTCTACACCATTGAAACCCAAACTATACACTATTAAAACTCAAACTATACACCATTGAAACCCAAACCCTACACCATTGAAACCCAAACCCTACACCATTGAAACCCCAACTCTACACCATAGAACCCCAAACTCTACACCATAGAACCCCAAACTCTACACCATTGAACCCCAAACTCTACACCATTGAAACCCAAACTCTACACCATAGAAACCCAAACACTACACCATTGAAACCCAAAATCTACACCATTGAAACCCAAATTCTAAATTATTGAAACCCAACCTCTATATCAATGAAACCCAAACTCTACACCATAGAAACCCAAACTCTAAAACATTGAATCCAACCTCTACACCATTGAAACACAGCCTCTACAACATTGAAACTCAAAATCTAAAACATTGAAACCCAAACTCTACACCATTGAAACCCAAACTCTACACCATTGAAACCCAAACACTACACAATTGAAACCCAAACTCTACATCATTGAAACCCAAACTCTACACAATTGAAACCCAAACTCTACATCATTGAAACCCAGTCTCTACTCCATTGAAACCCAAACTCTACATCATTGAAACCCAGTCTCTACACCATTGAAACCCAAACTCTAAAATATTGAAACCCAACCTTTATGCCATTGACCCAAACTCTACACCTTTGAAACCCAGCCTCTACACCATTGAAACCGAAACTCTACATCATTGAAACCCAGTCTCTACACCATTGAAACACAAACTCTAAAATATTGAAACCCAACCTCTATGCCATTGACCCAAACTCTACACCTTTGAAACCCAGCCTCTACACCGTTGAAACCCAAACTCTACATCATTGAGACCCAAACTCTACATCATTGAAACCCAAACTCTACATCATTGAAACCCAGTCTCTACACCATTGAAACACAAACTCTACACCATTGAAACCCAAACTATACATCATTGAAACCCAGTCTCTACATCATTGAAACCCAAACTCTACATCATTGAAACCCAAACTCGACACCATTGAAACCCAGTCTCTACACCATTGAAACCCAAACTCTACATCATTGAAACCCAGTCTCTACACCATTGAAACACAAACTCTACACCATTTAAACCCAAACTCTACATCATTGAAACCCAAACTCTACATCATTGAAACCCAGTCTCTACATCATTGAAACCCAAACTCTACATCATTGAAACCCAAACTCGACACCATTGAAACCCAGTCTCTACACCATTGAAACCCAAACTCTACATCATTGAAACCCAGTCTCTACACCATTGAAACCCAAACTCTACACCATTGAAACCCAAACTCTACACCATTGAAACCCAGTCTCTACACCATTGAAACCCAAACTCTACACCATTTAAACCCAACCTCTACATCATTGAAACCCAGCCTCTACACCATTGAAACCCAAACTCTACACCATTGAAACCCAAACTCTACATCATTGAAACCCAAACTCTACATCATTGAAACCCAAACTCTACATCATTGAAACCCAAACTCTACATCATTGAAACCCAAACTCTACATCATTGAAACCCAGTCTCTACACCATTGAAACCCAAACTCTACACCATTGAAACCCAGCCTCTACACCATTGAAACCCAACCTCTACATCATTGAAACCCAACCTCTACACCATTGAAACCCAAACTCTACTCCATTGAAACCCAGCCTCCACAACATTGAAATCCTAACTCTACACAATAGAACCCCAAACTCTACACAATTGAAACCCAAACCCTATACCATTGTAACCCAGCCTCTACACCATTGAAAACCAAATTCTACAGCACTGAAACCCAGTCACACCATTGAAACCCAAACTCTACACCATTGAAACCCAAACTCTACACCATTGAAACCCAAACTCTACACCATAGAAACCCAAACTCTACACCATTGAAACCCAAACTCTACACCATAGAACCCTTAACTCTACACCATTGAAACCCAAACTCTACACCATTGAAACCCAAACTCTACACCATTGAAACCCAAATTCTAAATCATTGAAACCCAAACACTACACCATTGAAACCCAAACTCTACACCATTGAAACCCAAACTCTACACCATTGAAACCCAAATTCTAAATCATTGAAACCCAAACTCTACACCATTGAAACCCAAACTCTACACCATTGAAACCCAAACTCTACTCCATTGAAACCCAAACTCTAAAACATTGAAACCCAAACTCTACTCCATTGAAACCCAAACTCTAAAACATTTAAACCCAAACTCCACACCATTGAAACCCAGCCTCTACACCATTGAAACCCAAACTCTACATCATTGAAACCCAAACTCTACATCATTGAAACCCAAACTCTACATCATTGAAACCCAAACTCTACATCATTGAAACCCAGTCTCTACACCATTGAAACCCAAACTCTACACCATTGAAACCCAAACTCTACACCATTGAAACCCAAACTCTACACCATTGAAACCCAAACTCTAAAACATTGAAATCCAACCTCTACACCATTGAAACCGAAACTCTACATCATTGAAACCCAGTCTCTACACGATTGAAACACAAACTCTAAAATATTGAAACCCAACCTCTATGCCATTGACCCAAACTCTACACCTTTGAAACCCAGCCTCTACACCATTGAAACCGAAACTCTACATCATTGAAACCCAGTCTCTACACGATTGAAACACAAACTCTAAAATATTGAAACCCAACCTCTATGCCATTGACCCAAACTCTACACCTTTGAAACCCAGCCTCTACACCGTTGAAACCCAAACTCTACTCCATTGAAACCCAGCCTCTACAACATTGAAATCCTAACTCTACACAATAGAACCCCAAACTCTACACAATTGAAACCCAAACCCTATACCATTGTAACCCAGCCTCTACACCATTGAAAACCAAATTCTACAGCACTGAAACCCAGTCACACCATTGAAACCCAAACTCTACACCATTGAAACCCAAACTCTACACCATAGAACCCCAAACTCTACACCATAGAACCCCAAACTCTACACCATTGAAACCCAAACTCTACACCATTGAAACCCAAATTCTAAATCATTGAAACCCAAACTCTACACCATTGAAACCCAAACTCTACACCATTGAAACCCAAACTCTACTCCATTGAAACCCAAACTCTAAAACATTGAAACCCAAACTCTACTCCATTGAAACCCAAACTCTAAAACATTTAAACCCAAACTCCACACCATTGAAACCCAGCCTCTACACCATTGATACCCAAACTCTACACCATTGAAACCCAAACTCTACACCATTGAAACCCAACCTCTATGCCATTGAAACCCAAACTCTACACCATTGAAACCCAACCTCTACACCATTGAAACCCAGCCTCTACACCATTGAAACCCAAACTCTACACCATTGAAACCCAAACTCTACATCATTGAAACCCAAACTCTACATCATTGAAACCCAAACTCTACATCATTGAAACCCAAACTCTACATCATTGAAACCCAAACTCTACATCATTGAAACCCAGTCTCTACACCATTGAAACCCAAACTCTACACCATTGAAACCCAAACTCTACACCATTGAAACCCAAACTCTACACCATTGAAACCCAAACTCTAAAACATTGAAATCCAACCTCTACACCATTGAAACCGAAACTCTACATCATTGAAACCCAGTCTCTACACGATTGAAACACAAACTCTAAAATATTGAAACCCAACCTCTATGCCATTGACCCAAACTCTACACCTTTGAAACCCAGCCTCTACACCATTGAAACCGAAACTCTACATCATTGAAACCCAGTCTCTACACGATTGAAACACAAACTCTAAAATATTGAAACCCAACCTCTATGCCATTGACCCAAACTCTACACCTTTGAAACCCAGCCTCTACACCGTTGAAACCCAAACTCTACTCCATTGAAACCCAGCCTCTACAACATTGAAATCCTAACTCTACACAATAGAACCCCAAACTCTACACAATTGAAACCCAAACCCTATACCATTGTAACCCAGCCTCTACACCATTGAAAACCAAATTCTACAGCACTGAAACCCAGTCACACCATTGAAACCCAAACTCTACACCATTGAAACCCAAACTCTACACCATAGAACCCCAAACTCTACACCATAGAACCCCAAACTCTACACCATTGAAACCCAAACTCTACACCATTGAAACCCAAACTCTACACCATTGAAACCCAAATTCCAAATCATTGAAACCCAAACACTACACCATTGAAACCCAAACTCTACATCATTGAAACCCAAACTCTACATCATTGAAACCCAAACTCTACATCATTGAAACCCAGTCTCTACACCATTGAAACCCAAACTCTACACCATTGAAACCCAGCCTCTACACCATTGAAACCCAACCTCTACACCATTGAAACCCAACCTCTACACCATTGAAACCCAACCTCTACACCATTGAAACCCAAACTCTAAAATATTGAAACCCAACCTCTATGCCATTGACCTAAACTCTACTCCATTGAAACCCAGCCTCTACAACATTGAAATCCTAACTCTACACCATTGAAACCCAAACACTACACAATAGAACCCCAAACTCTACACAATTGAAACCCAAACCCTATACCATTGTAACCCAGCCTCTACACCATTGAAAACCAAATTCTACAGCACTGAAACCCAGTCACACCATTGAAACCCAAACTCTACACCATTGAAACCCAAACTCTACACCATAGAACCCCAAACTCTACACCATAGAACCCCAAACTCTACACCATTGAAACCCAAACTCTACACCATTGAAACCCAAACTCTACACCATTGAAACCCAAATTCTAAATCATTGAAACCCAAACACTACACCATTGAAACCCAAACTCTACACCATTGAAACCCAAACTCTACACCATTGAAACCCAAATTCTAAATCATTGAAACCCAAACTCTACACCATTGAAACCCAAACTCTACACCATTGAAACCCAAACTCTAAAACATTGAAATCCAACCTCTACACCATTGAAACACAGCCTCTACAACATTGAAACTCAAAATCTAAAACATTGAAACCCAAATTCTAGGCCATTGAAACCCAGACTCTACACCATTTGAACCCAGCCTCTACACCATTGAAACCCAAACTCTACACCATTGAAACCCAAACTCTACACCATTGAAACCCAAACACTACACAATTGAAACCCAAACTCTACATCATTGAAACCCAAACTCTACACCATTGAAACCCAAACTCTACACCATTGAAACCCAAACTCTACACCATTGAAACCCAACCTCTACACCATTGAAACCCAAACTCTACACCATTGAAACCCAACCTCTACACCATTGAAACCCAAACTCTAAAATATTGAAACCCAACCTCTATGCCATTGACCCAAACTCTACTCCATTGAAACCCAGCCTCTACAACATTGAAATCCTAACTCTACACAATAGAACCCCAAACTCTACACAATTGAAACCCAAACCCTATACCATTGTATCCCAGCCTCTACACCATTGAAACCCAAATTCTACAGCACTGAAACCCAGTCACACCATTGAAACCCAAACTCTACACCATTGAAACCCAAACTCTACACCATAGAACCCCAAACTCTACACCATAGAACCCCAAACTCTACACCATAGAACCCCAAACTCTACACCATTAAAACTCAAACTCTACACCATAGAACCCCAAACTCTACACCATAGAAACCCAAACTCTACACCATTGAAACCCAAATTCTAAATCATTGAAACCCAAACACTACACCATTGAAACCCAAACTCTACACCATTGAAACCCAAACTCTACACCATTGAAACCCAAATTCTAAATCATTGAAACCCAAACTCTACACCATTGAAACCCAAACTCTACACCATTGAAACCCAAACTCTAAAACATTGAAATCCAACCTCTACACCATTGAAACACAGCCTCTACAACATTGAAACTCAAAATCTAAAACATTGAAACCCAAATTCTAGGCCATTGAAACCCAGACTCTACACCATTTGAACCCAGCCTCTACACCATTGAAACCCAAACTCTACACCATTGAAACCCAAACTCTACACCATTGAAACCCAAACACTACACAATTGAAACCCAAACTCTACATCATTGAAACCCAAACTCTACACCATTGAAACCCAAACTCTACATCATTGAAACCCAGTCTCTACTCCATTGAAACCCAAACTCTACATCATTGAAACCCAGTCTCTACACCATTGAAACCCAAACTCTAAAATATTGAAACCCAACCTCTATGCCATTGACCCAAACTCTACACCTTTGAAACCCAGCCTCTACACCATTGAAACCGAAACTCTACATCATTGAAACCCAGTCTCTACACGATTGAAACACAAACTCTAAAATATTGAAACCCAACCTCTATGCCATTGACCCAAACTCTACACCTTTGAAACCCAGCCTCTACACCGTTGAAACCCAAACTCTACTCCATTGAAACCCAGCCTCTACAACATTGAAATCCTAACTCTACACAATAGAACCCCAAACTCTACACAATTGAAACCCAAACCCTATACCATTGTAACCCAGCCTCTACACCATTGAAAACCAAATTCTACAGCACTGAAACCCAGTCACACCATTGAAACCCAAACTCTACACCATTGAAACCCAAACTCTACACCATAGAACCCCAAACTCTACACCATAGAACCCCAAACTCTACACCATAGAACCCCAAACTCTACACCATAGAACCCCAAACTCTACACCATAGAACCCCAAACTCTACACCATAGAAACCCAAACTCTACACCATTGAAACCCAAACTCTACACCATTGAAACCCAAACTCTACACCATTGAAACCCAAATTCTAAATCATTGAAACCCAAACACTACACCATTGAAACCCAAACTCTACATCATTGAAACCCAAACTCTACATCATTGAAACCCAAACTCTACATCATTGAAACCCAGTCTCTACACCATTGAAACCCAAACTCTACATCATTGAAACCCAGCCTCTACACCATTGAAACCCAGCCTCTACACCATTGAAACCCAACCTCTACACCATTGAAACCCAACCTCTACACCATTGAAACCCAACCTCTACACCATTGAAACCCAAACTCTAAAATATTGAAACCCAACCTCTATGCCATTGACCCAAACTCTACTCCATTGAAACCCAGCCTCTACAACATTGAAATCCTAACTCTACACAATAGAACCCCAAACTCTACACAATTGAAACCCAAACCCTATACCATTGTATCCCAGCCTCTACACCATTGAAACCCAAATTCTACAGCACTGAAACCCAGTCACACCATTGAAACCCAAACTCTACACCATTGAAACCCAAACTCTACACCATAGAACCCCAAACTCTACACCATTAAAACTCAAACTCTACACCATAGAACCCCAAACTCTACACCATAGAAACCCAAACTCTACACCATTGAAACCCAAATTCTAAATCATTGAAACCCAAACACTACACCATTGAAACCCAAACTCTACACCATTGAAACCCAAACTCTACACCATTGAAACCCAAATTCTAAATCATTGAAACCCAAACTCTACACCATTGAAACCCAAACTCTACACCATTGAAACCCAAACTCTAAAACATTGAAATCCAACCTCTACACCATTGAAACACAGCCTCTACAACATTGAAACTCAAAATCTAAAACATTGAAACCCAAATTCTAGGCCATTGAAACCCAGACTCTACACCATTTGAACCCAGCCTCTACACCATTGAAACCCAAACTCTACACCATTGAAACCCAAACTCTACACCATTGAAACCCAAACACTACACAATTGAAACCCAAACTCTACATCATTGAAACCCAAACTCTACACCATTGAAACCCAAACTCTACATCATTGAAACCCAGTCTCTACTCCATTGAAACCCAAACTCTACATCATTGAAACCCAGTCTCTACACCATTGAAACCCAAACTCTAAAATATTGAAACCCAACCTCTATGCCATTGACCCAAACTCTACACCTTTGAAACCCAGCCTCTACACCGTTGAAACCCAAACTCTACTCCATTGAAACCCAGCCTCTACAACATTGAAATCCTAACTCTACACAATAGAACCCCAAACTCTACACAATTGAAACCCAAACCCTATACCATTGTAACCCAGCCTCTACACCATTGAAACCCAAATTCTACAGCACTGAAACCCAGTCACACCATTGAAACCCAAACTCTACACCATTGAAACCCAAACTCTACACCATAGAACCCCAAACTCTACACCATAGAACCCCAAACTCTACACCATTGAAACCCAAACTCTACACCATTGAAACCCAAACTCTACACCATTGAAACCCAAATTCTAAATCATTGAAACCCAAACACTACACCATTGAAACCCAAACTCTACATCATTGAAACCCAAACTCTACATCATTGAAACCCAAACTCTACATCATTGAAACCCAGTCTCTACACCATTGAAACCCAAACTCTACACCATTGAAACCCAGCCTCTACACCATTGAAACCCAACCTCTACACCATTGAAACCCAACCTCTACACCATTGAAACCCAAACTCTAAAATATTGAAACCCAACCTCTATGCCATTGACCCAAACTCTACTCCATTGAAACCCAGCCTCTACAACATTGAAATCCTAACTCTACACAATAGAACCCCAAACTCTACACAATTGAAACCCAAACCCTATACCATTGTATCCCAGCCTCTACACCATTGAAACCCAAATTCTACAGCACTGAAACCCAGTCACACCATTGAAACCCAAACTCTACACCATTGAAACCCAAACTCTACACCATAGAACCCCAAACTCTACACCATTAAAACTCAAACTCTACACCATAGAACCCCAAACTCTACACCATAGAAACCCAAACTCTACACCATTGAAACCCAAATTCTAAATCATTGAAACCCAAACACTACACCATTGAAACCCAAACTCTACACCATTGAAACCCAAACTCTACACCATTGAAACCCAAATTCTAAATCATTGAAACCCAAACTCTACACCACTGAAACCCAAACTCTACACCATTGAAACCCAAACTCTAAAACATTGAAATCCAACCTCTACACCATTGAAACACAGCCTCTACAACATTGAAACTCAAAATCTAAAACATTGAAACCCAAATTCTAGGCCATTGAAACCCAGACTCTACACCATTTGAACCCAGCCTCTACACCATTGAAACCCAAACTCTACACCATTGAAACCCAAACTCTACACCATTGAAACCCAAACACTACACAATTGAAACCCAAACTCTACATCATTGAAACCCAAACTCTACACCATTGAAACCCAAACTCTACATCATTGAAACCCAGTCTCTACTCCATTGAAACCCAAACTCTACATCATTGAAACCCAGTCTCTACACCATTGAAACCCAAACTCTAAAATATTGAAACCCAACCTCTATGCCATTGACCCAAACTCTACACCTTTGAAACCCAGCCTCTACACCATTGAAACCGAAACTCTACATCATTGAAACCCAGTCTCTACACGATTGAAACACAAACTCTAAAATATTGAAACCCAACCTCTATGCCATTGACCCAAACTCTACACCTTTGAAACCCAGCCTCTACACCGTTGAAACCCAAACTCTACTCCATTGAAACCCAGCCTCTACAACATTAAAATCCTAACTCTACACAATAGAACCCCAAACTCTACACAATTGAAACCCAAACCCTATACCATTGTAACCCAGCCTCTACACCATTGAAAACCAAATTCTACAGCACTGAAACCCAGTCACACCATTGAAACCCAAACTCTACACCATTGAAACCCAAACTCTACACCATAGAACCCCAAACTCTACACCATAGAACCCCAAACTCTACACCATTGAAACCCAAACTCTACACCATTGAAACCCAAATTCTAAATCATTGAAACCCAAACACTACACCATTGAAACCCAAACTCTACACCATTGAAACCCAAACTCTACACCATTGAAACCCAAATTCTAAATCATTGAAACCCAAACACTACACCATTGAAACCCAAACTCTACATCATTGAAACCCAAACTCTACATCATTGAAACCCAAACTCTACATCATTGAAACCCAGTCTCTACACCATTGAAACCCAAACTCTACACCATTGAAACCCAGCCTCTACACCATTGAAACCCAACCTCTACACCATTGAAACCCAACCTCTACACCATTGAATCCCAACCTCTACACCATTGAAACCCAAACTCTAAAATATTGAAACCCAACCTCTATGCCATTGACCCAAACTCTACTCCATTGAAACCCAGCCTCTACAACATTGAAATCCTAACTCTACACAATAGAACCCCAAACTCTACACAATTGAAACCCAAACCCTATACCATTGTATCCCAGCCTCTACACCATTGAAACCCAAATTCTACAGCACTGAAACCCAGTCACACCATTGAAACCCAAACTCTACACCATTGAAACCCAAACTCTACACCATAGAACCCCAAACTCTACACCATTAAAACTCAAACTCTACACCATAGAACCCCAAACTCTACACCATAGAAACCCAAACTCTACACCATTGAAACCCAAATTCTAAATCATTGAAACCCAAACACTACACCATTGAAACCCAAACTCTACACCATTGAAACCCAAACTCTACACCATTGAAACCCAAATTCTAAATCATTGAAACCCAAACTCTACACCATTGAAACCCAAACTCTAAAACATTGAAATCCAACCTCTACACCATTGAAACACAGCCTCTACAACATTGAAACTCAAAATCTAAAACATTGAAACCCAAATTCTAGGCCATTGAAACCCAGACTCTACACCATTTGAACCCAGCCTCTACACCATTGAAACCCAAACTCTACACCATTGAAACCCAAACT
Organism: Squalus acanthias; assembly: GCA_030390025.1. Lineage (NCBI taxonomy): Eukaryota > Metazoa > Chordata > Chondrichthyes > Squaliformes > Squalidae > Squalus > Squalus acanthias. The sequence goes on from CM059428.1 coordinate 156,895,440, forward strand.
CTACACCATTGAAACCCAAACACTACACAATTGAAACCCAAACTCTACATCATTGAAACCCAAACTCTACACCATTGAAACCCAAACTCTACACCATTGAAACCCAGCCTCTACACCATTGAAACCCAACCTCTACACCATTGAAACCCAACCTCTACACCATTGAAACCCAAACTCTAAAATATTGAAACCCAACCTCTATGCCATTGACCCAAACTCTACTCCATTGAAACCCAGCCTCTACAACATTGAAATCCTAACTCTACACAATAGAACCCCAAACTCTACACAATTGAAACCCAAACCCTATACCATTGTATCCCAGCCTCTACACCATTGAAACCCAAATTCTACAGCACTGAAACCCAGTCACACCATTGAAACCCAAACTCTACACCATTGAAACCCAAACTCTACACCATAGAACCCCAAACTCTACACCATAGAACCCCAAACTCTACACCATAGAACCCCAAACTCTACACCATAGAACCCCAAACTCTACACCATTAAAACTCAAACTCTACACCATAGAACCCCAAACTCTACACCATAGAAACCCAAACTCTACACCATTGAAACCCAAATTCTAAATCATTGAAACCCAAACACTACACCATTGAAACCCAAACTCTACACCATTGAAACCCAAACTCTACACCATTGAAACCCAAATTCTAAATCATTGAAACCCAAACTCTACACCATTGAAACCCAAACTCTACACCATTGAAACCCAAACTCTAAAACATTGAAATCCAACCTCTACACCATTGAAACACAGCCTCTACAACATTGAAACTCAAAATCTAAAACATTGAAACCCAAATTCTAGGCCATTGAAACCCAGACTCTACACCATTTGAACCCAGCCTCTACACCATTGAAACCCAAACTCTACACCATTGAAACCCAAACTCTACACCATTGAAACCCAAACACTACACAATTGAAACCCAAACTCTACATCATTGAAACCCAAACTCTACACCATTGAAACCCAAACTCTACATCATTGAAACCCAGTCTCTACTCCATTGAAACCCAAACTCTACATCATTGAAACCCAGTCTCTACACCATTGAAACCCAAACTCTAAAATATTGAAACCCAACCTCTATGCCATTGACCCAAACTCTACACCTTTGAAACCCAGCCTCTACACCATTGAAACCGAAACTCTACATCATTGAAACCCAGTCTCTACACGATTGAAACACAAACTCTAAAATATTGAAACCCAACCTCTATGCCATTGACCCAAACTCTACACCTTTGAAACCCAGCCTCTACACCGTTGAAACCCAAACTCTACTCCATTGAAACCCAGCCTCTACAACATTGAAATCCTAACTCTACACAATAGAACCCCAAACTCTACACAATTGAAACCCAAACCCTATACCATTGTAACCCAGCCTCTACACCATTGAAAACCAAATTCTACAGCACTGAAACCCAGTCACACCATTGAAACCCAAACTCTACACCATTGAAACCCAAACTCTACACCATAGAACCCCAAACTCTACACCATAGAACCCCAAACTCTACACCATTGAAACCCAAACTCTACACCATTGAAACCCAAACTCTACACCATTGAAACCCAAATTCTAAATCATTGAAACCCAAACACTACACCATTGAAACCCAAACTCTACATCATTGAAACCCAAACTCTACATCATTGAAACCCAAACTCTACATCATTGAAACCCAGTCCCTACACCATTGAAACCCAAACTCTACACCATTGAAACCCAGCCTCTACACCATTGAAACCCAACCTCTACACCATTGAAACCCAACCTCTACACCATTGAAACCCAACCTCTACACCATTGAAACCCAAACTCTAAAATATTGAAACCCAACCTCTATGCCATTGACCCAAACTCTACTCCATTGAAACCCAGCCTCTACAACATTGAAATCCTAACTCTACACCATTGAAACCCAAACACTACACAATAGAACCCCAAACTCTACACAATTGAAACCCAAACCCTATACCATTGTAACCCAGCCTCTACACCATTGAAAACCAAATTCTACAGCACTGAAACCCAGTCACACCATTGAAACCCAAACTCTACACCATTGAAACCCAAACTCTACACCATAGAACCCCAAACTCTACACCATAGAACCCCAAACTCTACACCATTGAAACCCAAACTCTACACCATTGAAACCCAAACTCTACACCATTGAAACCCAAATTCTAAATCATTGAAACCCAAACACTACACCATTGAAACCCAAACTCTACACCATTGAAACCCAAACTCTACACCATTGAAACCCAAATTCTAAATCATTGAAACCCAAACTCTACACCATTGAAACCCAAACTCTACACCATTGAAACCCAAACTCTAAAATATTGAAATCCAACCTCTACACCATTGAAACACAGCCTCTACAACATTGAAACTCAAAATCTAAAACATTGAAACCCAAATTCTAGGCCATTGAAACCCAGACTCTACACCATTTGAACCCAGCCTCTACACCATTGAAACCCAAACTCTACACCATTGAAACCCAAACTCTACACCATTGAAACCCAAACACTACACAATTGAAACCCAAACTCTACATCATTGAAACCCAAACTCTACACCATTGAAACCCAAACTCTACACCATTGAAACCCAGCCTCTACACCATTGAAACCCAACCTCTACACCATTGAAACCCAACCTCTACACCATTGAAACCCAACCTCTACACCATTGAAACCCAAACTCTAAAATATTGAAACCCAACCTCTATGCCATTGACCCAAACTCTACTCCATTGAAACCCAGCCTCTACAACATTGAAATCCTAACTCTACACAATAGAACCCCAAACTCTACACAATTGAAACACAAACCCTATACCATTGTATCCCAGCCTCTACACCATTGAAACCCAAATTCTACAGCACTGAAACCCAGTCACACCATTGAAACCCAAACTCTACACCATTGAAACCCAAACTCTACACCATAGAACCCCAAACTCTACACCATAGAACCCCAAACTCTACACCATAGAACCCCAAACTCTACACCATAGAACCCCAAACTCTACACCATTAAAACTCAAACTCTACACCATAGAACCCCAAACTCTACACCATAGAAACCCAAACTCTACACCATTGAAACCCAAATTCTAAATCATTGAAACCCAAACACTACACCATTGAAACCCAAACTCTACACCATTGAAACCCAAACTCTACACCATTGAAACCCAAATTCTAAATCATTGAAACCCAAACTCTACACCATTGAAACCCAACCTCTACACCATTGAAACCCAACCTCTACACCATTGAAACCCAAACTCTAAAATATTGAAACCCAACCTCTATGCCATTGACCCAAACTCTACTCCATTGAAACCCAGCCTCTACAACATTGAAATCCTAACTCTACACCATTGAAACCCAAACACTACACAATAGAACCCCAAACTCTACACAATTGAAACCCAAACCCTATACCATTGTAACCCAGCCTCTACACCATTGAAAACCAAATTCTACAGCACTGAAACCCAGTCACACCATTGAAACCCAAACTCTACACCATTGAAACCCAAACTCTACACCATAGAACCCCAAACTCTACACCATAGAACCCCAAACTCTACACCATTGAAACCCAAACTCTACACCATTGAAACCCAAACTCTACACCATTGAAACCCAAATTCTAAATCATTGAAACCCAAACACTACACCATTGAAACCCAAACTCTACACCATTGAAACCCAAACTCTACACCATTGAAACCCAAATTCTAAATCATTGAAACCCAAACTCTACACCATTGAAACCCAAACTCTACACCATTGAAACCCAAACTCTAAAATATTGAAATCCAACCTCTACACCATTGAAACACAGCCTCTACAACATTGAAACTCAAAATCTAAAACATTGAAACCCAAATTCTAGGCCATTGAAACCCAGACTCTACACCATTTGAACCCAGCCTCTACACCATTGAAACCCAAACTCTACACCATTGAAACCCAAACTCTACACCATTGAAACCCAAACACTACACAATTGAAACCCAAACTCTACATCATTGAAACCCAAACTCTACACCATTGAAACCCAAACTCTACACCATTGAAACCCAGCCTCTACACCATTGAAACCCAACCTCTACACCATTGAAACCCAACCTCTACACCATTGAAACCCAACCTCTACACCATTGAAACCCAAACTCTAAAATATTGAAACCCAACCTCTATGCCATTGACCCAAACTCTACTCCATTGAAACCCAGCCTCTACAACATTGAAATCCTAACTCTACACAATAGAACCCCAAACTCTACACAATTGAAACCCAAACCCTATACCATTGTATCCCAGCCTCTACACCATTGAAACCCAAATTCTACAGCACTGAAACCCAGTCACACCATTGAAACCCAAACTCTACACCATTGAAACCCAAACTCTACACCATAGAACCCCAAACTCTACACCATAGAACCCCAAACTCTACACCATAGAACCCCAAACTCTACACCATAGAACCCCAAACTCTACACCATTAAAACTCAAACTCTACACCATAGAACCCCAAACTCTACACCATAGAAACCCAAACTCTACACCATTGAAACCCAAATTCTAAATCATTGAAACCCAAACACTACACCATTGAAACCCAAACTCTACACCATTGAAACCCAAACTCTACACCATTGAAACCCAAATTCTAAATCATTGAAACCCAAACTCTACACCATTGAAACCCAAACTCTACACCATTGAAACCCAAACTCTAAAACATTGAAATCCAACCTCTACACCATTGAAACACAGCCTCTACAACATTGAAACTCAAAATCTAAAACATTGAAACCCAAATTCTAGGCCATTGAAACCCAGACTCTACACCATTTGAACCCAGCCTCTACACCATTGAAACCCAAACTCTACACCATTGAAACCCAAACTCTACATCATTCAAACCCAAACTCTACACCATTTGAACCCAGCCTCTACACCATTGAAACCCAAACTCTACACCATTGAAACCCAAACTCTACACCATTGAAACCCAAACACTACACAATTGAAACCCAAACTCTACATCATTGAAACCCAAACTCTACACCATTGAAACCCAAACTCTACATCATTGAAACCCAGTCTCTACTCCATTGAAACCCAAACTCTACATCATTGAAACCCAGTCTCTACACCATTGAAACCCAAACTCTAAAATATTGAAACCCAACCTCTATGCCATTGACCCAAACTCTACACCTTTGAAACCCAGCCTCTACACCATTGAAACCGAAACTCTACATCATTGAAACCCAGTCTCTACACGATTGAAACACAAACTCTAAAATATTGAAACCCAACCTCTATGCCATTGACCCAAACTCTACACCTTTGAAACCCAGCCTCTACACCGTTGAAACCCAAACTCTACTCCATTGAAACCCAGCCTCTACAACATTGAAATCCTAACTCTACACAATAGAACCCCAAACTCTACACAATTGAAACCCAAACCCTATACCATTGTAACCCAGCCTCTACACCATTGAAAACCAAATTCTACAGCACTGAAACCCAGTCACACCATTGAAACCCAAACTCTACACCATTGAAACCCAAACTCTACACCATAGAACTCCAAATTCTACACCATAGAACCCCAAACTCTACACCATTGAAACCCAAACTCTACACCATTGAAACCCAAACTCTACACCATTGAAACCCAAATTCTAAATCATTGAAACCCAAACACTACACCATTGAAACCCAAACTCTACATCATTGAAACCCAAACTCTACATCATTGAAACCCAAACTCTACATCATTGAAACCCAGTCTCTACACCATTGAAACCCAAACTCTACACCATTGAAACCCAGCCTCTACACCATTGAAACCCAACCTCTACACCATTGAAACCCAACCTCTACACCATTGAAACCCAACCTCTACACCATTGAAACCCAAACTCTAAAAGATTGAAACCCAACCTCTATGCCATTGACCCAAACTCTACTCCATTGAAACCCAGCCTCTACAACATTGAAATCCTAACTCTACACAATAGAACCCCAAACTCTACACAATTGAAACCCAAACCCTATACCATTGTATCCCAGCCTCTACACCATTGAAACCCAAATTCTACAGCACTGAAACCCAGTCACACCATTGAAACCCAAACTCTACACCATTGAAACCCAAACTCTACACCATAGAACCCCAAACTCTACACCATTAAAACTCAAACTCTACACCATAGAACCCCAAACTCTACACCATAGAACCCCAAACTCTACACCATAGAAACCCAAACTCTACACCATTGAAACCCAAATTCTAAATCATTGAAACCCAAACACTACACCATTGAAACCCAAACTCTACACCATTGAAACCCAAACTCTACACCATTGAAACCCAAATTCTAAATCATTGAAACCCAAACTCTACACCATTGAAACCCAAACTCTACACCATTGAAACCCAAACTCTAAAACATTGAAATCCAACCTCTACACCATTGAAACACAGCCTCTACAACATTGAAACTCAAAATCTAAAACATTGAAACCCAAATTCTAGGCCATTGAAACCCAGACTCTACACCATTTGAACCCAGCCTCTACACCATTGAAACCCAAACTCTACACCATTGAAACCCAAACTCTACACCATTGAAACCCAAACACTACACAATTGAAACCCAAACTCTACATCATTGAAACCCAAACTCTACACCATTGAAACCCAAACTCTACATCATTGAAACCCAGTCTCTACTCCATTGAAACCCAAACTCTACATCATTGAAACACAGTCTCTACACCATTGAAACCCAAACTCTAAAATATTGAAACCCAACCTCTATGCCATTGACCCAAACTCTACACCTTTGAAACCCAGCCTCTACACCATTGAAACCGAAACTCTACATCATTGAAACCCAGTCTCTACACGATTGAAACACAAACTCTAAAATATTGAAACCCAACCTCTATGCCATTGACCCAAACTCTACACCTTTGAAACCCAGCCTCTACACCGTTGAAACCCAAACTCTACTCCATTGAAACCCAGCCTCTACAACATTGAAATCCTAACTCTACACAATAGAACCCCAAACTCTACACAATTGAAACCCAAACCCTATACCATTGTAACCCAGCCTCTACACCATTGAAAACCAAATTCTACAGCACTGAAACCCAGTCACACCATTGAAACCCAAACTCTACACCATTGAAACCCAAACTCTACACCATAGAACCCCAAACTCTACACCATAGAACCCCAAACTCTACACCATTGAAACCCAAACTCTACACCATTGAAACCCAAACTCTACACCATTGAAACCCAAATTCTAAATCATTGAAACCCAAACACTACACCATTGAAACCCAAACTCTACATCATTGAAACCCAAACTCTACATCATTGAAACCCAAACTCTACATCATTGAAACCCAGTCTCTACACCATTGAAACCCAAACTCTACACCATTGAAACCCAGCCTCTACACCATTGAAACCCAACCTCTACACCATTGAAACCCAACCTCTACACCATTGAAACCCAACCTCTACACCATTGAAACCCAAACTCTAAAAGATTGAAACCCAACCTCTATGCCATTGACCCAAACTCTACTCCATTGAAACCCAGCCTCTACAACATTGAAATCCTAACTCTACACAATAGAACCCCAAACTCTACACAATTGAAACCCAAACCCTATACCATTGTATCCCAGCCTCTACACCATTGAAACCCAAATTCTACAGCACTGAAACCCAGTCACACCATTGAACCCCAAACTCTACACCATAGAACCCCAAACTCTACACCATAGAACCCCAAACTCTACACCATTAAAACTCAAACTCTACACCATAGAACCCCAAACTCTACACCATAGAAACCCAAACTCTACACCATTGAAACCCAAATTCTAAATCATTGAAACCCAAACACTACACCATTGAAACCCAAACTCTACACCATTGAAACCCAAACTCTACACCATTGAAACCCAAATTCTAAATCATTGAAACCCAAACTCTACACCATTGAAACCCAAACTCTACACCATTGAAACCCAAACTCTAAAACATTGAAATCCAACCTCTACACCATTGAAACACAGCCTCTACAACATTGAAACTCAAAATCTAAAACATTGAAACCCAAATTCTAGGCCATTGAAACCCAGACTCTACACCATTTGAACCCAGCCTCTACACCATTGAAACCCAAACTCTACACCATTGAAACCCAAACTCTACACCATTGAAACCCAAACACTACACAATTGAAACCCAAACTCTACATCATTGAAACCCAAACTCTACACCATTGAAACCCAAACTCTACATCATTGAAACCCAGTCTCTACTCCATTGAAACCCAAACTCTACATCATTGAAACCCAGTCTCTACACCATTGAAACCCAAACTCTAAAATATTGAAACCCAACCTCTATGCCATTGACCCAAACTCTACACCTTTGAAACCCAGCCTCTACACCATTGAAACCGAAACTCTACATCATTGAAACCCAGTCTCTACACGATTGAAACACAAACTCTAAAATATTGAAGCCCAACCTCTATGCCATTGACCCAAACTCTACTCCTTTGAAACCCAGCCTCTACACCGTTGAAACCCAAACTCTACTCCATTGAAACCCAGCCTCTACAACATTGAAATCCTAACTCTACACAATAGAACCCCAAACTCTACACAATTGAAACCCAAACCCTATACCATTGTAACCCAGCCTCTACACCATTGAAAACCAAATTCTACAGCACTGAAACCCAGTCACACCATTGAAACCCAAACTCTACACCATTGAAACCCAAACTCTACACCATAGAACCCCAAACTCTACACCATAGAACCCCAAACTCTACACCATTGAAACCCAAACTCTACACCATTGAAACCCAAACTCTACACCATTGAAACCCAAATTCTAAATCATTGAAACCCAAACACTACACCATTGAAACCCAAACTCTACACCATTGAAACCCAAACTCTACACCATTGAAACCCAAATTCTAAATCATTGAAACCCAAACTCTACACCATTGAAACCCAAACGCTACACCTTTGAAACCCAAACTCTACTCCATTGAAACCCAAACTCTAAAACATTGAAACCCAAACTCTACTCCATTGAAACCCAAACTCTAAAACATTTAAACCCAAACTCCACACCATTGAAACCCAGCCTCTACACCATTGATACCCAAACTCTACACCATTGAAACCCAACCTCTACACCATTGAAACCCAGCCTCTACACCATTGATACCCAAACTCTACACCATTGAAACCCAAACTCTACACCATTGAAACCCAAACTCTACATCATTGAAACCCAAACTCTACATCATTGAAACCCAAACTCTACATCATTGAAACCCAAACTCTACATCATTGAAACCCAAACTCTACATCATTGAAACCCAGTCTCTACACCATTGAAACCCAAACTCTACACCATTGAAACCCAGCCTCTACACCATTGAAACCCAACCTCTACACCATTGAAACCCAACCTCTACACCATTGAAACCCAAACTCTACACCATTGAAACCCAAACTCTACACCATAGAACCCCAAACTCTACACCATTAAAACTCAAACTCTACACCATAGAACCCCAAACTCTACACCATAGAAACCCAAACTCTACACCATTGAAACCCAAATTCTAAATCATTGAAACCCAAACACTACACCATTGAAACCCAAACTCTACACCATTGAAACCCAAACTCTACACCATTGAAACCCAAATTCTAAATCATTGAAACCCAAACTCTACACCATTGAAACCCAAACTCTACACCATTGAAACCCAAACTCTAAAACATTGAAATCCAACCTCTACACCATTGAAACACAGCCTCTACAACATTGAAACTCAAAATCTAAAACATTGAAACCCAAATTCTAGGCCATTGAAACCCAGACTCTACACCATTTGAACCCAGCCTCTACACCATTGAAACCCAAACTCTACACCATTGAAACCCAAACTCTACACCATTGAAACCCAAACACTACACAATTGAAACCCAAACTCTACATCATTGAAACCCAAACTCTACACCATTGAAACCCAAACTCTACATCATTGAAACCCAGTCTCTACACCATTGAAACCCAAACTCTACATCATTGAAACCCAGTCTCTACACCATTGAAACCCAAACTCTACATCATTGAAACCCAAACTCTACATCATTGAAACCCAAACTCTACATCATTGAAACCCAAACTCTACATCATTGAAACCCAAACTCGACACCATTGAAACCCAGTCTCTACACCATTGAAACCCAAACTCTACATCATTGAAACCCAGTCTCTACACCATTGAAACCCAAACTCTACACCATTGAAACCCAAACTCTACATCATTGAAACCCAGTCTCTACACCATTGAAACCCAAACTCTACACCATTGAAACCCAACCTCTACATCATTGAAACCCAGTCTCTACACCATTGAAACCCAAACTCTACACCATTGAAACCCAAACTCTACATCATTGAAACCCAAACTCTACATCATTGAAACCCAAACTCTACATCATTGAAACCCAAACTCTACATCATTGAAACCCAAACTCGACACCATTGAAACCCAGTCTCTACACCATTGAAACCCAAACTCTACATCATTGAAACCCAGTCTCTACACCATTGAAACACAAACTCTACACCATTGAAACCCAAACTCTGCATCATTGAAACCCAAACTCTACATCATTGAAACCCAGTCTCTACATCATTGAAACCCAAACTCTACATCATTGAAACCCAAACTCGACACCATTGAAACCCAGTCTCTACACCATTGAAACCCAAACTCTACATCATTGAAACCAAGTCTCTACACCATTGAAACCCAAACTCTACACCATTGAAACCCAAACTCTACATCATTGAAACCCAGTCTCTACACCATTGAAACCCAAACTCTACACCATTTAAACCCAACCTCTACATCATTGAAACCCAGCCTCTACACCATTGAAACCCAAACTCTACACCATTGAAACCCAAACTCTACATCATTGAAACCCAAACTCTACATCATTGAAACCCAAACTCTACATCATTGAAACCCAAACTCTACATCATTGAAACCCAAACTCTACATCATTGAAACCCAGTCTCTACACCATTGAAACCCAAACTCTACACCATTGAAACCCAGCCTCTACACCATTGAAACCCAACCTCTACACCATTGAAACCCAACCTCTACACCATTGAAACCCAAACTCTACTCCATTGAAACCCAGCCTCTACAACATTGAAATCCTAACTCTACACAATAGAACCCCAAACTCTACACAATTGAAACCCAAACCCTATACCATTGTAACCCAGCCTCTACACCATTGAAAACCAAATTCTACAGCACTGAAACCCAGTCACACCATTGAAACCCAAACTCTACACCATTGAAACCCAAACTCTACACCATAGAACCCCAAACTCTACACCATTGAAAACCCAAACTCTACACCATTGAAACCCAAACTCTACACCATAGAACCCCAAACTCTACACCATTAAAACCCAAACTCTACACCATAGAACCCCAAACTCTACACCATTGAAACCCAAACTCTACACCATTGAAACTCAAACTCTACACCATAGAACCCCAAACTCTACACCATTGAAACCCAAACTCTACACCATTAAAACCCAAACTCTACACCATTGAAACCCAAATTCTAAATCATTGAAACCCAAACTCTACACCATTGAAACCCAAACTCTACACCATTGAAACCCAAACTCTACTCCATTGAAACCCAAACTCTAAAACATTGAAACCCAAACTCTACTCCATTGAAACCCAAACTCTAAAACATTTAAACCCAAACTCTACACCATTGAAACCCAACCTCTACACCATTGAAACCCAGCCTCTACACCATTGATACCCAAACTCTACACCATTGAAACCCAAACTCTACACCATTGAAACCCAAACTCTACATCATTGAAACCCAAACTCTACATCATTGAAACCCAAACTCTACATCATTGAAACCCAGTCTCTACACCATTGAAACCCAAACTCTACATCATTGAAACCCAGCCTCTACACCATTGAAACCCAAACTTTACACCATTGAAACCCAGCCTCTACACCATTGAAACCCAACCTCTACACCATTGAAACCCAACCTCTACACCATTGAAACCCAAACTCTACATCATTGAAACCCAGTCTCTACACCATTGAAACCCAAACTCTAAAATATTGAAACCCAACCTCTATGCCATTGACCCAAACTCTACTCCATTGAAACCCAGCCTCTACAACATTGAAATCCTAACTCTACACAATAGAACCCCAAACTCTACACAATTGAAACCCAAACCCTATACCATTGTAACCCAGCCTCTACACCATTGAAACCCAAATTCTACAGCACTGAAACCCAGTCACACCATTGAAACCCAAACTCTACACCATTGAAACCCAAACTCTACACCATAGAACCTCAAACTCTACACCATTGAAACCCAAACTCTACACCATTGAAACCCAAATTCTAAATCATTGAAACCCAAACTCTACACCATTGAAACCCAAACTCTACACCATTGAAACCCAAACTCTACACCATTGAAACCCAAACTCTACACCATTGAAACCCAAATTCTAAATCATTGAAACCCAAACACTACACCATTGAAACCCAAACTCTACACCATTGAAACCCAAACTCTACACCATTGAAACCCAAATTCTAAATCATTGAAACCCAAACTCTACACCATTGAAACCCAAACTCTACACCATTGAAACCCAAACTCGACTCCATTGAAACCCAAACTCTAATACATTGAAACCCAAACTCTAAAACATTTAAACCCAAACTCCACACCATTGAAACCCAACCTCTACACCATTGTAACCTAGCCTCTACACCATTTGAACCCAGCCTGTACACCATTGAAACCCAAACTCTACAGCACTGCAACCCAGCCACACCATTGAAACCCAGTCTCTACACCATTGAAACTGAATCCCTAAACCATTGAAACCCAAACTCTTCACCATTGAAACCCAAATTCTACATCATTGAAACCCAAACTCTACACCACTGATAGCCAACCTCTGCACCATTGAAACCCAGCCTCTAGGCCATTGATAACCAGCCTCTGCACAATTGAAACCCAAATTCTACACCATTGAAACCCAACCTCTACACCATTGTAACCTAGCCTCTACACCATTTGAACCCAGCCTGTACACCATTGAAACCCAAACTCTACAGCACTGCAACCCAGCCACACCATTGAAACCCAGTCTCTACACCATTGAAACTGAATCCCTAAACCATTGAAACCCAAACTCTTCACCATTGAAACCCAAATTCTACATCATTGAAACCCAAACTCTACACCACTGAAAGCCAACCTCTGCACCATTGAAACCCAACCTCTAGGCCATTGATACCCAGCCTCTGCACAATTGAAACCCAAATTCTACACCATTGAAACCCAAACTCTACACCATTGAAACCCAGCCTTTTTTTTTGCTTATGGGATCTGGGCGTCGCTGGCGAGGCCAGCAATTTTTTTCCATCCTTAGTTGCCCTTGAGAAGGTGGTGGTGAGCCGCCTTCTTGAACCGCTGCAGTCCGTGTGGTGAAGGTACTCCCACAGTGCTGTTCGGTAGGGAGTTCCAGGATTTTGACCCAGCGACGATGAAGGATCGGCGATATACGTCCAAGTCAGGATGGTGTGTGACTTGGAGGGGAACTTGCAGGTGGTGGTGTTCCCATGCGCCTGATGCCCTTGCCCTTCTAGGTGGAAGAGGTCGCGGTTTTCAGAGGTGCTGCCGAAGAAGCCTTGGTGATATGCTGCAGTGCATCTTGTAGATGGTACACAGTACAGCCATGGTACGCTGATGGTGGAGAGAGTGAATGTTTAAGGTGGTGGATGGTGTGCCAATTAAATGGGCTGCTTTGTCCTGGATGGTGTCAAGCTTCTTGAGTGTTGTTGGAGCTGTACTCATCCAGACAAGTGGAGAGTATTCCATCACACTCCTTTTCTTGTGCCTTGTCGATGGTGGAAAGGCTTTGGGGAGTCAGGAGGTGAGACACTCGCTGCAGAATGTGAAGGAATAAGCCATATAACCTATTCAGAAAAATACACTGTCTTATTAAAACATAATTGAGAGGTCGCACAACACCAGGTTATAGTCCAACAGTTTTATTTGAAATCACAAGCTTTCGGAGCTATCGATTGCTCCTTCCTCAGGTGAAGTAAATTAGATACAGAATCGCCAAAGCATATATAGATAGAAAACAAAGCATGTGTACCTTACAATTGCAGACCACTAAATTAAATCATCCTGACTATCTGCCGAGGGGTGATAAAGTTAATTATCCGGACTCGAGTCGTCGTTAGCTTGTTCACAGATGTGATTCCCAGTAAAAAAGTAAAAATTTTCCCAGTAAAAAAGTAAAAATTTTAAAGCTTTTCGTTTTACATACAGACGGCAGCTTTTGACACGTTAGAACCCCTGCGACTACACCTCATTGTCTCAGTTGTATCTTGCTATGTCTTTGATGTGGTACCTTCCTGGCTGACTTAATTAACTTTATCACACCTCGGCAGATAGTCAGGATGATTTAATTTAGTGGTCTGCAATTGTAAGGTACACATGCTTTGTTTTCTATCTATATATGCTTTGGCGATTCTGTATCTAATTTACTTCACCTGAGGAAGGAGCAATCGATAGCTCCGAAAGCTTGTGATTTCAAATAAAACTGTTGGACTATAACCTGGTGTTGTGCGACCTCTCAATTTTGTCCACCCCAGTCCAACACCGGCATCTCCGCATTATTAAAACATGACAAACTAGGTTTGGAAATTTAGAAACCTAACTATGAAATAGCTATTAAAGCATTCTGGCTATTGAGATAAGACAGTTGTTGACCCTGAATAAATAACCTTATTGAAACCGAAGGTGAAGGGCTCCGACAGGCTGAACTTTTGGGAATTAAACAATGGTTCACCCTGGATAAGGTGTTCTAATTTACACTTCGTAAAGAAGCACATAAGATAAGAAACATCTGCCCTCATAAAGATGACATAAAGTAAGGAACACCTGCCATCACACTGTTTTTATATGGTAAACTTAGAACACCAAGAGATGAGACACGAGTCTGGCTGAGGTGGCAGTAAGAGTTGCAGTCGGCAGAAAAATGACTAGAGATAATTAGCTTGCATCAGCAGAAAACCTTAAAGGAAATACCACTGGAAAAAGGTATAAATATTGAACTCTCAAATGGGATAACAGACTCGCTTTAATCGGGCAAAGCGATTCTCGGCTTCAGAAGCGGCTCTGTAGTTTCCAACTCGTACCTCGGGGATCAAAGCTTTTGATATTGGTGGATATCCTGTAGAACACTTTAAGAACTGTAATACTGCAGTGAAGTTAAGATTTAAAAGTAAGATTCTCTGTTAATAATAAGATAGCATTTTTTCTCTTTTTAAAATTGTTAATGTTGCGATTGACTGATTCACCAGCTGTAAATTGCATGTCAGTTCTTTAATAAACCTATATATTTTTAGAATTGTCTCACATAAGACTTCTGCATCAAAAACTCGCAAACTCAATCTCTGTACACTTTTTGGTGAGGAGTTGCAGAATTCTGAGGGAGTTTTCCGGCCCCTCATAAAATCCGGAACGTTAGTCTAGCTAAACTTATTAAAAGTGCTATCTGGAGGACGGTAACATTCTCGGGTTGTTCCTTTCCTTTAGGGAGAGATAGCCCGGACCTTTAGACCCAATTAAGCATCTTTAGGATTCGGTTACCTCAAACTTTAGTTGAAAGTGAACGTCTGAGAAATACGCCTGATCCGGGGTAGCCCTAAAGGGGCTAGGACAAGTAAATATCCCTTCAGTTGGCGCCCAACGTGTGTGTTAACGAGTTGATACAGAACCCTATACTTATATGTATATCTATATCCATCTCGTAGATTGTTAAGTGTAGAAGGAGTGTTTTGCTGACAGTGGTACTAAGACCCAGATTTAAGTCTCTAGAGATGACAAGTCCCTGATCAGGCCTTGTAGAATTTAAATCAGAACTCCCTCGATATACCATTGAGGTCTAGAAATTTCTTATAAAGTTCATATTAAATCCTAACCGAGGTTAGGTCCTGACGAAATGGCAAACCCTGTCGGAATTGGCCAAGTCTTTATATTCGGAAATTCAAACGATTGCTTTATTAGGGGAAATAATCCTATCCCTATACCTCCACAAGACCAAGTAATAATTTTTGATGGATCGTCAAAGACGATTAAAAAAGGGACATCCCAACAATCCTCAGCTGGGATGGGGATAGTAGTCGGGACTTTTTGAGATTCCTATTCTTTTTATCCAGAAGAATTACTGTCCATACCCCTTGGCCATAAGACAGCGCAATATGCTGAAGCCGCAGCACTACGGTATGCTTTAGAAAAGGCAGACCCTATTAAAGCCACATTAATCTGTACGGATAGTGACTATTCTAAAAGAGGATATAACCAAGATCTAGTTTTCTGTGAACAAACAAACTTTACCAATCATAAGGGTAAACCCATAAAACATAAGTCATTGTGGGAAGACATTTTCCGTTCAAGTCTGGAGAAACAGAATTGTCAGGTGATTCATGTAAATGGGCATACCACTGGGACAGTACACTCAAAAGGAAACAGTCTTGCAGACGAACAAGCGAAACATTCGGTCTGCATGACACCCCCTCGAGAATATTAGTGTTATCACGAGGGCAGAACAGGCAGCTAATCAGGATGAGGAACTGATTCAGCTATTAGACCCAACAAAAGGGAATCCACCAGGATATCCATCAAAGTACTTTTACTCGGAAACCCCTTCTGGTATTGTGCTAGTTAACTTGCCCAAGGGAAACTGAGAGGTACCCCCGAGACACAAACGAGAACAGATTGTAAAAGAAGTTCACGAGGGCATAGGTCAAGCACATTGTGGTGCCAGAACAACATTCTGCAAATTGACTCCCTTATATTGGTGGCCAGGCATGCTTAAGGCCTGTAAAACATACGTGGTAAATTGTGAGACATGCAATTTCACCAATAAGTCATCACTAATTAAGCCATCACCATTGGCTCCTGTGAAAGCTGATGAACCAATGGGAAAATTCTTTATTAACTTCATTGGACCACTTCCCCAGTCTTTTGGATACGGACATGTTCTCGTTTGTGTGGATGGATGCACTTCCTTCTGCTGGCTGGTCCCCACAAAAACTGTTTCGGAAAACACACTCACCAATGCTATTACTGACATAATTACTGTAGCTGTTGCACCCAAAATCTTGCACTCCGTTAAAGTCAGAGCCTTTGACTCTAAGGTCTTCAAAGACTCCTGCGAACAAAGGGGGATTGAAACCCAACCTTTAAACCATTGAAAGGCAAATTCTACACCATTGAAACTCAGCCTCTACAACATTGCAACCCAACCTTTACATGATCGAGCCCCAAACTCTACACCATTGAAACCCAGCTTCTACACCATTGAGACCCAACCTCTACACAATTGAAATCCAAACTCTACACAATTGAAATCCAAACTCTACACCATTTGAACACAAACTCTTCACTTTTAAATCCCAGCCTCCACACCATTGACACCCAACCTCTATACCATTGAAACCCAAACAGGGTACTGAATTTGGATGAACAGCCATGATCGCAGGCTAGAGGGGCCGAATGGCCTACTCCTGCTCCTATCTTCGATGATTCTATGATTCTATGAACCTCTACACCATTGAAACTCAACCTCTACACCATTGAAACCCAGCCTCTACACGATTGAAACCCAGCCTCCACACCAATGAAACCCAACCTCTACACCAATGAAACTCAACCTCTGCACCATTCAAACCCAATCACTACACCATTCAAACCCAGCCTCTACACCATTCAAACCCAGCCTCTACACAATTGAACCCCAAACTCTACACCATTGAAACCCAAACTCTACACCATTGAAACCCAGTCTCTACACCATTGAAACTCAACCTCTACACCAATGAAACCCAACCTCTACACCAATGAAACCCAACCTCTACACCAATGAAACCCAACCTCTACACCACTTAAACTCAAACTCTACACCATTGAAACCCAGCCTCTACACCATTGAAACCCAGCCTCTACACCAATGAAACTCAACCTCTACACCATTCAAACCCAAACTCTACACCATTCAAACCCAGCCTCTACACCATTGAAACCCAACCTCTACACCATTGAAACTCAACCTCTACACCATTGAAACCCAACCTCTACACCATTGAAACCCAACCTCTACACCAATGAAACCCAACCTCTACACCATTGAAACCCAACCTCTACACCATTGAAACCCAAACGCTACACCATTGAAACTCAACCTCTACACCATTGAAACCCAACCTCTACACCATTGAAACCCAATCTCTACACCATTGAAACCCAACCTCTACACCATTGAAACCCAATCTCTACACCATTGAAACCCAACCTCTACACCATTGAAACTCAACCTCTACACCATTGAAACCCAACCTCTACACCATTGAAACCCAATCTCTACACCATTGAAACCCAACCTCTACACCATTGAAAGCCAACCTCTACACCACTTAAACTCAACCTCTACACCATTGAAACCCAACCTCTACACCATTGAAACCCAACCTCTACACCATTCAAACCCAAACTCTACACCATTCAAACCCAACCTCTACACCACTTAAACTCAACCTCTACACCATTGAAACCCAACCTCTACACCATTGAAACACAACCAATAAAACCCAACCTCTACATCATTGAAACCCAACCTCTACACCATTCAAACCCAAACTCTACACCATTGAAACCCAAACTCTACACCATTGAAACCCAGCCTCTACACCATTGAACCCCAAACTCTACATCATTGAACCCCAAACTCTACACCATTGAAACCCAATCTCTACACCATTGAAGCCCAGCCTCTACACCAATGAAACCCAACCTCTACATCAATGAAGCTCAACCTCTACACCATTCAAACCCAGCCTCTACACCAATGAAACTCAACCTCTACACCATTCAAACCCAAACTCTACACCATTGAAACCCAGCCTCTACACCATTGAAACCCAAACTCTACACCATTGAAACCCAAACTCTACACCATTGAACCCCAAACTCTACATCATTGAAACCCAGTCTCCACTCCATTGGAACCCAAACTCTACACCATTGAAACCCAAACTCTACAATGTTGAAACCCAAACTCTACACCATTGAAACCCAACCTCTACACCATTGAAACCCAACCTCTACACCATTGAAACCCAACCTCTACACCATTGAAACCCAAACTCTACATCATTGAAACCCAGTCTCCACACCATTGAAACCCAAACTCTACACCATTGAAACCCAAACTCTACACCATTGAAACCTAATCTCTGCACCATTGAAACCCAAACTCTACACCATTGAAACCCAAACTCTACACCATTGAAACCCAGCCTCTACACCATTGAAATCCAGCTTCTACACCATTGAAACCCAAACTCTACACCATTGAAACCCAAACTCTACACCATTGAAACCCAATCTCTGCACCATTGAAACCCAACCTCTTCACCATTGAAATCCAGCCTCTACACCATTATAACACAACTTCTACACCATTGTATCCCAGCCTCTACACCATTGAAACCCAAACCCTACACCATTGGAACCCAAACTCTACCCATTGAAACCCAAACTCTACACCATTGAAACCCAGACTCTACATCATTAAAATACAGCCATCACATCATTGAAATCCAGCCTCTACACCATTGAAACCCAACTTGTACTTCAATTTAGGTGATCTGATTGTAAATGTGAAGTGTGGGTAGGTAATATTGCAATTAACTTGCTCATAGCTTCCAAACAGGTTATGCTCGCTAAATAACTACAAGCACCAGGTTAGAAATATTACAGGTGCTCTATTGGTTGTGATAAGCCCAGATTGCACAGTTAATACTTCACCCCTGTATCATTACAAAATTCATTATAAGTACTCACAATAATGGGTAAGGAAACTGCCACACAGCAACTTTAGGGTGAGATAATTAAGTCAAAGGAATCAATTCGTATTAATTGCAGCTACCTATAAGGAATAGGTCAATCTCATAGTCAGCAATGATCTGGCTCCCATAGTATCTGGCAATGCTTTCTTATGACTGCAAACAAATAGCAGTACCAAACATTTTAAAGCCAAAATTGTACTAGTTCAGAGTCAAAAAAGGATTTGGTGAGGGTCTTTGATACGCTTTAGCTGTGACCGTTCATTAACTTTACATGTAACAAATTATATTCTTAGGTACGTGGATTTGGAAACTAGACACTATCAAGTCCCAGTTTCAAACAAAACATAACCACTTGTGTCTATTCCATGAAAACAGTAGGGGAAGAATTCTTATGCATTCTCCCGAGCTCCCATCATAGCTTCCATGGAATATTGGTGGACACCTTGGAGAAGCATCATAAGTGGCTGTTTTTATCCATCTATGCCCTTTCTCTGGGGCGTCTGCCGATCTTCTGCTGAAGTTATAGCGACAGATCTGGAGAACCTCCACAGAAATACCAGGTTCAGGTATCAGTGAGGTGAGATGTGGGCATCATTGAAGGATGAAAACATAATCCATCCCTTTCCCTGTATATCAATGGGAAGATTCAACTTTCCCCCATCTTGAATATTCATGAGATCATTCAGCTTTGGCCCACCCTTGTGTATCAATGTGATAATTCAGCGCATAATAAATGAGCTTTCCTCAGCTCATGGCTGATGATCAATAATTTGATTGATTTTTTTTTAATCCAATCTGTAACGAGAATTACATTGATACCAATGAGTGGAAGACAGTAATGGCATGATTATCAGATCAGGACAGGATCAGTTTCAGTGAGTTTGGTTAAATTAGGACAAAATTGTACTGTCACCACTGTTCCATTACCCAACTGCCACTGCATTAAATTGTCTCTGTACCAAACCACCACTGTGTCACACACATTGTACCAAACCATCATTGTATCAAACTGTCTCTATGCCAAACTCTTATTGTGTCAGACTATCACTGAACCAAGCCACCACTATTCTAAACCACCAGTGTACCAAACTGCATTGTACCAAATTGTCTTTGTATCAAGCTGTCATTGTACCTAACTGCTTCTGGACCAAATCACCACTATAACAAATTCCCAATACAGCAACTTGCCACTGTCTGATGGAACATTGTACCAAACTCTGTTTATACCAAACTGACTCCGTATCCAAATCACCACTGTACCAAAATGTCATTATACCAAACTATGCCTATGCCAAACCACCACTGTATCAAAACAGCATAATACTAATTGTCTCTCTGCCAAACTATCATAAAAACATGAGAAATAGGAGCAGGAGTAGGCCATATGGCCCCTCAAGCCTGCTCCACCATTGAATAAGATCAGGTCTGATCTTCTACCTCAACTCCACTTTCCTGCCCTGACCCCATATCTCTTGATTCCCTTCGTGTCCAAAAATCTATCTATCTCAGCCTTGAATATTCTCAATGATTCAGCATTCACAGCCCTCTGGGGTAGAGAATTCCAAAGATTCACAACCCTCTGAGTGAAGAAACTTCTCCTCATCTCAGTCCTAAATGACTGATCCCTTATCCTGAGACTGTGACCCCTAGTTCTGGACTCTCCAGCCAAGGGAAACATCCTCGCAGCATCTACCCCATCAAGCCCTCACTGTACCAGTGCACCACGTCACCACTGTACCAATCTGTGAATGCTTTATGGCTTTTTTCTGAAACATAATTACCATCTATGCCCTACATAAGCACTAAACAGTGATCTATGAAGTGCTTTCCTTTATGCAATTGTATTTTTTCCTCATATATGAATGAGGCGTTGTCTGAAATGGCTAACCCGGCCATTCCATTCCAAGGATATGCCAGCAATGGAATTTGAAATGATGGTACTGTTTTAATTAGAAGTTCTTGTACTCCTTGAAACATTTCCAGTCAGCCCATCTATTCCTAAAAAGGGGGACTAGAATGCAATGGCCTGAAATTTGCAGTCAGCGACGAAGGGACGGTGCTCGCCGCTGTCCTCGAAGAAAGCCGCCCACAAGGATTTAGCGGGCTCTGTGGTGTCGATTTCTCCTATTCCGACATCAATTTCATTCTGGCGCCATCTATAGGGGATCTCCAGCGTCCAGGAACAGAGAAGTCATCAAGCAGGCTGAGCAGCCAATCAGATTGAAGAATTCTCACAGACAGCAAACCAGGAAGTAAAAAGCACTCATTATCATTCACTTTTTAATCATGTTGCAGAGAGCGAAATAAAGATTAGGGCATACACATGGGGTTAAGGTAGAAACTGAAATATCATAAGCAAACTTTAAAAATATTTTAAAAAAATAATTTTTATTATCTTAAAGATCTATGGAATTTTTATCATGGAATGGAGGGAATGACACTCCAAACTTATAAAATTAGTTTTCCAGGGCCAGAGAGGTTGTTCAGCAGTAATTATGACTTAGTTAAAAACCCAGTTACACATCATTCAACAAGTCTTAACTTTTTTAATGCTTCTTACAGCGAGAATAGTGCATAAAAAGTTGAAGTTCATGTCACTGATGCTGTATTGATTGCATCTGCGAAGACTGCGACAGCGCATCCCGTGGCAGAGCAGGGCATCACTGACAGCAACGTCTGAATTTCTGCGTTTAATTACACATGTGCAGACGCCAGAGGTTGCTGTCAGTTTTACACAGTAATGATGGCGAGCGCTGACAGTTTCGCTGTCATTACAGCTGCAAATTCCGGGCCACTGAAGCTGTTTCCTGGAAGACTATTTTTTGAGAGATTATTCATGTGCAAGGAGCCTTTTAGTGATTGGAATTGTGGAACATGTAATTAGAACTCATGAAAACGGAAGCACAACGCATCTCAGATACAATTCCTTGTAAATAAGGAGTTTTGTCCAAAGTAAAATAATTTGATGCTGGACCTTCATTTTTACTGAGGCAGGAAAAGCACGATTGGCAAAGGAACCTGTGTGGTTTTTGTACATTGTACGGAGATTGCTAACCTCTGCGAACTTTGTTGCCTTGCTGATATACAACTATAAACAAAACAAATGAATAGTCTTTCTCCAATATTCTTAGAACAAAATGGAGTACAGGCGTCATATGGGCAGTAAATTTCAACGTATTGGCCCAGAAATTGATCTCGCTCTGTTCCCGCGGGGGTAAGGCTTTCCCGCGATCTCTCACCTCGCTTGTGCTTTTTCAGATCCAGCTCGCACGAACTTGATGTTCTAGAGATCAGCTGGGCAGTGCTTGCGTATCCCAGCGGCGTAGTGAATTCGTGCGAGCTGTGGGATCACGTGACTCAGTTAGAGCCAATGGCAGCACACCATCTTCCATTCATAAGTTTCACAGCACGGCTGTGAAATCTATGAATCTTACACCCCCCCAAAATAACAGCTAAATTCAATTAAATTTAAAAAAAAACCATCACATTAATAAAATAAGTATAGTTAATTAAATTAACCATTTTAAATAAAAAATTAAATTTTTGAAAAAATTTAAAATCTTTTAAAAAGTTATAAAAATAAACTTACCTGTCTTTAAAGTCTCTAAAAAAGATATACCTGTTAAAAAAAATTCAAAAAAATACTTAATTCACTACTTACCTTCTTAAAAGTGGGTCTTACTCCTCCTTTTTACATTTCCAAAATCTTCCGTACTTACCTGCGCGTCCAAAGCATGAAGTGCACAGCGTGCGCGCAGCCTGTAGCGCGCACGCGATGCACCGAGGACCCGCCCCCTTTTCAGAAGAGCAATTGCCGGTTTTCAGCGCATGCAGAAAACCGGCAATTGGAGTGGGAATACGCGAGAGTACGCAGTGCGTACTCTCGCGTCCCGGGATCAATTTTCGGCCCATTGTATCCATAGCTTTTATCAGACGGTGTAAATTATTATTATTATTATTGTTAGCAACAAAACGTACAGACAATGGTGTAAAGAGTTTTGTTTATAAATGGAAACTGCATTTTATTTTGCTGTGTTGCCCATTTACGTTTCCAAGCTGTGTTTTATTGTTTTCACATTTGCAGCTTTTTAATTGTTTGTCAAGTCAATGGCGACCTCGATGTTCTTAATAATTAATAAAAGTGCTGGGATCAACATCTTTTCCGTCTGTTGGCTATAAGGCTCCTCACAGGAAATGAGTTAGGAAAGTCTCAACCTAGTTTCTGGTGGGCACAAGTCCACAACACAAAACTGCTCCAGATTTGGCACTGATCAGCACTTCTCAGCCCCTCCCCATCTCCGCAATCTCCTCCAGCCCTACAACCATCCGAGATCTCTGCGCTCCTCCAATTCTGGCCTCTTGCGTATCCCCAATTTTCATCGCTCCACCATTACAGCCGTGCCTTCAGCTTTCCAGGTTCTAAGCTCTGGAATTCCTTCCCTAAATCTCTCCGTCTCTCTTTCCTCTTTTAAGATGCTCCTTAAAACCTACCTCTTTGACAACATTTTTGGTCACCTGTCCCAATACCTCCTTATGTGGCTCGGCGTCAAAGTTTGTCTGATAACACTCCTGCGAAGCACCCTGGAACGTTTTACTACGTTAAAGGTGCTATATAAATGCAAGTTGTTGTTGTTATTTGGTCGTTCCCGGTCATGTAGTTTGTTACCATGTACTTCTTGTTTTAGTATACTTTATAAATAGAAATTAAATTAGAAAAAGAAATATAACAAGATAAGATTTTTTTTGCAACAGGAAGAGATGATTAGGCCCGAAGGAACAGGAGTAGGTAATAAAGACCCTTGAGCCTGTTTCGCTATTCAATTAGAACATGGCTGATCTGTACCTCAACTCCCGCCTTTGTTCCCTATCCCTTGATACCAGCTCTCGCGCAGCCGGCTCACCAGCTTTTAAATAGGGAAAACCGCGCATGCGCAGTATTTTGAATGGGCTGCGCATTAACGGGAACATCGCTTGATAGCCTTATCTAACAAAAAAACTAGTGATCCCAGTATTGAAAGTTTCAATTGACCCAGCATCCATAGCCTCTTGGGAGAGAGAGTTCCAGATTTTCACCAACCTTTGTGTGAAGAAGTGCTTCCTGATTTCGCTCCTAAATGGCCTGGCTCTGATGTTAAGATTATGTCCTCTTGTTCTGGATTCCCCCATCAGAGGAAATACTTGTTCTGTAACTACTCTATCGAATCCCTTAATCATTTTAATCGCCTTGATTTGATCACCCCTCAATCTTTTAAACTCAAGAGAATACAAACCAAGGTTCTGTAACCTGTCCTCAAAACTTAACCCATTTAGCCCGGGTACCATTCTGGTGAATCTGCCCTGTACACCCTCCAATTCTGCAAACCTGCCTACCCACCATTTCCTTCAATCCTCTCTCTTGTCAGACATGCACCCATTCGCACTATGCAAAAGCACACTGATTGCTGGTAGTAAATACTGGGTCACAAGAGTCAGGGTTCTCTGTAAATCGTAGCTGCGTATCTCACTGGGCCAAAGTTGATAGGTTTCTGGCCATTTAAATTGTGCCCACTGCCAGACAATTAGAGCAGAAGTTGATGGTTTATAGGGAGAGGTGAAGGATCAGAGTTTATAAACCTTTCAGTTGGAGTAAGTGTGTTTTGGGGGAGCTCCGTGAGGGGGCAAGATGCAAAAAAAATGTAAAAAATATTGTTCAAGTGGACTTGCTCCAAAGACTGGTAAAATAGATGTGATTGTTTTTGTTCTTCTGATTCAGATTTAGAAATGGCATCGGAGGGATAATGTTTCAACTTGGCACTGCTGGCGAGGAGTCTCACCCAGCGGGCGTGCGTATCGGAAATTCGGGCACACGTTGTGCATGGCTTTCTGATCACTTAAATTTATGTGAGAAGTCGCACAACACCAGGTTATAGTCCAACAGTTTTATTTGAAATCACAAGCTTTCGGAGCGGCTGCTCCTTCGTCAGGTCACTTCACCTGACGAAGGAGCAGCAGCTCCGAAAGCTTGTGATTTCAAATAAAGCTGTTGGACTATAACCTGGTGTTGTGCGACTTCTCACATTTGTCCACCCCAGTCCAACACCGGCATCTCCACATCATGACTTAAATTTATGGCCACGCATTCTGTTCATACTGACCCCGATATTTACTGGGGCGGGATTTCGAAGCTGGGGGGTGGGGGTCTGGGGGAGGAGTCCTGGTCAGGACCAGAAAGTCCCGGTTTCCCCGAACACGGTGGAGTTTTGACACCACAGCCTGCGTGCTTTTTTTTAACAGGATCCCCGCCCAGAAGCCAGCCTGATTGGCAGGCTTGGCTGCCTGTCAGGCAGGGAATGCAGCAGCAGAGGCAGCAGCCCAGGAGCAGCTAGGTTTGTGCTGCTGGGTTAGAGATTGCAGGAAGCGGGGGGGGGGTGTTACAGAGTGGCTTGTAGGGTCGAGGGGAGATCGCGGGTGGTCGGAGACAGATCGGGGCAGAGATGGGGAGGGGGCTCGGTGATCACGGGGGGAGTCCGATCGTCGGGGGGAGGGGGGGGGGAGGAGGGTTGGTGAACGGGGGGATGGGGCCCGATCGTGGGCGGGGGGTGGGGGTTCAGTGATATCGTTGGGGGGGGGGGGGTCTGATTACAGGGGGAGTTCAATCACGGTGGGGGCAACAGACGATCCCGGAGGAGGAAGCAGGTTAGCTTGGGGGGGAAGCACTCCTGCTCCTCCTGGCCCACAATCAGTGCTGAAAGGCCACTCTACCTCTTCCACGCAGCAGTCCTCGCCTTATCTGAGGAAGGATGTTCTTGCCATGGAAGGAGTTCCGCGAAGATTCACAAGGCTGATATGTGGGATGGCAGGAATGACATATGAGGAGAGATTGGGTCGATTGGGCTTATACTCGCTGGAGTATAGAAGAATGAGAGGGGATCTCATCGAAACATATAAAATTCTGACAGGTCTGGACAAACTAGATGCAGGAAGAATGATCCCGATGGTCGGAGAGTCCAGAATCAGGGGTCATAATCTAAGGATAAGGCGTAAGCCATTTAGGACAGAAATGAGGAGGAATTTCTTCAACCAGAGAGTGGTGAACCTGTGGAATTCTCTACCACAGAAGGTAGTTGAGGCCGAGTCATTAAATATATTCAAGAATGAGTTAGATATATTTCTTAAAGCTAAAGGTATCAAGGGATATGGGGAGAAGGCAGGTACAGGGTACTGAGTTTGGATGATCAGCCATGATCTCATTGAATGGCGGAGCAGGCTCGAGGGGTCGAATGGCCTACTCCTGCTCCTATCTTCTATGTTTCTATGTTTCTCCCTTTAGCTGCCGGGTTAAATTTAAAATGGAGAGAAAATATGAGGCATACAGCCTCATTTAAATATTTAAATGAGCAAGCCGCCTCTTGAGAGCGGGTTGGTCGCCCGCCCCCCAATCCTACCTCCATTAAAACTGGAAGTGGGCGGGTTCAAAGCGTGTTGGGTTCGGGTTCGAGATTTAAACATTTTTTTACATCCCTCCCGACCCAAACCCACTTATTTTTGGGGGGTGAGAATTCCCCTCACTGTTTCTGATGAGGGTGAGAATCCCCACCAGCAGCACCGGCAGAAAATGACTCTTCCGTGTGAGTCCCCAGTGGTTTAGAAGAGCTGCTGAGGTGAGCACTTGGGGATTCCCACCGAATCAGAAAATCTAGGCCAAAACATCATGGAATGAGAAAAAGACATTCACCACTCAATCCTATCCTTTCCCAGACCTTGTACAATCTAGAAACATAGATAAATAGGAGCAGGAGTAGGCCATTCGGCCCTTTGAGCCTGCTCCACCATTCAATATGATCATGGCTGATCCTCTATCTCAATCCCATATTCCTGCTCTCTCCCCATACCCCTTGATGCATTTTGTGTCTAGAAATCTATCTATCTCCTTCTTAAATATATTCAGTGACTTGGCCTCCACAGCCTTCTGTGGTAGAGAATTCCACAGGTTCACCACCCTCTGAGTGAAGAAATTTCTCCTCATCTCAGTCCTAAATGTCCTACCACGTATCCTGAGACTGTGACCCCTCGTTCTAGACCCCCCAGCCAGGGGAAACATCTTCCCTGCATCCAGTCTGTCTAGCCCTGTCAGAATTTTATGCGTTTCAATGAGATCCCCTCTCATTCTTCTAAACTCTGGTGAATACAGGCCTAGTCGACCCAATCTCTCCTCATACGACAGTCCTGCCATCCCAGGAATCAGTCTGGTGATCCTTCGCTGCACTCCCTCTATGGAAAGTGTATCCTTTCTTAGGTAACCTATGATGGACTTCCCTTCAGTGTCAGCTTGGCTCAGTTGGTATTTTTACCATCTACTTGAAAAGACAAACGGTGCCTCCATTTAACATCACAATGCAGCACTCCCTTGGCACTGCAGTGTCAGTTTGGATTATGTGCTCGAGTCCTAGAGTGGGCTTTGAACCCACAGAGGTGAAAATGCTGACCATTGGCACAGGTTAATGCCAGGCAGCAGTCACAATGACAGGCCAACGACTCCCGCCACGCTCAGTTGGTAGCGTTTGCGCCTCTGGGAGAAAAGGTTGTGGATTTAAGTCTCACTACAGACTTGCGCACATAATTTAGGCTGCTTCAGACACAATTCTCCCATGTTACGAACAAACGAACAATTTAAGGAGCATCTTAAAGGAGAAGAGAAAGGTAGGGAGAAGGAAAGCTTTAGGCAGGGAATTCCAGAGCTTCGGGCCTAGGCAGCTGAAGACACAGCCGCCAATATTGGAGCGATTAAAATCAGTAATTACATGGTCGGAGTGGGGTTGATCTCAAAGTGTACCAGTTGTATCTTCAACTGTTGTGACTTCCAATCCAGAAAAAAGGCACCGTCATATCTACAAGGCGCTGACTACTTCTCACAGCTTGACTTTCCACATGAAACCTAATTTCATACTGCTCTGGAGTCTGTGAGCCAACTCCTGGCGTTTATGCTCTTTAATCTATTTTTCTTAGCTCAATGGCAGACTTATAAGTGGTAACTCCCATTTAAAAAAAAATCTAGTTAAGCTTTGATTCATCTGAATATTTCCTCAGAAGAATATCCCCGTTGTCCTGACATTGTATTATCAGGAGCTGTGGAGATGACCTCCGTTGGTCGCTATGTGTATTCCTCTTAGTATCCACCTTCACTGAAGTTATTCCTATGGACATTTTCTAACAGATTTGGACACTAAGAGTAATTCGCGATCAATATTGGATATCCCAGGACCTCAAAAATTTGGAGTTCTTGCAGTCTTCCCTTTCTCCTATAAAACCCAAGCTGGGCATCACCTAACCGCTACAACTCACTTTATCTTCTTTTCTGTCCCACTCGTTTTCAACCTCGGTATTATCCTACACTATGGACCTTAGCCATTTTATTTTACAAGTGAAAAGTCTGGCTGACGAAATGTTTCCTTTCTGTGGCTCCTGGCACAGTTATTGTTGTGCTGTCGCTGGGAAACATGCCGGAAGGAGAATGTAATATTTTCCCTCTCGCGCTTCAGAATCTCGTTTAAATAGTTACACCCTCTACTGCAGCAGTGCGAGTGTTTCCACTTCCTACACCAGGCGGCCTAATGGTTTTATGAGTGACATTGCCAATTTGTGCTGAATTATGGATATTTCTGTCCCGTGGGTCCACATCCAGTAGAAAATGGGTTGCCGTTATCAACTCATTTGACTTAACAGATAGAGGAGATTATCATCTTCTAGCACAGGCTGGATTCAAACCCAGGTTTCAGAGATGAAAGGACTGTATACCAAACCATTGTGCCAACCACACTCTATGAGGGCCTTAGTATCGCTCATTTCAGAGCTTGGTTTGGTTTGATAGAAAACCTAATGACAGTGTTGATGTGTTAATGGGGGGGGGAAAAAGACTTCAGTAGCTGAAAAGTGGTTTCACAGACCTCCAGCTAATTTAACTGGAATGCACTGCCTGAAAAGGTGGTGGATGCAGGTTTAATAGTAACTTTCAAAAGGGAGCGTCTCACCTCCTGACTCCCCAAAGCCTTTCCACCATCTACAAGGCACAAGTAAGGAGTGTGATGGAATACTCTCCACTTGCCTGGATGAGTGCAGCTCCAACAACACTCAAGAAGCTCAACACCATCCAGGAAAAAGCAGCCTGCTTGATTGGCACCCCATCCCCCACCTTAAACATTCACTCCCTCCACCACCGGCGTACCGTGGCTGCAGTGTGTACCATCTACAAGATGCACTGCAGCAACTCGCCAAGGCTTCTTCGGCAGCACCTCCCAAACCCACGACCTCTTCCACCTAGAAGGAAAAGGGCAGCAGGTGCATGTGAACACCACCATCTCCAAGTTCCCCTCCAAGTCACACACCATCCTGACTTAGAAGTATATTGCCGTTTCTTTATCGTCACTGGGTCAAAATCCTGGAACTCCCTCCATAACAGCACTGTGGGAGTACCTTCACCACACGGACTGCAGCGGTTCAAGAAGGCGGCTCACCACCACCTTCTCAAGGGCAATTAGGGATAGGCAATAAATGTTGGCTTTGCCAGCGATGTCCACATCCATGAAGGAATATAAAAAAAAATTGGATAAATATTTGAAGGGGGAAAATGTGCAGGGGCCTAATTGGTAGATCTTTCAAAGAGCCAGCACAGGCATGATGGGCCAAATAGCCTGCTTCGGTGCTATGTGATTCTATGATTCTATAAGTTCTCTGACGGATAATTGTCTTTACTTTTTAAATTTACAGATTGCTTAGTTGAACTATTAAGATTACTTTGTCAGATCATAACCTCTGCCCCCAATTACACCACCTCTAGACCCATCTTTTGTTTCTTAACTCGTCCCATTACCATCTCCTTTTGCCTTGCACCATCATCCCTTTTGTCTTTTAATCTCTCCTGCCTTCCATTCTATCACAGACCTTCCCTTTTGTTCTTTCCTCCTCTCTCCCCTTTCCCTGCCCCTGCACTTGCTTAAAAACCTGTTACATCTTTAACTTTACAAAAGCACAATACTGTGGATGCTGGAAATCTGAAATAAAAACAGGAAATGCTGGAAACACTCAGCAGGTCAGGCAGCATCTGTGGAGAGAGAAACAGAGTTAACGTTTCAGGTCAATGACCTTTTGCCAGAGGTTAGAGTTTTTACATAAGAACATAAGAACATAAGAAATAGGAGCAGGAGTAGGCCAATCGGCCCCTCGAGCCTGCTCCGCCATTCAATAAGATCATGGCTGATCTGATCCTAACCGCCAATCTACTATCTATCACAGAACCATCTCCTGCATCTAACAGAATTGCACACACGAAATAGGAGCAGAATCAGGCTACACAGTCTCTGGGCCCGCTCCACTACCCACAGGGCCATGACCGATCCGAACCTAGACTCATGTCCAAATTCC
Source organism: Squalus acanthias (assembly GCA_030390025.1). Taxonomy (NCBI): domain Eukaryota; kingdom Metazoa; phylum Chordata; class Chondrichthyes; order Squaliformes; family Squalidae; genus Squalus; species Squalus acanthias. The sequence continues at coordinate 156,927,022 of CM059428.1, forward strand.
TGCCCGCTCCCCGTAACCCTTAATGCCCTTTACTTCTAGGAAACTGTCTATTTCTGTTTTAAATTTAATTAATGTTGTAGCTTCTACAGCTTTTTGTGGCAGCATATTCCATGGACCTACCACCCTCTGAGTGAAGTAGTTCCTCCTCATCTCAGTTTTGAAAGAGCAGCCCCTTATTCTAAGACTATGTCCCCTAGTTCTCGTCTCACCCGTCATCGGGAACATCCTCCCCGCATCCACCCGATCCAACCCCTTCACAATCTTATATGTTTCAATAAGATCGCCTCTCATTCTTCTGAACTCCAATGAGTAGAGTCCCAATCTACCCAACCTCTCCTCATATGACCACCCCCTCATCCCCGGGATTAACCGAGTGAACCTTTTTTGCACTGCCTCGAGAGCAAGGATGTCTTTCCTTAAGTAAGGACACCAAAACTGTATGCAGTATTCCAGGTGCGGTCTCACCAATACCTTGTACAACTGAAGCAATACCTCCCTATTTTTATATTCTATCCCCCTAGCAATGAAAGCCAACATTCCATTTGCCTTCTTAATCACTTGCTGCACCTGCATACTAACCTTTTGAGTTTCGTGCACCAGGACCCCCAGATCCCTTTGCACTTCAGTACTCTCCAGTTTCTTGCCATTAAGATAATAAATTGCTCTAGGATTTTTCCTGCCAAAGTGCATCACCTCACACTTTCCAGTGTTGTATTCCATCTGCCAAATCTCTGCCCACTTACTTAGCCTGTCTATGTCCCCTTGCAGGTTTTTTATGTCCTCCTCACTCACTACTTTCCCTCCCATCTTTGTATCATCTGCAAATTTTGATATGTTACACTTGGTCCCTTCCTCCAAATCGTTAATATAGATTGTGAAGAGTTGGGGACCCAGCACTGACCCCTGTGGAACACCACTAGTTACTGATTGCCAGTCTGAGAATGAACCATTTATCCCAACTCTTTGCTTTCTGTTAGATAGCCAATCCTCTATCCATGCCAGAATATTACCCCCAATCCCGTGATTTTTTACCTTAAGCAATAATCTTTTGTGTGGCACCTTGTCAAATGCCTTTTGGAAGTCTAAATACACTACGTCCACTGGTTCCCCTTTATCCACTCTATATGTTACTTCCTCAAAGAACTCCAGCAAATTTGTCAAACATGACTTCCCCTTCGTAAAACCATGCTGACTTTGTCCTATTAAATTATGATTATCCAAATGTCCTGTTACTGTTTCCTTAATAATGGACTCCAAAATTTTACCAACCACAGATGTTAGGCTAACCGGTCTATAGTTACCAGCCTTCTGTCTACTGCCCTTTTTAAATAAGGGTGTTACATTAGCAGTTTTCCAGTCTGCCGGGACCTTAGCGGAATCCAGGGAGTTTTGAAAAATTATTACCAATGCATCTACAATCCCTACCGCCACTTCCTTCAAGACTCTAGGATGTAAGCCATCAGGTCCAGGTGATTTATCCGCCTTGAGTCCCATTATTTTACCGAGTACCACTTCCTTAGTGATTTTGATCGTGTTTAGCTCCTCTCCCCCTATAGCCCCCTGTTTGTCCAGTGTTGGGATATTCTTAGTGTCCTCTACTGTAAAGACTGATACAAAATATTCATTCAGTGTTTTTGCCATCTCCATATTTCCCACCATTAATTTCCCGGTCTCATCCTCTAAGGGACCAACATTTACTTTAGCCACCCTTTTTCTTTTTATATAACTATAATGAAACAGTCTGGATACCCATGCTGTAAATATAACAGATGCAAGTGATACATCAGGTTTTACAATAGCTAACTTTCTTCAACATAAATACAAGTTTCTTCCTTTGTTTTTACATCTCATTCTCCTTTTTTTCTTTGGTCTTTTTCTGATTTCTTGTCTCTTTACTTCTCCTGTTTTTATAGGCTTTTTAAAATCTGCTTTTCCAGTGCCATTTGCATACCTTTCAACTCAATCCATCCTTGATCTGGCTCGTGCTGTTTTGCCTTTAACTCTTCCTGTACGCCTTCGTACTCTGTTGCTACCTTTGACACTTTATTTTTGCAGTAGTCCCTCTGCTGTGTATACCCCGGGCCATGTTAGGTACGGCCTTCTCCCACAAGAAGATAAAAAGTGACATATGTCGGAATAAGTTGTAATGGAGAAGATGTGTGTCACCCAAGTGCCCAGCCCAATAGCCATCTTATGTGAATATGTAGTATGCAGCTGCCTTGCATTGGCAGCAATCTTAGTGTTTGTTGCTAACCATATTTCATGGTCCATAGGGAAAACACATTGTTATGACAGCAATTTGGAGTGCACTGATGAAACATGAGCATGTTTTGAATTGTACATTTGCAAAGTCATGAATGGTTGCTAGGTAATGTGCCTTGTTCCCCTGTCATGCTCCATCAAGCTTACGGTGAAATGCTGTTAACGTTCATTGCAAGGAACCAAAAGAAACAAAATGTGACCAGTATGCACCTTATCTTCCTCCTCAGATCCCACTGTCCATTTTGGAGATTAAGAGTAGCATCCAAATAATTGGCCTTTGATTTGTTGAAAACTAGCTACAGTAGCCATTTAAGACTGAGATGAGGAGGAATTTCTTCACTCAGAGGGTTGTGAATCTTTGGCATTCTCTGCCCCAGAGGGCTGTGAATGCTGAGTCTTTGAGTATATTCAAGGCAGAGATCGATAGATTTTTGGACTCTAGGGGGTAGAAATTAGGTCGCGCCCCATTTGGGGCGCAAATATCGTCCGGACGCAAATATTAGCGCCTGGCGCTAATTATCGGCACTGACAGGAAACTTCACTTTTACCGCCCCGGGAGGTGAGTGGAGCGCTAAAGCAGGCGCTGCACACCTCTCTTAAGGCGCAAAGGCCGAGCAGTGAGGCGCTAACTCGGAGCGCTGGCGAAGCTCATGTAATGTCAGTCAGCAATGGAACACACACACAATGGCACGGGCCAGTTCTTAAAGGGGATGGTTAATCTTGCTTTCCATCCACATCCTGTTCATTGCTGCCTTGAATCTCGGCCTGGAGAGACTTGCACATCAAATGTGCTGGAAAGAACAATGGAGCGTACCAGGCAAAGAGCTCAGAGTGCAGCTCCCACAGTCTCTGCTAAATCGATACAAGGAATGGCAAATCAAAATGAACCTGCAAAGTGCTGCTCAGTACCCAAAACTCCTTCACACAACGTTGAATCTCTCCAGAAGTCTCTCCCTCTCTCTCTCAGAATGCGTAGTTCAAAAATGCCACCAACAATAAAAGACAGGAAGAGGCCCCCTTTAAATAGCGCCCCCCCAGCCCCACAGCGATTGATAGCGTTCCAGTCTTCTGGTCGTTGGAAGCGCCAGGCGGTAAGGCAGGGGGCGCCACTCAATTTCCGCTACGGGGCGCCACAAGGGCGTTGCACCATGGAATGACGTCACAATCTGCGCGCGCAGCTGGTCGCAGCGGTAAGTTTTAGCGCCGCCGCACAATCTCAAGTTAAGTTCTCGAGCGGCGCAAACATCGCTGCGCCCGGGCGTTAGCGGCTTTGCGCCCCATTAGCGCCCTCTTAAGGCGCTAACGGGAGGCGCAACCAAGTGAATTTTTCCCCCTAGGGGTATCAAGGGATATGGAGATCAGGCGGGAAAGTGGAGTTGAGGTCGATGATCTTATTGAATGGCGGAGCAGGCTCGAGGGGCCGTATGGCCTACTCCTGCTCTTACTTCTTATGTTCTTATGTTCTTATAGCACTCTAACTTGTATCTTGAAAAAGATTAAAATAAAATGGAATAAGCAGAGGTGCACTATTTCAATCTTTGCAACCGTACAAGTTAGAGTCAGCGATAGTTCCCTTAGATATGGAAGCTAGGTCATGTAGTTTCAACTTTCAAAAAAGGGGACAAATCAGAGCCAGAGAGCTATGGGCCCATCAGCCTTAGTTACTTAGATAGGCTTAAAGAGCGGGATCTATTTACTTTAACGTAGCATAGACTTAGAGATGATCTGATAGAGGTATATAAAACAATGAAAGGGCTGGATAGCGTGCCTATTGATAGATTATTTCAGTTTGTCAGATGGGGGGACATGCATTTAAACTGCACAAAGGCAGGAATAGGCTAGATGCTAGGCCTATATTCTCTAGAGTTTAGAAGAATGAGAGGTGATCTCATTGAAACATACAAAATTCTTACAGGGCTTGACAGGGTAGGTGCAGGGAGGATGTTTCCCCTGGCTGGGGAGTCTAGAACCAGGGGTCACAGTCTCAGAATAAGGGGTCGGACATTTAGGACTGAGATGAGAAATTTCTTCACTCAGAGGGTGGTGAATCGTTGGAATTCTCTACCCCAGAGGGCTGATAGATTTTTGGATATTAAGGGAATCAAGGGATATGGGGATAGAGCAGGAAAGTGGAGTTGAGGGAGAAGATCAGCCATGATCTCATTGAATGGCGGAGCAGGCTCGAGGGGCCAAATGGCCGACACCTGCTCCTATTTCTTATGTTCTTATGTTAGGCGGTTTTGAAATCAAAAAGTTCAAACTGCAATTCAAGCTTTAAAAAATGTCTGCGTCATCAACTTGTGCAGTTTGTATTAAAAATATTGAACTTAATTTCTTGCTTAATTATGGTCTTTGTACTTGTAATGGTTTACTGAAACAATCAAACATTGAGATCTACAACTTCCACATGAGGGAGAACGCAATATCTTGTGGCTTTTAAACAGTGTGCTTAAAGCGCCTGTGGACAGATTGCTGCTTGGCTGATTAAAGTGCCAATGTGTGCAGAGCAGTAGACTGTTTAAAGGGACAATGGTAATTGGTAGGGTGGGAGCTTATTCTCTGGTGGAGCCTATGTGCTTCTCTTTCTCCGACCAATGGCAACGCTGAACCACTTAGCGTAACAATTGGAGCAAAATCCGTGTTGAAGGGATACTCTGCCAAAGATGTTAGCTGCACCATCGTTGAATTAACTCTGGTTTGGCTGGTGAGCTCATTCCTACCTGGTTGTGTCAATGTCCCCCAGTGGAATACTGCCACGCATTTCTCTGAAAGCTCACTGACTAGGCTTTAACGAGCAACCACAGATTTTTGTTAAGTGTCATAGTAATTTTGCTGCTCTGCTTTAAGTGGACAAAATAGGGAGTAACGTAGAAAAGAAAAAATCTTGGAGGTTTCACCTTATCTCCAGGTTTTCAAACCCACTATTCAAGAAGGTGCTGACACTGAATGAGACATCTGTTCATGTGAAATCTGTGTCTGGGATTATTTCCGTAACTTGATGCAATGATTGCAAGCAATAGTAGAGATATAATTAAATGGTATATCCAATGTTGTTGCATTTGCAATGGAATATGGTAGTTTCATCGGTCTGACTAAAGCTGATGAATGTTACACCACGATGCAACATCTCATAAGATTGCTTATTCTGCGAAAACATTGCTGTAGAAAGTGTATTCCTGAAACCCCCAGATTCCGCATGGTGGTGCAAAACGTTTCCAGAACTCTCGGTGGAAGGCTGATTTGGATAGTGGTGCCCGGATCCTCCTGAGTGGTCACATGGCTGCAACTGGATCAAAGGTGAGAACTTTATCATGGATTGAGAGGAATCCTGATGAGGACCGCGGCATGTTTTCTATCGTGTTGCCTAACATCATAACCTTGAAATGTTCAGTTTGAGGTCTGGGCCAGAGAAGTGATGGAAACTCAATTGCTCAATGTGCTTTATTGATAAGGTTAATCTTGATAGGGTTAGATGAAGTAGGGTGGGAGGAGTCTCGTGTGGAACATAAACACCGGCACAGACCAGCAGGGCCCATTGGCCTATTTCTGTGCTGTAAATTCTATGTGAGGCCATTAGTCATGAGCAATGTGCTAACATCCCCAACCTGCTTCAGTGATCACACCATCATAGAAACATAAGGCTTCCCTCAAAGGGCTCATCTGTCTATTTCCACCTACTACAGATGTGGATTTCTGTGTAGCTGGGCTTAGAGACCTTCAAACATGGCGATGGGTTTCTGCATATGTAAGACATCCAACTGACCAACTGTACAACATACCTTTTGTCTTAGGAAGTGGTATAAACTCCCTCAACACCTCCTAATATACTTAATGCAGTTTTTTAAGTGTAGGGGCAACTGTAATGTAAGAAATAGTCCAGAGTGTATGGTCCTGTAGAATCTGAACTTTAAACCCTCTAACATCAATTGTAACCATTTGGGCTTCACTAACCTAGCGTATTGGAAAAGAATCTGGCATGTGGTACACTTGATGTATTATGGTGTCCCAGGCAGAGCTGTCTCAGTCTTTAATTAAAATGTGCTTTTAGTTTACCAACCACAACATTGTCCTACACAGCAAAAGCATACGCTGTGTTTGCAATGGGTGCGTACTAAAGGTCTTAATACTGAGTACGTTAGAGCTATAAACAAACCCGACCACCCATAATCCAGTTAGTTTAACAAAATTATCAACGAGTTTCACAAGATATTTGCAGTGTAAACTTTTGAAAAGAATTGGAAAAAACCCCACTATTTCAGCACAGTCTCATTTACCAGCCAATGAACTGAGTAACGTTGAGTTAGTACATTAAGGGGAGAAAAATCTCTCAGAAACCTTGTTGAATGACAGGAAATCCGCACAGATCGCAACACTTCATTCTCCTACGATTTTTCTTGCCAGTCAGTAATCCATCGAAGAACAATTTGTTTGTAAAAACCCAAAGGACTTTTCAGCCAAAACTGTCGGCCTAGCCAGACTATTTATAAAAGCACTACATTATACAAAACTGGATACAAAGACAAGTCATGGCATACAGAAATGTTAGACCAGTTTGTGTTTGTGTTGTTAGCAAGTTCTTCGACGTCTGCCAGCTGTAAAATTAAGTTGCGGACTCTATCATGAATGAAGTGGCCATTTTTATGGTGAAACTTTTAATGACAAAGTAAGGCTGGGTTCAAATTTCACAGCAATCTGGGACCCATTCTGGTCACTTCATGGTACCAAATATTCATTGAGTTCCTGAATTTAAAAATTAAATGCCCAGTTACCTACCTGTGCAGATGAAAGGCTTTGGAGGGGGTACGGCGCAGAATTACACCAGGACTTAAAGGTTTAAATTATGAGGACAGGTTGCATAAACTTGTCTTGTATACCCTCAAGTTTAGAATGTTCAGGGGTGCTCTAATCGAGGTATTTAAAAAGATAAAGGGACATGATGGGGCAGATTTTCTCTGGTGGGGGAATGCAGAACAAGATGGCATAATCTTAACATTAGAGCTGGGCCATTTAGGAGTAAAATCAGGAAGCACTTTTTCATGCAAGGAGTAGTGGAAATCTGGAACTCGCTCTTGCAAAAGGCTGTGGGCCAACATTTACGATGGGAGGCCGAATGTACCTGGTGGCCCGGGAGGAGTGGCGGCTTGCGATCCTGGGCCTCTCTGGGTCCGCGCGGGCAGAGCCCCACGTATCCCAGGGGCGCAGGCAGTTCGTAGGCGCCCCTGGGATCACGTGGGCCAGTCCAACCAATAAAAGAAGGGAATCCCCCATTCATACATATTGGAGTTCCGTACGTACTGAACTCCAATAAGTATGAATGGGGATTACTTAAAAAATACACCAACACATGAAATACATTTTTTTAAGTTATATAATTAAAATTAATTAAAATGACATTTAATTAAATATTTTAAACAAAAATTTAATCTTTTGAAAACAATTATATGTATTTATGGGGCTAAAAATAAACTTACCTTATTGAAGAGTATTTTTAATTTATAAATGAGTGATAACATTTTATTTTTCTATTTTTTAAAACTCTTATGCTGGTAAAAGCAGGCCGTACGCCTGCTTTTACTAGGCGTAAGAATTTGACAGGCATTCAGCGGGCGGAAGTTGTGCAAATAGCGCAACTCTCCCCCCGCAGAGGCCCATCTCCCGGGGATGCGGAGGATCTGTGATCGTAAGTGCCAGGTTTTAGCGCGTACACACCTCGTACGCACCCGTAGGGGTCGCAAAATACGGCCTTGTGGCTCAATCAACATTCTTGAGACTGAGATGGGTACATTTTTGTTAGGTAAGGGTATCATGGGATATGGAACTAAGAACATAAGGCGGATAAATGGATTTGAGGTACAGATGAGCCATGATCTAATTGAATGGCGGAACGGGCTTGACAGAATGGCCTTCTCCTGTTCCTATGTTCCGAATGTTGTGATTCAGGCTTTCTTCAGTATATAATGAAAGAACTTGCATTTATAAAGCACATTTCACATCCTCAGGATATCCTAAAGCACTTATTTTTTTATTCATTCACAGGATGTGGACATTGCCAGCATTTATTGCTCAGCCCTAATTGCCCTCAAGAAGGTAATGGTGAGCACCTTGCTAGGCCATTTCAGAGGGCATTTAAGAGTCAACCACAAGTAAGGATGGCAGATTTCTTTCCCTAAAGGACATTAGTCCTAATTTTGTGAACCTGACAGCGTTTTATGACAATCCAGTAGTTTCTGATACTAATTTTTTTATTCCCGATTTATTTAATTGAATTTAAATTGCCCAGCTGGGATTTGAACTCATGCTTCATAGGATCATTAGTCCAAACTGCTGGATTAGCTAGCCCAGTAACACAACCACTATGTTACCGTACCTGGCTTCATAACCAAAAAATTGTAGTCACTGTTGTAATGTAGGGAAACGTGGAAGCCAATTTGCACACATCCAGGTCCCGCAAACAGCAAATTAACTAAATGACCAGATAATCTGTTTTAGTTGTGTTGGTTGAGGGATAACTGTTGGCCAGCACCCTGGGAGAACTCCCCTGTTACGGAGGACACAGATGATCCTGGATTGAAAATGTAATTCTGCCAAGCATGTAAGATTCTCAAAATTCACAGATCCCCCAAAACTCGAAGACAAACCCTAAGGAAAAAGACTTTGGACTCTTTTTCTAACTATTACAGGTGGTGAAATGCATTGGGCTTAACCGAAGGACATTTTAGTGCAAAAACCGAGATTTGGTATTTTAAAAGACATGTCTGGACTTGTAAGGGAGAAAAGGCTGTAAAGGAAGGTGGGTTCAACCTCTGTAAAGACAGTTTGGATATTGGAGTTAATGGGAACTGTCTAGGGAACCGCATGACCTCGCTGGGAATTAAATCGGCCCCTACCAGACATTAACATCCTAACAAAAGAAGAGGAAAAACAGTCTCCACCCCAATTTACAGAGCCCATTAAAGACATGCATAAATAGATCACTTCGGCTTACTCTATAGAAATTCCTAGGCTCAGTCAAGAAACCCAAAATAAAAGGACATTCAACTACAATTAAACAACAGATTGACAGGATGGGGACCATCCTGGAACCACTTCACACCTTTACAAACCAGTTACTGTTAACAAGCCCTCCAAAATCTTACAATGACCGGGATTTGATTTGGTGCACAGATAAGGAAGCTTCAATGGGTATAATTAAAGGCCCGTTCTCAACAGTTGAAGTTCGAGTTCTCCAGTACAGGTACACAGTTCAGCAGTTACAACAAGTTCCCTACAAGTTCAAGGGTGGAGCAGTTACACAGTTACAGCAAGCAGCAGGGAGTTCAGCAAGCAGTCCGGCAGAAGGCAATTCCACAGTTCTGTAAGAAGGCAGTTCCACAGCTCTGAAGAAGACAGTTCAACAAGGCGAGGGGGCAACAGAAAGAAGTTCAACAAAGAAGGCCAGCAGCTCCAGAAGCAGGCCGACACGCAAGAAGAGACCAGAGCGACCGCCTCAGTGACCATCGGACACCTCGTGGCAACAAGGGCCTTACGAAACTTTTTACTTAAAAGGACTCTAAACCCTACCTCTAACCAAAGAAAAGTGGGTACTCACCCGATAAATCCAATCCAGCGAACCCCGAAACCGCGAACCATCTCAACTGTCAAGGATTCGTTTGGTGAGCATTATCCCTGGTTCTCCAGAGTCCAACCTAGCTAGTCAAGTGGGATTGGGAGGGGTGAAGTATTCTTCTAATGTTATTTCCCTCGCTTGTACCGAAGTGTTCCCCACTTTTAGAGTGTTAAGAGTGTTTGTGTTGTGTTTTACTTTCTTGAATAAAGATCAAAGTTCTTGCATCAAAACCAGTTGTCTGCTGCACTTTTTGTCACAACCCCCAAATAGGTCCAAGGTCTAGAACCAAGGGAGTGGGAGCGATTCGAACCGCTCAGAAGTCAGAGGTGAAGCTGACACAAACCACCACCCCCTACAGCATCTAAGAAATAAAAATGACCCTTCATATCTCCTAACCTTGAGACCTTAACTTCAGTTTAGCTTAGCTCTTAGGGTAGATTTTCCTCGTCCTGTGCCTGGGCATAGTGGGTCACTTGGGTGCAGCGGTCAGAGGAAAATTGTTGAGCGGGGGCAGAATGCACACCCGTAAAGGAGCCCGTATGATTTGCCTGAGCTTGGTGCACCCAGGCGATCCTTTACACCCAGGCGCCAGGACCCGAAGATTCTACCCACTTGTCAGAAGGTTTTAGGTTCCAGTCTCACTTGAGGACTTGAAGCACATAATCTAAGATGATGCTCCACTGCAGCACTGAGGCACTTTTTGCATTGTCGGAGATGAAGGGCTGGATTTTGATACTGGGGCGGGTTGGGGTCGTGTCATCCGCATTTCGTGTTATCCACCCGCCTGCAATTGGATGTGGGAGATTGATGCAATTTTCACTTAATTGGGCAATTGAGTTCCAGCATGTGGGAACCCATGAACCAATTAGAGCTTTCAGTCTGAAAGTCGCCTCTGATGATGTCATCATTGCAGGTCAGAGACTGCCTGGTCTCAGAGATTGCCTGGCCTTTGCTGTGAGAGGACCTGGATGCAAAATGAGCAGCATCTCAGAGAGAGAGAGAGAGAGAGAGAGAATTTTTTTTGCAACCAAGTCCTCCCAGGCAGTCTCTGAAGACATTCAATGCAGCAGCATCAGAGGCGACTTTCAGATCTAATACTACTACTACCTTCATCACAATACTACTGCTACCTTCATCACATCTCCGTTGTAATAGTGGACCTGCAGCTGATAGTCAGCTATCCACTTGTGCTCCCGCCAGGTTTCACTGGCGTGTTTCACATCAGGCGTACTTCACGTCGGAAAAGGGTTAAACTAGCTAAAACGTTTCAAAATGGCATTACAGAGCCAATTTAGGGCTTGTTAAGGGCTTTAATGGCCTCTCCCGCCTCTTGGAGACGGGACGGAGTCGGGAACCTCGCGACCGATTTTATCAAAATTGCGTGGAGGCGGAATGGAGTCGGGATGGGGTCGAGACCCCCGAATCTGCAACTTTAACCCCCCCACACGCCTCCAAACCCGACTCCACGGGTCATTGAAAATCCAGCCCGTTGGCTCTGAACTTCCGCAAGATTCTCCTAATCTCCTGTTGTACGGAACCCGAGAGGTAAATGGTTGTTTTTTTTTAGCAGTGTAAGCTGGGTTTCTGCCGATGTTCTGCTGGAGAAGCCTCACAGAGATTCCAGGCGGATGTCTTTTGGATGAGATGTTAAAGCAAGGCTTATTCAGGTGGATGTGAAATATCCTTTCGTACTATTTGAAGAACAGCAGGAAGTTCTCCTGATGTCCTTGCCCACAACCAACTAACACCCCCAAAACAGATTAAATGTTCATTCATCTCATTGCTGTTGGTGGGATTTTACTTTGTACAAACCAATTGCACTTCAAAAGTAATTTGTCCAAAATGTTTTCAGGCATATCTCAGATGTGGTGAAGTGCTATCCCAATTCAAATCTTTCTGTAACCAGCTATGTACATAGTGGATTGGGTGGGGCAAAAAAAAAAATCCGGTTCTTCGAAGAGGTAACTGGTGAAAGTGAAACTGCAGTCATCAGCAATGAGGATCAGGAATGAATGAAGTGTTGAAAAATTATTCACATCATTGATGACAAATGAATGCTATAGCTAAAACTGGAGCCAGTCATTTTGGGGGGAAAATTCAGTACCTTAACGCCTCCCATTAGCGACAGTAGATGGCACTAATGGGACTCTGGAGCATTATCGCCGGGGCGGGGCGAATCCAGCAACGCACGCCAAATCCCGCCCCCCGCAGCACCACCGCTAACACTTATCGCCGGGAGCCTCAATGCCAGGTGGATTGTGACATTAGTGAGTGTGCAACGCTCACTGACCGCCCGATCTGCAAAATTGAATGTCGCCACCTACTTTAGCGCCTGGCGTAAACAGCAGGAAGGCGGCTCCAGGGACGTTATTTAAAGGGATCATCAGTAATGAGTCGCAGCTGTAGGTTAGTGGAGTTTCAGTGCTTCCTTGTCAGTTTCACATAGTGCAACAGCCCAATTCTGTAATTTCAAGGTGATTTAGTATCAGGAGTGTTGTGGCAACGAAATAGTAGCTACATTTATTCTTAAAAAAATCAAATTAGCACACTTGGTTACGTTAATGGGGGCTCTACTGGCAGTTAACCCCGCCCTCCAGGATCTACGGCAGAGGGAGCGGAGGCAGTGAGAAAGACTGGAACATGTGGCCAGAAGGAGGAGGAGGGCCATTAGGGCTCTCAGCAGGAGGCCTTACCCTCCGAGGGTATCCGAGAGCACTTCTCCTACCTCCAATTAAGCAAGGAGCAGTGTATTAGAAGGCTCTGCTTCACCAAGGAGGTGGTCATAGAACTCTGCCACCTCCTGCAACCAAACCTCGAGCCTCAGATCAGGGCGACCACGGCTCTCTCAGTGGCAGTCAAGGTCACCGTCGCCCTCAATTTCTTTGCCAGCGGATCCTTCCAGTCTGCAACAGGAGACACAGCTAACATCTCGCAGTTCGCCATCCACCACTGCATCCGGGAGGTCACAGGCTTTCTACAGTAGGAGAAGGGACTATATTTCCTTCCCCATCACCAGAGAGAAGCAGGACAAGTGTGCATGTGTCTTTGCCAGGATAGCGGGATTCCACATGGTGCAAGGGCGCCATTGACTGCACCCACGTGGCTTTGCGGGCACCGCATAACAATCCTGAGATCTTCCGTAACCGCAAAGGCTACCACTCACTGAATGTGCAGTTGGTGTGCGACCACAGACAGCAAATCCTCAATGTCAATGCCCGCTATCTTGGCCGCAGCCACAATGCCTTTTTCCTGCGCCAGTACTCTTCCAGCTACCATGTCAAGCTCGAGGTGGCAGCTCGGAGACGAGGGCTATCCGCTCTCCACCTGGCTCATGACTCCATTCCGCAACCCCAACACTCCTGCCCAGCACTCATATAATGAGAGCCATGCTGCAGCCAGGAACATCATCGCGCAGACCATTGGGTTGCTCAAGCAACAGTTCTGCTGCTTTGACCACTCAGGAGGAGCCCTCCAGTACTCGGCTGAGCAGGTGTCCCATTTCATGGTGGTCTGCTGCATGCTCCACAACTTGGCTATCATGAGGGCACAGCCCTTGGTACCAGGGATTGTGGGACCACCTCAGGAAGAGAAAGAGGGAGAGGAGGAGGAGGAGGAGGACAAGGAGAATGAGGAAGATGAGGAGGACGATGAGGAGGAGGACCAGGAGCGAGGGAGGAGGCAGCCACTCAATTGGCCTTCCAGAAGGGCGGTCCGTGACCGCCTCATCAGACTGCGATTCCAATAAATTAAACCCCAGATCCCCGTTGCTCATCACATCCCATCATTCCATCCCTGTCGCAGGCCATATCACAGCACAAAGCTGAAATGAGAGACAACACAAAATAATCCAAACTGAATTAATAAATTTATCAAAAATCAGTGAAGACATATTTACAACAAAAATATTAACTATTCACACTTATGCGATCCCTTAGTGCCTCTCGTTACTATGCCTTTGCCTACTCTAGTGCTCCTACAAAGTGTTGGCCCAGTGGCTGCAGCAGGGCTGGTGGAAGGCTGCTGAGTGTCCGTGTGGGGGACTTCAGATGGCCTTGCAGAACGCCCTCGACCAGCTCTGGGCCTGGAAGGCCCGGCTGTAGACTGCACCACCTCAGCATGGGCGGCAGCAGTCTGGGCTGGCTGGATGACAGGCAGCGACAAGGGCAATGGCAGAGTGGCAGTGGTGGGAGCAGGAATGCTGTCATCCTGCGAGAGGACAGCAGATTCCTGCTCCACTGACCCACTGCCACTCCCCCGGGGCAGCACCTCAGCATCCCTAGATTGCTGGCTTCCTGCGACACCGTGAAAGCCCCGGTCGACAGTGGTAGACCCAGCCACGATGGCAGTAGTCAGAGCTTGCGTGGCATCAAGCTGAGACTGCATGAGAGCAGTCTGAGATTGGATGCCACCAAGCATAAGCTGCATTACAGCACTAGGACGTTGCGTTGCTTCCGCCTGTGCTGCAATGGAAGCTGCGACATCGCCCATCACACACGGCATCAGGTCTGAGTTGCCATGGTCTCTCTGGGAGTCTACCTTCCTTTGCAGACTGGAAATGATGGGCTCCATGGTGTGTGCAGAGCCTTGTACAATGTTGGAGGTGGACTCCTCCACGCTGCTTATCATTGCCAAGAGGCTCTCGGGCACCCTGCCATTGCACTTATCATCTCTGTGGGCATGCCCATCACCCTTCTTCTAAAGGCCTCCCCATCTAGGTCCTCATCTGAGTCCTGTGCAGCACGCGAACTCGCCCTCCGGGGAGCTGGCCCCCGAGCTACCCTTTCCCCCTGGACTTGCTGCAGCCCACTCGTCCTCAGGTGCATGCTAATTATCTGAAAGCATAAAGGCACAAGAGTCGGGTTAAGGTGAGTAGAGGGGGGCAGGAAGGGAGAAATGCATGAAGACAGCATGATTAGCTGGAAATTGCAAAACGCTTGTGGGGTGAGGGAGAAGTGGGATGTGAGAAGAAGGAGTAGGGATGATCATACCATTGTCCCCAAGGGGGTCAGCTTCGCCAGCGCCCACCACCTGGTGCCCAATGATCTCTAGTACTCTATTTTCCAGCGCAGACAGTGGTTGGGTGTCGGCTTGTCCCCCGCCTGTGCGCTCCTGCTCCCTCCTGTTGTGACCCACCTTGGCCTACAAGAGAAAGGAAAGTGTGTGAGTGAGTGTGGAGCAATGTGTTTGGGTGATGTGAATAGCTCTCATTGTGTGCAAGGTTTGAGATGTGGGTGTGAGTGTTGGTAGGTGGAGATGGTTGGTGGGTGAGTGCTGGGGGTGTGGTGCTTTGGGCAGTGTGTGAAGACTGAGGTTCAGATGGTGGTATGTAGCATTTGTTGAAGCATTCACTCACCTTGACCACCCGAGTGAGGTTGTTAAATTCCTTCCTGCACTGTGTGTGGGTCCTGGGGCCCACAGTGCTGCCTGAGATGTGCTGCGCTACCTCCCTCCACATGGTGCGGAAGACTTACGGCGAGGGCCTCCTGCCACTTATCGGGTAGAGCACAGCTCTCCGTCTCTCCACAGCGAACACCAATGCCTCCAAAGCTTGATCACAGAATCTGCGGGCTCTCTCCCTGGGTCATGGAATTGTCAATGAGTACAGCTGCTTGAGTCGTCCGGCTCCTTGGGCTTGTCCTGCTTCTGCTTGCTGAGGCAGCTGCACAGCCAGTAATGCTGAGAATGAGGTTCTGCAGCATCAATGAAACTCCCCTTTAAGAACTGGAAAAAGCCTATGGCAATCATGACTTGCGATTAGACTGCACCTGATATTGGTCCACCCTTTGAGTGTAACGCCAATGAGCTTGGGCTTAAAGGGGGAAAAATTCAGTTTGTTGCGCCTCCCGTTAGCACCTTAAGAGGGCGCGAATGGGGCGCAAAGCAGCTAGCGCCCGGGCGCGGCGATGTTTGCGCCGCTCGCGAAATTAACTAACATTTTGCGGCGGTGTTAAACACTACCGCCACGATCTCTTGCGCCGGCAGATCGTGACGTCAGTCGAGTGCGCAACGCCCCGGTATCGCCCCGGAGCGGATATTGAGTGGCGCCCCCTGCCTTACCGCCTGCCGCTAGCAACGACAGGTTGAGGGGAGCGTTTTGCAGTCAGGAAGGGACTGGGGGAGTGCTATTTAAAGGCGACTGCTTCCTGCCTTTTATCGTTGGTGACATTTTTGAACCACGCATTCTGAGAGAGAGAGCGAGAGACTTCTGGAGAGATTCAATGCTGTGTGAAGGAGTTTTGGGTACTGAGCAGCACTTTGCAAGTTCATTTTGATTTGCCCTTCCTTGTTTCGATTTAGAAGAGACTGTGGGGGCTGCACTCTGAGCTCTTTCCCTGGTACCCTCCATTGTTCTTTCCAGCAGATTTGATGTACAGGTCTCTCCAGGCCGAGATTCAAGGCTGCAATGAGCAGGATGTGGATGGAAAGCAAGATCAACCCTCCCCTTTAAGAACTGGCCCGCGCCATTGTGTGTGTGTTCCATTGCTGACTGACATCACATGAGCTTCGCCAGCGCTCTGAGGTAGCGCCTCGCTCCTCGGCCTTTGTGCCTTAAGACAGGTGTGAAGCGCCTGATTTAGTGCTCCAATCATCTCCAGGGGCGATAAAAGTCAAGTTTGCAGTCGGAGGTGATAATTAGCGCCAGGCGCTAATCTTTGCGCCGGCTGATAATTGCGCCCCAAATGGGGCGATACTGAATTTCTCCCCCAAAGACTTGAATTAGCGCTCCAATCATTTCTTTGAGCATTGAACATGAATTTTGCGTGCAGTCTAAAGCATTAGCGCCTGGCGCTAATTCTCCAACTTTTCTAATTTTACTGGGCTATAACGAATTTCTAGCCCTTTAACTCTATAATCTCTAACCTTTGTAAGACCTCAATAAAGCATCGGAATTCAAGAATTCAGTGTATTCAGAGTACCTGGGCCAGATGGCACCCATCCATCCCATACTTAAGCAAATGCAAGAATTGAGGTGAGGCTCTGCTTCACACTTTTAGGAGCTCTCTGAATGTAGGAGCTGTAACTGGGGATGCAAGATAGCAAACATTATCCTGATAGCCTCGCATTCCTCAGAAAAAGAATGATTTTCATACCATTAGGAAAATATGTCTTGACTTGTCTTTATATTACCACGACTGCATTAGTACAAAAGGGTTTTGGGTGCACATTGACTCTAAAGCATTAGTTTAACTCAGGAGTCAGGTTGCCAATCTGACTCCTACCTGTGTATCAAGACATATGGGACCACCTCCAGTGGTAGCCTCACACTGCTTAGGCTTCACACTGCGTGTCATGTACTCAGTAGCATAGCCAAGTCCACGCAGTATACTCAAGCACATAGACCTTCCAGACACCAGGGAGAGGAATACGGGTGCTGCTCTTGACGATGACTTAATTCTACTGTTGCTCCAAGGGACATAATGGTGCTGTGGCAGGACTACTCACGATAATTTTGTACGAGCAGGAATTCCCTCTCGTAGCAGAATTCCATCTCCAAAGTAGCAGCAGCAGGTATGAGCCGTGAATGGCGGAGAGTTTGGGGACGAAAGTGCCAGCATAAACTGAAGGGAGGGAGGGAGGGAGGGAGACAAGAGTGTCAGCATGAACTCTGGGAAGAGAACGAAAGAAAGAAGAAAGAATTTGCATTTATATAGCACCTTTCACGACCTCAGGACATCCCAAAGCCCTTTACAGCCAATGAAGTACTTTTGAAATGTAGTAACTGCTGTAATGTAGGAAATGTGGTGGCCAATTTGCTCCCACAAACAGCAATGTGATAATGACCAGATAACCTGTTTTTTGGTGATGTTGGTTAAAGGATAAACGTTGGCCCGGACACCGGGGAGAACTCCCTGCTCTCTTCGAAATAGCGCCACAGTATTTTTTACATCCACCTGAGAGAGCAGACGGGGCCTCGGTTTAATATCTCATCCAAAAGACGGCACCTCCGACAGTGCAGCGCTCCCTCAGCACTGCACTGGAGTGTCAACCCAGATTTTGTGCTTTAGGGTGGGGCTTGAAACCCACAACCTTCTGACCCAGAGGCAAGCACACTGCCAACTGAGCCACGGCTGACACCATAGGAGTACGGTGCCTTTATGTAGAGAGGACTTGTTACTGTTGAGGTAGCTTTTAGTGAAATGATGGTCTGGTTAGTCTGTTGATTATGGGTTAACTCAAATTTCACTTATTTTTCCTATAACTTTTTAGATTAAAAATCAATTATGAAGTAAAAAGTCTTTTAAACTAACCACAATGTGCCATTTTTAATATAAAAATTCACAATTTGCCAAGGAAGCGTGCGCCAATGTAAGGATGGGACGTCTATTTGCTAGGGATAGTATTAGAGGCAACATCAGCCAATTCAGATGGTGTAAGGCAACTAGCACAACTGAACTGGTTTCATTTACAATTACCACACAGGTATTTCCTTCCCTAACCTACAGTCTGCTGCAGACAAGAATCATTTCACACATTCACTGCATGCTTGAGGCTAGGGAGGGAAAGAAACTTCTATCAGCAGACCCAGTTAGCAGGCTGTCCCACAGACTCGCTTCAGTGAGAAAGATCGGCAGGCTTTTCGTCCTTAAGGCTTTAGCGGGGCTCACATCCTGCACAGACTGGGTGTCCCACAACATCACTAGCAGCTGGACTACCGAAAGGAACTTGAATCCAAATCCAGGGAGTTCCCCAACGTAGCTGGCAAAAAGAGTTAAAATAAGTGACTGTGAGAGCTGACTAAGTATTATTGTGATATTCATACTACCCAAGTACAGGAGCTTTGATTCATAAATTTTTTTAGACTAAAAAATATTATTTTTTTTACATAGAATTTACATCACAGTAACAGGCCATTGCGACCAATTACTCTATGCTGGCGTTTATGCTCCACAACAGCCTCCTCCCACCCTACTTCATCTCACTCTATCAGCATATCCTTCTATTCCTTTCTCCCTCATGTATTTATCTAGCTTCCCCTTAAAGGCATCTATACTATTCACCTCAACTACTCCATGTGGGAGCGAGTTCCACATTCTAACCACTCTCTGGGTAAAGGAGTTTCTCCTGAGTTCCTCACTGGATTTATTAGTGTTTATGCTCCACCCCAGCAAGGGGTTTCTCCAGCCACCACTAGCCCTTCCCCCAACACCAATGGAACAAACCCACTGCTTGAACCGTGGAGCTGATTTCCCCTGGAACCAGGCTGCCCATCCCTGGACACTAAGGGAATCAATAGATGTGGGGATAGGGCGGGGAATGAGCTGAGGTAGAAGTTCAGCAGGATCTTATTGAATGGTGGAGTAGGGCTCGAGAGGCCCAATGGGCTACTCCTGCTCCTATTTCATACGTTCTCATGTTTAGCTGCCCCCTTCCTGAGGGAGGTGGGGGGAGCAGTTAGTCTGCTGTACACAGCATGCACGATTGCTGCAAACCACGGGAGGGAACATCTGGTACCAGCACAAAGAGCTCGTACTTTAACATTAGTACTAATGTTAAACAAGAACATCCTAAGATAAACTAAATAGCCATTGATAAAGCAGGGGATGCCAGCCCTGCCTTGCACCATGGTCTCCTTGGAAATCAACACACAAGTAGGCACAAGCGACAACATTTAAAGGCAATGTATACAATTCTAAATTCCTGCGTACAGCGCTGGGTGTGAGGGCACATTTAATAAATGCACAGCTGTTTCACTGGAACTTATTAAACTTGATTTTTAATGCTTTTAATTATAGGACAGAGTCCTTGCTCCCACCCATGTTCTCGAATGAGGCGTCAAAACACTGAAGCCGGGCTTGTACACGTGGTCCGAGATCCTTTGTCACAGCACACAGTGCAACATGCAGCTAGCGGTCTAACTTGGATCTGCAGACTGTGCATCATACTCCAATAGGTACGAGTCTGAAACATGTTCCTGTTGTACAGGGATGCCCATGGGCCATTTATGGTGTTGAACCCAGTAATCTGACCCTCAAAGTCCAGGCAACTTTAGATCTTAATCATCGCTTCCATTTTCTCTTGGACATTCTGTAACCATTTACATCTCCTCTGGACCCATCTTTTATTTTATATTTGTCCCATATCACCTCCTTTTGCCTTGCACCATCATCCCTTTTGTCATTTAATCACTCCTGCTCTCCATCCTATCACAGGCCTTTTCCTTTTGTTCTTTCCCTACCTTCTCTTCCCTGGCTCTGCACTTGCTTAAAAGCTGTTCATCTCGAGCATCTACCAGTTCTGATGAAAGGTCACCATTCTGAAATGTTAACTGTGCTGCCTGACCTGCTGGGTGTTTCCAGCATTGTCTATTTTTATTTCAGTTCTATTTGTCCTTATCTTTCTTATTTGCTTGTTTGTCCTCTTTTAATTTTGTGGACCCAGAGATTTGGAAAGGGCTGTTTGTGACATTGTTACCTCATTGGTAGATATATCTTAAATTAGAACAGCAAGACCTATCAGTATCAGTAAGAACATAAGAACATAAGAAATAGGAGCAGGAATAGGCCACTTGGCCCCTCGAGCCTGCTCCGCCATTCAATAAGATCATGGCTGATCTTGGGCTCAAAGCCACTTCCCTGCCCGCTCCCCATAACCCTTCACTCCCTTACCTTGCAAAATCTGTCTATCTCCACCTTAAATGTATTTAATGACCCAGCCTCCACGGCTCTCTGGGGCAGAGAATTCCACAGATTTACGACCCTCTGAGAGAAGAAATTCCTCCTCATCTCAGTTCTAAAAGAGCGACCCTTTATTCTAAAACTGCCCCCGCGTTCTAGATTTCCCTACGAGGGGAACCATCCTCTCTGCATCTACCTTGTCGAGCCCCCTCAGTATCTTATATGTTTCAATAAGATCACCTCTCATTCTTCTAAATTCCAATGAGTATAGGCCCAACCTGCTCAACCTTTCCTCATAAGTCAACCCCCTCATCTCTGGAATTAACCTAGTGAATCGTCTCTGAACTGCCTCCAATGCAAGTATATCCTTCCTTAAATAAGGAGATCAAAACTGTACGCAGTACTCAAGGTGTGGTCTCACCAATACCCTGTACAGTTGTAGCAGGACTTCCCTGCTTTTATACTCCAACCCCTTTCAAATAAAGGCCAAAATTCCATTTGCCTTTTTGATTACTTGCTGTACCTGCATGCTAACTTTTTGTGTTTCATGCACAAGGACCCCCAGGTCCCTCTGAACTGTAGCATTTTGTAATCTCTCTCCATTTAAATAATAATTTGCTTTTTATTTTTCCTGCCAAAGTGTATAACCTCGCACTTTCCCACATTATTGATGCTTAGTTCCGTACACATCTATACATAGGATTACATAGGATATACGGCACAGAAACAGGCCATTCGGCCCATCCAGACCATGCCAGCATTTATGCTCCACTCGAGCCTCCTCCCGTCTTTCCTCATCTAAATCTATCAGCATAACATCAGCCTAAAATGTTAAGCAACCTTCAATCTTGCAAGCCATTGTTTGCAATACAGCTTTGGCCGGCATTTGCATTTTTTGTTGCTTAGTGGTTTTGACATGTAGCCGCTTTCATGTTGATCATAAATATTTCCAACTTCAACAAAATAATTGGAAGTTTCATCTTGTGTTTATTCCGTGAATTGAGTGCTATTGAACTCGAGTTAGTTTAGATCCCACTGGGATGAAAGCTTCGGGAATTTCTGTTGTGATCTCTTGCCAGCCGTTTCTACGTTTCATTGGACAATGAACAGGAGATTGTAGATTTATTGTGGAATCAACATACCAGTGTTTGTTTTGACATGAGGGAAATGCAACAACTTTAATCTTTACGGGAATTCATTATTCCAATTAGATCATGGGTTTCTTGTAATGCGAATCTGTGGCTGGAAGATGGAAGCTTCACTCTGAGGGATTTGTTTTTTAAAATGCATAGTTCTTTTTTTAAGTTTCCTTTATCTCAATTGTTTAGAGCGATAAGCACATAAGTCCAACATTCCTGTAGAATGCCAGTAAATCTGATCAGATATCTCACAGTCTATTTTATTGACTGTGGAAACGAACAGGTCATAATACATACTAGGAATATAGATTTCCTAACAGTGTTTTAATGTTACATTTTAAAAATAAAGCAGCTGAATTATACAGAATATGTTAAATTAGAAACAAGTAAAAATAATGTTAAAATTAAAATAGACAGAGAATAAGGAAGAGGGACAGAAAGGAAAGACAGGCATGTTTGAAATCTAGAATTGTGTTTAGTCTGTTTATTTTTGAAGTTGGAGGTCAATATTTCATTAAGAAAGCTACTCCTACGTTGGAAGCAAGATTATTAGGGACATAATCTTAGAATAAGGGGCTCCTCTTTCAAAACTGAGATGAGGAGAAACTTTTTCACTCAGAGGGTAGTGGGTCTGTGGAATTTGCTACCCCAGGAAGCTGTGGAAGCTACATCATTAAATAAATTTAAATCAGAAATAGACCGTTTCCTAGAAGTAAAGGGAATCAGGGGTTACGGGGAGTGGGTAGGAAATTGGACATGAGTTTGAGTTCGGATCGGTCAAGGGCCTGTGGGTGGCGGAGCGGGCCCAGGGGCCGAGTGGCCTGGTCCTGCTCCTGCTTCTTGTGTTCTTTAGAGTTGAGGTTGGATCAGATCAGCCATGATCTCATTGAATGGCGGAGCAGGCTCGAGGGGCCGATTGGTCTACTCCTGCTCCTATTTCTTATGTTCTTATTATCGCAATAATAGCATTTGCTTCAGTTCAAACCAAAAATGAATGGTCCAGGGAGACTTCTATTTTCCAGAACCTGTTAACAGTGTCAGGGTTAAAATGAGAAGCTGACTGTGGAGGCAGAACTAGAATGCAGCATAGTAGAGACTCCTGGACAAGGAATAGCTGGAATATGCAGAGACAAGCTTAAATCTACGATGTAAACCAATTTATACTCCTTCGGAGCAAATGTTAAGCATTGTACTAAGTTGCTTGTTATAATGAATGACTTATATTAACATAGCAAAATGTGGTAAAATCAGGAGTAAGTGACAAATGTTTTAATATAATGGAAGACAGAACTTGTATCTATCTTCTTCTTAGGCAGTCCCTCGGAACCGAGGATGACTTGCTTCCACATTAAAAATGAGTTCTCAGGTGACTCATGAGTCCAATGCGGGACCTACAGTCTCTGTCACAGGTGGGGCAGACGGTGGTTGAAGGGGCGGGTGGGTGGGGCGCTTGGGTTGATGTGCGCTCCTTCCGCTGTTTGCGCTTGGCTTCCGCTTGCTTCCGGCAAAGAGACTTGAGGTGCTCGGCGCCTTCCCGGACGCTTCTCCTCCACTTTGTGCGGTCTTGGGCCAGGGATTCCCAGGTGTCGGTGGGGATGCTGCACTTTTTCAAGGAGGCTTTGAGGGTGTCTTTGAAGCATTTCCTCTGCCCACCTGGGGCTCTCTTGCCGTGTCGGAGCTCCGAGTAGAGCGCTTGTTTTGGAAGTCTTGTATCGAGCACTTTATGACATCCTCAAGATGTTCCAAAGCACTTTACAATCAATGGGTTTCTTTTGAAGTACAGTCACTGCTGTCATGTCTTACAACAGCCAAGTTCCTGCTAACAGTAAATGAATTAATTTACCAGTTTATAGGGAGAACTTCCTGGTCTTCTTCAAATAGTGCCATGGGATATTATACACCCACCTGAGCAGGCAGATGGGGCATTGGTTTGATGTCTCATGCAAAGACAGCACCTCAGACAATGCGGCACTCCCTCAGAATTGCACTGAAGTATCAGTACTCACCTTTAATAGGATTTGAACACATAGGGCTGGATTTTCCAAGCCCCGAGGAGGCGGGCATGGAGGCGGAACAGCCGGTAAACTCGGAGAAAGTGGGGGCGGATGGCAAACCCACCCCCATCCCGCCTCCGTGCCCTTTTGCCAGGAGGCGGGAAGATGTGCAGCTTCGGGCCCCGTCTCCTGGAGGTGGGAAAGGCATTTAATCATTTTAACTGCCTGTTAACAGGTAGTTAACAGGCAGAAAAAAGGATTAGTGCCATTTTACCTTCACAGGTGAAGGTTTCCCGACCTCGGAGAACCCCGCCGGGTTGGAGGAGACGTGAAGGAGGTCTGCGGCGGTCGGAGGCACCTGGAAGTAAGGTGTAGAGGTGCGTGATGGGTGCAAGTGTGCAGTGGTAAGTATGCAAGGTGAGTGATAAGTTTAAAAAAGTGTTCACTTACCTTATTTTCTTTCTACCGCCTTTAGCCGCGGAGCATTGGGAGAGCCGACATCCTGCTTGTCAATTTCACAGATTGGCTGTTGGAACCTCCGTTCCAAAAGCCATGTGAAATTTACAAATTTGAAAGGTTTGATGAGTCCTGAACACAAGGGCTCACCAAACTAATGAGAATGTCAGTGTTTGACAGCTTCACAGAGCTGTCAAACGCTGACATTTCTTCTTTGAAAAAGTCTTGACAGATAGCACGTCTGACGTTGACGTGATCTGTCAGTGACTTCCTCCCTAATTGGCCTGCTGAGCCCGCAGGGCGGGCTTAACAAGGTCAATCAGGGGAAAATCCCTCTGGTTGGTCAGGCGAGGATGGAGGCGGGACATTGACACGACAAGCAGCTGTCCCGCCACCAACTCGCCTCCATTCACAAAATCCAGCCCATAGACTTCAGGGGCACTTCCAAATGAGCCAAACTGCTACTGAGCCTTTTACTGAGCCAATGAGATTGGACTGCGATTCTACATATTTAGGGGAGCTATGAGCAAAAGAGTGCTCTACAATACTTTTGGCTTTTATAAGAGTTCATTAATTGTAATAATATGGACATTACTTCACGATTAACTGCGACAGTAAGACAAGGTGGCACAGATTCAAACTCTTTGTGTAAAGTTGAACTTCCTGGCATCAATCTTAAATTTGCTTTTTGCCAAAGAGTGATGAACACATGGAATGGACTTCCTGGAAGGGCAGTGGAGGCAAAAACCTTGGAATTGTTGAGGAAACTGTTTGATGCTGTTACGGGTACACTTTAGGTTTGTACTAGATGGATGAGCTATGGTGGCCTCCTTATCTGTGTCTTTCTTGTGATCTTGGGTGCATGCTTTCTACACAGCAGATGTTGACTGAGGGAATGGAATCCCACAGTGTTGTAGTTTTCTTGGACAAGGAGGTGGAAAACAAAACAAAATCGTGTTGTGATTGTTGGAACACACTTACAAACAATTGGAAGATAAAATAACCATGAAACATAAGAACATAAGAAACAGGAGCAGGAGTAGGCCAATCGGCCCCTCGAGCCTGCTCCGCCATTCAATAAGATCATGGCTGATCCATGTAAAAAAAAATACCCAAATGTATTACAGAAAATATCAATCATTAAGGTCTTCAAATTTTGTTTTATGATTGGGAATTCTGCATATGGAATCCAGCATATTTGGAGGCTACTTAAACTTAGTCTCACACTTATACAGTAATACATTTTTTCACAGTGTTGCAGTTCCTGAGGGTGATGTCTAGGTGACCATTGGCAATAGGTACAGTTCACAGGAAACCCATCTAGGTTCTCCCAAGTTTAAAAAAAATTCAGCTGCTTTGCCAGAAGTAGAACAAGGCAGCAACAAAGACCACATTTGTTCCATTGGCATGGAACTGCAAAAGTTGTTAAAAATTCATAGTTTCTGAGCTGCTGTCTTCCTCAATCGATGCGTTAGTCTGTTTCAATGGGATTATTTCAGGGATGTCCGCACAAGTTAATTGTCCATTAGATTCTTTCAGTCGTTGATAGGAGTACTCACTGTCGATTCCAGAGCAAACACTTTTTTGGCAAAATTGGAAAAGATTTCCTGCTGTGCTCAGTAGTAACAAGATGAGAAGGGTGATTGATATGATTAACCAAGATTTCTCTTTCAAGAAATGTGAATTCTTTTCAAAGCCATGTTGGTTCTTCCATATTTCAGATATCTGCAATGCTAGGCACTGATGCACTCTGTATAAGGTGTCATTAAATCTGGAGTCATGGGTGATATTACAACTTCCAGTCACTGGATGGCAGGGGCACATATTTGCACAGTGACATGCCTGCTGACACCTCCTCCCATACCATCCCATGGGACATACTTGTTCACAGAAGTCTCCATGATAACCAGACAAACAGGAGCAGGTACCATGTATATGATCACAAATCCCACCATTTATGCAGTGGCATTTTTGACGACAGCCATCACCATAGAAACCATTAGGGCATACATCACTGCAGTTAGTTCCCAAAAGGTCCTGATTTTTGTTGGCTGTGTATATTTCCTAAAACTGATCTCTTCTGACAGTACACGTAAAAAGAAATCATTTGCATTTATATAGAGCCTTTTACTATCTCGGGACGTCCCAAAGCATTTTACAGCCAATGAACTACATTTTTTGAAATGTAGTGGCTATTGTATTGTAGAAAGCAATGTGAGAAAGCAAAGAACTGAGATGAGGAGGAATTTCTTCTCTCAGAGGGTCATAAATCTGTGGAATGCTCTGCCCCAGAGAGCTGTGGAGGCTGGGTCATTAAATACATTTAAGGTGGAGATAGACAGACTTTTGCAAGATATGGGAGTGAAGGGTTATGGGGAGCGGGCTGGGAAGTGGCTTTGAGCCCAAGATCAGCCATGATCTTATTGAATGGCGGAGCAGGCTCGAGGGGCCAAGTGGCCTATTCCTGCTCCGATTTCTTATGTTCTTATGTTGTTCTTATGAAGCTGGGCAGTAACACATTTTCATCGCTCCACCACTGGCGGCTGTGCTTTCAGCTGCCTCGGCCCTAACTCTGAAATTCCCTCCGTCCCTCTACCTCTTTCTCTCTTCCTTTAAGATGCTCCTTGAAACCTACCTCTTTGACTAAGCTTTTGGTCACCTGTCCTAATATCTCAGGTGCTGTCTGATAACGCCTCTGTGAAGCGCCTTGGGACGTTTCATTACGATAAAGGTGCTATATAAATGCAAGTTGCTGTTGATGGCCTGATGCTGTGTACAGAGAAAGAGAAAGGAAACACCATGGCAAGCTTGGCCTAGATATTACGACTATGATGCACACGCCTCTGTTGAGTTCTCCAAATGTTTTGTCAGATTAGTAAAGGTCAGTCTACGTCAGTGTCAGTAACTCTGCCCCTATTTTTGCACATGGCAGCTGTTGATAATTCTGCCATTCCCATTTACACCTCTTCTAAACTCATCTTTTGTTACTTTACTTGTCCCATTACCATCTCCCTTTGCTTTGTACAATCATCCCTTTTGTCATTTAATCTCTCCTGCCTTCCACCCTGTCACAGACCTTCTCTTTTGTTCTTTCCTCCCCTCCCCCTTCCCCTGCCTCTGTACTTGCTTAAAATCTGTTACATCTCTAACTTTTTCCAGTTCTGACGAAAGGTCATCGACCTGAAACGTTAACTCTGTTTCTCTCTCCACAGATGCTGCCTGACCTGCTGAGCATTTCCAGCATTTCCTGTTTTTATTTCAGATTTCCACCATCCACAGTATTTTGCTTTTGTATCAGTAATTCTGTTGTTTGCTTAAGTTTTTAACAATGCCTTTTACCAGCTTTTCACATTTTAAACAATTGTACAATAGCTGCAACTGTGCTTGATGCAGGCTTTAATCTAATTATTGATATTTGGTTTGTTTTATGCTGCGGAAGTATTCTATCTGGCTACTATTCATCTGCGGTGTCCAATTACTATTCCACAATGCCTCTTTCAAACTCAATGGATGGACCCAGAGACTAGGTCCTTGGAAGCCTCCACAAAACAGAAAAAGGCGGCCTTTGAGACACACGACAACGCAAAATCGTCGAGCAGAAACTGATAGCCAAGTTTCACACCCATGAGGACGGCCTCAACCGGGATCTTGGGTTCATGTCACGCTACATGTAACCCCACCTGACGTAGAGTCATCCAGACTCGAGTCGTCGTTGGCTTGTTCTCTCTACACAGATGCGGCCGGACCTGCTGTGATTTCCAGCAAAAAAAGTTTTTTGTTTTCCATACAGACCCCAGCATCTGCCACATTGTCTCTGATGTAATGTTTTCCTGACTGACCCATTTGGACACCATCCACACCTTTGATTTCTGTGATTATCTCTCTGCCGAGGTGTGATAAAGGGCAGTTAGAAAGATTAAATGTAGTCATCTGGCAGTGTTCTCTGACTATATATGCTGTGCCTATATGCATCTCTTCACTTCACCTGACGAAGGAGCAGTGCTCCGAAAGCTCGTGATTTCAAATAAAGCTGTTGGACTATAACCTGGTGTTGTGCGACTTCTCACATTTGTCCTCCCCAGTCCAACACCGGCATCTCCACATCATGTAATGTAAAAGGCCACACATCTCATCTAACGTTAATAGACACCTTTTTCTTGTATTTTATTAGCGTAACCCCAGTTCTCATTCATTTACCATTTCCAGAGCCAAAGAATAAACAGAGAGCTGTGGAGGCTGGGTCATTGAATATATTTAAGGTGGAGATAGACAGATTTTTGAATGGTAAGGGAGTCGAGGGTTATGGGGAGCGGGCAGGGAAATGGAGCTGAGCCCAAGATCAGATCAGCCATGATCTTATTGAATGGCGGAGCAGGCTCAAGGGGCCAAATGACCTACTCCTGCTCCTACGTCTTATGTTCTTATGTATATGTAATAAGCTCTATTTAGCAGCTATGTGGTTCAACCTGTTTTGTAAGGCCTGTAGCCGCTCTCTGTGTAGTCCATATAATCTTACTAAATAGATTGAAACAAGCTTGTTTCTGGCAAGTGGTGAATCTTGCTTCCTGGAACACCCAAGGAATGTGACTGGGATTCTGTAGAATCAGCGTCAAGCAACTTTTGATTCTCCATTTCACATTTAGTGTCAAGCAATTTTATTTCAAATTGATGTATCTGTATCATTTATATTGAACCTTAAATTCCTCAATGAGTTACATTTATCTGATGGTCAAAGTCATAAGGGTCTAATTTATTCTTAGTGCACTGAATTGATTATAATGGCCATTTAAAAAAAATTGAGGAGCCAGCCTGATCACACCTGTGATAAGGTTGTTTAATCACTGTTTAATCCTCACAACCCCCACATAAGGGTTACTCCAGGAAACAAATGGCCTTTACGTGATTTTACGAAGGGCATCCAACAAATAAGGGAGCGGTCGAGTAGGCATAGGAATCAAGCGCCACCACCAGTATCAATGTGGTTTTCTCACACCCACCGTACACCAGAAGGTATCAGGAAGAAAATGTCCAACTTAGCAGAAAGTACCAAAGTAAGAAGACAGGCTACCGTTATCTTACACTGCCATATATGGTCTCAGTCACAGTGCCCTTACTCAGCAGTAGCTAGGTCTGAAGGAGAATCACCATGCCCAGCAATATATTGGTCTCAATAGCAATTATATTGCACAGCTACATATGGATATTGCACGGTTTGTTTTACACTGATGGTAATGCAAGAAGATAGTCGGTGTCAGTCATGGTTTAATGGCCAGTTTCACTGAACAATATTATTAACCTGACTTTAGCCACTAACTAAAGCAAGTACAGCACACAGTTAATGAAGAAATTCCTCATGGAGAAATATCTGACAGGAGTCTCTGATTCTCTAGCATCTGCAGCTAGTGAGGTATTTCACTTTGTACTCCCTGTACCGAGCTGTATGTGCCATGTTGCACCTACATGCAGTTGTGTAAGATAATTGACGGACAACCCTTATTCCTTACTTGGCACTTTTCTTTAAGTCGGACACTTTGACCTTTCTAGAAAAGGTCATCTCGCGCAACTGTTCCCTGCAAAATAAAAGTGGCCATTCAACAGGTAAAAGTTTACGCCAGCTGAAACACTAAGGGCGATAAATCCGGCTCTGTAACGCCCGATTTATCGGCACTACGGGTGCCATTTTGTGCCGAAAGTGGCGTCCGCGCGCGCGCAGTTCTGGTTCCGTGCTACGCCGGACTCCATCTTGGTGAGGGCGGGCGTTAGGAACGTGTGCCAGAAGTATGCAGAGTGCGCAAATTGTGACGTCAGTCAGCGGGGAACGCTGATTTGACACCAGTGCTGCCATTTTCACCATCAAAGCTGGAGCTAACGCCCTGTGTTAACCTCACACAACTGAACATGCATTCAGCATCAGCAAGGACTCCCCACCAGCGCTATTTAAAGGGATCAGCAACCACTCTAAGGTTAGTTGCTGATTGATTTCTACTGGCTCTGTGTAAGTTTGTGGAAATGTTTGGAGCTTTCTAGAGTTGTTTAAAGTTGGTGAGGTGACAGGGAGTGGTGCTGCAAGTGGAGAAGGCCTTGGTTCTGACTTCAAGGGTTCTGGTCAGACTACTTGCTCCCAGTCATGGGTGCTCTAGTTGTCATCTCCCTTGGCCTGCAGCATGACAGGGAGATGGAGCAGAGGCTGCGAAGAAGAAGACAAGCTGCTCGCAGAGGGAGGAGGAGGAGGAGAAGGGTTCTCAGCAGACAGTCTTACAAACCTAGGGTCTTCAGAGAGCGATTCTCTTACCTCAGCCTGAGCCGGGAGCAGTGTGTGAGGCGTCTGCACTTCACGAAGAAAGTGCTCACAGAACTCTGCCCTCTCTTGCAACCAGACCTGCAGCCTCTCTCCAGGGCAAGGACAGCGCTGCCAGTGGCTGTGAAGGTGACCGTGGCCCTGAATTTCTTCACTTCGGGATCCTTCCAGGCTGGAGCTTTCTGCTCGGGCTGCCCGTGATCAACTCATCTGACTGCAGTTCCAGTGATTGCAACCCCAATTCCACATTCACCAATAGTTCTTCACCATCCCTCTGTTACTGACCATCACAGCGTCCTCTTGGCCACAATGCTGAAATGCAAGCCACCACAAAACAAACATTCCAATTCAACTTTATACATCAATCCATCCAGTATTACTTAAAAAAGTCAACTAATCACCCTTGTGCATTCCCTTAGAGCCTGTCTTCCAGTGTGCCTTTGCCTGTCCTAGCGCTCCTTCGAAGTGCTACCCCAGTGGCTGCAGCATGGCAGTGGGGGAGACTGCAGATGGCCTTGCAGGATGACCTCAAGCAGCTGTGGGCCTAGAAGACCCAGCTGTAGACTGCGCCACCTCGGCATGGGCAGCAGCAGTCTGGGCTGGCTGGCTGAAAGGCTGCAAGGGCACTGGCGGAGTAGCAGTGGTGAGAGCATGAATGCTGTCATCCTGAGAGAGGACAGCAGGTTGGTGCTCCACGGAACCACTGTCACTCCCCCGAGGCGGCGCCTCAGCATTCCTAGCCATTTGTTGGAGGACAGATTGCTGGACTGCTTTGACACTCTGCAAGCCCCTTTCCACACTGGTAAACGGAGCCACGATGCCAGCAGTCTGAGCTTGCGTGGCAGCAAGCTGAGCCTGCATGAGAGCAGTCTGAGCTTGCATGCCAGAAGTCTGAGCTTCCACTGCAGCACTCAGAGGTTGGGTGGCTTCTGCTTGTGCTACAATGGAAGCTGAGACATCAGACCCTGCATCATGATTGGTTCCACAACTGCGCTATTGGAGTTCCTGAAAATGCTGGAAATCATGGGCTCTGTAAGGGTTTTGCCTTGTGTGGCTCTGTGCTCAGCCTGGGTGCTAGTGCGAGGTTAGGCCTTGTTGCCTGTTCTGGTCTCCAGCCAGTCTGGGAGCACTAGACACCTGTGAGTGGTTCGACCCACTCGCCCTTACGGTTCTGACACTGGACTTAGATGCGAGAGCAGTAATGGAGAGAAAACTCAGGTAGACCCGGTTGAATGGTACGAAATGGAAAATCTTTATTGCATATTATTCAAGATTACGAAATACATGTCATAAGCACAGATTAATGACAGTACAATCTTACACGCAGTTATGTAACTAATTTCAGGGAAACGAGGAACGAACGACACATCGTAAATGGGGGCACACATTACAGTTATCCTTAAAACTTAAACCCTCCCCTATCAATACCTGCTCTAAACTAGACTTGTAGGATCGAGACTCATGCTCACCACTCATGATAACTCGGAGAATTCCGAAAACTCTGATCGGATGTTTTTCACCGCAGCACCTGATCACCCACGTGTTGATCAGGGGTCTCTGTACCCCACTTGTTTACTCGTTTCTGCTCCGGCTAGCAGGCTGGACCGTCTGCTGTCATGAAGATCTGTGTTGTCCTCGGAGTTCCGACTCTACTCAAAAAAGAGTCTTCCTGTGCCCTCGCAGGGATGCGATAAAATTCGAAGAATAGTCTTCCTGGGCAAGGAAAAGTGTCTCTTCGACCTACAGGCGCGGTCGGGGCTTACTGACCGTGGCGATACGTATGGTCGTCTTCTTCTCTTCTCATCTCATCTCATCTCATCTCATCTTATCTCATCTCATCTCGGGCCTTCGGTTCCAAACACCGTTTACCGACTTCTCGGGATGGTGTGCCCGTTCCAAGGCTTCACAGCCCAGTTCCACACAGATCTTCGCGGCAAGCCACGAGGCAAATCCTGGCGGATCGTAAAGTTCAACAGTCTTTAAAGCTGCAAGAGGCAGAGACACGAGGCAAGCGGCAAGGAGTCGAAAGGATAAGAGTCAAGAGGCAGGAACAAGACGGCGAGCAAACAAGAGTCGAGAGTCAAGAGAAAGATGGACGGTTGTAGCTTACAGTTATAGTGCAAAAACTCTTCTTTTCCCGCCCAACCTTAATGTCTTTTCTTTTGTTAGGGTTTTGGCACCCAAATTTCTTGTATAGGGTGATCTCCGTTTTAATGGGCTTCGGGGATACTCGTAACTGTCTGAGTACCTGTTAATATTTCTCCCATTGTGTAATCGGTCGGTATTCTCCCTGGCTCCAACCTAGCTCTGCACAAAGCCTTGTGCACGGTTGGAGCTGGACTCCTCCATGCTCCTTGACATTGCACTCAGGTTTTCTGTCCGGCTTCCCAATGCACCAAGAATTTTGTTCTGCATACCCATCAGTGTTCTTCTAAAGGCTGCCTCATCAAAGTCTTCATCTGAGTCCTCTGCAGCTGAACTCGTGTGCGACTTCACCCTCCGGGGAGCTGGCACCTGCACTACTCTTTCCCCTGCCCTGGCTGCAGCCCATTTGTGTCGCAGCACATGCCGATCCCACATATAAGCTACCCTCTAAAGTACGCGGAGTGTCAGTATCTGAG
Source organism: Squalus acanthias (assembly GCA_030390025.1). Classification (NCBI taxonomy): domain Eukaryota; kingdom Metazoa; phylum Chordata; class Chondrichthyes; order Squaliformes; family Squalidae; genus Squalus; species Squalus acanthias. The sequence continues at coordinate 156,960,014 of CM059428.1, forward strand.
CTGGTGGCTGGGAGGGTGAAATCGAGTGATGCTGTGTCTTCTGCATCACTGCCTTCCTCCTCCTCCACCTGTGCCTGGCCAGGTGGCAGTTCATGGCTATCTGAAAGGAGAAAGGCACAAGGGTAAGTTTGTGGGGGGGTTGAAGCAAGAGGTGCTGCTTACACCATCAGCAGCTTGTAAGTCAGAAGAGATTGTGGGATGAGGGGGAAGTGGGATGAGGGGGAAGTGGGATGTGAGAAGAACGATTAGGTCTGAGGATACCGTCATCTTGGATTGCTTCAGCCCTGCCGCTGGCCACGGGCTCAGCGATTGCCCTCCCAAGAATGACCAGCACCGTCTCCTCCATGGAGGTAAAATTATGCAGGAGCGCCTGTGCCCCTTCAGGTAGCCCCTGCTGGCTCTGATTGTGAGCCACCTTGTTCTGCAAGAGAAAGGAAAGTGTGTCAGTGAGTGTGGTGCAATGTGTTTGGGTGAAGTGTGTCAGTGAGTGTGGTGCAATGTGTTTGGGTGAAGTGTGTCAGTGAGTGTGGTGCAATGTGTTTGGGTGAAGTGTGTCAGTGAGTGTGGTGCAATATGTTTGGATGAAGTGTGTCAGTGAGTGTGGTGCAATGTGTTTGGGTGAAGCGTGTCAGTGAGTGTGGTGCAATGTGTTTGGGTGAAGTGTGTCAGTGAGTGTGGTGCAATGTGTTTGGGTGAAGTGTGTCAGTGAGTGTGGTGCAATATGTTTGGATGATGTGCCTGTCATAGTCGAATAGCTGACAGTGTGTGCAAGCTGTGAGATGTGAGTGTGAGGCTTGAAGCAGTGGTAAGTGTGTGAGGGTGAGGTGCAGCTATGAATGTGAGGTATGAGTCGTGTTTGGTAGAGATTGTTGGTAGGTGAGTGATGGGGGTGTGGTGCACTGAGCAGTGTGTGAGGCTAGTGGTGCAGATGGTGGGATCTGGCATTTGAAGATGAATTCACCGACCTTGACCACTTGTGTGATGTCATTAAACATCTCCTGCACTGCAGCCAGGTCCTCGGGGCCACACTGCTGGCATTGACAGCTATGGCTATCTGCTCCCACTGGCGTTTGCAATTTTGCCTGGAGGGCCTCCTGGCCCCCTGTGGAAACAGGACCTCTCTCCTCCTTTCCACCTCCTGTACCAAGGCCTCCAGTGCTGCATCAGAGAACCTTGGTGCACGCTCTCTCCCCTGTTGTGACACTTGCACTGTCTCCCCCAGCCAGTTGCATGAGCTGCTGCAGGCAGAATGCACCTCCCCTCTAAGAGGTACAGACTGCCTTTAAGAAGTGGAGGCCAGCTTTCATTGGTGCCAGCCTTGCAAATACTTAGACCCCGCCCCCACCCTCCCCACCCCGCTGAGCGTTCAGCCACTCAGCAGCATGTTCAGCGCTGGGCTCAGCTACAATCATTTTAATTAGCAGGCAGCACGAAGGTCGGGTCCTGCCTACATTCCTTTCAGCGGGCGAGCGGTGATCGCGCATCGCGATCTCGGCGCCCGTTTTCGGGGCAATACCATTTTTAGCCCCAAATCTCTTACAAGGATTTCAATTATGGTGGTCCTCAGCTGGGACAATGCAGAAGTTTGTGCGGACCTTAACATTCAGGATTTGTGCTGAAGGATTTGGGACTTTCAAAGCAAACTATAAAGGTGGGCTAGAATCCCTGGATCGCTCAAAGAGCCGAATTTGTTTAAAAGTATTAACAACAAAGAACACAGAACTGTTACTGTTTAGAAGGCATGCTGGGAAGATTGACCAATTTTGAACGGTATTTCAGACTGTTTCGAAGGCTAACTGAGATGATGTACTTTCGCAGAAGTTAAAGATAAAACAGCTGCCAAGCTAGGCCATGAGAGTCTGTGAGAATCTGTCGTAAACATCAGATGCTGTTTCTGTAGGATCAACCTATTTGAACCATGGGAAAGTGAGTCAGTGGACATCTTGGCTTTGCATCAACATTTTTAGTAACTCTATGCACAAGACAGACCGGAGAGAGTCCACGGGACAGACCGGAGAGAGTCCGCGGGACAGACCGGAGAGAGTCCGCGGGACAGACCGGAGAGAGTCCGCGGGACAGACCGGAGAGAGTCCACGGGACAGACCGGAGAAAGTCCACAAGACAGACCGGAGAGAGTCCACGGGACAGACCGGAGAAAGTCCACAAGACAGACCGGAGAGAGTCCACGGGACAGACCGGAGAAAGTCCACAAGACAGACCGGAGAGAGTCCACGGGACAGACCGGAGAGAGTCCACGGGACAGACCGGAGAGAGTCCACGGGACAGACCGGAGAGAGTCCACAAGACAGACCGGAGAGAGTCCACGGACAGACCGGAGAAAGTCACGGGACAGACCGGAGAAGAAGACAGACCGGAGAGAGTCCACGGGACAGACCGGAGAGAGTCCACAAGACAGACCGGAGAGAGTCCACGGGACAGACCGGAGAAAGTCCACGGGACAGACCGGAGAGAGTCCACAAGACAGACCGGAGAGAGTCCACTGGACAGACCGGAGAGAGTCCACGGGACAGACCGGAGAGAGTCCACGGGACAGACCGGAGAGAGTCCACAAGACAGACCGGAGAGAGTCCACTGGACAGACCGGAGAGAGTCCACGGGACAGACCGGAGAGAGTCCACGGGACAGACCGGAGAGAGTCCACGGGACAGACCGGAGAAAGTCCACAAGACAGACCGGAGACAGTCCACGGGACAGACCGGAGACAGTCCAGGGACAGACGGGCGACAGTCCAGGGACAGATGGGCGACAGTCCAGGGACAGATGGGCGACAGTCCAGGGACAGATGGGCGACAGTCCAGGGACAGATGGGCGACAGTCCACAGGACAGACTGGAGAGAGTCCACGGGACAGACGGGCGACAGTCCAGGGACAGATGGGCGACAGTCCATAGGACAGACGGGAAGAACACTAAGAAGCATATCGATGGAGAATTAACCCCTCAGTCTCCCGAAGCAAAAGAGTTCCACCATTCTGAGCTTCGAATTGTACTTCTAACTAAGGTTGTAAGCATCTCTATCTGTAAAACTGTTGAGTTTTAATTTTAATAAAACCAATTTTTGAAACATTTTAAAGCCTTGGTTGATCTTACCTCTGATTACTCTTACCTCTCATGCGAATATAGCATATACTGTTCACTGTAAAAACAAAATCCCACAACATCAACCCGGTCTTTCAGGCCACACCTTCCATCACAGCACACTGTATCACCCACATCACTCGAAGTCAGACACCAGCTGGGTGCCACATAGTTCAGAGGGTGATAGTGAATTTCAGGAGGACACACAGAGTGAGTTGCTGATCATGCGTGAGAAGAGGCGGAGTTCTGAGTGCCAAGGAGCAGGTCCTGTTCAGTGGAAATTAAATATAGCCTAATAATGCTGTCCTCACTGGGCCCCCAATGAAACGTAGGTTGGCACATGAGCAAGATCTGAATAAACCCCTGGTTTCAGTGCATGAGAAGATACAAATTGGGAACGAAAGAGTATAACCCAGTTCACCACTTGGCTGCTCCACGGACAGCCATTGAGTAACATGCACCACCACTGGCTTCTGCAAAGGGGGACTCAGTGTGCAGAAGCGTTCAATCACTTAAAGCAGAAACAACAGCAAGAGAGAGCCACGCTGATTTTCATCCACAGATGTGGACACAGTCCTGGAAATGATAATGGCTGCGTGAACTGCTGACTGTCCACGTATATGCAAACACATGTGTATGTGATGTGTAAGCACATGTGTATATGGGGCCAAAAATTCGGCCCTTCCCGGGTGAGTACGCACTGTGTACTCACCCGTAAGTATTGAAGAACCTGCGCTTTTAAAAAGGAGGCGCAGGACCCGTTTTCAACAAGGTAAGTGGTTAATTAATTATAATTAAAAAAAAATGTCAACAGGTTTATCTTTTTTAGATACTTTAAAGAAAGGTAAGTTTATTTTTAGCACTGTTAAAAAGTATTTTAATTTTTTCAAAAATGTAAATTTTTGTTTAAAGTAGTTCATTTATTTAACTTATAGTTATTTTATAAATGTGATGTTTTTTTAAATTTATTTGAAGTTTAGCTGTTCTTTTGGGGCCGATTTCAATTCATAGATTTGACAGGTCCTGTCAAATCTATGAATGAAAGATGGTCTGCTGCCATTGGCTCTCCATGGCCCACGTGATCCCAGGGGACGCATCGCACTAACTGCGCCCCTGGGACACGCAAGCACTGCGCGCCGGCACTTGGAGCAGGCCGAGGAGCTGAAGTTCCCGTGGGCCCAGAGGTCAACGGCAGGCGCGGTAGGTAAGTGCGCGCGCGATCCTTACCCCCGCGGCAAGCCGGAGAGGCGAATTTCAGAGCCATGATGTGTAAGCACATGTGTATGTGATGTGCAATTCACGTCTTTGCACGATCTGTTTTAAACATATACTTGGGATCTTACTGCCAGTACTGAACTTTGTAACAAGGCAACATTATTTCTGAAAAGTAATAATTGTGCCTGGGGCAGGTTCTACATTCATTCCCAGCGACTGTGCACAAAAGATCGGGGAATCATTAGCTTGCAGAATCTGAAAGTACATAGTCACTTTCAGCAGATCCCTGATGAATCGTTCACCAAAACATCAAATTTAAAAAAGATGGTTTGATTTAGGTTCAAACATCTCCACATCATGATTTAGGTTCACCAGCGAGCCACAGAGCCGCCACATTAGCAATCATCATGTTCAAAATGCCGCTCCTTTCTTTGAAGCTCATTAGGATCTCCAGTGTCTCTTGAGCAAGCAGAAAGCATTTCATTTCATCACACACATTTCTTTAATAGTTTCAGGTCATTAACCTAAAGGATGATCCTATAAGTCAAGGTATGTCATTTCACTGTCATAACAAGTAAGGTCATTTTGTATTTGGAACAAGACAGCAGACGGAACAATGTAGGAGTTTATACACACTGGCCTGGTATTTCCGTTTGATTTCCACCCAGATACCAGCGCAATCTGGGCGGCATCGACTGAAATAAGGGATACAAAATTACTAACTGCCCTCACCTGAAATTATTTTATATGTAAAACAATATGGAGGTGTTGCCTTGTCATTCATGAAGTCATTTTTTCAACCCCAACAGTGGTAAGTATGTTTGGTAGTTTGTAATTAGAACTATAGATTTACATTTAGGACTGTGCACAAGAATTTACTAATTGGGAAAGGAACTGTTTAAAGGACAGAGCCATGAAAGCCAACAACTTACTACTTTCCACTTCCAAATTGAACTTTTGAACTTGAGTTTCATTTCTACATACCATTAGAAGAGTGGTCACATTTAATGACCTCATGTAGCAGCAGTGACACTTATTGTAGAATCATAGAATGGTCACAGCACAGAAGGAGGCCATTCGGCCCGTTGAGCCCGTGCCGGCTCTCTGCAAGAGCACTTCAGCTAGTTCCACTCCCCCGCCCTTTCCCCGTAGCCCTGCAAAAAAATTTCCTTCAGGTACTTATCCAACTCCCTTTTGAAAGCCACAATTGAGTCTGCCTCCACCACCCTATCAGTGCATTCCAGATCCTAACCACTCGCTGCGTAAAAAAGTTTTTCCTCATGTCGCCTTTTGTGTCATCTGCAAATTTTGAAACTGTGCCCTATACACCCAGGTCCAAGTCATTAACATACATCAAGAAAAGCAGTGGTCCTAGTACCGACCCCTGGGGAACACCACTGTATACCTTCCTCCAGTCTGAAAAACAACCATTCACCACTACTCTCTGTTTCCTGTCACTTAGCCAATTTTGTATCCATGCTGCCGTTGTCCCTTTTATTCCATAGGCTTCAACTTTGCTGGCAAGTCTATTATGTAGCACTTGATCAAACGCCTTTTGGAAGTCCATGCACATCACGTCAATCGCATTGCCCTCATCAACCCTCTCTGTTACCTCATCAAAAAACTCGATCAAGTTAGTTAAACACGATTTGCCTTTAACAAATCCTTTCCTTAATTAATCCACACTTGTCCAAGTGACTGTTAATTTTGTTCCTGATTATCGTTTCTAAAAGCTTCCCCACTACCGAGGTTAAACTGACTGGCCTGTAGTTGCTGGGTTTATCCTTACACCCTTTTTGAACAATGATGTAACATTTGCAATTCTCCAGTCCTCTGGCACCACCCCCGTATCTAATGAGGATTGGAAGATTATGGCCAGTACCCCCGCGATTTTCACCTTAACTTCCCTCAGCATCCTAAGGTACATCCCGTCCGGTCCTGGTGACTTATCTATTGTAAGTACAGCCAGCCTTTCTAGTACCACCTCTTTATCAATTTTTATCCCATCCAGTATCTCCACTACCTCCTTTTTCAATATGACTTTGGCAGCATCTTCTTCCTTGGTAAAGACAGATGCAAAGTACTCATTTAGTGCCTCAGCCATACCCTCTGCCTCCATGCGTAGGTCACCATTTTGGTCCCTAATCGGCCCCACCCCTCCTCTTACTACCCGTTTACTATTTATATGCCTATAGAAGACTTTTTAATTCCCTTTTATGCTAGCTGCCGATCTATTCTCATATTCTCTTTGCCCCTCTTATTTTCTTTTTCACTTCCCCTCTGAGCTTTCAATATTCATCCTGATTCTCACTTGTATTCTCAACCTGCCATCTGTCATAATCGCTCTTTTTCTGCTTCATCTTACTCTCTATCTCTTTCGTCATCCAGGGAGCTCTGACTTTGATTGCCCTACCTTTCCCCCTCGTGGGAATGTACCTTGACTGTACCCGAACCATCTTCTCTTTAAAGGTAGCCCATTGTTTGATTACAGTTTTGCCTGCCAATCTTTGATTCCAATTTACCCGGGCCAGATCTGTTCTCAACCCACTGTAATTGGCCCTCTTCCAATAAAGTATTTTTACTCTAGCTTGCTCCCTGTCCTTTTCCATAGCTAGTCTAAACCTTATGATACTGTGATCACTGTTCCCTAAATGTTCCCCTACTAACACTTGCTCCACTTGCCCCACCTCATTCCCCAGAACCCGATCCAGCCTCCTTCCTCGTTGGGCCGGAAACATACTGATCAAGAAAGATCTCCTGAACACACTTCAGAAATTCTTCCCCTTCTCTGCCCTTTACAGTATTACTATCCCAGTCTATATTACGATAGTTGAAGTCCCCTATTATCACTACTCTATAGTTCTTGCACCTCTAATTTCCCTGCAAATTTGCTCCTCTATATTCTTCCCAATAGTTGGCGGCCTATAGAATACACCTAGTAGTGTAATGGCACCTCTATTATTTCTTAACTCTAACCAAATAGATTCTGTCCTTGACCCCTCCAGGACATCCTCTCTCTCCAGCACTGTAACATTCTCCTTAACCAATACTGCCACACCACCTCCTTTCTTTCCTTCCCTCCCTATCTTTCCTGAACACCTTATATCCAGGAATATTTAGTACCCAATCCTGTCCTTTTTTGAGCCAGGTCTCAGTTATCATCATGACATCATATTCCCATGTGGCTATTTGCGCCTGCAGCTCGCCAACCTTATTTACCACACTTCGTGTGTTTACACACATGCCCTGTAAACCTATCTTAGACCTTCTTATATTCTCTCTCAGTCTGACCCCACATAATACCTTACTATTTCTTACTCTAGTGCTATCTGTCTCTCCCAATCCTTTGTGCACTTTGTTTGTCCCTGATAATGCTACATCCTGGTACCCATCCTCCTGCCAAATTAGTTTAAACCCTCCCCAACAGCACTAGCAACAGCAACCACCCCCCACCACCCCCGCGAGGACAGTGGTTCCGGCTCTGTTGAGGTGTAACCCGTCGGCCTGTACAGGTCCCACCTCCCTCAGAACCGGTCCCAATGTCCCAGGAATCTAAAACCCTCCCTCCTGCACCATCTCTCCAGCCACGCATTCATCTACTCTATCCTCCTATTTCTATACTCACTAGCACGTGGCACCGGGAGTAAATGGAGATTACTACCTTTGAGATCCTGCTTTTTAATCTCTTTCCTAGCTCCCTAAAATCTGCCTGCAGGACCTCATCCCTACATATGTCGTTGATACCGATATGGACCAGGACCTCTGGCTGCTTACCCTCTCCCCTCAGAGTGTCCTGCAACCACTCAGTGACATCCTTGACCCTGGCACCAGGGAGGCAACATACCATCCTGGAATCACGTCTGCGGCCACAGAAACACCTATCCGTTCCCCTAACTATCAAATCCCCTATCACTATTGCTTTCCCACTCTTCCTCCTCCCCCGCACCCTGTACAGCTGAGCCACCCATGGTGCCATGGACTTGGCTCTGGCTGTACCCCACCCCCCAGAGGAACTGTCGCCCTCACCAGTATTCAGTACTGGATACCGGTTGGAGAGCAAGATGCACTCAGGGGACTCCTGCACTACCTGGCTGGTCCTCCTTGTCTGTCTGACGGTCACCCATTCCCTCTCTGCCTGCACACTCTTACGCTGCGGGGTGACCACCTCTGAATACCTCACATCATGCGTGGGATCCTTTTCCTAGGGATGTGCGGTGTGCTCCCTCTCCCCCTGCCCCCAGAACATTCTGATTTTTGACAATTCACCTGGTGCATTTTGGAGTATATTTTTTATATAGACATTAATATATTCTGGTATGTATACTACTTCATGTGAAAAAATATGCACAATTTAGCTAGACCCAAAACATTAATGTTCGTTATCTGAATTTGTCAACAAAATAAAAGCATGGTTGTTTCTTGTTGTACAAACTATACACTCTGGACCTATAAATGACTGTCGTCAGTGACGTAAGAAAACTACTAGGCACTTGGTCTAAGCGTTAAACAAAGCTTTAATCAACTGTTTTTCAACATGGAGGTCTAGTTGTGTCCTTCACTGGTTCCTGTTAAAGAATGTCCTGAGCAAGCTGGGCCCATGCCCGAGTATTTATACTCTCCCTGGACAGCGCCACCAGCATGCCGCCCAGTATTATTTCATAAGTCATTTCCACATGAATGACAAGATTCATGTCAGTCAGTATTAGCTGGTTGTTTCTTGTTGTACAACTATACATTCTGGACCTATAAATGACTGTCGTCAGTATTAGCTGGTGAATGTTTAATATATTTATATGATATTCCTCTCTCCATTATTTTAACACAGGCACTAGTTCACTTGGGGGCAATTTTGACTTTGTGCGATAGTGTAAAAGGTGTGACGTCAATGGAAATAAAAATCAGGAGAGATGTAAAACAGGCTGCCGATTCGCTATCACCCATTTTACACTATTGTACAAAGTCAAAATTACCCCCCAATATCTTTAACATCTCTGTTAAAATTATGCACAGAGAAATGGCATATGAAGGTGTTAGGCATTCATCCTCTAATAACAAAAACAACAACAACTAGTATTTATATAGCGCCTTTAACATAGTAAAACATCCCAAGGTGCTTCATAGGAGTATTACAAGACAAAAAATTTGACATTGAGCCACATAAGGAGGAATTAGGGCAGGCGACCAAAAGCTTGGTCAAAGAGGTAGGTTTTAAGGAGCGTCTTAAAGAAGGAAAGAGAGGTAGAGAGGCGGAGAGGTTTAGGCAGGGAATTCCAGAACTTAGGGCCTAGGCAACAGAAGGCACGGCTACCAAAGGTTGAGCGATTATAATCAGGGACCCTCAAGAGGGCAGAATTAGAGGAGCGCAGATTTCTCGGGGGGTTGGGGGCTGAAGGAGATTACAAAGATAGGGAGGGGCGAGGCCATGGAGGGATCTGAAAACAAGGATGAGAATTTTGAAATTGAGACGTTGCTTAACCGGGAGCCAATGTAGGTCAGCGAGCACAGGGGTGATGAGTGAATGGGACTTGGTGTGAGTTAGGACATGGACAGCCGAGTTTTGGATGACCTCAAGATTACATAAGGTAGAATGTGGGAGGCCAGCCAGGAGTGCGTTGGAATAGTCAAGTCTAGAGGTAACAAAGGCATGGATGAGGGTTTCAGCAGCGGATGAGCTGAGGTAAGGGCGGAGACGGGCGATGTTACGGAGGTGGAAATAGGTGGTCACGGAGTGCAGATTGGAACAGAGTGTTAAGCTGCGAGTTTGGTGAGTGAGGGAGTAAATCTTAAAGGTTAATCTCTTATTTTTATAAATTCTAGTCTTGTGTGCTTGCAATTCGCATTTAAATTTACTGTTTCAAGTTTTAAGTTTCTTCCAGGCTTGGGCAGGGCTAAGCAAGCTCTGTGCTTGAGAACAGGTGAGAGTAATTAATTAACTGGTCTAATCTGGTTCTGTAACTGCCAGAGAGCTCACTTATTTAAATCTCAGCAGTATAAATAAGGGAGACTAGAGTGCAGTTTGTCGTGGAGTGCAGATTGGAACAGAGTGTTAAGCTGCGAGTTTGGTGAGTGAGTGAGTGAGTGAGTGAGTGAGTGAGTGAGTGAGTGAGTGAGTGAGTGAGTGAGTGAGTGAGTGAGTGAGTGAGTGAGTGAGTGAGTGAGGTGTTCCTTCCTTTTTCCATCTTTGTCAGCTTCCTGGTGCGGCGGCGGACCTGCGTGAGGCGAGGCGGCAGCAGAGGGTTTAAAAGGCTCCAGAGACCAGGTAAGGCGGGACCAGTCTCCGAACTCAGAGGGAGGGAGAGAGGTAAAAATAATCGAGGTGTGACATCACCAGAAAGCAGGTAAGTAACTGGTTGGTGAGTATTTCTCTCTTTTTAAACTTAAACTCTGTGGTTTATAGTTTCTAAGGTGTGATATTCATCAGGCGGGGCAGAGGGTATTTAAAAAATATTAATAAATTTAATTAATTACATAGAATGGGAGAGCAGGTGATGTGTTACTGCTGCAATATGTGGGAGCTGGTGGACACCATTGATGCTCACGGTGATCACATTTGCAGTAAGTGTTGGCTGCTCGAGGAACTCCGGCTCCGTGTTGATGAGCTGGAGTCCGAGCTTCAAACACTGCGACACATCAGGGAGGGGGAGAGTTACCTGGACTCTGTGTTCCAGGAAGTAGTCACACCAATTAGATTAACTAATTCAGATGTAGTCCGTGGTCAGGGACAGGAGGGTGTGACTATGAGTGAGGCAGGTACGGGGATCCAGGAGGTAGTGTTGGAGGAGCCGCAGCCCTTGCTCTTGTCCAACAGGTTCGAGGCTCTTACTCCCTGTGAGGACGGGAGCAGGGACTGCAGGGAGGATGAGCAACCTGGCCACAGCACCGTGGAACGGGGGGCCATTCAAGTGGGGGGAGTAAAAAGAAATGTTGTAGTGGTAGGGGATAGTATCATAAGGGGGATAGATAGGGTTCTTTGCAGCCGAGAGCGAGAGTCCCGAAGGTTGTGTTGCCTGCCAGGGTTAAGGACATCTCCTCTGGGCTGGAGAGAAACTTGGAGTGGGAAGGGGAGGATCCAGTTGTCGTGGTCCATGTTGGTACCAACGACATAGATAGGACAAGGAAAGAGGTTCTGCTGAGGGAGTATGAGCAGCTAGGGGCCAAATTAAAAAGCAGAACCACAAGGGTAATAATCTCTGGATTACTACCTGAGCCACAAGCAAATTTGGCTAGGGTAAATAAAATCAGAGAGTTAAATGCATGGCTCAAAGACTGGTGTGGGAGAAATGGGTTTTGCTTCTTGGGACACTGGCACCAGTACTGGGATGGGAGAGAGCTGTTTCGTTGGGACGGACTTCACTTGGCCAGTGCTGGGACTAGAATCCTGGCGAATCGAATAACTAGGGCTGTAGAGAGGGCTTTAAATTAATTAGTGGGAGGGAGGTTTCAAGAGAGCGAAGAATAAAAATGTCAGCGGAGAAGGCAATAGAGCAAATTAGCAGTGGGGAAATTAAAAACCAGAGCATGTCAGGAAGGGACAGAATATATAAAGATAAAGGTAAAGTAGTAAAGGGGGTAAAAACAGGAATAAATTGTCACAAAACATGTTTAAAAGTTCTTTATCTGAATGCACGCAGCATTCGTAACAAAATAGACGAGTTGACGGTACAAATAACTACACATGGGTATGATCTGGTGGCCATTACAGAAACATGGCTGCGAGGTGACCATGACTGGGAACTAAACATCCAGGGGTATTTGACTATTAGGAAGGACAGACAGGAAGGAAAGGGAGGTGGGGTGGCTATGTTAATAAAGGATGGAATCACTGCAATAGTGAGAAAAGATATTGGGTCAAAGGATCAGGATAGTGAAACAGTTTGGGTGGAGATAAGGAATTCTAAGGGGAAAAAGTCACTAGTGGGCATATTCTATAGGCCTCCTAACAGTTGTAACTCTATTGGTCGGAGTATAAATCAGGAAATAGTTGGGGCTTGTAATAAGGGAACAGCTATAATCATGGGAGATTTTAACTTTCATATTGACTGGACAAATCAAATTGGGCCGGGCAGCCTTGAGGAAGAGTTCATAGAGTGCATTAGGGGCGGGTTCCTTGAGCAGTATGTTACTGAACCAACCAGGGGGCAGGCAATCTTAGATCTGGTCCTGTGTAATGAGACAGGATTAATAAAAAATGTCCTAGTAAAGGATCCCCTTGGAATGAGCGACCATAACATGGTTGAATTCCAAATTCAGTTGGAGGGTGAGAGAGTTGGATCTCAAACCAGCGTACTAAGCTTAAATAAAGGAGACTATGAAGGTATGAGAGCAGAGTTGACTAAAGTAGACTGGGAAAATAGATTAAGGTGTAAGATGGTACAGGAGCAGTGGTGTACATTCAAGGAGGTATTTCACAACTTTCAAGAAAAATATATTCCACTGAGGAAAAAGGGGCGTAAAAGAAAAGACAGCCATCCATGGCTAAGTAAAGTAATAAAGGATAGTATCCGACTGAAAACAAGGGCATATAAAGTAGCCAAATCTAGTGGGAGGATAGAAGATTGGGAAGCATTTAAAAGCCAGCAAAGAATAACTAAAAGATTAATTAAGAAGGGGAAGATAGATTATGAAAGTAAACTAGCAAAAAATATAAAAACAGATAGCAAGAGTTTCTACAGTTATATAAAAAGAAAAAGGGTGGTTAAAGTGAATGTTGGTCCCTTAGAGGACGAGACCGGGAAATTAGTAGTGGGGAACACAGAGATGGCAAATACGCTGAACAAATATTTTGCATCAGTCTTTACAGTTGTGGATACTAAAAATATCCCAACACTGGACAAATGGGGGGCTATGGGGGGGGGGAGGAGTTAAACACGATTAAAATCACTAAGGAGATGGTACTTGGTAAGATAATGGGACTTAAGGCGGCTAAATCCCCTGGACCTGATGGCTTACATCCTAGGGTCTTGAGAGAAGCAGCGGTAGGGATTGCGGATGCATTGGAGGTAATTTTCCAAAACTCCCTGGATTCGGGAAAGGTCCCAGCAGATTGGAAAACTGCTAATGTAACACCCTTATTTAAAAAGGGAGGTAGACAAAAGGCTGGAAACTATAGACCAGTTAGCCTAACATCTGTGGTTGGTAAAATGTTGGAGTCCATTATTAAGGAAGCAGTAACAGGACATTTGGATAAGCATAATTTAATCGGACAGAGTCAGCATGGTTTTATGAAGGGGAAATCATGCTTGACAAATTTGCTCGAATTCTTTGAGGACGTAACAAACAGGGTGGATAAAGGGGAACCAGTGGATGTGGTGTATTTGGACTTCCAAAAGGCATTTGATAAGGTGCCACACAAAAGATTACTGCACAAGATAAAAAAATCACGGAATTGGGGGTAATATACTGGCATGGGTGGAAGATTGGCTATCTAACAGAAAACAGAGAGTTGGGATAAATGGTTCATTCTCGGGTTGGCAATCAGTAACTAGTGGTGTTCCGCAAGGGTCAGTGCTGGGACCCCAACTCTTTACAATCTATATTAACGATTTGGAGGAGGGGACCAAGTGCAACGTATCCAAGTTTGCTGACGATACAAAGATGGGAGGAAAAGCAGTGAGTGAGGAGGACATAAAAAATCTGTAAAAGGACATAGACAGGCTAAGTGAGTGGGCGGAAATTTGGCAGATGGAATATAATGTTGGAAAGTGTGAGGTTATGCACTTTGGCAGAAAAAATCAAAGAGCAAGTTATTATCTAAATGGAAAGAAACTGCAAAGTGCTACAGTACAAAGGGATCTGGGGGTCCTGGTGCATGAAACACAGAAGGTTAGTATGCAGGTACAGCAGGTGATCAGGAAGGCCAATGGAATCTTGGCTTTTATTGCAAGGGGGATGGAGTATAAAAGCAGGGAAGTCTTGCTTCAGTTATACAAGGTACTGGTGAGGCCACACCTGGAATACTGCGTACAGTTTTGGTTTCCATATTTAAGAAAAGATATACTTGCTCTCGAGGCAGTTCAGAGAAGGTTCACTCGGTTGATTCCGGAGATGAGGGGGTTGACTTATGAGGAAAGGTTGAGTAGGTTGGGCCTCTACTCATTGGAATTCAGAAGAATGAGAGGCGATCTTATCGAAACATATAAGATTGTGAGGGGGCTTGATCGGGTGGAGGCGGGGAGGATGTTTCCACTGATGGGTGAGACTAGAACTAGGGGGCATAATCTTAGAATAAGGGGCTGCCGTTTCAAAACTGAGATGAGGAGAAACTTCTTCACTCAGAGGGTAGTAAATCTATGGAATTTGCTAAATCAGAGAGCTGTGGAAGCTGCGCCATTAAATAAATTTAAAACGGAGATAGACAGTTTCCTAGCTGATAAGGGAATTAAGGGTTATGGGGAGCGGGCAGGGAAGTGAGTTTAGGTTCGGATCAGCCATGATCCTATTGAATGGCGGAGCAGACCCGAGGGGCCATATGGCCTACTCCTGCTCCTACTTCTTATGTTCTTATGTTCTTATGTCTTTGTTATGCCGCGGATATGTGGTCGGAAGCTCATTTCAGGGTCAAATATGACACCAAGGTTGTGAACAGTGTGGTTCAGCCTCAGACAGATGTTAGGGAGAGGGATGGAGTCAGTGGCTAGGGAACGGAGTTTGTGACGGGGTCCCAAGACAATGGCTTCAGTCTTCCCAATATTTAATTGGAGAAAATTTCTGCTCATCCAGAACTGGATGTCGGACAAGCAGTCTGACAATTTAGAGACCACGGAGGGGTCGAGAGAAGAGGTGGTGAGGTAGAGCTGGGTGTCGTCAGCGTACATGTGGAAACTGATGCCATGTTTTCAGATGATGTCGCCAAGGGGCAACATGTAGATGAGAAATAGGAGGGGGCCAAGCATAGATCCTCGGGGGACACCAGAGGTGTAATAGCGCCAACAGTCATTTCTAAACTTTGGTATCAAAATGAATCATTAGTAAAATAATAATAGTCTAAAGCAGCTCTTCATTATAATAACTACCACACAACCAAACAATCACCATCAAACAATGGCTGCCCATAACACCTTGACCTGGTGTGACTTGCCATCTAGTGCTTTAGAGGTCAGAATCCTAGGCTCCAAAATATAAAAAATAAAAACAGAAAATGCTGGAAATGCTCAGCAGGTCATGCAGCAACTGTGGAGAGAGAAACAGAGTTAACGTTTCAGGTCGATGACCTTTCGTCAGAACCTTTCAGGTCATCGACCTGAAACATTAACTCTGTTTCTCTCTTCACAGATGCTGCCTGACCTGCTGAGCATTTTCCAGCATTTTCTGTTTTTATTTCAGATTTCCAACATCCGCAGTATTCTGCTTTAGTCCAAACAATAAAATGTGGGTGACATGAATCTGTCATTCATGACTTATGAAATAATACTGAGTGGCCTGCGGGTGGCGCTGTCCAGGGAGAGTATAAATACTCGGGCACGGGCCCAGCTTGCGCAGGACATTCCTAACAGGAACTAGTGAAGGACACAACTAGACCTCCATGTTGTAAAACAGTTGATTAAAGCTTTGTTTAACGCTTAGACCAAGTGCCTAGTAGTTTTCTTACATCAGTGGGTATACTCAGTAGCCTCCCATACCCTCCCTTATACCCTTGCTTCAGACTTATTTTTAACTCCATGTAATTATAAGCCAATCAATAAGGTTTTAAATATGTACTTATTAAATGGAAGAAGTATTCCTGTAATATTTTGTCCTTATAATGATTGTGCCCAATAATGTTTGAAAGCAACTGGAAGTCTATAAAATAGGTTTGTTGTATTTTCAACCACCTAACAGACCACCGCCTACAGTTAGTACGCACTCACTCTACCTGGTGAGTTAAGCACTTCCAGGCTATACGGAGCCAGGCTTATAGCAGAGCCGTCACTATTTGGAGCCTCCGAATGGAGTTGCACTTCATCCACATTGTCACTCAAGACCACTTGTCTCACTCCTCCAGTGATATTATATATTTGATTCCTTCGGGAATAGTCTGATTATTTTCATTTCCCCGCAGCATTTTAGGACATGTTGGCCTAGAAATTCGGGCACGCCCATTTTTGGGCATGCAAGGGTGGTGGGGGGGGGGGGGCGGCGGGGAGGGAACAATCGCTGAGCCTGATTGGTGAGGCCTGAGGCACCCCCAATATTGGGCCTCGGGCCTCATTTCCATTGAGCCGGCGAGCTGCGGAGAGCAACAGGTCACTCGCCAGCGAAGCACGATGGAAGATCAGGAGGGGGAGTCTGGTCGGGAGGTAGTGCTGGCCTGGGGGGGAAGTAGCGGTGGCTGGAAGGGGAGATAACAGTGGTGATCGGGGGTGGGGGTAAACAGTGCCAATCAGGTGGGGGAGCGACGGTGATTGGGGGAACGGAGATGATGAACGGGGGAGCGGTGTCCAGCAGCGGCCCGCGTTCTTTGAGAGTGTACTTCGTATTCACGTTAAGTATATTTTAAAAACTTACCTTACTGATTGCGGCCTAACAGGCGATCTGTCCCTTTATGATGCACCTTCTGCATTAACTAATGAAAGCAAGTCATTTCTGCTGCTTTTCTAACAAAATGTTTTGCTACGAGATCTGTACAAGGAACATAGGAACAGGAGTAAGCCGTTCAGCCCCTCGAGCCTGTTCCGGGATCCTATTAGCTCATAGCTGATCTGTACCTCAATTCCATTTACCCGCCTTTGCTCAATATTTCTTGATACCCTTGCCTAACAAAAATCCATTGATCTCAGTATTGAAAATTTCAATTGACCCAGCATCCACAGTCTTTTGGGAATGCAAGACATACGAGATGCAAAATATATAAAATTCTACATGCGCTGCCCCAGTAGCTCAGTTAGTAAGCAAGTCAATATTAGCTTTCTTGCAGTTTATTATTTTACTTTATAGAACAAGGATAGTCTAATTCCCCCACATTGCTCGCCCTATATGTAGTTTATGAGTTCAATTCAAGTACTGTGCAGCAGACCTTCTAAATCCTTTCTCCTCCCGTTAGCTCAGAACCATCTGGACCTGGAAGGCCCAGGTTAGATACTTGGTCTGTGTTGAGTATCGAGCTGGGGTGGCAGTACAGCTGAGCTAGGGATGGGGAAAATCAGCCTGGGCTCTATGGAAATGCAAATACCTACATCGGATGAGGACCAGATCTGCCCTGGTTATGATGCCCTCATGGTTACTAGCGTGACATGATTACCGTCATGCCAGAATGAGCCTACTGCCGCATTCTGGCGTGATGCTTAGGGTGGCCAGTACTGGCGGAACCGTATCCTAGCAAGAGTTAATAATATCTTCAGAAGTCACAGAAAGAAAATTGGAGGCAAAAGTCTATTCAAAATGTTTTGCAAAGTACACGACAAGCAACTGATAAGCACTGGTTAAAACGAATTGGCCCTACCTGGTCCAGAGATTCAGTTCATGAACCTTTGAGAGCTTTGATTTTCTCATCCTTGCGACAGTAATATAGCCTGTGCTGGTAGCACATTTCCTTTCCTATCATTTATTTTCAACAAAAATGAATTTATATCCAGCCGTCTGGAATGTGGAATGTTGAATGATGAGAATCCAAAAATGTCTTTTGATTCAAGCTGCATTTCCACAGATCCAAATTCAGATTCCTTCGTGTTGTGACTATTTTACTAGTGTAACTTTGTTTTTGAGCTGCTCCAGCTGCTTTGAAACTGCTACAAGGAAGCTGTAGGATGTAGAAGCACCTTTATGACCCTTCAGAAATAACACTGCTGTGAAGACTGTGGTGAAATCATACTCTACAGTCATCTCGGATTCACCTTATACAACTGGATAGCATTTCTAGAAAAGCATTTACGGACAGCCCATTGTATATAAGGTTCGGAGAAATTGCGCAGATAGGTTCACAGAGAGTTATTGGGAGAATGGAGCTTTGCTACCGGGCGTGGTTGCGGCAGAGACCATTGCATCTTTTAAGGGACTGGGGATAAATGTTTGAAGCGAAGGAAGATACAGGGCTAAGGGGAGGCAGCATGGCAATGGGGAAGTTTGAGATAGCTGGAGCAAAGAGCCAACACAGAGTTGAATGGCCTTTTAACTGTCTTGTAAGTTTGATATCACACAGGTTTCTACATAATTAGAACTATATGGAAAAATAAATAAAGCTTGCATTTATAGAGCACCTCATCATATCAAAATCATATCGCACAAATGCAGAGACTTTTGCTATGTCGGCAAAAGTGCCAATTATTCTGTCCAGCAAGATCCCACAAACAACAATGAGATGAATGACCAGTTAATCTGTTTTTAGTGGTATTGGCTGAGAGAGTAATGTTGGTCAAGACACCAGGAGAATCTGCTGCTTTGCTTTGAATAGTGCAATGGGATCTTTAACGTCCTCCCGAAACAATGGAACAAACAGATGGTTTCTCTGTTTAATATCAAATCGTAAAGGGCAGCACCTCCAGCAATGAAGACCTTTCCTGCTTGCAGTCACCTTTTATTGAGGTTACTGAAACTGAAGGAGGTTAAAATATTGGGCTAGATTTTACAGAAGTAACAGTGAGGCTAACAGAAACAACAACAGAAAACACTGGAAAAACTCAGCAGGCCAGGCAACATCCGTGGAGAGAGAAACAGAGTTAACGGGCTGGATTTTGAATGACCCATGGAGTCGGGTTTGGAGGCGTGGGGGGGTGGTTAAATTTGCGGGGTCAGGGTTTCCGACCCCATTCCGCCTCCATCCTGCCTCCACGCAATTTTGACAAAATCAGTCGCGGGGTTCCCGACTCCGTCCCGCCTCCAAGAGGCGGGAGAGGCCATTAAAGCACTTAACAAGCCCTAAATTGGGTCTGAAATGCTATTTTGAAACGTTGTAGCTAGTTTAACCCTTTTCTGACGTGAAGCACGCCTGGTGTGAAACACTCCAGTGAAACCTGGTGGGAGCACAAGTGGATAGCTGACTATCGGCTGCAGGTCCACTATTACAACGGAGATGTAATGAAGGTAGTAGTAGTATTAGGTGTGAAAGTCACCTCTGATGCTGCTGCATTGAATGTCTTCAGAGACTGCCTGGCCTTTGCTGTGAGAGGACCTGGATGCAAAAAAATTCATTCATATTCTCTCTCTCTCTCTATATATATATATATATATATATATATATATATATATATATGTGGTAGTGGTCTCCTCTACATTGGGGAGACCAAACACAGATTGGATGACCGCTTTGCGGAACACCTCCGTTCAGTCCGTAAGGGTGACCCCGGGCTTCCGGTCGCTTGTCATTTTAATTCACCTCTCCACGCCCACTCAGACCTCACCGTCCTCGGCCTCATGCATTGCTCCAAGGAAGCTCAGCGTAAGCTCGAGGAACAGCACCTCATCTTCCGATTAGGCACTTTACAGCCTTCCGGACTCAATATCGAGTTCAACAATTTCAGATCATAACCTCGGCCCCTACCACATATATATATACATTTTATCCACCCTTTTGGTTTGTGCCTTTTCCCTTTTTTTTCTCTCTCTCCCCCCACGGCAGCTGTCTCTCATTCTGCCAGCATTTCACACTTCACACTTCTGAGCCACCTTTTGTTTCTTAACCTGTCCTATTACCATCTCATCTTGCCTTGAGCATCTCTTAATGTCTCTACTTACCATAGACCACCTCTTCTGTTCTTTTACTCCTCCCCCCAGCCTCCCCCTTGCTTTTTTATCTGTTTCATTTCCTGCTTTTTTCTCAGTTCTGACGAAGGGTTTCGACCTGAAATGTTAACTCTGTTTCTCTCTCCACGGATGTTGCCTGGCCTGCTGAGTTTTTCCAGCCTTTTCTGTTGTTGTTTCAATTTTCCAGCATCCGCAGTATTTTGCTATCGTATTAGTGAGGCTAACAGCGCTGACCTTTATTAATGTGCAAATCGGACAGCAAATTCTCGCAACCGCACATGCACGGTTAAATGCGTAAATCAGGGAGTTGCTGTCCGAGTTGCCCTGCTTCTCCAGAGAGACTCAGGCTCGCCGAGAGACTCAGCATTGAAATACATGGAACGATGTGAAGTTGCTGTACTTACCTGAATATACACACTAAACTCGCCAGAAAAAGTTAGGACTTGTCCATTCCAGAGTATGTACCCTTTCTTCTCCTTCTTCTTAGGCAGTCCCTGGGAACCGAGGATGACTTGCTTCCACATTAAAAATGAGTTCTCAGGTGACTGATGAGTCCAATGCGGGACCTACAGTCTCTGTCACAGGTGGGGCAGACGGTGGTTGAAGGGGCAGGTGGGTGGGGTGCTTGGGTTGACGTGCGCTTCTTGCGCTGCCTGCACTTGGCTTCCGCTTGCTCCCGGCGAAGAGACTCGAGGTGTTCGGCGCCTTCCCGGATGCTTCTCCTCCACTTTGTGCGGTCTTGGGCCAGGGATTCCCAGGAGTCAGTGGGGATGTTACACTTTTTCAAGGAGGCATTGAGGGTGTCCTTGAAGCATTTCCTCTGCCCACCTGGGGCTCTCTTGCCGTGCCGGAGCTCCGAGTAGAGCGCTTGTTTTGGGAGTCTCATATCGGGCATGCGGACAATGTGACCCGTCCATTGGAGCTGATCGAGCGTGGTCAAAGCTTCGATGCTGGGGATGTTGGACTGAGCAAGAACACTGATGTTGGTGCACCTATCCTGCCAATGGATTTGCAGGATCTTGCGGAGGCAGCGTTGGTGGTACCTCTCCAGTGCTTTCAGGTGCCTGCTGTACATGGTCCATGTCTCTGAGGCATACAGCAGGGCAGGTATCACTGCTGCTCTGTAGACCATGAGCTTAGTGCCGGGTTTGAGGTCCTGGTCTTCAAATACTGTCTTCCTCAGGCGACCGAAGGCTGCACTGGCACACTGAAGGCGGTGTTGGACTTCGTCATCGATGTCGGCCCTTGTTGACAGTAGGCTCCCGAGGTATGGAAAGTGGTCCACGTTGTCCAAGGCCTTGTCATGGATTTTGATAATCGGGGGGCAGTACTGTGTGGCGGGGGAAGGTTGGTAGAGGACCTTTGTCTTACGGATGCTTAGTGTAAGGCCCATGCTCTCGTACGCTTCGATGAAGGTGTTGACGATGGTTTGGAGTTCGACCTCCGAGTGAGTGCAGACGCAAGCGTCGTCTGCATACAGTAATTCGACAACAGAGGATGGGACGACCTTGGATATGGTCTGGAGGCGACGGAGGTTGAACAGTTTCCCGTTTGTTCTGTAAATTAGCTCCACTCCAGTGGGGAGCTTACTGAGGGTGAGATGGAGCATTGCAGTACCCTTTTAACAGCATGATAAGTCTTAATTACTGCCAAACAACCTCTCTGGCACTGAAAATTAACTTTAGCAAGTGTGGAGTCTCATTCCTTCAGATTTCAATTATAGTTTAAAATTTAAATAACATTTATTTTTACTATTTCTTTCTGTCTCTTTTTTCTCTCTCAATTAATCCAATCTTTCTTTCCCTCTCTTTATTTCGCTTTCTATATATAATTTGGCATTCAATGAAATATTGGCCCAGAAATTAAACACTGAGGGGTAGAAATTAGGTTGCGCCCCATTTGGGGCGCAAATATCGTCCGGACGCAAATATTAGCGCCTGGCGCTAATTATCGGCACTGACAGGAAACTTCACTTTTACCGCCCCGGGAGGTGAGTGGAGCGCTAAAGTAGGCGCTGCACACCTCTCTTAAGGCGCAAAGGCCAAGGAGTGAGGCGCTAACTCAGCGCACGAGCGCAGCGCAGCTGCTGCCAGTTAGCGAGGGAACACAGACACACTGGCGCCGGACACTTCTTAAAGCGGGGGGGGGCCACTTGCTCCCCAGCCACACCCTGCTCATTGCAGCCTTGAATCTCAGCCTGGAGAGACCTGTAATCCATTTTGCTGCCAAGCATGGAGAGGGTGAGAGAACGCGCTCATCGCTTCACCGAGCGGGCCTTGGATGCTCTGGTTGACGCAGTGGAGCGCAGACGATGCATGCTGTTCCCGGAGAGTGGCAGGAGGCCTTTGCCACGCGAGTTCAGAAGAGTGTGGAGGGAGGTGGCTCAGAGCGTCTCCTCCAGGAGCATGGTGCCCAGGACCCATGTTCAATGCCGCAAAAAGTTCAACGACCTCACTCGGGTCGTCAGGGTGAGTGGCTTTTTCTCAATACCTCTCCATCCCTCCATCTCAACCTCACTCTATGGCCAGAGGGTCTTAAAACCCCAATGCACAACACTCATCCAACACCTATGGCCCTTTCATCAAACACACACACACATTCCACACTTTGCATACAGTAAGGGCTATTCACCTATGGGAGGCACATCAGGCAAGACCATGGCTGTATATTGTAAGGGCTATTCACCTATGGGAGGCACATCAGGCAAGACCATGGCTGTATATTGTAAGGGCTATTCACCTATGGGAGGCACATCAGGCAAGACCATGGCTGTATATTTACTCAGATGCTGTCCTTTTTCTTGCAGGCTAAGCTGGCTCATAATCGGAGACAGCAGCAACGGACGGGTGGAGGGCGGCTTCAGCTGCAACCCCTCAGCGATCTGGAGGAGCGCGTCCACAGGATTGTGGCAAGCCGGGTGATCGGTCCCGTCGCCACTGGAGACGCTGACCCCGTTGTGGACAGCAATGGTAAGGTCATCACCTTTTTGTCCTCTGTCCTTCCACTTGTCCCTCACAATACCAGCCTTTGACACTTTCAATCCAACTTGCTAACTCGCTGCACTTATTCCTCCCTTACTGCCACCCTGTCCTCACGCTAAAGCCACTCTTGTACCTCCCTGCTTTCAGATGGTGATTCACCAGCTGAGGAGACGGGCCCTGAAGCTGCCACTGGGAGTGATGCTGCAGCTGAGGAGGAAGAGGAAAACGGAGCATCAGTGCCACCCTCTCCCGAGGAAGCCCATGCCCACACTGGGAACACGCCTTCCCTGGAGGGGAGCAGGGGGGAAGGGGCTGATGATGGTGAAGCTCCGGGACCCAGCGGGCTGCAGCAACGCCATGGGGGGGGTAGGGAAGAACGGGGGCCTTCTCCCCAGAGGGAGAGTATGCCAGACACTCCTACTACAATGGACGCAGAGGAGGAGCGGCTGATTGCAGAAATGAACACCCAGGCGGTGAGCATGCACACTGAGCTCATGGGTGCAGTGGGAAGGGTGCCCGATTGCATTGAGTCACTGGCAAGGAGTGTGGAGCACTTCGCTGTAGCACAGGCGGATGCCACACTAACGCTTAGTGCTGCAATTCAGTCACTGGCTGCCGTGATCCCACCTCTGACTGCTCTCATACAGACTCAGATGGAGGCCACGCGAGCACAGACTGCTGCCAACCTCGATGGTTCGTGCACATGTCCCCGGGGCTGTCACCGCGCCGCAGCAGGCCAGCAATCTGTTCTCCGGCAAATTGCTCCGGATGCTGAAGTGCTGCCCTGTGGGAGTGCCAGTGTGTCGGGCGAGCAGGGAGTTGCTGGCCTCTCTCACGATGACAGCATTCCTGCTGCCAACACTGTCACTTCTCCACTGCACTTGCCACCGCCTGTAGGACAGACTGCTGCCGCCCATGCAGAGTTGGTGCAGTCTGCAGCCGGGCCCTCCAGGCCCAGAAGTGGTCGAGGCCGTCCTTCAGGGGCATCTGCAGTGTCAGGGTCTGACGAGCAGCAGCCTTCCACCAGCCTTGCTGCAGCCACTGAGGTCCCATTACGGAGGAGCAGTAGGGTTAGAAGGGGGGAAGTGCGCAAGGGAAGGAGATCACCCTCGAAGGGCAAAAAGTAGGAGGTGTGCCAAAATGCTGGTCATTTTTTTATTAAAGGCCGAGGTTCATGGTCCAACTTTTGTTTAGTGTTTTGGACATTATCTCCAGGTTGTGAGAACCGGTTATGTTATTGACTGTTTTTTTGTGTTTATTTCTATGAGTTTGTCATGAGGAATTGACACACACAGAGTTTGTAAAATAAATAAGTTTCTGTATTCAAAATATACATGGCTGATGGTTGGAATTATTGGTGCCTTGGCCGGCTTAGGGGTTGCGTGCTGGGTTGATTCGTGTTTGTAGCAATGGCAGGGGCCCTAGAAGCGGCTTGCTATTAGTCGTTGACGGACGGCCCTTGCAGTTTGACCATTGTGGGCCGCCCTCCTGCCTTGGTGCTGCTGATGATCATCGTCCTCGTCCTGTTCCTCCTCTTCCTCCTCCTCCTCTGGTGGTGCTACAAGGCCTGGTGGCATTGGCTGGGTCCTGAGGATTGCCATGTTGTGCAACATGCAGCACACGACTACGAAGTTCGAAACTTGCTCAGGCGAGTACTGCAGGGCTCCTCCAGAATGGTCCAGACAGCGGAACCGTTGTTTCAGCACGCCGATTGTGCGCTCAATAATGTTCCTGGTTGCTTGATGGCTTTCATTGTACCGCAGCTCAGCAGGGGTGTTTGGCGTACGGAGCGGTGTCATCAGCCAGGTGCTCAATGCGTACCCCTTGTCCCCCAGAAGCCAACCAACTGGCTGATGCGGTGCCTCGAAAACTTCTGCCACAGTAGTCTGGCGCAGGATGAAAGCATCGTGGCAGCTGCCCGGATAGTGGGCATTGACAGCGAGTATCACCTGTCTGTGGTCACAGACCAACTGCACATTCAAGGAATGGAACCCCTTTCTGTTCCTGAATTCCTCTGCATTCTCTCGCGGAGCACGCAAAGCCACATGCGTGCAGTCAATGGCGCCCTGCACCATGGGGAAGCCCGC
Organism: Squalus acanthias; assembly: GCA_030390025.1. NCBI lineage: Eukaryota > Metazoa > Chordata > Chondrichthyes > Squaliformes > Squalidae > Squalus > Squalus acanthias. The sequence goes on from CM059428.1 coordinate 156,985,048, forward strand.
TACCCTCACAAAGCCCAGAGCACGGTCACGCTGCTTGTCTGGGGTCATAGGGAAAGAGATGAAGTCTCGTCTCCTTGTGAAGAGGGCATTGGTGACCTGCCGGATGCAGCGATGCACCGCAAACTGGGAGATATTGGCGAGGTCCCCAACAGCAGCTTGGAATGAGCCAGTGGCGTAGAAGTTCAAAGCCACTGTGACCTTCACTGCCACCGACAGAGACGTCCTGGACCTCAGCTGAGGCTGCAGATCTGGCTGCAGCAGGTGGCAGAGCTCAGTGACCACCTCCTTGCTGAATCGCAGCCTTCGCAAACACAGCTCCTCGGACATATGGATGTAGGAGAGCTGTTCACGATATACCCTGGGAGGGTAAGCTCTCCTGTACAGGCGCCTGATGGCCCTCCTCCGTCTGGCCATCATTGCCACTCTCTGTCTGCGTCTCAGTATCCTCCGATTCAGCTGGAGCAGGACGACGCCCCCAATCATTGCAGCCCCCATATTCTCTTTGCCAGAAAAGTAATGAGGTACAGCAACTAAAGTAGCAACAAAGTTAGGATGAACTAGGCAAAACTACCTCACAAAGCGTTGAGTCAATGTAGAAGTCTCTCTCTCTCTCTCTCCGAATCTCTCTCTCTCTCTCAGAACGAGTGGTGCATAAATGTTGACCACAGAAAAAGACAGGAAGAGGCCCCCTTTAAATAGCGCCCCCCCCCAGCCCCACACCGATTGATAACGTTCCAGTCTTCCGGTCGTTGGAAGCGCCAGGCGGTAAGGCAGGGGGCGCCACTCAATTTCCGCTCCGGGGCGCCACAAGGGCGTTGCACTCTCGTATGACGTCACAATCTGCGCGCGCAGGAGATCGCGGCGATAAAGTTTAGCGCCGCCGCAAAATGTCTAGTTAAGTTCCCGAGCGGCACAAACATCGCTGCGCCCGGGCGCTAGCTGCATTGCGCCCCATTAGCGCCCTCTTAAGGCGCTAACGGGAGGCGCAACCAACTGAATTTTCCCCCCTGAGTGTTCACGCGGGGGTAAGGCTTCCCCGCGATATCTCTCTCCGCGCCTACCTTTTTCCTCCGGGCCCACACGAACTTTAGTTTCAAGGCTGCAGCTGTGCAGTGCTTGCGTGACCCAGAGACGCAATTAGTTCGTGCGAGCTCTGGGATCACGTGATTCAGTTAGAGCCAATGGCAGCACACCATCTTTCATTCATAGTTTTGAGAGGAAGACCTGTCAAAGCTATGAATACTATACCCCCCCAAAAGAACAGCTAAACCTCAATTCAATTTTTAAAAAAGCCATCACATTAATAAAATAAGTATAGTTAAATAAATTAACCACTTTAAACAAAAAATTAAATTTTTGAAAAAATTTAAAATCTTTTTAAAAGTTATAAAAATAAACTTACCTTTCTTTAAAGTCTCTAAAAAAGATAAACCTGTTGAAATTTTTTTTAAATAATACTTAATTAACTACTTACCTTGTTAAAAGAGGGTCTTACGCCTCCTTTCTTTATGTGTAAAATCTTCCATGCTTACCTGCGCGTTCAAAGCACTAAGTGCACTGCGTGCGCGCAGCCTGTAGCGTGCACGCGGTTCACTTAGGAACCGCCCCCTTTTGAATTCACGAAGTGCCGGTTTCCCGCGCATGCGCAGTGCATGCTGGAAACCGGCAATTGGAGACCTAAAACGCGAGAGTACACAGTGCGTACTCTCGCGTATTAGGTCTAATTTTCGGGCCATTCTAACTGACACTTTCTGGTTCAGACTCTGCACTGCTCATTAGCAATTCTTCAATCTGATTGGTTAAGGACAGTTGCTTGCCCTGTTCATACAGGTCCTAGATGCCCTGTAGAGGGCGCTACGCTGTTTCGCGAGTTGACTGAGAGGAACTCCCAGTACAAAAGCCCCTAGAAAGTCTATGGGCAAGTGCAAGTGTAACGAACGGTTGGCGGCGTTCATTCGCTGCTGACCGCAAAATCCAGCCCATTATTTTCTGTTTTTACCTGCAATTTTCTAGGGTTTGAGGCTGTCAGATTTCCTCCCTACCCCAGTCCCAATTCTCTTGACTTTTATCTCTTTCCGCCATCTCCATTAGAAACATTTTGGTTAGTTTAAGAGTTATCACGTTTGATGATGGGAGTCTCATCATCACCCAACTCCTCCCTCCAGAGCCTAATTTACAAATCACATACCGGGCCTAGAGCTTATTACTGACGAGATTGGCAGACACTTAAAATGTTCATATGACTTTTCTCTGTCCAATATTTTAGTGGAGACAAGAACCCATTTAAAGTAAATGGTTTAACACATTTATTAAAATATGGTCAAGAGCAATTCTTAGCAATTCTACCCTGACTGCTGCAAAAAAGGGTCATTCATTATGTCTGAATTAAGAGTGCTCTGGCTTTGAAGTAATTGAGAGGTCGCACAACACCAGGTTATAGTCCAACAGTTTTATTTGAAATCACAAGCTTTCGGAGCTATCGATTGCTCCTTCCTCAGGTGAAGTAAATTAGATACAGAATCGCCAAAGCATATATAGATAGAAAACAAAGCATGTGTACCTTACAATTGCAGACCACTAAATTAAATCATCCTGACTATCTGCCGAGGTGTGATAAAGTTAATTAAGTCAGCCAGGAAGGTACCACATCAAAGACATAGCAAGATACAACTGAGACAATGAGGTGTAGTCGCAGGGGTTCTAACGTGTCAAAAGCTGCCGTCTGTATGTAAAACGAAAAGCTTTAAAATTTTTACTTTTTTACTGGGAAAATTTTTACTTTTTTACTGGGAATCACATCTGTGAACAAGCTAACGACGACTCGAGTCCGGATCACGTCATGTATCGTGACATAAACCCAAGATCCCGATTGAGACCGTCTTCATGAGTGCGGAACTTGGCTATCAGTTTCTGCTCGATGATTTTGCGTTGTCGTGTGTTTCTAAGGTTGCCTTGGAGAACGCTTACCCGCAGATCCGAGGCTGAATGTCCTTGACTGCTGAAGTGTTCCCCGACTGGGAGGTAACAATCCTGCCTGGCGATTGTTGCGCGGTGCTCGTTCATACGTTGTCTCAGTGTCTGCATGGTCTCGCCGATGTACCATGCCGCGGTGCATTCTTTCCTGCAACGTATGAGGTAGACAACGTTGGCCGAGTCACATGAGTATGTACCATGTACCTGGTGGGTAGTGTCCTCACGTGTGATGGTGGTATCTGTGTTGATGATCTGGCATGTCTTGCAGAGTTTGCCATGGCAGGGTTGTGTGGTGTCGTGGTCGCTGTTATCCTGAAAGCTGGGTAATTTGCTGCGAACGATGGTACTTCTGAGGTTAGGCGGCTGTTTGAAGGCAAGTAGTGGAGGCGTGGGGATGGCCTTAGCGAGGTGTTTGTCGTCATCGATTTGAAGTAATCCCAATGTCATTGACCCTTGAATCAGCAGCACAGATTCAGTCCAGTAATTACCAGCAGTACATTGTCATTATCGTTCACAGTGTTTTGAAGACCATATATTTCAATCTGGAACAATTCAAAATGTAAACTAAATGAGAACAGCTGTCAATAATTACTTGTAAAACTAGCTGTTGTCAGCGTAAGTATGGTGATTACCAGCCTGTGGTGCTAATTCACAGCTAGCAAGCTACCATTCATTGTGTTACGGTTTCTGCTTTAACGAGCACAGTTGTGACAGAAGCATTTTTCACCAGAGAGGAAACAATCGCAGCTTCCATTTATAAACAGTGTGGTAGATTTTCATCTTCACCGCCTGGGTGGTCATCTGGAGGGACGGATCACACGCCCTTTATAGAACAAAGTAGCCTGACTTTCATTCCATTCATTTCAATGGCATGAAAATCAGGCAGATACTATAAAGGGCAGACGAACCACCAGGAGCCGAAGTCGGAAATCTGCCCACTTCCCACACTGACAACAGTTTTTATCTTTTTCTTTTCACAAGACGAACGAGATTATGAGGGGTTTTGAGAGAGTGAATAGGGAGAAACTGTTTCCAGTGGCAGGAGGACACAGATTTAAGGTCATTGACAAAAGAACCAGAGGGGAGATGAGGAGAAATTATTTTACGCAGCGAGCTGTTATGATCTGGAATGCACAGCCTGAAAGGGCGGTGGAAGCAAATTCAATAGTAGCTTTCAAAAGGGAATTGGATAAATACTTGAAGGGGAAAAAGTGCAGGGCTACGGAGAAAGAGCAGGGGGAGTGGGACTAATTAGATAGCTCTTTCAAAGAGCCAGCACAGGCACGATGGGCCAAATGGTGTATGATTCCATCATGCTATGAATTGAATGAAGAAGCCCCTTTAGCCCATTTTATCTCATCCTTCTAGAATATCATCCCTACTCTCTTCCCATTATCATATCCGGTTGCTTAAGTTTTCATGTATCGACCATTCTTCCAGGCAACTGGTTTCTGCTGTTTTCCTTGAACTTTCCTATAACCTTTTGTTTATGCTGCCGCCTCCATTTCCTAAAAAGACTAAATATTTAACTGAAATAAGCGGAGATGTGGTCCAAGCTGTTTACAGGTCATTATTCTGTTGAAGGAGGAAGATTCTGGATTGTATCGTCCAAGTGCTGTCCCTCAGGCTGAGATCAGCCTGCTGACAAGTTTCCCGACGTGACAGATTTTCTAACTCAACTCAGAAGGACTAGTGCTTCTCAGAGGGTATGGAACAGGAATCGTCAAAGAGGGGTAATTATTCACTGGTCTAATTTAAATTGTGATCTATCAGTGAAAGACAACTTATTGAGCAGAACAGTGTCCGGGCCATGTTCAAAGGGCTGTGGGAATAGTATCACGCAGTTTCACACTTTAACTACATTGTCCACGTGAGCAGATTATTCCTATCCAAGACACCACCAACAGTATGTTAGAAAACAGTAGGAATATCAAGAAGTAGAGATACGTTTATGCCAAGCTTCAGTTTTAAAAGTCTGTATGTTGTAGGAGGACGAATTGAGGAAACAAAAGAGTGTGGAAGAGCGGGGAAGATAAGTTAAAGTTCAAGAGAGTGCCACCAAATAAATCTGGAGCTCTCACACTAAGAGATAGGTGTACAGCAGTGTAGACGGTTGGAATAGTTCCAACATTCTCTTGAAGAGACAAATCTCGGTCTCTGGGAGTTCAGCTGCGCACAGAGGTCCTGAAATATCTGCCCCAGTCGCCGATCATAACTTTGGCAAAAGATCGGTGGAAGCCCGGGGGGAAATGGCATAAACAGATGTTAACGCTGCTCCTCTGGGGTTTCCGGCAATCGTCCACTGACGTTACCGTCGAAGATCGGGAGCGTCCCCACTAATTATTGGAGCACATCTCTATCTGTCAACTGTATACCTGAGCACCATTGGAACTTATTGACCCAACCACTGACGTAACTTTATCTTGATTGATTTCTGAACAAAAGGCACTTGTTGTTTGCTGTCGATGGGCCATCTCTTATCTTCCATTTAGAAACTCAGCAAAAAGAGAGAAGACTGTAATTAGAACCTCAGCTATGTTTCAAAACCATACAAAATTAATTGGTTGTACGCCAATATTCAAAGAGCTCATTTCAAGACATCTATTCCTACTGATGTTAACTCAGCTCCCTTACACAGTCAGATCTGTCAGATTCCAATAACCATTCCAAGCTTGTTTCTCTGATGGTATTATTAGCATTTATTGCTTTTAAGCGAAAGTATATTTTTTTTAACTACTAAAATAGAGTCAGGGAGAAACGCAAAATTATGCTAAAATGAATTCTAATTATTTTAGTTACTCTCCGAATAAATAGACGTGATAATTAAAAGTAGATGCATGATAAAATGGACTATAATGTGAATTAATGGAGTGGAAAATGTTTATGTCCCCATGTTCTTAACATATATTTTAGTGACAGCATCAAGCAATCCCAGGTAGCTATAGGATGGGATAGACGCAGAGTAAAAGCCCGAAATTGCCCCAATAAGAACTGGGTGAGAATCTCCTTTAAATAGCATCCTGGCAGTGACTATACAAACAGCAAGGTTACAACTTCCACAGATCACCATCAAAATCTACAGCCGGCAGAAGTTAATTGCCTTTATTCAAATCTACTGGCTCAATGGTACTTTATGATAATATATGCTAACAATATGTAATGGTATCGTACATTGCTGGGAGTAAATGAATAAAATGGAGTCCAGAAGCAGGTGAGAGAAACCACGTTTTTCTGAATCAGAGTTAGATATTGTCATAAAACAGTGTTGTAAACACAAGCCATTCTTGGAACATTCACAGCATGCATGGATCTTGACAGCTAAAAATGTTAATAACATTGCCAAACTTCATTGACCACCACAGCATTGTCAGAAAATAATTAACGATGTATAAAGAAACTGGATACCAGTGCACCAAGGTCAAAAACGCATCACTGAGGTAGTGCACATCTGCGAAATAAAGTCTAACTCGACCTCAGGGCAAGACTGCACCCATTTAAAACGGAAATGAGGAGGAATTTCTTCTCTCAGAGGGGCGTGAATCTTTGAAATTCTCTGCCCCAGAGAGCTGTGGAGGCTGGGTCATTGAATATATTTAAGGTGGAGATAAACAGATTTTTGAATGGTAAGGGAGTCAAGGGTTATGGTGAGCGGGCAGGGAAGTGGAGTTGAGGCCAAGATCAGATGAGCCATGCTCGAGGGGCCAAATGACCTACTCCTGCTCCTACGTCTTATGTTCTTATGTCATTAAAATCACTGCAGAGGTCAAAGTATCTCACCTGCCCCATTCAAGCCCTGATCTGAGCTGCATTAATCAGGGAGGCACTGAGCCAAGGCCTCAGCGTCTTACTAGAGAAGGGGGGGGTAAAGTTAAACTGGGGGTGGGTGGTCAAACCTGGCCGTCTCCAGTAATTCCTGCATAGAGGGACAATCTGGGAATAGGCTGGTCACCTCACCTGTTTAACAGCAAAGGTGACACCGCCAGGCGGATCAACAATGAAGGACAATTTACCTCAATGGAAGCACAAATACTTTTCACCGTGACACATGAATGCTAAAAGGTGCGCTGCAAACCCAACGCTGCCACCAGAAGCGATATGCATCCCCCAATGGAATGCACTCAGGGAGAATGGGATGTAGAATTGGTCGCATGTGTTAGATTCGAATTTTTGGAGCAAAACCAAACGGAGACAGAACTGAAGACAAAGTAAAAGTTTATTAGAAACCAGCCAGAAGGCCTTGTGCACAAAGGGAGAGAGGTTGGTCTCCTCAGACTCGCACCTAACTCTCAAAGGAAAACCTACATACAAGCATTGATATACCTTTCGATAAGCAACACCCACCGGCTACAAAAGTGGGCATACACATACAACCAGCGTCGCTACCATTGCTCCCTTATTGGTTAATGATCAAAAGTGAGAAGTCGCACAACACCAGGTTATAGTCCAACAGCTTTATTTGAAATCACAAGCTTTCGGAGCGCTGCTCCTTCGTCAGGTGAAGTGAAGAAATACATATGGGCACAGCATATATAGTCAGAGAGCACTGCCAGACGACTACAGTTAATCTTTCTAACTGCCCTTTATCACACCTCGGCAGAGAGACAATCACGGCAATCAAAGGTGTGGATGGTGTCCAACCAGGTCAGTCAGGAAGACATTAAATCAAAGACAATAGCAAAATACAACAAAGACAATGAGGTGGGGTCACAAGGGGTCAAATGTGGCAGATGCTGCAGTCTGTATGGAAAACCAAAAACTTTAAACTTTTTACTTTTTTTGCTGGAAATCACAGCAGGTCCGGCCGCATCTGTGTAGAGAGAACAAGCCAACGACGACTCGAGTCTGGATGACTCTACGTCAGGTGGGGTTACATGTAGCGTGACATGATTTCTAATATTACCGCCCTACAACCTTGGTTAGTATATATTTAAAGACTAGTGACTTCAGGTTTGGTTTTACAGGCCTATTTTGCGATCCCACATGTGGGTGGCGGTTTGCGTACTACTTTAATTGGACGTGCACAGGTGGGTAATAGCCCTGGGCATTTTTGGACCAGCGTGCACAGCAACAGAAACTAATGCATGGAGAAAAAATACCATTTGTCCCCAGGAATTGCAGGTACTGTAGACTGTTGAGCTTGATTACCACCTCCTGTCAAGCACAGTGCATTGCTATCCTCTGGAGAAGTTGCAAACCTCCTTGCATCCACCTCGTACAGCAGCAAGTCTACTCTACCAGCACATAACCAGGGTATCAGGTGGCACTGCCACTCTACCATTCCCTGCCTCCACGATGGTTTGTCCATCATTTCAGCCTTACCTGTTATTCCTTCATCCATGTGACTTTTACAAAGGCTGTGAACTATGTTTGAGCCATTAAAAAGGCTCCCATATTTTTATTCTCATATATGCAGCCACTTACTTTGAACAACAACTTGCATTTATACAGCACCCTTAAAGTAGAAAAATGTCCCAAGGCGCTTCACAGGAGCATAAGGGAAATGAATGGCGAGCCAAAGGACAGAGTACGAGAGATGGCCAAAGTCTTGACCAAAAGTGTTTATTTTAGGAGGTTCATAAAATCAGAGAGGGAGATGTCGAGATGGAGAATTTTAGGGAGGGAATTCCAAAGTGTGGGGCTTAGGCAACCGAAGGCATTGCAGCCAATGCTGGGTTGAATGGAGGGGGCATGCACAAGAGTCTGAGCAACAGGGAGCTTGGGGGCTGCACAGTAGAAGTGAGGTGTTGTCTGCTTGACTGTATCAAAGGCTGCAAAGAAGTCAAGGAGGATGAGGAGGGATAATAGACCATAGCCACAGCCACAGAGAACGTCATTCATGACTTTGGTTAGGGTCAATTCAGTGCTGTGGAAGGGGCAGAAACCTGGAGGAATTCAGACAGGGAGTTGTGGGAGACGTGGGCACAGATCTGGGAGTCGCATCAAGTTCAAGGACCTTGGAGAGAAAAGGGTGGTTGGGGGGTAGGATGGCAGTTAGCGAGGGATCAAGGGTGGGGTTTTTTGAGGGGGTTGATGGCAGTTTTGAAAGGTTGGGAATCAGTGTCTGAGGATAGGGAACCATTTACCGTATGGGCTAAAATGGGGGCCGAGCAGGGAGTTCGGGTGATCAAGAGTTCAGGGTGATACCATTCCCTTTAATGTTGAGCAGCAACCCCTTTAAGGCAGACCATGCACATCAAAAATTCCAATTTACATAGCAGTCAGACAACGCCCCTCCAACAGTGTGAACTTTCAAGATTACCCCAAATATGTTAATAACATCAGGAAGTCTCGAAGTAAATGATAGGGTAGAATGTCCATAGCCTATAGAATGAGTGGGATTGTTTGGCCAAACAGCCTTTTCTCATCCCATGCTTTTGTACACACTTATCTGGAAGCCCCTAAATACTGCCAAGTTCAGGCCTAACATCAAGCTTTTCTGTCCTTGCGATGCTCACCCACTTGTGTGCAGACCAGAGACACCTAGAATTACACTGAACTGGTAGAATGAATCAACTGAGCTGAACACCGTTGGTGGAAGAACTTGGTAATCTTTTCACTTTGATGTGAAACCAGCAACATCCCCTCATTGAGCACCTCTTGCAAATTCTCCGTGAGCCTTCTCACATGGATTCTGGGTCCACCATCCAGTTCTCCTGTGGCCAAGGTGGCCACTGTCCCAGAGTACCACTCTGTGGTGGATCCTTCCAATGCCAGGCCTTCCAACAGCTCAGCAGCCAGTCTTCTTAGGCAGCCCCTCAGAACCGAGGATGACTTGCTTCCACACTAAAAATGAGTTCTCAGGTGACTGATGAGTCCAATGTGGGACCTACAGTCTCTGTCACAGGTGGGGCAGACGGTGGTTGAAGGGGCAGGTGGGTGGGGTGCTTGGGTTGACGTGCGCGCCTTCCGCTGTTTGCGTTTGGCTTCCGTTTGCTCTCGGCGAAGAGACTCGAGGTGTTCGGCGCCTTCCCGGATGCTCCTTCTCCACTTTGTGCGGTCTTGGGCCAGGGATTCCCAGGTGTCGGTGGGGATGTTGCACTTTTTCAAGGAGGCTTTGAGGGTGTCCTTGAAGCGTTTCCTCTGCCCACCTGGGGCTCTCTTGCTGTGTCGGAGCTCTGAGTAGAACACTTGTTTTGGGAGTCTCGTATCTCGCTCATAGGTGCATAGGATAGGCGCACCAATGTCAGTCTCCTCGCTCAGGCCAACATCCCCAGCACTGAAGCTTTGACCAGCTCGATCAGCTCCGATGGACGGGTCACATCGTCCAGCAACCAGTACATCTTAGTAGGATAATTGTTAACCCTCAGCAACGCCACTTAAAAGTCTAATTTCCCAGGGGTGAGGCCCAATTGAGAAGAGCCTGGCACGATTGTTGAAAGAGAAATAGTGGTTATAAAGCCAATACACAGATTGCAGTGTTTGTTAATGTATGCAAAAGCTCTTTGATAATAAATATTATATTCAAACATAACACTAAAAGTCTGTGGACAGCTGTAAGCATAATGAACGGTGAGCGCCATTCTTTCATCGCTGACCGCAAAATCCAGGCCAACGAGTTTGGTCCAGTGATTTAGACTAATGCCTGGTCTGAGTGCGAATCAGAACTCCAGTCGATTCCCACCCTTAGCTATTCAGAGGTCGCAAGGTATCTGAAGTTAATTGGATCTGCCACACCCCCTCTCCCTCCTGCCCTGGAAAAAAATGGTTACCTTGATCCATCAGCGGAACAGATCTCCCGCCATGTTAAATCTATGTTGGAATTCACCAACTGGTATTGATGCATTCAAATTTGACCCGAATGCCTAGGCTGCTGTTTTCTGTATGGCAGTAAAATCAAAGTAAAAATCACCGCTGGTTAAGAATTCAAACCACTTGTAACTTACTAAAAGGCTGATGGAAATTGTTATTCAAACTAAGCATCTAACCTGGCACTTTGTTCATCTGAGTCAATCAAAAAGCTGTTACATAAATATTTACTGAAATTTGACAAGGGAGATGTAACACAGAAAAAAAATTACCAGACGCCGTTCACAACGTTGTCACTTTTCAGGAAATCTCGAATGTATTTCTCCCAGGTTCCAGGATGACTTTTTATTTTTAAATCCTCGGATATTGGGTGGAAATTAATCTAGTTTATATCCCAAATGAATTAAAATAGAGATGAAATTTCATACAAACGCATTAAGGGTTTGTGCACCAATGCGGTAAATTTTTCATCTTTAGCACTCCAGGATCAGGGGAACATCTTGGGAGTTCATGATGCCCGCCCCCACATGTTTACGAGTATTAAAGTTGGATGAAAAGTCACGGGGAGGTAGGACACGTGAATGAATTCCTGATAAGCACTCATGGTGCATGTAGCTCTACACCAGGAGCACTGACAATGAAACTATACCCTATGGTCTAACGTCAAGGTTTAAAAACTTAACAGTAGAGATAAAAAGAAAAGAAAACCTGCAAAGGCTGGAAATACTGGAGATAAATTTCAACATCTCAGAAGAGAAGTCAGGTTAATGTTTGGGTTGTTCTGAGAATAAATCAACTCCCTAAGAAAAGTCCCACATGAACCTCTCTTTTCTCATGTTTGTGGCCTGCTGTGTTATTCCAGCACTTTCACTTTCTAGGTGGAATTGAGTTTGAGGATTGGACCAGGCCACGCAGACGCAATTCAGTCGATAGGTGCAGGATTTCAGCTGTGGCTCAGTGGCTAGCACACTAGCCTCTGAGTCACAAAGTTGTGGGTTTAAGTCCTGCTCCAGAGACTTGAGCACATAATCCAGACTAACACTCCCAGTGCAGTACTGAGGGAGTGCTGCACTGTCAGAGGTGCTGTCTTTCAGATGAGATGTTAAACTGAGGCCCTGTCTGCCCTCTCAGGTGGATGTAAAAGATCCCACAGCACTATTTTGAAGATGAGCAAGAGAGTTCTCCTCAGCGTCCTGGCCAATATTTATCCCTCAACTAACACCACTAAAACAGATTATCTGGTCATTATCACATTGACTTTGCTGTGGGAAAATTGGCTGCTGCATTTCCTACATTACAACAGTGACTACACTTCAAAAGTACTTCATTGCACTTTGGGAAAACCTGAGGTTGTGAAAGGCACAAGTTCTTTTGCTCTATATTTTAAAGTCGTACATTTTGTCCTTAATTTTATAATACTTTGAGTTCATATTATTGACTGAAATTCCACTGTAACAGGAGACCGTAGGAAACCCCAGGGAAATGGCATAAAAGAATGAAGACAGTCATTTTCGCTGTTTCACTGGGGGTTCCACTGATCTTCCGTCAGAGTTACAGCAGGAGACCAGTAGAGCCCTCACAGAATTTCAGGGTCTTTATTTACAGTTAAATAGCAAAACCTAGGGCAATTTGGGAAGCAGGGAAGTGGAGCTGGTTGAAGCACAAGAGATGTTCTACTGTTTAGGGTGAGGAGATGGAAGAGCAAAATTGGCCAACAGCGCCACTAGAGATTGGAGGCTGTAATTACAACTTGACACATAAATGTGGACACAGGAATTTATAATGGAAACGTTGACAATAACAAAAAATAACTTGCATTTATATAGCCCCTTTAACATAGTAAAATGTTCCAAGGCGCTTCACGGGAAAGTAATCAGACAAAAATTGACACCAATCCAAAGAAGGAGACATTAGGACAAGTGAGCAAAAGCTTGATCAAAAAGGTAGGTTTTAAGAAGTGTCTTAAAGGAGGCGAGAGAGGTGGAGAGGCGGAGCTCACTGGATGGGGGAGGGTGGCTAATTGCTGCAGTGCCATGGCACAACATCAGAGTGCTGGAGGTGCTGGACAAAGGTCGGCTTGATGGTCGCAAAAGTGTCCAGTTTTCTTATATCAACGAAGATGATGGAAGTCAACCACAATTTGTTTTAATTATTATGGTTAAAATGGAGTTGAGTATTTGCAAATCTCTGTGAACACTCATGCAGAGGGATTGGGTGGTGCAGTGTGTTAGCATAATGTCATTTCACCTCTTGGACCTGAGTTTAGATTCAGCCCAGGCTACTGAGTTAAATTGTGAAGGAATAAGCCATATGACCTATTCAGAAAAATACACTATCTTATGAAAGAATTCTGGCCTTATTAAAACATGACAAACTGGGTTTGGAAATTTAGAAACCTAACTATGAAATAGCTATGAAAGCATTCTGGCTATTGAGATAAGATAGTTGTTGACCCTGAATAAATAACCTTATTGAAACAGAAGGTTAAGGGCTCCAACAGACTGAACTTTTTGGAACGAAACAATGGTTCACCCTGGATAAGGTGTTCTAATTTACACTTCGCAAAGAAGCACATAAAGTAAGGAACATCTGCCCTCGTAAAGATGACATAAAGTAAGAAACACCTGCTGTCACATATGGTAAACTTAGAACTCCTCGAGATGAGACATGAGTCTGGCAGAGGTCAGCAGAAAAATGACTAGAGATAATTAGCTTACATCAGCAGAAAACCTTAAAGGAAATACCACTGGAAAAAGGTATAAATATTGAACTCTTGCTTTAATCGGGTAAAGCGATTCTTGGCTTCAGAGGAGGCTCTGTAAGTCTCCAACTCTTTGATTTTGGTGGAAATCCTGAATAGAACTTTAAGAACTGTAAAACTGTAGCGAAGTTAAGATTTGAAAGTAAGGTTCTCTGATAATAGGATTGTAAGTTTTCTCTTGTTGGAACTGTTAATGTTGCGATTGACTCACCAACTGTAAACTGCATGTCGGTTCTTTAATAAATCTATATATTTTTAGAATTGTCTCACATAAGACTTCTGTATCAAAAACTCGCGAACTCAATCTCTGTACACTCTTTGGTGAGGAGTTGCAGAATTCTGGGGGAGTTTTCCGGCCCCTCATAATATCCGGAACGTTACAGTCTAGCTAAACTTATTAAAAGTGCTATCTGGAGGATGGTAACATTTTCAGGTTGTTCCTTTCCTTTCCTTTAGGGAGAGATAGTCCGGACCTTTAGACCCAATTAAGCGTCTTTAGGATTCGGCTACCTCAAACTTTAGTTGAAAGTGAACGTCTGAGAAATACGCCTGATCCGGGGTAGCCCTAAAGAGGCTAGGACTAGTAATTATCCCTTCAAAATGTTTCCTTTTACTTCTGCCTGTATAGTTCGGAGTGAAATGGATTTCAACAGTCTCCCCCACCTCCGAGTGAGCATGAGCCCACAGCACGAAACCACAGCTATTTTGCTACCAATTGGCAATCTGACTGAGAGACCACAAAAATGACTGGTGTGCGAATTGGAAAAATTGTATCCTTAGTGCAGTAAGGGGTATTCTTTTAAATTGTTGTGGGACAGCAGAGAGAGCTTTATTCTGCAGTTAACTGTGCTATACCCAATTTGTGACATTGGGGCCCTGAAATAAAAGTTCTCCATTCCTTTCTTTGTTATTTATAGTGAAATCCTTGGCCCCCTCCTATTTCCCATCTATATGTTGCCCCTTGGCAAGATCATCCAAAAACAAAGCATCAGTTTCCACATGTACGCTGACGACACCCAGCTCTACCTCACTACCCCGTCTCTCAACCCCTCCACGGTTTCTAAGTTGTCAGACTGCTTGTCCAACATACAGTCCCGGATCAGCAGAAATTTTCTCCAATTAAATATTGGGAAGACCGAAGCCATTGTTTTTGGTCCCCACCACAAACTCCATTCCCTAACCACTGACTCCATCCCTCTCCCTAACATCTGTCTGAGGCTGAACCACATTGTTTGCAACCTTGGCATCATATTTGACCCTGAAATGAGCTTTCGATCACATATCCACAGCATAACAAAGACTGCCTATTTCCACCTCCATAACATCGCCCGTCTCCGCCCTTACCTCAGCTCATCCACTGCTGAAACCCTCATCCATGCCTTTGTTACCTCTAGACTTGACTATTCCAACGCACTCCTGGCTGGCCTCCCACATTCCACCCTACATAAACTTGAGGTCATCCAAAACTTGGCTGCCCGTGTCCTAACTCACACCAAGTCCCGTTCACCGATCGCCCCTGTGCTCGCTGACCTACATTGGCTCCCGGTTAAGCAGCGCCTCAATTTCAAAATTCTCATCCTTGTTTTCAAATCCCTCCATGGCCTCACCCCTCCCTATCTCTGTAATCTCCTCCAGCCCTACAACCCCCCGAGATATCTGCGCTCCTCCAATTCTGCCCTCTTGGGCATCCCTGATTATAATCGCTCAAAATTGAGAGGTCGCACAACACCAGGTTATAGTCCAACAGTTTTATTTGAAATCACAAGCTTTCGGAGCTATCGATTGCTCCTTCCTCGATAGCTCCGAAAGCTTGTGATTTCAAATAAAACTGTTGGACTATAACCTGGTGTTGTGCGACCTCTCAATTTTGTCCACCCCAGTCCAACACCGGCATCTCTGCATCATGACAACTATAATCGCTCAACCATTGGTGGCCGTGCCTTCTGTTGCCTAGGCCCTAAGCTGTAGAATTCCCTCCTTAAACCTCTCCACCTCTCTACCTCTCTCTCCTCCTTTAAGACGCTCCTTAAAACCTACCTCTTTGACCAAGCTTTTGGTCACCTGCACTAATTTCTCCTTATGTGGCTCAGTGTCAAATTTTTTGTTTTATAATACTCCTGTGCAGCGCCTTGGGACGTTTTACTACGTTAAAGGCGCTATATAAACACAAGTTATTGTTGTTGTTGTTGAAATAGTACACTTTACAAACAGGGAAAAGTCGAACATCCTTTAGAGGGAAAGGAGATTATACATTTTTTCAATCTCAGTCATAGATATGATGTATTTAGCAATATGCAGAGAATGTCAACATTGAAATATTTAAGGAAGGGGCAGTTATATGGGAAGGGAGAAGCCCCTCATTCCTTCCGCAAGCATTGAACCAGCAATTTGTCTTTAAATGTATCGCCTCACGTTTATACTATGAGATCCTTCCCACCTTCTGTGCTAATTAATCGGACATAATAAGTGTAATTTATTTCAGTCTGCAGAGTCAGCATAGAATCATTACTTGTCAGTATGACTGAGCAGAGCAAATTACTGCACCACTGACATGTAATTTTTCTGTACATCAGCTGCAGAGTGGCAGCCAATGCGGCTACAGATGGTGCCGAGCGTCTTTTTAATCGCACCCCCGCCCCCACCAATGCCCCAGTGTGAATTTTTACATTTCCGACAACAGCCTCTTCTCTGAAATGAATGATACGGCCAATTTGATGTTAATTTGTTCCCAATTATGGGCAGATTAATTCTGGGATGTGCGCCGAGACTGTCCAAAGTCGCTGTCGACTGTCACAGCAAAGATTCAGAGGAGAATGCTCTCTCATTAGTCTGGATTGATTCAAACCCAGGTGCCAGGGTTGCTAGCCCACTGTGCTGAACCCACTTTTTGTCACTAACTCCCCGAACACCAATACAGTCTCCTCCTGATAAAGTGGAGCTGTTCTTTGCACTAAAATCTTTGACTTATTAGACAATGTGAATTAAGCACCTTTGGATGATGAGTGGACAGTAATTGTAAGAATCACTAGATTTTATGCTTCAGCAAAGCTTTAATTCCAGTCTCACCAAGTTGTGATTTTTGTTTATATTCAATTCATTACATAGAAAGGAGGCCATTCAGCCCATCAAGCCCGTGCCGGCTCTCTGCAAGAGCACTTCAGCTAGTCCAACTCCCCCGCCCTTTCCCTCTAGCCCTGCAAATTTCTTTCCTTCAGGTACTTTTGAAAGCCATGATTGAGTCTGCCTCCACCACCCTCTCAGGCAGTCATTCTAGATCATAACCACTCGCTGCGTAAAAAAGTTTTTCCTCATGTCGCCTTTGGTTCTTCTGCCAATCACCTTAAATCCATGTCAGCTGGATTTCGACCCTTCCGCCAGTGGAAACAGTTTCTCTCTATCGACTCTGTCTAGACCCCTCATGATTTTGAACACCTCTATCAAATCTCCTCTCAACTTTCTCTGCTCCAAGGTGAATAAC